>CAWUFW010001665.1:2070000-2677611 GCA_963921515.1 Calotriton arnoldi
GTAAAAGTATGGTGTGCCTACGTCTATGTTAGCAGTTGGAAAAAGGCGCGAAGCCGAAACGCGTCCTGTTTACTTTTATGCGGTAAATAAAAAATACTGTGTATTCACCTTCATCGGAGTGCGGTCTCTTCACTTGCTTGACGAGTGGGGTTTTGATATATATATATATATATATCGGTGGGTTCGGCCGTAGAGAACTGCACCGCTCGACAGAATGATGTGAGGCCTCAGGAGATAGAACTTTCCCTTTCCTGGGAGGCACAGCAGCGCTCTTGATGGAATGGAGGCGCAATTCAACCTCGAGACCCACTGGAGGGTTTATACTAATGGTCCTGTACTTTGGTGAAATACCGAACCCAATATATATATACATATATATACACACACATATATATATATATATATATACATATATATACACACATATACACACATATATATATACACACATATATATATATATATATACATATATATACACACATATATATATACATATATATACACACATATATATATACATATATATACACACATATATATATACATATATATACACACATATATACACACATATATATATACATATATATACACACATATATATATACATATATATACACACATATATATATATATATATATATATATACACACATATATATATACATATATATATACATATATATACACACATGTATATATACATATATTAACGTGCGGTGCTATCCTACAAATGTATTGTATAGGTTTACTGAATATTCAACTTTCAGCCATTGTGTCATACTGAATACATCACGAAAAGTAGGAAGGAAATTCTGGAAAGAATAAAGCTCCAGGAAGACAAAATAAAAATAAGAAAAGTGCACAAATTTGCCAGAGATAAAGAGGATTACGAACTGGGGCAAATTTTCACATTTGCACGCAGATATGAAAATGTGAGAAAACTAAGACTTAACGCCATGTCGAAACCAGCTGCGATGCAAACTGTGGAAACACGAGAAGGCACTAACAATTCCGAATCTTCTGTGTCGGATATTAATTCTCTCACAAGTGGGAATGAATCAGAGGAAGATAGGAGTTGTGCGCAGAATGACTGTGAAGAAAGAAATAGACTACAGCCGGGGAAGAGCTGAATTTTTAGCACAAGACCGCAGACAGACATTGAGGCCTCGGAATGTACGGAAACAGGGAGAACAAGAAGAAATAAGAGGCGAAAAGCCCGGCGCAAAAGTAGATGCACCAAAAACCAAAAAAACGCAATGGCGCAGGCGTTAGACGACAACACCATTATAAATCTTTCCACTATGACTAACAAAAGCAGAAAATCAATTATTGGCACTAGGACTCTCCTTCTGTCCTGAGAGCAATTTCAACAATGGCACAACAAGGATCGATGTATTTAGTTACATCCGTAAATTGAAACTCAAAAAGTTTTTCACTATCAAAGAAAGCAATGTTGCACAAAATCAAGATCAGCCTACAGAAAGAACTAGGCGCATTGAAAATTACAATCTTCAGGTGTCAGATGCTCGGTTACTCCTAACGCTACAAGAGCTAAGTGCTGAGACATGCCAAGGATCGGATGATCAAGTAGAGCAAAGGCCAACTCAAGAAAGACTGGGAGCGATCCTGAGAACCCAATCAGGTGCCAATATAAGTCAATTTAAAAAGAAATCGACCTTTATGCCGATGATGCCTAAGGATGCTATCGATATATTCCACGAAAGAGTTACGGAAGATCTCAAAGGACTGTATCGTAGAGTATGTCATACTAAGACCAAAAAGAAACAACATGAGGTTAAATATAATAGATTGATGATCAAATTAAAGAAAAATCACGAAATAATAATTAACAAATCGGACAAAGGGGGCAACTTAGTTATCTGGCCTCGGGAGGAATACATACGCGAGGCACACCGGCAGCTCAGTGATTCTGACTGTTATGTAAAGGTACATACAGGTGAACTTAGAAAAGCAAAAGACACTCTTAAGAAAGAAATGATGAAGTATAAAAGACAGGGACTCATATCTAATCAGGAATTTGAATTTCTGCACAATGAGTTTCCGGTTACCCCTACACTGTACCTAATACCCAAAATACATAAAAAGACAACACCAATACCGGGAAGACCTATTATCTCGGCCATTGGAGGCATTGGCGAAAACATCAGCAGATACATTGACTCGTTTCTTCAGGATCATGTCCGGAACCTACCAACTTATGTAAAAGATACTGGTGACTTTCTAATTAAGATTAGTCATTATGAATGGAATGATGAATATCTGCTAATTACCTTGGATATTGAATCCCTTTATACCAGTATTGATCATCTTACTGGTATATCGGCAGTCAAACACTACTTAGATACACGGCCTCTTTGTTTTCATACTCATAATATAATGTTGGTGGAATTGATTAGGTGGTGCTTGTATAACAATTTTTTATGTTTGGTAAGGAGTTGTATCTCCAAAAAGAGGAGTTGCCATGGGAGCCTGCTTTTCCCCCAGCTATGCATGTTTACATGTAGGCAGGTGGGAGGAGCAGGCTCTGAGGGGAACCCATGCAGAAATGTACAATACCCATGTGATATGTTGGCTCCGATATATTGATGACGTTTTCATCATATGGAATGGAGATCAATACAGTGCTGAATTGTTTGTAAGAACTATTAATAACAACAATGTGAATTTAAAGTTTACATCATGCATTAGTGGTAGTAAGGTTGATTTCTTAGATACAACAGTTTTTGTGCAGGTGGGCAAATTAGAAACCACGTTACACAGGAAGTCGACCTCAGGAAATTCTACACTACATGCTCACAGTTCTCATCCTAAGCACTTAATCAAAAGTATCCCATATGGTGAATTACTCAGAATCAAAAGGATCTGTAGTACTGAGGAGGAATTCACCATATGCTCACAGGCATCATTGGAGAGATTCAGACAGAGGGGATACTGTAACAGAATATTGGGGGAGGCTATTAAAAAAGTACAATTGAAGACTAGAGAATCACAAGTTACACCCAAGTGGGCAAATACACAGCTAGTCTCTGCCAGTATTCCTCCTCATAGGGAATCCCTATATGTCGCCGCATTATTTAATTTTATTTCTGTTTACTCAAACCTTGGTACAGAATGGCAGACAGTAAAAGCAAACAAAGAAACCAGAGAAGAAAGGAAAGTCCGGCCCCAGTGGGCACATTCATTAGTCTATTCCTTTTAGATGTTCAATCCTTTGACTTAGTTCTGATTTCACTAAATCCGTAATTATTCTCTAAAACTTCATGATTCTTCTTCACAACACTGATGTTCAACCTTCTGCCCTTTCAATTACGTATCCTACCTGTGTATGTAACGGAAAAGAAACAAAATCAAAACTAGAAATGAAAAATTATTACTAAAAAAATTGTCATTACTAGAAAAATACATTCCAAATTCATTAAAATACTGCATTACTCGACTGTATATACATTCAAAAATATTCTATATCTACAATTGTCTCCCCAAAAGGAGGTTGTAAAACACTGCTTCTTCAACTTTCTACGTAGGTATTGAGCAACCTTTGCCAATAAAATTATCAAGCAGCCCGAGTGTCCTGGACGGTGCTGGAACGTGTGTCTCTGTGGCTGATGACATTTGGCAGAATGCCATCTGAGTGCCAAGCAGTCAATGGCAGAAGTGGCCTGACACACTGCCCATGTTATATACTGTGGTGGGCATAAGCTAACTTGTGATTGAGAGTTGAACAGACCAATGGATGACGAGGGCTGTCTGAAAGGCCATATACATAGGTAAATTATCAATATAATTTTAAGTAAAACCAAAAGGTCCTGGATAATGCCAGACCTAGCAAGCACTGAAAGTCAATCACACACCACATCGATATCAAACCTATTTGTTTTCCCAATATTGGTTTCTTCTTGGAACCTTGGGCATGACATAGATGTGTGGGCAGGAGATCCGGTGCATTGGGCAATCATAGTGCTTTTTTGTTTGTAACAGATGTTCTCCTTTTCCATTCTGCTTTGCTTTGTTACCTCTGAGAAGGAACAGCAATATCCATAAAAAATGGCAGCCCTGAGTGGACGGAGCGGATGCTCTGCATGACCAGTGCCTTGTACATGTAAATCATTGCACTTTAAAAGGAACAATGACATTAAAAAAAAGACTAGCGCCCAAGCAACTTAACTGAGCTCACGACATTAATATTTGAACGTCTAGTTGCAAACAATGGAAGGTGACGGGTGAAAAGCAGCATCCCCCGCACAAAAGCAGAATGTATTGCTCATAATAAAAATTACCATCTTAATATTGCTGGAAAAGAAAAACCTGGAGGAATATAGCATTTGGATGTAAATCACCTAAAGTACACTTAGAAAAAACACACAAGTAGCTTTTGTAGAAGGGAGGAATTACTTTTTAAACGAACAAGAGACATACAATCCACAATAAATTGAAAAGTAGTCGTTTTGTTATTATTGCAGCACAATAACTGCCAGTATGGTCGACGAGAAGAATGGCTGACGTCTGCCGTGCAGCCTGCAGTTATGCTTTTTGTTCTCAAATGGGCTGTTTATAATCGCTAAACTGTGCAGCGGAATGTGCAATCTTCGAGGCAGCTACTGTTTGCTTGAGCATTTGCCCCCGCCCTCCCCTTGCTCTTGTTAATCTGCCAATGTAAACGGTGCAATAGATTACACTGCATTGTGTACCCAGGACGTCGATCTGTTAACACTGATATACGCAGCATAGGCGCGCGCCCCCGTCTTCATTCACTATTCTGTTATTCTCTGTAGAATAGAGTCGCTCTTTGGTGATATGGGAGGCCGAGTACATGAGACAAGACCGTCTGCTCATGGGCGAATTCCAGCACTCAAAAATACGTTCCGTGGAGCGTAAAACAATTCCAGTCCCACAGAAATCCCACCACCCTTTAACATCCACTCACTTTAAGCAAGCACGAGGTTATTAAACATCGTACGCTTGTTTAAAGTTAGTAGGCCTCGCCACTATTAACTATGGCTGGCCTCTATAGGTCTAGTTTAGAGGGTCGTTAAGTGTATAAATGTGGCTGATAGCAGAGGGTAAGTCGTTGCACACACTAAACAAGCATTGGAAAAGCCAATATGTCTCACCTACGCAAGAGAAATTGGCGCTGCCAATGTGTTTTAGCCATGTTGTACACTAGCGTGGCTGCTGTTCAGCATGACTAAAAGTAAGTGGCGTAGAAGAGTCTCACGTGGAGTGTCGTAGAGTTGAATGATGAAGAGTAGAGTGTTTGATAGTGGAGTTGCAGAGAGCGTCGTGTATTTGAGTGACATAGTGTGGAGTTGCGTAGAGTGGCATACACTGGAGTGGCATACAGTAGAGTGGACTGGTGTAGAGTACATTGGCATAGAGTGTTTCAAAGTGCAGTGGCATTGAGTGCAGTGACACTGAATACCGTGGCATGCAATGCAGTGTTGTAGAATGCAATGGTGTAGATTAGAGTGGCATTGAGTGGTGCACAGTGGAGTGGCGTAGAGTTGAGTGATGCAGAAGGCAGTGGCTCAGAGTAGAGTCAAGTAGCACAGAGAGTAGTGCACAGTAGAGTGGCGTAGAGTTCTGTGGTGTAGAGTGCAGTGCTTCAAAGTAGAGTGTCCGAGTGCAGTGGGGATGAGTGTAGAAGAGGGGCATTGAAAGTAGTGGTGTAGAGTACAGTGATGCAGAGTAGAGTGCAGTGGCATAGAGTGCATTGACAGAGTGCAATTGTGTAGAGTGCATTGGCGTAGAGTGCAGTGGTTAAGAGTAGAGTGGCGTAGAGTAAACTGGTGCAGTGCAGAGGGGAGTATAGTGGCGTAGAGTGCAGTGGCACAGAGTAGATTGTTTCAGAGTAGAGTGAAGTGGCATTGAGTGGAGTGGTGCAGGGTAGAGTGCAGTTGCAATGAGTGGCATAGAGAGTAATAGCGTAAAGTGGTATAGAGTGCAGTGGCATAGAGTGCAGTGTACATTAGAGTGGCATACAGTGTAATGGAGTAGAGTACAGGGGCATAGAGTTGAATGTTACAGAGTAAAGTGCATTGGGGTAGAGTGTATTGGCATAGAGTGCAATGGTGTAGAGTGCAGTGTTGCAGAGTGGAGTTGTGCAGAGTAGATTGGTGTGGCCTAGAAAGGAGAGGTGTAGAGTGCAGTGGCAAAGAGTGCAGTGGTGTAGAGGAGAGTTGTGAAGAGTGCATTGGCATAGAGTAGAGTGGTACAAGCTAGAGAGGCTTAGCGTGAAGTGGCATAGAGTGCCGTAGCGTAGAGTGGAGTGGTGCAGGGTGCAGTGGCATGAAGTGGTGTAAAGTGGAGTGATGCAGAGCAGAGTGCAGTGGTGTGGAGTGGTGCAGAGTAGAGAGGAGTGGCATACAGTGAAGTATGCATGGTATGGTAGCGACGTGCCATTACAGACAACGCATTTTCAATTGAAATGACCATTACATTGGCACAGACACAGTTTTACTAATAAAATTATACAGTGCACAAACAAAAATGTGTAGAAATTGCATCAACAAGTGCAATGATTTGTTTTGATCATATTAAAGTATTTGTTTCCAACACACTGATCTGAACTTGGAGAGCCTAAAGCAAATAAAGCCAGCAAATAGAAAGCCAGAAAATGTGAGTTACAAACCACAAAGCCAATGATAATCAACGGGGGGAATGCATTCCCAGGTCAACTTTCTGAAAGACCCCAAGTTGTCTTTAGCAAACCAGACAGCTGTGCTGTCTGGGAGGCTGCAACCTAAACAAGCATTGGCATAGCCAATAGGTCTCGCTTTTGGGACCTTATAAGTATTTAGTTATGCAGCACAATATCCTTGGTGCAACAACATTAACTGTTGCATGGTTAAACACTTTATAAGGTCCCAAAGGCGAGACCTATTGGCTATGCCAATGCTTGTTATCAGCATCTCCTCCTGCCTGCGCTCTGTCAAAATCCGTGGTTTCTTTGTTGCATCACATTCCGCAAGAACTCAGCAATTTGCCTTGCATTTAAGTGTAAAATTGCCAGAGTACACTGTGAGAGGATACTCCTATTTTTCCACGAACTGTGCAGACACGGTTTTTACATTTTATCTAAAATGACTTTCCTTTCTATCGTAGCTTATCACAGTTTACATTTTCACTACTGTAAGTGATGTTTAAGACAGATGGTATTGGTTATCGTATTGTCTATTATCACGTGGTTCCTGTTATATTTCAAGAGACATAAGGCACTATCCAACCCCCGCTATAATTTGGAGCTAACAAGTTTATCTAGAATATCGTAGGTTCGAAATCCAAATGAACAACTGAAATTGGTATTTTCTGATCTGAAGCGCTTGCATTTCATTGAATGCGACGCTAGGCTCAACTGATCTGAGCAAAAAAAAATCTTGGAAACATCTATCAAACAGGGAGGTCTGTTTGGTGACGGCAGATATATCAATGCGAAACGAAACCCATAGGTTGAAAGAGGGCAGTTATCCGAGAGACAGCACGATTCCCTTCCCGCTGGCTGGCCAGTAATGTGACCGGGACGGTACTGGGAAGGTTGGGGTGGTGGGCGGCTCCTCCCAGATCATGGCCACGGTGGGTGGAGTGTGCCGGAGGTGGGTATTATCCTAGGGAGGCGTCTTGCCCTAGTGCGGGCGGATGAATCTGGTTTAACCTTAGGCCACATATTTATTACTTTAAAGAATTCGGCTGTGAAGGGCAGACTCGGAATTCACCCCAAACAGCCGCAGCATGGCCGCCTCGGACCTGGCGAAGCTCCGCATGTCCGCAGCTGGACGGGCGATCGCGGTTCTCACTAGTGGGGGAGACGCTCAGGGTAAGCAATGGGATGAGAGCTACGCCAGCAGACATTGTGTATATTTGGGATTAGGCATTCATTTCACAGAAGGAAAATCAATGCACCTTGTCCCTTCCATCCTCCTCAGAGCATCAACCGTTCCCAAAGAATCCGTTATCAGTAGGAAACGCTAAAGTTGGAGACATGAAACGAAATAGCTGGGACAGCTGCTCAATCCATGAGCTGAGGGAGGGCAGCTGGAGTTGGGTGAGGGAGGTCAGGGATGCGTTGCTTGTCTGCTGCTCAGCAACTAACATGGAACAGATGCGAACAGTAGTTTAGGGGAAGTCCTTTTTCTGTTTCATTTCAGCTGTTCTGGCATTACCTTGAAGAACAAGCGGCGGCCATCAAGACAAACCCAGGGTGAAACAAGAGAGGAGCGGGGGCGAGCGAACGCGGCAGCCTGCAGAGCTGACCAGACGCTCGTGCGTCATGGCCTTTTCCCCGCACGGCCGGCATGTGTTTCCAATTATCGCGCCCGCGTCTGGGCACGATAATGGGAAACAGATGTCGGCCGCGCTCGTAACCGCAGGGAAAAGGCCATTACGCATGCGCGTCTGGTCAGCTTTGAAATGCCCCTAACATAAAGTCTCGCCTAGCAGCGCTTGCGCGCTACTCGAGGCTCGACCTAAAAAGGAGCAAAAAATAAGCACTGACAAAGCTAACAGGTCTGCCATGTTTTAACAGTGCAAAGCATTTGCAAGTTTTTATTTACTTTTGGAATTCTGTTTATTAGTCAGCATCAGGAGGTCAACGCTACAAGCAACGGATACAATAGCTCGCCCAGTAATTTTAAAAATCAAAGATCATGTGTCATAATCAAAGCATCAGTAGAGAGCTAGGTAGATCACACCCATGGGCCTTATCCACAGCCTGCATCCACAGAACAATAATGTAAATCATCCTTAACAAACATTGGCAGTAATATCATAAAGTAGTGTCAACCTGAGAGCTGGATGTGCCAGGTATCACATGTGTCAGCGAGTTGTCCTCTGAGCTGTCAGTCTGTGCTGCATCATGGTAGGATCACAGTGGTGCCCATATGTCTCAGGGTCTGGATTTAGCAGGCAGTATAGTGGTGAAGCGTTCTGCAATAATATTGCAGGTCACTGCATATCGGAGCCATCCCCCCTCGTGGGGAGCGGACCCCTCATCCAGTGGAGGGCCACTTCTCTTTTTGCTGATAATAGAAGCAGCACCACCAGTCGCTGGGAAGGCTTCAGATTAGCCACATACCACATCTCCACCAAATCATGGGTGGCAGGGACCGGATACCCAGCAATACAGGAGATCTCAGCCGGTACTGAAGAATAGTAAGCAGCAGTGTGGTGACACTCCCATGTCAGGTGCAGAAAGGTAGGGTGGGGTTGGTGGCAACGAGGACATGTGTGCGGTCTGGTGGCATCTAAACAATGTAATCTCACAAGGGTGTAGTACCGTCTGTGCAGGAACTGAATGTGCAATAGTTTGTGCTTGTAGTTCATGGAAATCGTTTCCAGTTGGGCACACCAGTAGGCCCATTTGCAAGGGTCCCATTTGCAAGTCTCTTGACCATAGTACCATGGCTGGAGCTCCATTCAATGGGTGTGCGCCTATCGTGAGTTTACCGCGGTCACCACCACCGTGTCTACAGTCTCCCTCGGGTGTGATGGCTTTTGAAAAAGACATGCACATAATGTGCTCTAGGCCAGGCTCTCAGATTCCACATTAATGTGTAGTATAGGAATCTGAGGCGGATACAAGTAAATCATAAAAAAAGGTCTGGGAGGCTAAGTAAAATAACTCGGGATGGGGTACAGCCAGCCCACCTTGCACCACTGGCAATGTCAATAGTTCCCATCGTAGTCTGGGATTTCCCTCCACCCAGATGAGTTGGTTGAGCTTAGATTTTAGTCTGGTGAAAAAGATACAGGGTGGAGGGATTGGTGTGTTCAGAAATAAAAAAAACCTGGGCATCACAACCATTTTGATAAGTGCCACCCGCCCGGCAATTAACCAAGGCAGTTTGACCCAGCGATCTATCTGCATACCCAAGCGGGACACTGCCGGACCATCATTGTCAATCAGAATGGCCTCTCTGCCCCTGTGGATCTTAATACCCAGACAGCAAATTGAATCCTCACTGCAAGGAAGTGGACACTCGGGGGCAATCTGTCATGCGGAGGGAGGGAGTAAGCTTGTAGATTTCAGATTTACCTCAGTTTATCTGTATTCCAGAATAACCAGTGGCGGCTCCTCCGCTAAGGTAAAAGAAAGGAAAAAATACATTGATAATAACAGGACTTTATCATTTTATTTCGTCCTCCTGCTGCGGCAGCTGTGCGTGACGGGCGGGGCTGCAACGCAGAGGAGGAGTGGTTTGCCCACTCCTAAGTGCTCAATGACTGTTTGGTCGGCCCTCTCGGGCCGCCCAAAACAATCATGCACACTTTCCCTGTTCTCCATGCTGGCTGCATTACAGCCTGTATGGAGAATATGCCCACCCCTCCAGCCCCTGGCTGAGTGCCGCGTCATGGCGCTCAGACCAATCACAACGCTGCATTGCAGCGTTGTGATTGGTCAGGGGAGCCTGGCCTGTGCTTCCTGTTCCTGGAGTCGGATGCAGGAGAGCAGGAGCAGAGACGCGGGACCCGACGGCAAGGTAAGTGTACATATATATATTTTTTTTACTTTGCAACACGCTCCTCCCCCTTCCCCCCCGTCCACGCCACCACCCACGAGCCGTGCCGGCCGCCACTGAGAATAACCACCAAATTTATCAATGGTGCGAAGAAATGGGGAAAAGTTCTCCTCTAGATGTTTGAGAAATAGAATAATACCATCCGCATACAGTGAGAATATTAGGTGTCGATCCATAAATATTACCCCTCTGTGTGCATGGTGTAAGTTGCACGCCAGAAGTTCCAAGCATTTGCAAGTTAAGCATGACAATTTATTTTTTGTGACACTGTGGTTTAGTAATCTACATATTTGCAAAAAAAAAATTGCAAATAAGTATTGTCAATAGAAGGAAAATAAACCTGTTTTATTAAGAGCTGAACTGGTTCCAGTGATGACAAGTTATTTCAAAGACAGTAGCAGCGCGTTCATTGTAAATGTAGAAGCTGAGCTCAAGGCTATGTAGTGTCATGGCAGGAAGGGTGATGGGACTGGAAAACTGATGGGCCTCTGAGAATGTCCGAGCGCTTCACCAGAGCGTAAACGAGCCGGCCATTTGGGGCTGCTCGTCCTTACCTTCTGATATTCTTTATTTAGTTCCATTTAACAATACACACATCCTCCTTACACAGTATCAAGCGAGCTACGAATGGAGAAACTGATGACTCAAATCTGCATATATAGCAGACCTCCCATCTCTGCACTGCTTCTGCAAAGGTGTCATTCCTTTTGTATTGAAAGCATGCAATCCATACAAGGCACCGGTTTCTGTAGGCGGAGATCAAGCACCAAGCTCCGATGGGCAGAGAGGGGAAGGATGGCCCTCAGCACGGCCAGAGACCTGTTGTTGCACAGTGATACTGACAAAATCACTAATGGCTAGGCCATGGCCTCCAATCTAGCACAGCACTGCAGTTTACTGGCATGATCCAGTGGAGCATCTCTCCCATCAGGACCTTGAAGCCCTCAGATGGGAGCCGGCAGAAGGAGGGCTTGAAGTAGCCTCTTCAAACCAGTGAGCGGCTACTAGGGCGGAAGAGCGGGAAGCTATGCAAGAGAGTGCAGCATGGAGCTGTCAAACCCTGCTGGGCACTAGATTTAGGTAATTTTATAAAATTATGCACGATTAATTTAAACCGTTGCATATACATAGCAAAAGCGATTAAACAAAAACAAGAAGTTGATCGTGTTAATTAGCACGGTTAAAATGAGGATTAAAAGGCCTCGTTTGGCCAATTGTGCCCATTTAGTACGTTTTTAAGTGATAATATAAAAAAAAGCTGCTTTGTACTCCGTTTGTCTTTTCCCGCACCAATGTTGTTTTATCTGGAAGGGAATCTTGCGTGGATTTGCGTATAAATAAGTCTTGTGCAAGTGCTGCTATGCAGAATTGGCTTGTGAGATTCATGGGACTTGATGTCCCCTGTGGTGGTCTTTCTGCTAAGTGGTCCTTTGTTATATGTTGGTTGTGTTGTTCTGCTTGTTGGAGTTAGGCAGGGCTAAAGATGGTCCCTAGAGGAAATACAGTTAAAGTTGACACCTATTTAATGGTGAAAAATGAACATAAATCGTAAAAATCAATAGGTTTCGTTCTTACTTGATGTAGAAATCTAAGCTACCGCAGTGAATATGAATGGGTAACAATGGACAGGGGCAGGTTTAGCGCTGTGATGAGGAACATCTCCCTTACAACTGTGGTGGCCGCCTTGGACATTGTGATTGGCCCCAACTTGCTTTAAACTGCGTTTCTATTGAAGTAGAAGGAAGGGCTGATCTTTGTACCTTCCACTTTGAAACCCTCTCTCTTTTGAGCTGTCTCGTTGCCCAATGAGCAGGTTTTTATTAGGTGCCTCAATTCAGTTCCCTACTAAGAAAGTAAAGCGCAGACATTTACTTTATAAAATCAAACCATGAATATGAAAACAATATCCATCTACCCAAGACAATTAATTTCCTTTCAAACAATATCCATATGTCCACAGTACAAGACCTACATCTTTCACAATTTGTTTTGTTTTGAAAAAACAAGCACTATTGGTGACTGTAGGTCACTTCCCAAACACTCTTCAGATATTTTTCTTTTATTATCAGATGATACCGGGACTTCCTATTTCAACCAAAACTTGAATGAAAGGACTCCGATCCCGAATTAGTGTTGGCTATTTCCCCAGGCTATTGCATTATGTTTGCTAACCGGGGAGGAGATAAAATGAGAGGCGGTGTTGCCATCTTATTTAGGGAATCCTTTGAGGCAAACTGGAAATTTAAAGGGACTTATTTTTAGCTTTAAACTAGCTCCCACGTTCTCCTTTTCTGTTTTTCTGAACTTTTGCTATACAAACCACCCAACTGTCCCAATAGCTGTTTCTCCCAACTGTTTGATATTATTGCTCAACTTTCATAGCAATATGCCAACTTCACCGTTCCCTGTGATTTTAATCTTCATGCGGATGACCGTAATTGTGCTCATGTTACCCAACATATCCATACCTTGGCAGGCTTGAACTTTTTACAATCTGTTAAGTCTCCTACACATAAGGCAGGACATACCCTGGATTTGATTTTCTCGAAAATTTCTAATCTGCAGTTCGCTCCTCTTGAGTGTCTTGTCTGCTTGTCTCCTCGGATACATTTTTTTTTACCCCTTTTGGTTTTAATGGAGCATGTCATCAGAAGAAGCTAGAATTCAACCCCCCGCCCTCCCCCGGAGAAGAAGGTGGCATAACATTTCGGAGGAATCTCGCTCTCTTCATCTCCTTCTCCTACGGGTATTTTAGAAACAGAAGTAGCTCTTTTTAACCAATTGATTATTAATTTCCTTGATCGTCTGGCACCTTTGAAAGTTCATGTGGCAAAAAGAACACAGCCCTCAGCCCTTTGGTTCTCTCTGCATTGAGGGCTGAGAAAAGTCTGTGAAAGAAATTGGAACGCAATTAGACAAAGTCCTCCGATCCTGAGGTCAAGATTATATATAAAGTTTGGATAAAATGTATTAGAAGCCAGTGTCCGTTCCTAACTCCCAGCAGACACCGAGCCCAGCGAGGAGCCGCTCCAGACAGCAGAAGGGGCGCCGCGGACCCGGGACTCCTCACCATAGCCAGGACAGCGGCGGCAGCAGCGATGCTCCTCTTTCTCACGCTGGCATTTTCAGTTTCAGCTTAAATTGATGGTCCTTCTAAAGCGCTACGTGCAGCGAGGACGTGGCTCCTTCTAGGACACCAGCCTTGCACCAGCATCCACGGGAACCAAGCGCCTACAGCGCCCAGCACCACCCGCGGCAGGAGGGCCGCCCACGATCTGTTTTTGCGCCTGGAGGCGCACAAAAGGACCGCTGCTCTCCCGCAGCGCGGGACGCGCGCGGGCGGGCCCGTCTGAGACCGGAAGAGACTGGGCTGGGCCACTCCCCTTTGGTTTTGAATACGGATGAAGGCCTGTTGGAAGAGCAAGCAATCAGCAACTTAACCCAAGGTTAGTGCTCACATAATTGACTTGTTTTTGTTCTCCCGCCAAAAACGACAAAGGATCTATCTATCTATTGTACTGTTAAGGTGCTTCTTACAAGCAGTTATGGGCATACGCACCCCTTTAGTGAAAGACTCCACTACCCGGCAAAGTGCTACTTCGCCACAATCCACTGCACAACCCACAGCAATCGATAAAATGCTCCAGAGGGCAATTGGAGCTGTCTCCACGGAAATTGAGCATACAGAGAGGCGTCTCTCATTAACACCGATCATAGCTCCAAGCCCCACTCCTTCTGAATCCGGCACCCTGCCCCCATCCCCAACACAATCTATGGTCCCAGACCCAGAGCCCCTAAGGACACAAGCACAGACAGGAGCGGGTTATGCTCCCAAGACCCTTTTGGGGAGCGGTGGAAAGAAGTAAGGGGGGAAACTCAAATCTACTACAAACAAGGGAACCAAGCAGAATAACAAAGCATCTGGCATGGCACCAAACAGAACTTTGGGGGAATCAGGAACTGGGGACCCACTATAGATGACCTCAGAGCAACCGTTGTGGGTGTGAAAGTTGGTGATGGACCTTAAAATGCATTTTAGATCTGTTGTAAAAGATAAGTGACACTCAGCAAATTTTGCAAACTTTCCTGCAAAACGATGAGAGAGCACTTTTCTTCTTGTATAGCAGCAGCATCTATTACCTCCCAAGAAGTCTCAAATATAATCAAGTCTTTTCTTTCCCCTGATACAGCAAAGAGTACCTTCAATCTTTCTCCGGAACTCTGCAACAAGTTATCAACCTTTTTTGATGAGAAAATTCACAATTTGTGCTCCACATTCCCTGCACTGCCTACTGAGGGTAAGCAGGCGGATCCTCCGTCTAATTGTAAATTGCTCCTCGCTAATTTTTGAGGAAGTCTCTTTAAGTGAACTGGAGAAACGTAAGTCCGGCTCTCCAGCGGACCCTTACCCGCCCCAATTACTTAGGATGATGGCTCAGTATGTTAATCCGGTTCTCAACAGAATCTGGAACACTTCCCTGGAATCTGGGGTATTTCCAAGTAATTGGAAGCAAGCATCCTTTTACCACTCCTCAAGAAAGCGAATGCTGACCCAACTGTTTTAAGCAATTTCAGGCCTATTTCCCTTCTACCAGCCCCTGTGATATTTCTTGAGAAACTGATGAATTGCCATTTTTCTTCCTTTGTGGAATTTGATTCCTGTATGATTCACAATTGGGTTTTCGAGCAGGATATAGCACTGAAACTGCACTTTTGAAGATCTCTACGTTTATTAAGTAAAACTTAGAGGCCACTCAGCCATAGTGGCACTGTAGGACCTGTCTGCTGCGTTCATCACGGTCTGTCAGACTCATTCAGAATGGCATCCATGGCAAGATGCTCTCCTGGCTTAAATCTTCCTTGGAAAGCAGATACCAACAAGTGCATCTCCATCCTTTTTCTCCCCCCCACCACCAAGCCACTCCTATATGGAATGCTCCAGGGATCGTCTCTGAGCCCGCTGCTGTTCAACTTGTACCACACTTCTTTAGCGGGCATGATTAATTCCTGTGGTGTGAAGGTGGTCTCCTATGCAGATGACACCCAGCTTCTTTTTTCCTTTCAGGAATATTCAAAGGCTGCCGTCTACAAATCCACAAATTCAAGTAGTGTCTTAAAGAAGTGGCTGTCTGGATAGAGGGAAACTTCTTTAATTTGAATGCCAGCAAAACAGAAGTCCTCTTTTTTGGTGCCAGCCCCCCCCCCCACCATCTCTAATTGCCTGACGACTTAAATCCTCCTTTGACTCCCACAACCTCTGCCTAGAATCTGGGTTTTATTTTCGATTCTGCCCTTTCCTTTTCTGCCCAAATCCGACAGATTTCTTCAGCTTGCTTCCTCAAATTAAAAGCTTTAAGGAAGCTGCTACACCTTGTTCCAGAGGATACTCAAAAAACAATTGTTCATACAATGGTAACCTCCCATCTGGACTATGCTAACAGTCTTTATCTGGGCCTTCCTGCTTTTGAGACTCAGAGTCTTCAGATCATTCAAAATGATGCGGCCATACTTATTTGTGGAGCTCCTTTTTGAAAGTATAGCTCTCCTCATCTGAAGCTGCTTCACTGGCTTCCAGTTGTGAAACACATTAAATTTAAAGCCCTTGCGATGGCATTCACAGCACTAGCAGGGAAAGGCCCTTCCTATCTGAGAGACAGACTGCATTTGTACAAGCAACACAGAGGTCTAATAGCCGGGTCTAGTGGCTAAGTGGACTAATGCGTACACAGTAGGGGTCTGTGTTCGACCTCATGGTCACAGGTTCAAATCCCAGCAGGTCCACTCAGGCTTTCATCCTTCTGAGGTCGATAAAATGAGTACCATTAAGTTGAGTAACAATAAAAAACTGTTATTCAGCGCCAAGATACCCTTGGTTGAACGTGTGCTTTATAATCTATGCCTGATGCAGGTTCCTAAATTCTTTAAAGCTTGACGCTGTGGCAACTACTTTACGGTACACACGGTCAAATTATGGAATTCTCTGCTGCTAAATCTCCGCAGTCTGCATCTTTAAAAGAGATTTTAAAACTTCTTAACTCTTACTTAATACTTACTTACCTGCTTTCTTGACTCCTGGTACCCCCTTGACTTCAGACAACTATTGCAAACAATCATTGACGGATTCCTTGTCGGAGTCTACATGACCCACGATAGGGTCACTATACATTGACCCTTGACCTTGCCAGGTAGGTCGCTCCCCCCGCCACACAGCTCCGCCTGTGTTATCCTGCCCGCTGCTGCTGGTAAGCTCGCCCCTCTACTGTTGCCTTGGTGCCCGTTTCGCCTCTGTCTCCCCTCGTGCCCCCATTGATTGTGTCCATTTTTGCTTTCTGTCTCCCCTCGTGCCCCCATTTTGTGTGCCCGTTTTGCTTCTGTTTCCCCTCGTGCCCCCATTGATTGTGTCCTCTTTTGCCTTCTGTCTCCCCTCGTGCCCCCATTGATTGTGTCCTCTTTTGCCTTCTGTCTCCCCTCGTGCCCCCATTGATTGTGTCCATTTTTGCTTTCTGTTTCCCCTCGTGCCCCCATTGATTGTGTCCTCTTTTGCCTTCTGTCTCCCCTCGTGCCCCCATTTTGTGTGCCCGTTTCGCTTCTGTCTCCCCTCGTGCCCCCATTGATTGTGTCCCCTTTTGCCTTCTGTCTCCCCTCGTGCCCCCATTGATTGTGTCCTCTTTTGCCTTCTGTCTCCCCTCGTGCCCCCATTGATTGTGTCCATTTTTGCTTTCTGTTTCCCCTCGTGCCCCCATTGATTGTGTCCTCTTTTGCCTTCTGTCTCCCCTCGTGCCCCCATTGATTGTGTCCTCTTTTGCCTTCTGTCTCCCCTCGTGCCCCCATTTTGTGTGCCCGTTTCGCTTGTCTCCCCTCGTGCCCCCATTGATTGTGTCCTCTTTTGCCTTCTGTCTCCCCTCGTGCCCCCATTGATTGTGTCCATTTTTGCTTTCTGTTTCCCCTCGTGCCCCCATTGATTGTGTCCTCTTTTGCCTTCTGTGTCCCCTCGTGCCCCCATACTGCTGTGCCCAACTTTGCCTTCTGTACCCCCGCCGCTGCGTCCCCTGCGGCCCCGCCCCCCTGACTGCCCATTCGCTGCCCCTGCCTCCCGCCTCCCAGCTGCTCCTCCCTCCCAGCTCCCCATATATGGTGGCCGCGCCGCCGGCGCGCCAAAGGCGCGCCTAAGGCAAGCCCGTCTGCGTCCGTCCGCGCCTGGACCGCGCCCAGCGCCAGAACCCCTGTGCCGCGCGCCCCCCGCTCCAGCATCGAGGACCGACGCCGTTACGATGCCACCACACTCCACGCTCTCAACCCCGGACGGAGACACAACTGCTTCAAGGCCACCCCGAAACGCACACATGGCCCCCCTTCAGCTGCCGGAACTGCAGCTACACCAGCCTCAGAGCCACCGAAGCGCCCGCCAAGAAGGACCTCAACCACCTCCGATGCATCCTACTGAACACCCGCTCCGCACGCAAACACGCCGTCGAGCTCTGGGACCTGCTCGACTCATCATCACCAGACGTCGCCTTCCTGACAGAGACCTGGATGAACGACTCCTCCGCACCCGACATCGCCATAGCCATCCCAGACGGCTATAAGATCACCCGCAGAGACCGCGTCAACGGAGTAGGAGGAGGAATCGCCATCGTCCACAAGAACTCCATCAGGGTCTCGACCAGCACCGACGACGTTCTCTGCACCGCCGAACACAAGCACTTCCAGATCCACACGGACCCCAACACCACCCTCAGAGGCACCCTTGTCTACAGACCCCCTGGGCCCCGACCCCAGTTCAGCGACTCCATCGCCGACTTCATCAGCACGCACGCCCTGACTTCTACCGACTACATCCTCCTCGGAGACCTGAACTTTCACCTGGAGAACAACAACGACAGCAACTCCACCACCCTGATCGACAACCTCGCTAACCTCGGACTGAGACAGCTCGTCACAACACCGACACATTCCGCCGGCCACACGCTCGACCCCGTCTTCTCCTCAAGCTCCCACGTCTCCTTCACCCACACCACGGAACTCCTCTGGACCGACCACCGCTGCATCCACTTCACCTTCCAGAAACCCACCACACACCACCGCACCCAACAGATCCCACGCCGCTGCTGGAGCAAAGTCACCGAAGACCAACTATGGGCAAACCTCGCTCTCAGCCCTCCCTCCGACCCATCCAACACCGACGACGCTGCCTGCAACCTCAGACGATGGATAGACGACTGTGCCAACACCCTCGCCCCGCTGAAAAAACTCACCTACAGCGACACCACCAAAAGAGCCAGCTGGTTCACCCCGGAACTCCTAGCTTCCAAGCGTACCTGCCGGAAACTTGAGAAGAAATGGCACAGTGATAAGACACCGGACAGCCACGCAGCCCATAAAGACGCCATCCGTAACCACCACCACCTCATCAGGTCCGCCAAGAGAATCTCCTTCAAAGACCGCCTCGACAACAACGCACACAACAGCAAGGAGCTCTTCAACATCGTGAAGGAACTCTCCAACCCCAGCTCCAACACCAACGACATCCCGCCGTCGCAAGCCCTGTGCGATTCCCTCGCCACCTTCTTCCACCGCAAGATCGCCGACATCCACGACAGCTTCAACACCCAGACAGCCCCCACCAAGATAGATACTCCAGACCCGCCGCACACCATCGACCATGACCCCCTGCCAGCCTGGGCCAGCGTGAACATCGATGACACCATCAAGACCATGGGCACAATACACTCCGGCTCCCCGTCAGACCCTTTCCCGCACCACATCTTCAACAAAGCCAGCAGTTCCATCGCACCCCACCTGTGCAACGTTATCAATCTCTCCTTCGAGACCGCGACCTTCCCAGAGAGCTGGAAACACGCAGAGATCAACGCCCTACTCAAAAACCCAAGGCGGACCCAAGAGACCTCAAGAACTTCCGGCCCATCTCCCTGCTTCCGTTCCCAGCCAAGGTCATCGAGAAGATCGTCAACAAACAGCTAACCCGATACCTAGAAGAAAACAGCATCCTGGACCCATCCCAATCGGGGTTCCGCAGCAACCACAGCACTGAGACTGCCCTCATCGCCTCCACCGACGACATCAGGACCCTGCTGGACAACGGTGAGACCGCAGCCCTCATCCTGCTGGACCTCTCCGCCGCCTTCGACACTGTCTGCCACCGCACTCTACGCGCATGCCTCCACGACGCAGGGATCCGAGACAAGGCCCTGGAATGGACCACCTCCTTCCTCGACGGCAGAACCCAGAGAGTCCGCCTCCCACCTTTCCGATCCGAAGCCTCCGAGATCATCTGCGGCGTACCCCAGGGATCTTCCCTCAGCCCAACACTGTTCAACAGCTACATGGCCCCGCTCGCACGCATCGCCAGACAGCACGACCTCAACATCATCTCCTACGCCGACAACACTCAACTGATCCTCTCCCTCACCAAGGACCCCCTCGCCGCCAAAGCCAATCTCCATGAAGGAATGAAGGCCGTCGCCGATTGGATGAAGATCAGCCGACTAAAGCTGAACACGGACAAGACGGAGGTCCTCATCCTCGGCTCCAACCCCTCAGCCTGGGACGACTCCTGGTGGCCAACGACGCTGGGAGCAGCCCCGACACCCACCGACCACGCACGCAACCTGGGAGTCATCCTCGACTCAACGCTCTCCATGGCCAAGCAAGTCAACGCAGTCTCCTCCTCCTGCTTCAACACCCTCCGCATGCTTCTCAAGATCTACAGGTGGATCCCGACAGACACAAGAAGAACAGTCACCCAGGCCCTCGTCAGTAGCAGACTTGACTATGGGAACGCCCTCTACGCGGGAGCCCCGGCCAAGCTCATCAAGCGACTGCAACGCATACAAAACGCCTCCGCACGCCTGATCCTCGACGTACAACGCCACAGCCACATCACCCCCCACCTGAGGAACCTGCACTGGCTCCCCGTCGACAGGAGGATCACCTTCAAACTCCTCATCCACGCACACAAGGCACTCCACAAAACTGGCCCAGCCTACCTCAACAGACGACTCTTCTTCTACGTCCCCAACCGCCAGCTCCGCTCCGCCGACCTCTCCCTCGCCACCGTCCCTCGCATTCGAAGAACAACCACCGGCGGCAGATCCTTCTCACACCTCGCCGCCAAGACCTGGAACACCCTTCCACTAAGCCTACGACAGACCCAAGACCTGCTGACCTTCAGGAGGCTACTCAAGACCTGGCTGTTCGACCAGTAGCAGCACCACCCCCCCCTTCCCTCTCCCCAGCGCCTTGAGACCCTCGCGGGTAAGTAGTGCGCTCTACAAATTCTGTGATTGATTGATTGATTGATCTAGATCAAGAAGTACTTTCCTCCCCTTCGGCCAAATGTAAATGCCTGGGTCCCCAGCACCCCTTGTACTGAAGAGACCCCGTAACTCGAGAGGGTTGAAACGTCGTCGACTTCAAAAAGGGAGAGTCCTAGGACACTAGAGAAAAAAAATTCCTACTAAGTGTATTGACACTTGATTCTAAAAGGGACCTCCCCGATTACTCCAAACAACCAACTGCTTCTGTTTATTAGTCACTGCATAATATGTCACTGTTGGTTTTGGTCACTACCCTGGGGCACAAAAGTCACTTGGATCACTTTTTATCTTGTATATAGTGTGAATACACAGCAATTGTTTTACTCTTTTTCATATGATTGTTCTCTGCAAAATAAAAGTTACGCCCATGTTCGGCTGAAGTGGGCTTGATAGAAATTCCTGTGTTAGTGGGCTTCAATTTCAAAACTTTGAGTGATTCCATATTGAACTAATATAATAACACAGTTAGAAGGACATAACTCCCTGTTCTAACTACAAACTCCAATTTGGATACAAGGAAGTAACACACCTCCTTATTTTCACATTTGTTTTTCAAATGAGTTCCTTGTGAACTTTGTTTGTTTGTTGACTAGCTATACCCAGTTCACAGGGACGTATGGGTTGCTCTTGTTCCTTGTTAAAATAGACATTGAGCGGGAGCAGTGCATGGAGTTACGAATAAGGAAAAACAACATGACTCGAGGATCAAAATAAAATAAGAAATAAGAAGTGGAAAAGGAAAAAAAATATATCAGTATAGTAGCGGCGGAAGGATACTACCCAGCCAATCAAAAGGGAGGGCAAAGACCAGATGTTCCAGCGGCAGGCCAAACACAGGAATAAGGAGAACAACATTCAATAAAAAGCAGGAAAACTAGATAGACCAGAAAGGTATCCAGTCATAGGCAATGGGCTGACCCATGGCTCACTCTATGTAGTACTACAAACAAAGGCGTCTGTGGCAGACAGCTGGAGCGGTCCAAAGGGAGATATCATAAATAGCAGCCATGGCTGGGCGGTGCGAATTGCTAGATCCTCCATAATTAAACCATCAGATTTTAAAAGTTTTATAAACATAAAAAAAAATTGGCTGAGCGCACAACATTCATTTTTGAAAGACAAATTGTAAATAATGAAAGCTGATGGAAGGGGCGAGCAGGATCCTGTACACAAAAGAAATATTTACTGTGTGTAATAAAAATCACCATCATTATTAGGGCAACACAACACTTATCACAGGTGTGTGGCTTCAGTAAGCCTATCTTCAACAAGTTCCTACAGCACCGAGGTAGCCGCTGTCCTGTTGTTTTTGGAACTTCCTTTAAAAAAAAAAAAGATCTGCATAGCAATATCTCCTCCTCCCTTTTTCATTATTATTCCGTAGTGCAGCAGTTCTGTGCCCTCCTTCCAAGCTGATCAACAATCTCAACCTCTCTCTTCCGTCATCATACTAGGCAAAGTCCATGTATTGGGATGGGCACCTGTTGACAGACTGGGAGGGAGCGGACGGCGGTTGGTTCAATGCCGGCCTGCTCTCCTGGGGCCAGATTATACAAGTGCCCCAGGGGCGCAATGGGTTTTTGCACCCGCTTTGTGTGCCCCCGGGGCATTTTGGTATTACAGAAGGGTCCGGAGATGCTTGTGCATCTCCTTCTGTAATACCAATAATGCTGGCGCACATAAAGCTGCCAGCGCTATCTGCAGGGGGCATTCCCTCATTTGCTTGGGGGTGTGGCCCCATGCAAATGAGGGAATCCCTTTGCCTCTGCACCCGTGCCGTATTACAGATGTGGGCGCAGAGTCAAAGAAGCTCTCAGAAGGTGCACTGACAGTGCGCCACCTCAGTGCGCCCCCTGATGGCAGCCCTCTGGAGGGGGGAAATGGGGTCCCATGGACCCCCCAGACATCCACTTCCAGGCGGGTGCAGTCACCACTGCACCCACCTGCAAGGGGATCTCTATTCCCTCTTCAACGTGCAGGCGGCTTGCCGCCTGCACTATGAAACACGGAGCGGCTTCAAAGCAGCCGCTCCGTTTTTCACAGGAATGCGCTGCCCCCAGGGCAATGCGAGTTCGCAGCTGCCCCGGGGGCAGCACATTCACCATACTGTGGCGCATTTTCATTGTTTGCACCGGGTGCACCTTTTAAAAGGTGCGCCCGGCGCAAACGATGAAAATGCCCCATTTGCATAATACAGGCCCTGGTCTACTGACAGCCTGGTCATACACTGGCCCTCCCGGCATTCACTTGCAGTTTGGGAAGTTGTGGAGAAGGTTAATAGGCTGGGGGGTTGGAGGCAGGTTGGTGTCACAAAACCACACCCACAGGCTTCTTTCTGCGTGGACACACTTTTAGTTCTGCTGAACCTGCTCACCTCTGGATGCACTGAATTTAGAGAAAAACAACAAAATTTAGTGTACACAATTAAATGGATATTTGGAGGAAAGATAGCACACTGCTGACAGTATGAAAGAATATTTTTATGTTTGCATTGCTACAAATAGAGGACAATGTCTCGTCCCATGCCAGCACTTATTAGAAAGAAGAAAAAAAACAAGATTTACCAAGTATCTTTGTGCAAAATTAGAAACCCTAGTTATGCATCTTTGGGTATCCAATGCCACCAGTTTGTTTAACTTTCTGATCAGTTACAGAATTTAGAGACAAAATCCAGTTATGACTCTTATCATAAGTTTCATAAGACCAAGTTGATTAATTCTGAGGCAAGTCTGGAATGTATAAGTGGCTGCCTGTCTGCATAGCTGTTCATCCCAGGATCTCATCGCTATAACTGTCGACTAAATCCATGTTAACAAGCATTGGCATAGCCAATAGGTCTCGCTTTTGGGACCTTATAAGTATTTAATTATGCAGCACAATATCCTTGGTGCAACATCATCAACCGTTGCATGGCTAAACACTTATAAGGTCCCAAAGGCGAGACCTATTGGCTATGCCAATGCTTGTTATCAGTAGTAACTACAGAAGGGCAGTTAGTGAATAGGAAGAGGCTTACTCTTGTGGGTGAGTGCATGGCACTCCCTAAACCCATCTCTGGCCCTCTCTCAACCCCTCCTTCCTCCTCCCTTCACCCTTCGTCTTTAAGAGTACCTAGTCCCAATTTTCCAGCCTCTCTCCTCTGCCCCGCCCACATTTACTACTAAAACATACTTTTGCGTGCAGAGATCCCCACAGTTGAGCAGATATCTATTCACTTAAAAGATTGAAGAGGCGTATACCACCACACATAGGTATGTGAACAGTATTTTGTTATGTTAGTGGTACTAGTAACATACTACAAAATGCAGCTTGTGAACAGGCCCCATAATCTTTGCGGAGATTCTTCTCTGCCCTCCCCCCCTGATGAGCCAGTGCCATATGTAACAAGATCCCATGGTATGCAAACATGTTATATACTGGGATTGTCATTTAAGTTGTTCTGTTAATGTTATATTTATACCAAGAAGTTACAAAGACTTGTGAGTATCAAGGAAAAGACAGTGCACGTACTAGGCAGTCGGGCAAAGTGTTGTAAGATGCTGCTTTGTGTGTGGCTGCGTGTCCACATAGCCTGGACTGTGCAGGCGTTACCAGGGTTCCGGCCACATAGAGGGTTGTCCCGCAATCAGTGTAGTAGTTCAGAACAGAAGGGTAGCAACGCAACTGTGGAGCTCTGCACTGAGCAACGGATGTCAAACTTGGACTTCTTCTATGTCTGTTAAGCGGATGCCATGAGCTACAGGAAATGGCCATGGTCAAGCCTTTTGAACTGCCCTAATGATGATCTGTCCAGGGAACTCTGCCTGACGTTCTTAATCTAAGATGAAGTTGAGTTTTTTCCTATAATGTCAGTTCCCATTTCGATCATATATAAGAAAGCATTTACATGAGATGGACGCATCGCAACACATAAATTCCCTTTTGCCTTGTTGCATTCATCGACCTTTTGTTACTTTTTATGTCTCTGAATTAGCTCCTTACTGCTGAAATATCCTTTGGCTCTTCTGGTGAATGTCTATGCCTGTTTTTTTCTGACAACAGTGTGCAGGTTGGTGCGTATTATATGGCAGTGTCATCTTGCCTGCCAGCACCAGCAGGCGATGGCCTAGAATGCGGCCTGTGGCAGAGATTAATTCAATCATTCCTTTAATCACTCTGTTGTTCGTTGGAGTAGATGCCTTAAAGTGCTCACTAGTCTGGCAGTTGTGGCTGGACTATTCTTTTTGGAGTGGGAGTAAGACTCATCAGCATATGGGTGTCCCACCTAGAATGGCACAATGGGTGAAAAACAATGGTCTGGAATGGAGCTCTAAGCGATCACCAGCGGCTGAGGTTAATGCAAACATTCCTTCTATCTCTTCGGTTTTTGTGGTACACACTACAAATTGCAATGTTTGTAACTCAGCTTCGATTGACAAATAGACCAATTCACATGAGAGGGATTTGATTGGGTTGGCGTCACATCATTTGATGGCAATGATACCTGATTTTATATTGTCTATTGTAATTAGTCACTCAACTATTTTTTGTTGGGTAGTTCCCTACCTTCTAGGTTTAAGGGAGAGTAGCTTATGCGTCCAGCACTAGCTGACCAATGCTATACATAATTGATTAAAAAAAAGTGAGTTGCGCTTGGTCCAAGAGTCTGGGAAAATGTAATAATGTATTTTTTCATTGGACAACGGGCCCATACAGCAGGGCACCTAGGCTTGATGGTCCTCATATGAGCAGAGGTGGGCCCCAATAACTCTGTGGACCTGACTCCTATGGATGTTTGTGCCCCCTCCACACTGCCTCCTCCCCATATTTTCATTCTATTGAAACCCATCTGGCTGCCCCAGTTACCCAAGTAGCATTACATTATGTTGACACGTATGGACTAGGGTAGCCATTAGTCCTGTTTCTGCTGGATTGTCCTGGATTTGCAGTGTCTGGCCCGTGTCCTACACTCAGCCAGTGCAGGTCACCAAATGTACCGCTTTTTGTTCATAAAGGGACGATGAAGGTTATTTAGTAGTTGCAGCACATAAGGTATCCACAGAGGCCGCTTCAAGAACACGTTTATATTTAGAGATGCTAAAAAGTGGAATGTGAGCACCTGCATTGAAGAGGCCCTGAACAAGCAGGGAAGCGTTCTAAATCTTAAATATTTACATTGGGCAGAATGAATTAAACCCCAGTCAGCCCTGGAGACTAAATATCCGGTGACCCCTTATGAAGCAGAGAGTTTAACAAGGTTATTGTCTGTGGGAAAGGAAAATACAACTCTGTGGTTTCAGGAATCTTTGAAATCTATTTTCCAGCACTCTGAGGTGTGTTGGAAGGTTAAAATTTCAGCACATCTTTAATGTAACCATAATGTAGGAGCAAAGACAGCACTGAGACTAAATACTATATAATGGTGCTTAATTAATCAGGGAACAATGTAGCCCAGGTGGTCATTACCTGTCACCCGTAGCCATGATAATATATGAAATCTTAATTATATATTAATATGAAAACCACTGTCTGCCTTTCTTGAAAAACATGCAGTGCTTATTATCTGATCCTGCTACTGATCCTGTTTTGAAGATCACACGTAATGGCAGATTAGGGGCCAAAGGCATAGAGAGAACACGATTTACCCAAGGTCAAACAAGTTGAAGAAATAGGAGAACCAAGATTGAAACACAGCACTGCTCATTTCAAGGCCTGTAATTTCGCACTATACCTTATTTTATTGAGCAGACCATGAAACTGGGTTCTAGCCCAGTTTTGTTATCACACAACTGCCAGCAGTTATGCTTGATCCAAGTACTTCCACTCACCGAAAAAAAGGAGCAGAGGCATATAGTCAAAAAATTGACCAGCCAAACGCACACATTTTAGTCACATGATAAGGCTGAGATTAAAACCCACGTCTCTTGGTTCCATGATTTCCAACTTGCCCCCTGCACCTCAACTGTTGTGGAGTAGTTTGTGATGGAAAGGTCGAGGGACTGCTCTCGCTAGGATTTTTCATGCTGTGTTTATTACCCGCATTTTTGTTTGTAAAGTGGTAAATACTGGATTAGATATTTGGTCCAACAGCTCAATGGCTAAACCCACCCAGGACCACTTTTTAAGGTTAGTGGTGCCATCTTGTTGGGGGTCCTGTCAAGGTGTTTTGTTCGAACTCTCATTACACAAATTAAGCCTGTTTCAAAGCGGTTCTGGTATTCGCAAATAAGGAAAGACATTTAGTAGGAGATTGGCCTTTTTCCTGGGTCCTAGGACAGTAGGTGGTTGCTATGCAGTATCCATGATGGATGCTGCCCTTTACATGTTCCATGCTCGATCGTATTATCGAATTCCAATTCAATGACCTAGCTATCTTTTGTACACTTGACTCTAAGGCGGTAACGAACAGGCAATACTAAATCCATCGAGTGGTAGAGGCAGGGACTGCAACTCAGTTACAGTATTGTAAAGTAAATACTCTCAGTAACTATGTCCAGTCAGATCTACAACGTTTAAAGAAACTGGGGGCTTTATTTAGAGAAGGACATTATGAAATGAAATCACATCACAAAAATATGCTCAGTGACTCTCCCTCCCACCTCAAATAAACATCTTCTGATGGCTATGCATGGCCAAAAGTGTCTCTGCGTGCTCTAAATGTCCTGCAAGGTGATTTGGAAATGCTGGCAGTCCCCGGATGCTTGTTTCCGGTCCAGGGAGGACCCGGCTTGGGAGTTCGGGCTGGACTGTTCCCATGAGACACGGGGTCAAGACTGATTTGCATATGGCTGTGTGCAAACTGGGGTGGCGTAGTGAGCATAAGAATTGCCCCGGCAGTCTTGATATAGGCAGTCCCAACACATCCTCTCTCTAAGGCAAGAGCAGCTGTATATACAAGAAATCACAAATGTTAGACTTGTGAAGTTTACTGCACCTTGTAATTACCAGCGGGATAAAGTCCGCACCATTGGACTACCACTCTCCCCATTAAATTGACCTGCCTGTGTTTTTGTGTTTCTTGCCTTGTGGACGTGTTGGGCGCAGGAAGTTCAAATTTGTTATTCTAATTGCAGTTCTAGAACACATGGGGAAAGTGAAACTTTATCATTCTAGCCCTGAAATATTTTGAAGAAAGTTTAGTTAAACATTCGCTAAGTATTTTAGAATGGGTTAAAATACGATCATTTTGCATTGACCAATATGCTGTCCTGATGTTGCTCAGGGGAAAAATACTAAGAAGCCGGTAAGCACGAGGACAGACGGAAAGCACCAAAATCCCAATGTTATTCCCCATTGTTAAGAGCGGTTTATTCAAACCAATTTAAGTCCGGTCCTCGGAATTCATTGCGGGGATAAACAGCGCACTGTATGTTTTAAATGCCTTTAGTCTCATTCCAATAGGCGTTTTGACATTTTTAAATTATTCGATTTCTTGTAATCCGCACGTGCTTCAAAGAGCAGGAGGAAAAAAATGAGCGAGCGTCACGGTCACATAGAGCCGGTCCTACCTGGGCTGGTTATGTAACACGGGCGCGTTGTGTCACAACTCACATACCACGTTAAAAGACAATGACATTTGTGTGGAGTCTTAATTGTGTAACTCGGAGAGAGCGCCAGGGGTTTGCGAGGACGTGACCAGATAGAAGTGCCGTTGACAAAGAAGAAGCTGGCAGCACATTCTCACGAGCTCAGCGCGGCTGAAACTTTCCAGACATCGGAAATCTTTTGTTAACCTAAACGGCTTTTGTAGAGATCCTCCTCCCGCTTGCTGCTGGGTGCCATTAGCTGCGGAAAGGAGGGGCCGCGTTAGTAATCCTACACCTGTCTGAAGCGCACACGCCCTTCCACGAGCTGAACTTACCAAACAAGTGCAGGGCGGCATGAGCGCACCGGGGCTCTGGGCGCGCGCCCAGTGACGGGGGACAGAAAAGAACCCCTGGCCGTCCCGGGCGGCATTGTCTTGTGATGGCGCGCGATGACAGCAGCCTCTTCTCCGGGTCCAGGGGGAAGGTGGTCTTGTATCACAATGAATACAGCGCGTCCAGGAGGTGCAGCCTGCCGCAGGAGCTGCTGCACGCAGGGCTGGACGTTAGAGTCAGGCTGCAGCGCAACATGAAGAACCTGGAGCCCGTGTACCTGAGGCGCCAGAGGAAGAGGCCCTCCATCATCCCAGGTAGGGCTCCCTGATTCCCCCCCTCCCAAAAACGAGCGAGCGCGGCAGCCTGCCGAGCTGACCAGACGCTCGTGCGTCATGGCCTTTTGCCTGCGATTACACGCACGGCAGGCATGTGTTTCCAATTATCGCGCCTGCGTCTGGGCACGATAATGGGAAACAGATGTCGGCCCTGCGCGCGTAACCGCAGGAAAAAGGCCATGACGCACGAGCGTCTGGTCAGCTTTCTGAAGCCCCTTACTATAAGTCTCGCAAGCAGCGCATGCGCTGCTCTAGGCTCGACCTAAAAAGGACTCCTTCAGCCAGTCCTGTACTTTTAACCAACCGCACTTTGCATGCTGGGATTAAGAGGTCCATGCTTAAACTGTGAAAAATGTATGTAGAAGTATAGAAATCGAAAGAAAAGTGGGCAAAAACGCCAGAACTGACAGTAGGCAATGCTCAAGACACTGACCCACTTGACTGCTATGTCGGAAAGTTTGTAGCAGAACAGTTGAAAATTGCTTAAAAATCTCAGTGTATCCATTGGTAATGAGATCCTGAGGCTGTGCCCAAACGTATGTTCCTTGCCCACGGTGCCACAGGAATTCAACCTACGCCTTACTGATGAGGGACCAAAAAGGCCAAAACCTCTAAGGTTTTTATTTTTTCATTATGAGGGCACGAAGCCTATTAGATCAGGCTGGACTGTTCCTATTTGAGACGAATCAAGGCTGACTTGCATGTGCTTGGTCTCCTGTAATGGAACAAACAAGCCAAAATAATTACCAGTGATTTAGATTAATTCAAGCATTTTTTTGTGTTTAGGTGAGTCAGTCTAAGAGCAGAGGGTATGCTCAGATTTTTTCCCTTTGCTTTCGGTGACGCAGAGTGGGCCAGTGATGCAGAGAGCTCGCCAATCAAGCCCAATAAGGCTGGTACAGGTCTAGGCTTGCTTATAATTCTGTTCAGAAGGAATGTGGCTTAGTATTTCAGACTATTGTTCTTACTGGAGCAGGACCAAGGCTGATTTGCATGTTTTTTACTCCTCTTCTCTAGTGGCGCAGAGGAGATAAGCAACGTAGTATGGAATGAGCTGAGTACTTATCAGAAGATCAGAACGATTCAAGCATTCTTAACCTCTCTCTTCATATTCTGCTGTATTGTGAATTATTCGGTGCAAAAACATTTTTTTCTGAAAAACACTCACGTTCTGTATAGAGGTGGAAATGTAGTCTTCGTATATTATTGTTTTGAGTAATTATTCCTCTTACTTGATGTGATTTAATTGTAGAGTAATATGATAGTGAGGGCAAGTACGGCCTTAATAAAATTAAATAATTTAAATATTAAATAATATAAATTAGGTTTAAATAAAATAGACCATAGAATATTTATTGTTCTTCGCCCCGTGGTCAAAGGCAATGGTGACTTTGGGCAAATGAGCGCATCACCATGGAGGAGAGGTCGCTTTTAGGGGGTGGCATTTTACCTGAAGAGCTTCAGGCGGCACTTTATGCCCTCCCATCAGGGAAGGCAGTTGGCGCAGACTCCATTCCCCCTGTGTTCTACAAGGTGTTCTATGCAGAAATTCATCATGAGCTGCTGGGGCTATTTAATGAGGTTAGAGCTGGGGCTTTGCCCCCCGGGTCCTGGGGGACCGCAAATATAATTATTTTCTAAAATGTAAGGACTCTACAGCTTTGGGCTCATATAGGCCAATTACATTACTTAATAGCGATGTGAGGGTCTACTCTAAAAAAATTTGCCAGCTGGCTAGCTGGTGTTATACAGCGCCTAGTGTCAGTCCGGCAGCATGGGGTTATACCAGGCAGAGGGACCTCGGATCATGTCCAGCGGGTTACCTCCTTGTTTGATGCTACTGGAGTCCTTGCAAAGCCTTTGGGGGTGGCCCTACTTGACGCCGAAAAGGCCTTTGACAGGGTGTCGTGGGATTACCTGTGGCAGGTTTTGGAAGCTAATGGCTTGTGGGGAGGACTTCATTAGCGCAATATGAGCAATGTATCTTAACCCCACAGCCCGCTTACAAAAAATGGGGCACTAATCGGATCCCTTCTTGATAGAAAGGGGCACGAGCAGAGCTGTCCCATCTACCCCCTGCTCTTTGCATTATACATCCACCCCTTTTCTCAGGAGGCTGAAAACCTCTCTGGATATTCTGCCCGTCGGCTTGCAGGGCTGGGATACTAAAATTTTGGCCTACGTGGATGATGTGGCTATAATCTCCAGTGATCCAGACAGGGCTCTTCGCTCTGTTGAGAAGATTTTGGGAGTCAATCAGGGTTTCTGCTAAATAGGGCCAAAACTCAACTACTGATCAATGGAAATACCCCAGTCATCGATAGGAGGATTGAAGACGAAGCTACATATCTGGGAATCTGTATCACCTCTAAAGTGGATTGTATAAACGATTTAAATCGAACACCTATCTTGAAAAAACTAAGAAGGATTTCATCCGGTAGGATAACTTGAAACTTTCTATAATGGGGAGATGTAACCTGGTCAAGATGATGTTTCTTCAAAAACTATTATATGTTTTTTGCACTGTTCCATTGGAGGTTAAGAATGAATGGTTTAAAGCAATTGGTAGATTGGTGGCAAGATTCATCTGGGCCTATGGGAAGACCAGGAGGGACAACATCTTTATGAGGGCTCCCCAACTTTAGATTATATTATTTAGCTGCAGCTCTGAAATGTTATAGCCCATTATTTAACGGTAGGGTAATGGATGGCGGGCTAATGTGCTATATATCCTCAATCTATGAGCTTTTGATTGGTACCTCTGCCCACAACTGACTCCTGAAGTTTTTGGAGCCGAGTTATTCAAACTGACCCGTTTTAAGACTCTGCTTGCTGCATTTCGAAACTGGGCAAGCGTCCGGAAAAAACTGGGGCTGAGTAGGTATAGCAGATATACCCCCCTGCACAGGAATGATCAACTGCCCGGCATATTTCATGATAATTGCCTAGCTAAATGGGGACAGGGGGATGTGGCAGGATTTGAGGCCTCCTCTTGGGGAATCTCCTTGCGTCATTCGAGGTGGTCGGCAGTAGATCCAATGTTAAGCCTCAGGATTTTTTTTAATATCTACAGCTGCGAGACTTCCTTAGGAGAAAGGTTCGGGGGCAGCTGGTTTTGATCGGATTACCCTTATGGAAATGCAAATTAAAAACACTGGCCCCTCCATTTCGCAGCTCTATGGGTGTTTGCTGGAAAGGGTCCCTGATGATCTGGACAAGCATGAGGGAAAATGGCGGGAGCCGCTCGAGGTGGTGGACTCCGGTTTCCTGAAAACATTTGAAATGGGAGGGTCAATATTGTGTGCCTCGAACCTACAATCACAACATTATAAAATGCTGTTTGACTTATATATAATCCCAGCAAAGATCGCTAAATGGGGCAGTGATGAAGAGACTCACTGTCCCAGGTGTCATGCCACTGATGCGAATTTGGTCCATATGTTCTTCTCATGCCCCAGCTTAAAATCACTTGGTTTGGAAATTGTAGGCTTCTTAGGGGAAGCTTTGAACGTGAATATCTTCCCATCACCTCAGCTTATGTTGTTGGGGGTGGACAAGTCTATAGCTGGCTCTGGATCGGAATTGATTTTTAAAGCAATGACGGTTTTTAGGCTGTGTATCTCCTCGTCGTCTTGAACCTCTACCTCCGACCTTTCAGCAAAGGAAAGGATGCTTCCTGCATGTCTATTGCTTTGAAAATGCACTTTATGCACGCAAAGGTAGGAGGGCCAAAAGTAAAGGGAGGAGGATATGGGGGGCACTCTCGACCTGGCTGTCTTCGTTTCAATAAGTATAACGGCCAGGATCGCGTTATATGATGTGTTGATATACGGGTAGGAATGCATTATGAATTTGTGCTGCTCTCCTGCAGCATTCTACTTTTCTTTTCTTTTTGTTTGGTTATTTTAACGGATTTGCATGTAACTTATTTCTGTACATTTGCTGCTTTTGTAATGTTAAAAAAATAAAATAAAAATATAAAAAAAAGAATATTTATTGTTCTCACTATGTTTCAGTTCTTTTTCATTTGTGTTACACAGTCACTACAACAGCCATTGAAGAAAGCAGCATTGTTCAATCAAGCTTGTGCTTGATCTACATGTTTTTGGTTTTGCTCTGGACTGGATTATTCTCAAACCCTTTCAATGAATATCAAACTACTCCTAGGAAGCCAGAATTGGCTCCACTTGTTCTCATCCCTACGCTTAGATCCTTCCAAGAAAACCATTTCTTTAAGATAATACCTTAAATATACTTGAATTCAGAGAAAATGGAATAAAACATTTAATAAAATGGATATCAGCATCACATAATTCTGAAATATGCTTTTTTCCAAGAGAATACAAAAATTACATTCTAACTGTGTCTCAAGATTCGACTGAGGTGTTCGCTAAAGTATGAAAGATAAGTGAGGAATAAAAAGTTAAACAAAATCAAAACATTACTCTACCTTTGCCAGAGAAATTTTGAGAACAGGGAATAAGAAATAAAGATAAATGAGTGGATCCTTAATATAAGTAACATGGATTTTCATAAATACAAAGGAGAACATACTATTCTCAATTTATAATGTGCTAAAAAATAAAGGTGGAAAGTAGACTATGGGCCCGATTCTGATGCGGGTTGGAAAAGCTTCCCGACCGAATCGGTTGGGAAATGGTTTCCGACCCACTCGGATCGGGAAAGTCCAACCGGCAGAGTAGGATGCATCCGGATGTTTCCAGATACGATTTGGTTGAACTCCCATTGACTTCAATGGGAACATTTGTTCCTAACCGCATCAGAATTGGGCCCTCGGTTGGGAAGACACGTTCCCGATCCGATTTGGAAGGAGCAAATGCCGTTAGGAGGCCTTCCTAACCGCATCAGAATCAGGCCATCGGTCGGGAAGCTTTTCCAACCCGCATCAGAATCGGGCCCTATATGTTTTGTAGAAAGTGGTTTTGATTTATGCATTGTGTCTTGTAAAATAATGATGATGCATTTTGTTAAATGAGGCTGTAAGGCAATAATTAAAAATATTAAAAATGCAATACTGAAGATTCAGCAAGTTAAAAGGCTTAATTATAAGGGTGGGCAAAGTTGCAACATTATTCATACATACTTCCTGCGATTCTTGCGAATACTGCAGTCACTACCTGCTGTACATGATTTTTTCTGCATGTGGGTTTTCACCTTAAAAGCAGGACTCTGAAACTAGATAGATATTGGCTATATTGGCAAAGTCAGAAGGAAAACGGTTATAATGTTAACTTGTGAGAAAATAGCACATCCATTTTCAGCACCAGCTAGCACTCATAACAAAATACTACCAGTGCGCAGGGGGAAATAACGCAAGGGCGTAAACATAGGAAAAGCAAAATAATTAAACTAATTATGGGTAGTGCAACAGTAGCTATTGACACAGAATTCCCCTTGCAAAATAAAAACCCTTTGCATACCACTAAATTATGACTGATGTGGGTTCCTGTGGACGTTTTCAGGCAGAACCTCTCGCTCTGGGCTCCTCTGTTGACTAGCGTTTTCCAAAAAGCGGTAGGTGGAGATCTCCCAAGCACCTGGAAGGAATCAATATTGGTTCCTACCTTAAGGAAGGGAGTAGGAACCAACCCTCCTGCTACAGGCCCATTTCTCTCCTAGATTCCTCGATCAAGATCTTAGGGCGCGTCATTCTCCAACTTCTAGAGGACTGGGCGCTGGATAATAAGTCCTTTTCCGAGGCGGAGTATGATTTCCGCCCAGGAGTAGGAACCATTGAATATGTTCAGGCTAGAGGCGGGGCACTACACATAGCCTTCATGGACCTGTCGAGTGCCTTCGACCTAGTGTGGACAGGGAAAATCTATGGATTATGATGGGGAAGACTGGGATTAACCCTGCTTGGTTGACCTTCTAAAATGCTTGCATTGGGGCACTACATCGCGGGGGCATTATAATGAAAATGGAGATTGTACCCATGCTTTTAACTCCAACAAGGGTGTAAGGCAAGACTGCATATTAGCCCCTTTTTTATTTCTTTTTTATATTAACGCCTTGGAGAAGGAGGTAGTGGTAAGAGGAAAAGACCTTCCCAGATTTGGTAGCTTCGTCGTCCCAATGTTAATTGCCCGTACAGCAAATGGCCTCCAGCGTTTGTTGGATATTTTTAATGATTTTATGGGGGGGACTCAATCTGAAAATTAATTATAAGAAGTCTTTTATTATGACATGTGGTCCCGTGAACACTCGCTCCCGTTCCTATCACATTGTAGGGATTCCCATAGCTAAAGAAACCAATTTTTATTATTGTGGGGTTTTGATGCCTTCAGATTTTAGCCGGGGTAACCTTTTGTCACAGAGAGCAGGAAAATTCGAGGGGGCAATTGAGGCAATAGTTAGATTTTCAAAAAACTTCGAAACAAACCCATTAGAGAACGTATTACTCGTTATAAGAGTAAGTGCATTTCCCAGGGAAATTATGGGGCTGGCGTTTGGGGCTACTCTCTGGCGGGCAAACTTCAAACAATGGAAAATAAATTCCTCTGTAGGTTACTCACAGTGCCAAGGAGTACGGCTACTTTTATTACTCATTTGGATGTAGGACTGGCATTTTTCAAGAATCTAGTTCTGGTTGCCCAGCTGCTGCTTCGGTTAAATATTTGGCACTTGCCTCACACATCGCTTAGTCAAATGATTCTCGGAGACTGTCTTACATTAGATCATGCAGCCACAATCCCCTGACATTTATAACTATAGGACAAATCTTCTTTCACTTCCTATAGATTGCATTCCAGGCTTTTAAAACATCAGTGTATGCCCTCAGCGGTCCGTTATTTAGATCTAAAGCAGTCAAAATTACAAATTAGGAAAGCAGATTTGATCTGACTCGTCTCAGATCGAGTACTTCGTATTTCCTGGTAGCCCACCCTAAGCAGGGATCGTGGTTCTCTTTTTTACCTCCTTGTCTCTGTGATGGGTTTTCTAAGCATTTTATGTTTTTTTGTAGTTTTTATTCTCGACCAAGGGTGTTCTTTTGTGTCCATTACTGCGCTCTTTTGGTTCTAGCTCTTTTACATCTGTTTGCTCCGTCTCCAGCTGCTAGAGTCGGCATTTTGTTGTGCAGGAGTATTAGCATTATATTCGCCAATCACTTAAAATCAGGAAGACCGTGGCCTCTTTTATCGACTAATGCTGCATCTATTCACTTGGTAGAATTGTTGATGGAATTTGATAACAGTATTGTGAATGGCTTGAGATTCCACCGTAATGTTCTATACATTTTAACAACATGCATGTATGATATTTATTCTTATATGGCCTTGTGCCGAATAAAGTTTTTGAGTCAAATCGACTAATGTTTTACAATTCTTAAAATTTACACAATGTTCGATGGAGTCATAACCTTTAGGATGAAAGACAAAGTGAAATGAGATGCAAGACATTCATGATCGACACAAAAGCATTCAGTTTCAAATGTCGCGATAACAATAGATCCAAGGGTTCTTCGAATGCAATGTTAGCTTTTACAGTATGTGTATTATGGTAAACAATGAAGAAATGTGGCGATATTTCTTTTATTTTTATGCATATTCCGTGGAATGGCTTTCACTCATTAAAACACCTACTAGTTTTCAAATCATCAAGTGTTAAAAGAAATATAGGAATGCTTGTAAAGAATCGAAAAGTGTTAGTATTCATGAGTGACACTAATTAAGTGTGACCACAAAAACGTGGGGACAAATGAAGCAGTTATTGCAGGAGGAATCTTCTTTTTGAAAACTAATAGTGCGCACCTGCAAAGCGTGCATGACTAACACATGAAAGTAAGTGCAGCTTACACACATAAGTGTATTTTATGTGTGCAGAGGCGAAATTGAGGGTGCAAAATTTCAAGTTGATAGCTAAGATCCAGGCTTAAGCATTATTTGGAACCATTTGTAAATATAACACACATAGGGTGTCCAAATATTTCAAACATGAAAAAACAAATATTGGACTATTTAATGCATCTGTGCGAGTTCCCGGCTCACTGTGGAGGTCTGTGAGTAACCAGCATCTCATAGCCTGGACTTGGTTGCCCACCGTCCATAGGTGGTTTGACTGAGTACTAACATGCCGAGTAATAAGAAAGCCCATTGCATTCAGTGCTAAGAGGCATGCACCATGAACAAACTAAAAATATTACAATCAAAGTAAGTGTAAGCCAGTGGGTTTGGAAAAATGATTAGCGACAAAACAAAAGTATGGGGCGCACCGTTCATAAAGCTCACACGAGTGGCATTCTTTTCTCCCACAGGCACTGGCAAAATAAAGTTCGTTGTACTTTTGTATTAATTTGTTTTGCCGTTTTTTTGCTCCTGCTCAATCACTTTATTTTCATTAAAAGAAATGACGACACGGCAGCTTTCTTATGGGCCTTGTCGACAGAAACAGAAGGAACCCCATATGTTGAAACTATACTGCACAGTCCTCGTGGTCTGTGTCACTGGCTGTAGGTTGAATATTAACAGCCGCCATCTTTCACCTTTGCCCCCAGACCTCTGAGCCAAAATCAGGAGAAGGTACCCAACACGCGCACACGGACAAACTTGGAAGCCAAGCCACTGAAATCTCTGAAAATCAGGCGTTTAAAGTCCACACTCACCTGGTCACAAAATGATACCTCACAAACTGTGAATAAATGATTACGCCTGGGCATGCTCTTGTATGGAAAGCATACATATATTGTGCATATTCCAAATGAACATGTAAATATATCTATACCCAGAGGAGTGGCAGAGTGCCCAAAACACAGGAACCCAATTTAGAGATGCCCACACCAGTAGTAACATTTTGGTTTTAGTCATAAAGAAAACGGAATGCCTTAGTTACATGGATATTTACAGTAGAAACATTATGTTTGTCTGCATCTTTCTAATAACGAATCCCAAAATACTGCAGCATAATGTAGACAGACAGTAAAGTGACAAACATGACTGGTCTTATACTCATATTCAAACTACAAATCGCACCAATCAATCAATCATAGATTGGGTATATACATTTCTAAATTATACCCAAGCTCAGACTTTCTGTTTCCATTGAGTTTTACACAAACGCTGAAGAAAAAGACGCTGCTTCAATCTCCGTATTTTTGAAAAACGGAGAAAAATACATACATTTGATCTTCATTTGAGTGTCTCTCCATATTGTCACAAAACGGTATGTTGGCTTCAGCAGTGCTATATTTATCAGTATTATGGTACAAATCACTGATACCTAAATAACCAAGATTCTGGCATGGATGAGGGTAAGCCCAAGAGGGCAAGAAAGACCACTCTTATTGGAAAAGGAAGCTTCACTCGCTTAAAGTCACATTCTTCACCATAGGCAACCTTTTCCCACCCAGGTAGGACGAAACCATCAGGGCAGATGATGGTCTGAGCCATTGTGCTCTTATTCCATCGCGTAGTTGGTTTTAGATGCAGTAGAGGTCACCACTAATAAAGGTGAAAACCCAGTGACCCCTCGGTACTTTTAACTCTATCTGGAGCCCCTGTTTGTCCAGGAAATTATCTTATTTAAAAACGCCCTCCGTCGGGTTCACTAGGAGGCCAAGTCCGCCCTGCTGGTATCATCCAACCTGGGTGGGGAAAAGGTTTCCTATCATGAAGTATTTCAAATTGTGTAGTGAGGCTTGCTCTTCCAATAAGATTGGTCTTACATCTCCTTTTGGACTTACCCATGTCCATGCCAGAATCTTGGTTATTTAGGTATCAGTGATTTGTACCATAAAACTCATAAATATAGCACTACAGAAGGCACCATTCTTTTTTGTGTTTTGGGTCTTTTACTTTGGGAGGGCGTAAGGTGGCGTACACTCCCCACTCCTTTTTAAGGTTTTGGGTCTCCATTCTGTCATTTATGACCAGCAGGCCTAAAGCTTTTTATATTGACAGCAAAGGGAATTAAATACAAGGAGTTACGTTTCACAGTTAGGGTAAATAACTGCACATGCCAAATGTGTAAATAGCACAGTGCTAATATTTTCATAGTGGGTTTTTAGGGTCGAACCTGCGGGAGCATGCACTAGTGCATACGTCTCGTTTGCGAGACACTGTTGGTAACAAAAAGGGGCTTGGAGCCCGCCCAGTGTTTACCATTTGTTGGCTTGCATGGCAGTCTTCTTTACAGCCTTGTAATTCGTCGAGGCAGACCTCACATCATTTCCGTTCAAATCTGTGGAGCAGGGAACAAGCAATAATTAATTTGTGCCCGTCCGCTGCTCCCGACCTGATTGAGGTACTATTGGTGTGCGACTGGCAAAAACGTGCCCAGCAGTACAAACAAAATTGCAAAGATGTATTTTCTATAGTTAACTTTCTTTTATTTTGCCAAGTCTTTTCTCACTTTGCACTCATGTTTTCGCTTCTGGGTGCTGTTCTCAAAAGATGAGGATTATCTTATTGCAAAGAATTTTTTTTTATTTTTTATGTGTCATTTCTGAAATGATGCTTTAACACATAATCGTGAGGTACACCTCAATCCACCCCACTCCAATCCAATCCGCCCTGCTCCAATCCATGCCACCTCACCCCACACCAATCAATCCCACTCCAATCAGCCCAACTCCAATCTACCCCACTCCAATCCAATCCACTCCAATCCAATACACCCCACCCCAATCCAAACCACCCCACTCCAATCTGCCCAACCCACCCTACTCCAATCTGCCCAACAAACCCCACTCCAATCCGCCCAACCCTCCCACTCCAACCCAAACCACTCACCCCAATCCAACCCACTCCAATCCACCACACTCAAATCTTCCCAACACACCCCACTCCAATTTAAAACAATCTGCCCCACTCAATCCAAAACATTCTGCTCCCCTCTAGTTCAAAACAATCTGCCCCACTCCAGTTCAAAACATTCTGCCCCACTCCAGTTCAAAACATTCTGCCCCACTCCAGTTCAAAACATTCTGCCCCACTCCAGTTCAAAACATTCTGCCCCACTCCAGTTCAAAACATTCTGCCCCACTCCAGTTCAAAACATTCTGCCCCACTCCAGTTCAAAACATTCTGCCCCACTCCAGTTCAAAACATTCTGCCCCACTCCAGTTCAAAACATTCTGCCCCACTCCAGTTCAAAACATTCTGCCCCACTCCAGTTCAAAACATTCTGCCCCACTCCAATCCGCCCTACTCAAATCTATGCCACCTCACCCCACACCAATCGAACCCACTCAATCCAATCCACCCCACTCCACCCCACTCCAATCCAAACCACTTATCCCAATCCAACCCACTCCAATCCTCCCAAACCACTCACCCAATACAACCCACTCCAATCTACCACACTCAAATCCCCCCAACCCACTCCACACCAATTCAAAACAATCTGCCCCACTTAATCCAAAACAATCCACCCCACTTAATCCAAAACAATTTGCCCCCTCCAATCCAAAACAATCTGCCCCACTTCAAAACAATCTACCCCACTCCAATCCAAAACAATCTGCCCCACTCCAATCCAAAACAGCCTGCCCCACTCCAATCCAAAACAGCCTGCCCCACTCCAATCCAAAACAGCCTGCCCCACTCCAATTAACCCCACTCCAATCCAAAACAATCAACCTCACTCCAATCTATCCCACTCCAATATCCCCACTTCAATCCATACAATCTGCCCCACTCCAATCCAAAACAATCTGCCCCACTCCAATCCAATCCACCTCATCCCAATCCAACCACCTCATCCCAATTCAACCCACGCCAATCCACCGCAATCCACCCGACTCCATTCCAATCCGCCCCACACCAATCCAATCCAATATACCCTACTCCAATTTAATCTACTTCAACCCAATCCAATCCATCCCACTCCCTCCCCAATTCACCCCACTCCAATCCAATCCACCCCACTCCAATCTGCCCCACTCCAATTGAAAACAATCTGCCCCACTCAATTCACAGCAATCTGCCCCACTCAATCCAAACCAATCTGCCCCACGCCAATCCAAACCAATCTGCCCCACGGCAATCCAAATCAATCTGGCCCATGGCAATCCAAAACAATCTGCCCCATGGCAATCCAAAACAATCTGCCCCACTCCGATCAGCCCCAATCCAACTCAAAACAATCTGCCCCACTACAACCTGCCCCATTATAGTCCTAAACAATCTGCCTCACTGCAATCTGCTTCACTGCAAATCCAAAACAATCCGGTCCACTCCTATCAACCCAAATCCAATCCACCCCACTCCAATCCAATCCATTGCACCCCAATCCAATCCACCCACCCCACCCCAGCCAAATACAATCTACCCCACCCCACTCCAATCCAAACCACTTACCCCAATCCAACCCACTCAAATCCTCCCAAACCACTCACCCAATCCAACCCACTCCAGTCTACCACACTCAAATCCCCCAACCCACTCCACACCAATCCAAAACAATCTACCCCACTCCAATCCAAAACAATCTGCTCCCCTCTAATTCAAAACATTCTGCCCCACTCCAGTTCAAAACATTCTGCCCCACTCCAGTTCAAAACATTCTGCCCCACTCCAGTTCAAAACATTCTGCCCCACTCCAATCCAAAACATTCTGCCCCACTCCAATCCAAAACAGCCTGCCCCACTCCAATCCAAAACAGCCTGCCCCACTCCAATCCAAAACAGCCTGCCCCACTCCAATCCAAAACAGCCTGTCCCACTCCAATCCAAAACAGCCTGCCCCACTCCAATCCAAAACAGCCTGCCCCACTCCAATCCAAAACAGCCTGCCCCACTCCAATCCAAAACAGCCTGCCTCACTCAAACAGCCTGCCCCACTCAAACAGCCTGCCCCACTCAAACAGCCTGCCCCACTCAAACAGCCTGCCCCACTCAAACAGCCTGCCCCACTCAAACAGCCTGCCCCACTCAAACAGCCTGCCCCACTCAAACAGCCTGCCCCACTCAAACAGCCTGCCCCACTCAAACAGCCTGCCCCACTCCAATCCAAAACAGCCTGCCCCACTCCAATCCAAAACAGCCTGCCCCACTCCAATCCAAAACAGCCTGCCCCACTCCAATCCAAAACAGCCTGCCCCACTCCAATCCAAAACAGCCTGCCCCACTCCAATCCAAAACAGCCTGCCCCACTCCAATCCAAAACAGCCTGCCCCACTCCAATCCAAAATAGCCTGCCTCACTCAAACAGCCTGCCCCACTCAAACAGCCTGCCCCACTCAAACAGCCTGCCCCACTCAAACAGCCTGCCCCACTCAAACAGCCTGCCCCACTCCAATCCAAAACAGCCTGCCCCACTCCAATCCAAAACAGCCTGCCCCACTCCAATCCAAAACAGCCTGCCCCACTCCAATCCAAAACAGCCTGCCCCACTCCAATCCAAAACAGCCTGCCCCACTCCAATCCAAAACAGCCTGCCCCATTCCAATCCAAAACAATCAACCTCACTCCAATCTATCCCACTCCAATATCCCCACTTCAATCCATACAATCTGCCCCACTCCAATCCAAAACAATCTGCCCCACTCCAATCCAATCCACCTCATCCCAATCCACCCACCTCATCCCAATTCAACCCACGCCAATCCACCGCAATCCACCGACTCCATTCCAATCCGCCCCACACCAATCCAATCTACCCTACTCCAATTTAATCCACTTCAACCCAATCCAATCCATCCCACTCCCTCCCCAATTCACCCCACTCCAATCCAATCCACCCCACTCCAATCTGCCCCACTCCAATTGAAAACAATCTGCCCCACTCAATTCACAGCAATCTGCCCCACTCAATGCAAACCAATCTGCCCCACGCCAATCCAAACCAATCTGCCCCACGGCAATCCAAATCAATCTGGCCCATGGCAATCCAAAACAATCTGCCGCACTCCAATCAGCCCCAATCCAACCCAAAACAATCTGCCCCACTACAACCTGCCCCATTATAGTCCTAAACAATCTGCCTCACTGCAATCTGCTTCACTGCGAATCCAAAACAATCCGGTCCACTCCTATCAACCCAAATCCAATCCAACCCACTCCAATCCAATCCACTGCACCCCAATCCAATCCACCCACCCCACCCCAGCCAAATACAATCTACCCCACCCCACTCCAATCCAAACCACTTACCCCAATCCAACCCACTCCAATCCTCCCAAACCACTCACCCAATCCAACCCACTCCAACCTACCACACTCAAATCCCCCCAACCCACTCCACACCAATCCAAAACAATCTACCCCACTTAATCCAAAACAATCTACCCCACTTAATCCAAAACAATCTACCCCACTTAATCCAAAACAATCTGCCCCACTCCAAAACAATCTGCCCCACTCCAAAACAATCTGCCCCACTCCAAAACAATCTGCCCCACTCCAATCCAAAACAGCCTGCCCCACTCCAATCCAAAACAGCCTGCCCCACTCCAATCCAAAACAGCCTGCCCCACTCCAATCCAAAACAGCCTGCCCCACTCCAATCCAAAACAGCCTGCCCCACTCCAATCCAAAACAGCCTGCCCCACTCCAATCCAAAACAGCCTGCCCCACTCCAATCCAAAACAGCCTGCCCCACTCCAATCCAAAACAGCCTGCCCCACTCCAATCCAATTCAAAACAGCCTGCCCCACTCCAATCCAAAACAGCCTGCCCCACTCCAATTAACCCCACTCCAATCTGCCCCACTCCAGTCCAAACAATCTGCCCCACTCCAATCCAATTCACCTCATCCCAATCCACCCACCTCATCCCAATCCACCCACCTCATCCCAATTCAACCCACGCCAATCCACCACAATCCACCCGACTCCATTCCAATCCGCCCCACACCAATCCAATCCAATCTACCCTTCTCCAATCTAATCCACTTCAACCCAATCCAATCCATCCCACTCCCTCCCCAATTCACCCCACTCCAATCCACCGCACTCCAATCTGCCCCACTCCAATTCAAAACAATCTGCCCCACTCAATTCACAGAAATCTGCCCCACTCAATCCAAACCAATCTGCCCCACGGCAATCCAAATCAATCTGGCCCACGGCAATCCAAAACAATCTGCCCCACTCCAATCAGCCCCAATCCAACTCAAAACAATCTGCCCCACTACAACCTGCCCCACTACAGTCCTAAACAATCTGCCTCACTGCAATCTGCTCCACTGCAAATCCAAAACAATCCGGTCCACTCCTATCAGCCCAAATCCAATACACCCTACTCCAATCCAATCCACTTCACCCCAATCCAATCCACCCACCCCACCCCAATCCAGCCAAATCCAATCCACCCCACCCCACCCCAATCCAATCCACCCCACCCCAGTTCACCACACCCCAATCTAATCCACCTCAATCCAATCCACGCCAATCCAGTTCACCACACGCCAATCCAGTTCACCACACCCCAATCCAGTTCACCCCACCCCAATCCAATCCACCTCAAACTAATCCACCCCAATCCAATCCACCCCACTCAATCCATACCATCTCATTTCAATCTAATCCAACCCACTGCAATCCAATCTACTCCACTCCAATCGAATCCATCCCAGGCCAATCCACCCCACTCTACTCCACCCCGACCCCACCCCATTCCCAATCCACCCCACCCCTTTTCAATCCACCCACCCGGATCCAATCCACCCCCTCCACTCCAGTCCACTTCACCCCACTCCAAACCACCCTACTCTAATCCAATTCAATTGACCCGACCCCAAACCAGTCTAACCCACCCAACTCCAATCCACCCCAATCCACCTCACCCCATTTCAATCCACCCCACTTGAATCCAATCCACCCCACTCCAAACCACCCGATCCAGTCCACCCACTCCAATCTACCCCATCCACTCAATTCAACCCACTCTAACCAAATCCAACCCACGCCAATCCAATCCACCCACTCCACCCTATTCCACCCTACTCCACTCTATGCCACTTCTCTCTACAACACTGCACTCTAGAACACTGCACTCTACAACATTAACTGCCACTGAAGCACTGAACTCTACTCCCCTCTTCTCAACTCTACTCCCTCTTCCCCACTCTACGACACACTACTCCAAAAAATCCAGTCTACGAAACTCTACTCCCCCCACTCCACTCTATGACAGTCATACCACTAACTTTTACCCAGGCTGAACACCAGGCACACTGGTGAACAACATGGCAAAAACACATTGCCAAAGCCAATAGCTCTTGTATAGGCGAGACCTATTGGCTTTGCCAATGCTTGTTTTTATTGTATAGGCTTATTTTGTCAACTAAAAAGCTACAGACACTTAAGATGAATGCACATTTGCCAGTTAAATAAACGTAGAAATACACTAACTTCAACCTAAATCTTTCACAGACCAAAAAATTATTGTGGCTAAATACCAATAAAATGAAGGAAAAAAATGAAGAAATAAAATGAAAATGTCAAAAAAACAAATATCATAAAACCAGGAGCCCTAACTATACTTTGTAAATGACAAAATAATTCACTTTCGACTCACTTTGTTTTGTAGTTCTAAAAACACTGCGAGATCGTCATTGTGCCATTTCTGCAGATTTAATAATGTTTTGCTATGACAATAACATACACATCTTACGCAGTTTGGATTCAATATACGGAAATTTACTGTGACGTAAATTGTGTCTACAACAAGAAGTCACACTTTGTGGCTACGCAGGTTAGTAAACCTCTGCAAAGTATATACGTGGAAAAAACTCAAATGTGCATCGCTCCAGTACAATTGCGCTGCGTTTCACTTCACTTTGGAAACATCAATCAGTTTCATTTGATCAATGTGTTTTGCTGTTTAAATAGCAATGAATTGGCTGAATAGGACCTGAAGGTCACTGCTAGAATCCCACCGGGGCATCTTCAGCCTTTCAACCCCTGAGGTGAACACAAGTACCATTAACTCGTGCGATGATTACACCAGTCATTTAAAGAGCCAGAATCCAAGCCAGCTTGTGATGTGCGCTTCATAAATGATGAAGATTAACCACATCAATTCTTATTGCTTTGCGTTTTATCCAAGAGAAAATATGAATAAATGCAATTTATACTATACACTTTACCCTATGAACTTCCTGCTAGAGCTCAATGGCAGGTGTAATTACCAAAGACGCCGAGGGAGAACTGACAATCATGTCAGTCAGCATGACGTCGGACCGCCCACCCCCTTCAGAGTCTGAAGGGGGTGGGCTGTCCGGCGTCATGTTGACTGACATGATTGTCAGACGGACCAGGGGCAACAGGCAGCAGCACAAGTGCGCATGAGTGGGGAAGGGCAGCGAATTTTAGCGCCGTGCCCAGTCATGCGCACTTGTGTTTGCACTGGCTGTACATGCCCATTAGGAGAGCGAGGGCTGAGCAAAGGCTCAAACCTCGGTCTCCTAATGGGCAGGCGAGCGAATAGGAACCGTGCCCTAAGCCAATCCTGGCGCTGCTGGCAGCGCCAGGATTGGCTGAGAGGGGCTGTAGGCGCCAACGGACCCGAGGCGGCGCGGACGGCGGACCTGCTCAGGTAGGATTTTTTTTAAACTTTTGTTTACGCAGATGGAGGGGTCATTTCAATGGACTCGCGGATCTGCTGCGGTCCTGTGTGCAGTGACCCCCTATTGGTGGTATAAATTTTAAAAATCTGAGTCTGGCTCGAGCCCCGCCAGGTAAATTATTAATCAGATATTGAGAGGAGAACGGGAGCAAAGACAAAAAGAGAAAGGGGAGAGGCGGTCGGGAGAAGAAAGGGTGAGGAGAGAGACAGTAAGAGAGGCGGGTGTGAGAGAGGCTAGAACCGGAGAGAGAACGGCAAGCACGGGGACAGGAGAGGTGAAAGAGGCGGAAGGAGAGACACACTCGGAGAAGACACTCATAGCTGCACATGGGGAGGCGAGCACAGAGATAACACACAAGGACAGAAGTGAGAATTAAGAGATAGACACACAAGAAATCAGACAAACACGTGGAGAGAGTGACAAACAGGGAAACAGAACAGATATAATTGAGAGCTGGGTGAGAAAGAGGGAGAGGCAGTAATAACTAGATAAGACAGGGGCGGGAGAAATCAATAAGAGGTGCGAAACAGAGGCGGTGAGAAAGAGAGGGGCACAGAAGATACTAGACAAAAGGGGAATTAGACAGTGAGAAGAGAGATGAAAGAGAGACAAAGGGAGCGAGAGAGAGGGAGCGCCAAAATCCGACAGCCAAATGAAATGACACCACAAGCTTGGCTCTGGCAACGGAAGAGAAAGCGCGGAAGAAAGACAGTTGGCGACTTAGATTTTTCTTGCTGATTTATTTATAGCGCCAATTTAGCTCGAGGGCATTAAAGCACTTTACAATAGAACCAGAGTACGTATCTTTTTACCCCTTGTAGGCACGGGGACAATGAGTGGTTTGCCCTAAATCACAGGATTATGCCTGTTCCATGCGGGCAGCTCTAGGCGCTAGACCACTACCCCCTCCTGATAAGATGGAAACGCTGAAGGTGAAAAGAAGCGAGATAAAGAGACCGCCGAGAGAGAGTGATGAAATCAGTGACAGGCAGTCATTAAGATAGGATAGCGAGAAAGAGGGAAAGCGATAGAGACAGCCAGATAGATGTTCTAACCGAGACAGCGCTAGGGAATGAAAGACGCTAAGAGGAAACTAGAGCAGAGCACGGGTAGAGACAGCGATTGGTATTTGGAGAAAGAAAACAATGAGCTATGTCAAGAGAGCAGGCAAAGAAAGAACGAGACAGCGAGCAATGTCAAGAAAAGTGACAACACAGAGATAGAGACAACGAGAGGTGTCAATAAAGCGTTCAGTAGATAGACGAAGACAGACAAGTGTGACAAAGCGGGTGGGAGACTGTTGTGGCAAATGAGAGACACAGGGAAGAGTAACAAAGAGAGAAGCACTCACTAAACAGAAACGACGAGCAACAGAGGGCACGAGGAGGGGAAAGGGGCGAAGGAGGGAAAGAGACAAGAGGCAAACCAGATCTTAAGCCAGAAAGACAGACATCAAAACAGACATCAGTATTGATGTGAATTGTTTAAGTATTTCCATAGCGCACTGTTACTCAGGAGCTGGGTGTCTTGGCGCTAGCTTGACTAGACTGTAAGTGCAACAGGGATTTATTAGAAAAGAAGCAGAGAAAAGAACAGGTTTAAACTGTTTCCTGAAAAATAATATTTGTGTATAGAGCTTCATAGCCGTTTCTAAGCACTGTGGTTACTGTTGCCTGGTTTGGCGGCGTTCAGTTTGCCCGGTCTCTTGACATCCTCCGGAACTTTCCGTCAGCCAGAACGATGCTTCCTTCTCGCGCATCTCTGGAGGTCGTGGACAGGGCCCACAGCAGGACTGTCATTCTTGCCTCGTGCTGATTAGGCTTTTTCTGCAGAAATGGGTGAGTGCTCTTCTGTGTTTCTTTGTGTTTCTTTGTAATTTGTGTGTTTTCTGTGCTTTATTTATACATCGTTGACGCAGGTGGATGGCTGCAGGCTGTGGGGGAAGGGAGCCACACCGAGATCACATGCACGCATTGGGGAGATTTGCACATAAATGATACCGTTCACGGAGCAAGGTGGCAGGCATTAGATAGCACAAGTGATGTGAAATGTGACTTTATCAGGATATAAAATGTGCCTTTGCCTCCAATTGCCACTGTTCTGCAATAATGTAATGGCTGCAAGGTTCATGATGACTTTGCGTTCTAAGGCTACGGCTTACAGTCTCCTGCTGTAAACAGATTCAGAGTTTTGTTCGTTTGCAGGCACAGAACAGAGGCTGTCTTTTAGAGACGTCCTTCCTTCACCCCCCCTTGATCTGCTGAGCATCGACCCCCTCACTGGTGGTGCCAAGGCCCGGCGGACCCAGTGCTGCCATGGCCATTGGAAACGTGTTCATTCATAATGCATGAATCCATGATTGTGGTGCCCGACGGAGGCTGGCGGCATTGATTGTCGCTTCGAGAGGGATGGGGCTGACACGGTAATCTAGGCATCGGGCTGTGAATGGATACTCCTCTTGTGAGCAGACGCCCCAGGTTTGCCCAGGTTCAAGTCGGGTATATTATTGTGTCTTTGACAGTGCCTATGCATTCTTGTGGGCACTTCAAAGCGCCGCTGATGAGATGAGAAGTGGCGGGGGGAGTGATGGCCAAAATAGAAATCTGGCCTGAAGAGAGGGCTATGTTAGGGCGTCCAAATGACTGTGTATTTAGCTGTTACGGGCAAGGTTGATGAGACGTGCCAGCACACTCCAGAGTTCCTTGTGGTGCCGAGACCCCATGCTTACCTCCCCCACTGACACCCCAGGCCCTCGCTGCACATTGCTCGCTCCTTTAGAAGTGGAGCTGTGGTATTTGCTCCCTTGTGAAATGGATCCAAATATCCGAGTCAGGCCCAAAGCGAGAGATATGTGCTTACTGTGTAACATGTGCTTACAGTGGCCAGTCCTCTGATCTATGGCAATAAACCGGCCCTGTGTACCCCTAAGTTAACACTGATGCCAAAAACATAGATTGACTTGCAAACAATGAATGTTAAAAACGTCGAAGGAATGCATTTGAGTGATTTAGTTCCTCTCTTATTTTACATGTTTACTTAATCTTGCATTCCCCACGAGTTAGCTATTTTATATTGTTGTTGTTTATCTGTATTTGTTTCTGTGCATACTTTGAGGCCTGAGCCATGCCAGGTGTTTATGAGGACTTTGATTGAGCATGCAGGCGCTAAGGCTAAAGCCAAACAAAGTGCCTGTCAGTGGGTTGACCTCTCTGCAGAGCACACAGAACAATGTTTGTGTATTCCATTTGCAACTGAAATTCTGCGGAAATGTGTGTGAAGGGGGTACACTGATGTCAAAATATTTGCAAGGCAAAAGTAAGAGAAATTAAGGTGCTTATATTTTAGGGAGTGCAGTGCATGTTGGGGGGCGATGAAGTGACAGATGTGAGGAAGGACATTCGGGGAAGAGTGAAAAGAGAATGCTGAAGAGGAAAGAGAGGGGGTTGAAGATGTGCAGATGGACAAGATAGGCAGAGAAAAAGAGGATACATATCTAACATAAAGCACACATAATTGAAGGCCAAAGCTCCTTCCACAGGCCTCAATGCTATTTAATTCACAGACTCACTATTTCAGAATTTAAACATTTTCAATGTTAATTATTTATAAGAAATCATTGTTGTTACTCATTTATCTTAAACAGCTAACACCTAGTGACAAAGCCAATCATACTGACAGCCTTTAGGCGTATGTCAGTTGCTGTGCCATTTATCTGGATAAAATTACATCTCAGAGAGAAACCAAAATACTGGTCTGATGGCACACTATGGGAATCATAGAAATGTATTTGGCATGTTCCTTTATAGGGAGCAGCCACTTTTTTCATCTCACTTAAAGACCTGTCTGCACATATTTCTATATGACTGGTTACAGCCAGCAGCTGTGGGTGCTTCCTAAAGTCTGGTTAGAGCATATTTTTCCAAAGTTAATGCTGCATGCAGTGCAAGACACTGGGCAAGCTAAGCATACATTTTAAAGGGCTAAAGTTGTCATGCAGAACAATTTACATATTACAGTAACTGTTGAACAAATTAATGCAAGAAGATACGGGGCAGTTTTTAATGTTTAATATTTCAAGACTATACGTTCCCACTGCTTAATAAGCCTTGCTTTATCGCTGCATTCATTTGCTTTAAAATGCACCATTTGCCAATCTTTTTTTTAAAATTTCTTTCTCGGGAGAGGGACTCTCCCTAGACCCCAGGTTTGTCCATTGAACTTGTTCACATCACTAACTAGTGTTTTCTATTGGAAAGGGTAGAGCCAAAGCAGTCTTGCTTAGTACCCTAGCCCTCTTCAGAAGACAGACTTGCTTGGCAACCCAGAAATTCTATTTATTTTATGAACGCCTAGAACTACTGAATTTTTAGTCCATTTATCACAGATATAGTGCTGAAACTCGCACCAAAAAAATGGCAAGTTTAAAAAAAATTCTTCACGGGGGGAGAACCCCCCCGAACCCTCCTTAATGCCGTCGGACTCGCTCGCTGCGCTCGCCTGCGTTGATTCCAAATGCATACGCCCCACCTGTTTCAAATTCCACCAGCCGCCCCTGCCATGACGGACAACAGCCATTTTGTCAACATTGGGAGCATAAAGTACTGACGTGCCAAGGTCTGCATTCAATCGGTTGAGCTGCCCAGGTAGCTGCGGATGGTGCTCAACCCGAGTTGTCTAACTGGCTCAGAATCAGGAGGGATTGCCAGAACACTGGCTATCACACCTCACAGGATGAGTTTTCACCAGCCTCCTTGCTTTCAAAGAAAGTGCATGACTTAACCTGTCACCTACTTTATACTTGAGAAAAATATATAATTATAAAACACTTCAGATTAAAATAAAATCGTTTGTGTTTTAAGGATGATGTATTTTTATTTAAGCCACAGATGCATTTCTAGAAGTAACCATGTTCTTAGGTACAATGTAATGCTCTGTAGGTCAATGTCAGATTGTGTGGGTAGGAATGAAGAAAAAGTAACCAGGTTGGTCATTGGTAAATGAGAACAGGACAATAATATGCACATAGATGGATAGATAAATATGCACTTGTAGTGACAGACTTAGTCCTTTGTTTATGTTTACATTCTCTGCTGTTGCTCTTCCTTTACATTCTCTGCCTCGCATTATGTTTACATTTGTAAGTGCTGACATTTGATGAGTCTCACGCTCAGCATTCCTTCTCCATGACACCTAGCTACAGCTTAGTCAGTTGCAGCTTGGATTCCTTGTAGTGGGCACCCACAGTGGCAGTCACCACTGTGTAGTTATAGTTATATAGGAGTTTCCATAGGAAAGGCATTTTTGTTTTACTAATAACTTTGGAGCCATTTGACGAACCTGCACAAAACTTTCCAAAAAAGTTCTCTTTCATGGTTAGTTTCATGTCGATCCATAAAGCAGAGTACAAAGAAAAAGAGAGGGGGTCCCAAAAGTGCAATTCCCCATGTTAATTCCCATAGGAAAGTTTTCTCACCAATACAGAAAAAACTGCTGAACAGAATTACACCAAATTTGGCAAAAAGTTACAACTTTACTAAGAGAGCGTGCTTTTTGTGATTTGGTATAAAACCGGTCAACCATTTTTAAGAAATTAGCTTTAAAAGAGGTGCTCGGGAATGGGCATAAATGAGTTAAACCTCAGAAAAAGTTAGGTATACCTGGACGGTTGGTCCCACAGGACTCCTGCAGTACCAATTTTTTTAATAAAAATAGGCCATTCTGATTGGCTGAGGGAGCTTTTTCTTCCATCGGACATTTCGGTACTGGTGTTGGTACCACAGTACCAAAAGATCTGATTGGCTGGCCACAACACTAAAGAAAATATGGCGGCTGCCATTATAGGACTTGGGAACTCTGTCCCCGAGAATTGAAAAAGTCCTTAAAAGGTCATGTAAGGGAGCAGGATGGTCATACCCTGACCCCCAAGGTCACGTGGAGGGCCCCAAAGGGACCCCTCCTTAAGTTAGACTAAAAAAGAAAATATTATTATTTCAGGTTGACTGTCCCATGGTATCAGCATCTAGTACTGCAGTACCCAGTAAGGCCATCCCGGTGGTACTACAGTACTGGTACTGTGGTACCAAAAAACATTACAAATAATTACAAGGGCCTGGTCATAGACCACACCCTATGGCTCACTGCCATTGTGCTGGCCGTACTTAGTGCACAGTGCAGTGAGTTGGGTGCACGGACGAACTAAAGTTTCACACTGCTGAAGGCTGTTGGCTGTCTGTGGAGGGTTGGGTGCCTGTGAAGAGTTGGGTGGCTGCGGGCCAATTCCCGCAGCGCCTGGGCAAAGGCCGTGCGCAGCAGTGGGTTGACTGGCCATGGGGGGTTGGGTGCCTGCTTGGATTGGTTGCAGGGTCTGGCCAGAAGCACGGCCCTGTGGCAAAACGCCCTCCCCCCTCACCCCCTGCGCACGGCTTAAGGCTGTGCGCAGCAGGGAGTTAGGGTGCTCATGGCGGGTTTGGACGCAGCGTCTCGTCATAGGCTGCCTGGAGGGGTTGGGCATATGCTCAGCTATGAATATGATTAAAAAAACACACAAATTCAATCAAAAAACAAAGATCAAAGTGGCACTGTAGTTGGGTATGGTCGGGAAGATCTTAGGTTACCTTAAAAAACCCTAGAAATTCACTGAAAAAAACAAAGGTTGAAAGGTAACGTTACAGTTAGGTGTTGAAATGAGATGCATGTGGAGTGTACCTGAAGACCGGTCTTAGAAATAACAAATTCAGGACTTGGGTTTGGAGTTGAGAAGTCCATCTTCCAACTGCCCTTTTGGGAAAAGCACAGCATTGGCAGTTCTCTCTGACCCACAGTGCAGAGACTGCTGCTCCAGAATTACTAACTAAGCCGCTGCAAAGGAACCACCCTTCTCTGGGAAACTCAGCTGGGTTATCAAAAATGGTCCCCACCTTCCCAAATCTACTTGGACAGAGTTACATTTATAGCGGTTCCTACTAAAGGTGGGCAGAGAGGAAACTGCATTTATTTCGCTTCGGATGAAACATTTCCCCAGCCCTACTTAGAACCATCTAAACGATATAGAACTTTGCTTGCGATGCAGTTCAAATCTTGCTCCATGCTACTTTGAATGGATATGGACAGGCTAACATGCACATGCCTTTTTTTTTTTTTTAAATCATAAATTAAATAATTTGCACCTTATTATTAATGTTTTAACTTTCGTAAGGTTTGCTGGAGTAACACTATTCACCTCGATGTCTTTTCAATTTAAAAAGTTTTTTTTCTTATGTAGACGATTTCCCATTTGGTAAACGGTCCTCATCCCTGGAACAGGAAGTGACACCAGAGGAAGACAGGAAGTGTATTCTGCATTTACACTGCAGAATCAAATGTGTCAGGAATAAGGTTGCATTTTCTCTGACGTTCAGCCAACAAGTTACTATACCTGCACAATGTCTAGATATGTAAGGCCTCTGGATGCCACCGACATTCTAAAAGATTTACTACTGGAAAAATACATTTTGTTGTTTTTGTAAGACAGTGCAGCCTCACCCATCATGCACAGGTATTGCAGGTTTTTAGATTTGTACCAGACAACTTGACATACATGGCTAATACCAAGAGGCAAAAAAAGAGCCTATGTGCAAATTCATACATTAACCGGAATAAAACGGGTAGTATCTCAGTCTGAAGCTGATAAGAATACAACTGAAATAAGTCCTGAAGGCAAATGAAAGAATCTTCGTATATACGATACAGAATAAGCAAAACACCACAAAGGCAAGATTATTTAAATAATGCCTGAAGTGTTTTTCCCTGTCCACATCTGCAGAATCACAGTCTGACAGGATCTTTTCAGAAGCTGCAACCAGTGCCAGCCTGGCCGGAGCTTCACAAAGCATTTGACATGTTGTACATTTTGGAAAGCACAACCACCACCCCCTGAGGGGAACCCTGACACACCACTGTCACGGTAGGAAGGATAAACACCACCTGGATACCCTCCAAGTTCTCCTATGTGAAAAGCCAGGTCTTCAAGGCTTTACAGAATAGATACGACCAGAGAGAGACATTATTGTCTCGCGGAGAGTTCCAAGGAAGGCCCTGGACTCCCACTAGGAGATACTGATGGGCCGGACAATTCATGTTACCAGCCGGGATCTCTGCAAAGTCTGGCCAGTGTGAACTTTTACACGGAAATGGGGAATAATTGCTTGCACCTGGATTCACTGGCTGTTTTCTGAGCAGTTTTGCCCGAAAAAAGCTCACATTTTTCACCTGCTCTGATCAGGTGGTAAAAGTCAGCGAGACTGTTGGTCGGGGTGTTGGGGTGGGCAGGGCAGGGTGCAGGGGTGCAGGGCATGCTTCTGCCTTTTCAAACGGAGTATTAACTGCTCCCCAAGACCGCAGCTGATGGGGTTGAGCAATGGGGATTCTCTGGGCTCAGAACGATCAGGTCTGGACCCTGAGGGGCATATGTATGTAGCCTATTTCCCGTTCGCAAACGGGCCGATTCTCAGAATCGGCCCGTTTGCGAACGGGAAAAAGCCTTTTGGGATGTATCATCCCAAAAGGCCCTCGCACAATAGGGAATCGCAAAATTTGCGATTCCCTATTCTGCGAATGCATTTAAGGAATTGCAAATTGCGATTCCTTAAATGCAATTCTTGAAGCACCCACGTTGTGCGATTTTGTCTTTGGAAATCGCAAATTACCACCACCTTCAAGTTGGTGGTAATTTGCATTTCTTTGAAAAATGCACTTTTTGGCATTTTTCAAAGTGCCATGCGGCGCACATACATGCCCTTAGGGCATGTATGTGCGCCACATGTGCACACATGCTCATTTCAGGGGGGCAACAGGGTGTCCTTTTGACACCCTTGCACCCTTGAAATTGCATTCGCAATTTGCGAGTACCTAATGGGTACTCGCAAATCGCGAATGTCTTTCCATTCATTCCTATGGGCCTCTAGGCCAATAGGAATGAATGGGAAGGTATTCCTTAATTGCGAATCGCAATTTGCGATTTGCAATTAAGGAATACGTATGAATCGCAATTAATATTGCGAATCCTACATACAGTGCCTTTTGCGAGTCCTTAATAGCGATTCGCTAAAAATCGCTATTAAGGACTCGCAAAACAGATTTTTCATACATATGCCCCTGAGTTTCTGGTAATTGCGAATCATGTGATTTATCCCAGTTACAACTCCAGGTGAACAAACATAACTCGTAATGAGGGCCCAGGTGTGTCTTATAGGCGCCAACCAGCAGGACTGTGCCTGGTCTGCACTATATGCTGGGTCTGGTGGCTTAGTGGACTAAAGCGTCCACTGCAGGGGCCTGTGTTCGACCTCATGGTCAAAGGTTCAAATCCCGGCGGGTCAACTCAGTCTTTCATCCTTCTGAGGTCTATAAAATGAGTACCATTGATTTGGGTAACAATAAGCATTTGTTATTCAGCGCCAATATACCCTAGGGTGAACGTGCGCTTAACAAATACACATGTTATGTCATTTTATGTTATGTGTCATCACGGCTCCTTTATCCAGCTCTGCGTTTACAACTAACAGAACCCTGCACGCCTTGGCCTGCAGATACATCTATTCATTATATGTACAGGTCGGAAAGTTCATGCATAGTGCTGTTGCACATACAAAGTTACTAACATTTACGTTTGAGTAATGAAACCTTTTTAGTGTTGTGATAGCTTAGTTTGGGGTCACAGGCACCTTCCATGCAGTGCATGGCAATAGCTTTCAACCTGCGAAATTGGAAAGAGACCCCAATGCTAAAATGATGGTTCACCTCAAACATCCCATTGAAATGCTCTGGCCTGGCCGAATAAACGTGCAGTAAGCACATAGTGCTGTCCCTAGGTGACATGGTGAGTGACAGGAGGGTGGATCTTTAAACAGGGTCACTTGAGAGGCTTGAATGAAGGGTCTGACAGCTGCCTGTGCTGGGGCTCTGTGATGCCCCCTCCCCTCATTCCTTTGCCCGGCTGCTGTCTTGGCTGGTGGACCAGGCTGCCCTGGACTAGAGAGAGGTGGGGGACTGGCGGGGAGGGTTGAGGAGTCAGGCAGGGGAGTAATCAATACAGGAGTCACTGTCAGAAGAGTAAGAGATGGAGAGAAATGTACCTGAAGAGCAGGAGAGATGAAGGAAGGACAATAGAAGGGAAAATTGGCCAGGGACGAAAAGAATGAGATACAGCGAGAGGGGCACAAGGAGGAGGAAGATGGAGGAAGGTGTGAAACTGATAGACTGGAGGGACTGGAAAGAAGTGTGTGTAAAGAACATTTCTTGAAATAACTCAGAACTAGCTACCTGAGCACAACCTTAGACTTAATGCAAACACAACTGAATTTCTTCTCATTTCACCAAATAACAAATTGGCACGTTGAATTTATATAAATTCTAAACACAAGCCCTTTAGTTACTAGACCAATGAAAGAACGTAAAAAACATTTAGTAAGTAAAACTAAGGCCTGGGGTCTCCATACTTGACAAGAGAGTTCTCTTAACAGATCATTTTAACAGCAGTCCAATAAATGCTCAATGCAATTATCGCACCATTGCAACTTGAAATGCTTGATTTCTGAACAGGATCTCAGGAAGATAAGCCCGGCTTCAGTTATCTCAAGTCTGGACTGTGGTATGGCCTGACTAAATCAGGTTTACTACCCCTTACAACTTCAGAAAATCACCAACACAAAGACAACTGAGCAAATCTTGGCAGCACTGAGAGCTCTTAACTGATCCCCTGTTGACAGACACAGCATACTTAAGTTGGCACGCATATCAAACAAACCAGTAAACTACAACAGCCCAAGTCATGTGGCAAAAAAACACTGCATATCCTAGCGGGGGAAAAATGTCAAAAATAGAGAAGACTGGAGCTTGTCACTCCAAAAATCTGAAAAACAAAAAGTGCAATTGATCCACTCCAGACCTGAAGCTGGCCCCTGAATAGATCGTGCTCAAGAGAGGAATAAAATGATTCCCATCCCAGCACTAAATTACAAAATGACCACTAACCTCTATCCTAGTCCCTGAACATGGTCAATTCTTGACTGCAGCCCTATACATCCTTTAGATCTATGCCCTTAAAACATTCATTTCTATTTGCGATATTCATATCTACTTTGAACATAGCAGATGTGTACACAGAATCTTTGCTGCTCTACTGTTGAAACCTATTCTCTTTAACAAGTTGTATCTGTATGATTGGCTTTCAAAATATACACTGCCATTTGTGTTTTTTATTTAAGTATGCATATTCATTCCAGCAATGGGTTCTCGTGACGCCTCACTCCAGTGCTAAGCATTCTGACCTCAACTTGATGTGGTCTGCACTGTACAAAACCTCAAGTAAATAAATGATGTTCTAGAAAGAGAAGGGGGAGCAGAAGATAAAGGAAGAGAAGAGAGGATGAATTACTGGAGAAACAGAACCGTAAAACTGTTCAGCTTTAGCTTAAAAATAAGAAGAGAATCCATTCAATATTCTAGCTGGCACCGCTGTGGAGAGGTCACGGAACGAATGGGCCTAGAGTCAGCCCCCAGACTACGTCTGTTGCACCTAGGAGGGCTGTGTATTGAGTTTGCACGGGTGGGCAGTGTGAAAAGCCGGCACTGGTTTTCAGTATAAGGAGTTGGTACTGACAGGCAGAAAGAGAATTAGTGGGCAGTGTTATAAACTGTACAGGTGGCAGTTTAAGGTGCTCTCGCAGTTGGAAATGTGAGGAGAAAAAACTGGTGGATAGTGAGAAAAAATCCGGTGGGCAGTATGAGGAGAGGGCACTGTTGGAGAATGCGAGGAGAGGGCACTGAAGAGCAGACTGAGAAGGTAGCATTGGTAAACAGCACCCAAAGCTCACACTGATGGGCACTTATGAGCCCATACTGGTGGGCAGTGGGAGAAGCAGGCCTTGGTGTGCCCAGTGACGCGTGAGCCCTGCTGGGCAGTATACAGAGCTGGGACTGGTAAGCAATTGGGACAAGTGCAGGGGTTGAACTTGTGAGGAACCTTCACTGGTGGACAGTGAGAGGAGCTCATGAGGGTGGCGGGTGTCAGGAATGAGCAATGGCTGGTAGTGAGAAATGCTGGCATTGATTCCCAGTGTGAATAGCTGGCACTGCTGGGCACTGTGGGAAGCAATGCGAGGAGCTGACTCAAGGTGTGCGGCGCTGACCACTGTGGTCACTGCAATGAGCCAGCTCTGGTGCCCAATATGGGGAGTCTGCAAAGGGAGTCAGTCTAAGGGATGCACGCTGGCTCTATGATGAAATAGTACTTATGGGCAGAGTAGACGGTAGCATTGATTGGCACTGCAATTAGCAGGCATATGTAAGTAGGTAGCCCCGGTAGGCAGGGTGAAAAGCTTGCAGTGGTAAGGGGTGTGCGCAGCTCACCTTAGAGGACACCGTGAGCAGCTGGTGTGGCAATGTGAGGAGCCAGCACTAATGGGTAATGTACCAAGCTCCTACTGGTGGGTAGTGTGAGCAGTAGACACTGGTGGGCAGTACAAGTCATGGGCAATGAGATTAAGTGGCACAAGTGGGCAGTATGAGAAGCCATCACTCATGGGCAGTCTGAATATCTAGCTCGAGTGGGCAGAGTAGAAAACCACACTGGTGGGGAGAATATGGGTTGAGTTTGGTACACAAAGTGAGGCGCTAGATTTGGTCGCCAGTATGAGAAGCTGGTTTGGTAGGAAGCATGGAAGGTTTGCTTGTGGAAAAACTAATTAAAACTGCCATAGGAGGGCAGTATAGAGAGCCTGCCCTGACTGGAAAACTGAAAAGCTAGAAGTAGTAGGCAGGGTGAGGCATTCTGAGCAAAGTAGGATCCAGAATGTTGCACAGTGTGAGAAGCAAACACGGGTGGGCAGAGAAAGGCGTTGGCACTGCTGGGCAGTGCAAGAAACAGCCACTAATGAACACTGTAATAAAATATCACTGTTGCCTTGCGAGAAGCTGGTATTGGTGAGTGGTGTGAGGTGGGGGCACTGCTGGGCAGTGTGAAGTGAGCATTGTTGAGAAGAATGAGGATGCTATTGTGGAACATGAGGAGTTGGTGAACAATGCAAGCAGGGGGCACTGGCGGGCAGTGCAAGGAGGTGACACTGGTGCCCAGTGAGAAAATATGGCACTGTTGGGTATTAAGTAGGGCCAGCACTGTCGGGCAATGAGAGGAGTCGTCATTGGATGACGTTTGAGGAGCAGGCTTTGGTAGATTTTTGAGGCACTGGCTTTGGTGGGCAGTGTAAGGAGTTTGCATTGGTACAGTGTGAGCAGGAAGTGAACAGTGTAAGGGTTTAGCATTGGTACAGTGTGCGCAAGAAGTGAGCAGTGTAAGGACTTCGCATTGGTACAGTGTGAGCAGGAAGTGGCACTGCTGAGCAGTGCATATCTGGCAACGGATGTGAAGTGTGAGGAGCCCATGCTGGTGTGAACGATTCTGGGCCCAAGAATGATCAACATGGCAGCTTTTACAAATATAAAACTCACTACTAATGTTCAGGCAAGCACTTCGTGGTGCAACACAAAAACACAGTAACATGAACAAATTCCTTTTCCTCTGATGATACACCAAGATACTGGGAGAGATACCGGAAGCAGAAGCTAGTTCACTACTCTTGAGTGTAGGTTTTCTCATCTTACCTTTGGAGTACACTCGTACACCTTTCATGGCTGCGGTAAAATGGTCAGCCGTGCAGTCGGTACTATTCCTGAAAGTCTATATAGCAGGGGCGGCTCCTCCGCTATGGCGGAGGAGCGTCGCCACACTCCCCAAAGGCAGCAGATTAAAAATAAAATGATAGTTAAAAATAAAATGATAATAAAATAATTTTATTTTTAACTTTCTCCCCAGTCCGCCGAGTCAAGTGTGGGGCCATCCTCTCTATCCCAGCGTCCTCAGCTAGGGAGGAGGAGTGGTAGGTGCACTTTAAGTGCGCATGTCTGGCCGGCCAAACAGACATGCACACTTAGCATTTCTCCACCTGGCTGTGTTGCACAGCCAAGTGGCGAACCAGAGCAGGCTCCCAGGCCCTAACTGAGTGGCATTTCAGCCCACTTAGGCCAATGACGGCACTGCTCGCATGTGAGAGCAACGTTGTGATTGGGTGGGGACAGGAGCAGCGAAGCATTGAGGCAGCGTGAGCAGAGGAGCACCGAGGTGGCGTCCGGCAGCGGCAGCTAAGTTCTTTTATGTTTTTTTGATTATTAACCCCCCCCACTCCCACCAACTGTTATTGGCAGCAGACGCCACTGTTATTTGGGGCAAAAAGAAGAAAAAAAGTAAAGGATTGATATGCGTAGAACTGAATGTGTACACCATGCCTACAACTGTGTGCATCACAGCATGATGCATAGTAATAGAAGCACTCACGCCAAGGAAGAATATTGGATCTGGGCTGCCACTCCTGCTTCAAGCTCTACTCTTCTACCAATCGTAAGCCATAGCTTCCACTTAGTGACACTAAAGACCCATTATGCCACAAATAAAATAGCAGGAACGGTGCAAGGCTCTTTGTTGCCCTGAGCTAAGTCACAGTTTCCTCACCGCACAATACTGACAAGGGAGCAACATCTCCTGTGTTTAGAGGCAGCTGTGCACTTCCCTATAGCTGTACCCTATTCAGTGCTTAATTTGTTAAAAAAACAAAAAAACGTTCCAGAGCCCTCGTTAGGAGGCCACTTCAGCTAGCACCACCCATTACCTCTACCAGCGCTGCCAATGACAGTACCAACTACTAACCATCACACTTAAACAAGTTTGGCAGTTCAGATTGTTCCAGGGCCCTAAAGCTAGAGGAATGGCTTGGGCGACAGGTATTGGTCATTTTTAATGTATATTGAATTATTAAACAACTGTTGTTGTGATCATCTCTAAATTAAACAAGCAGCACCACCATGTGGCAGACTGTCATAAGTGCCAATGTTGACAATTAAGTGCCAGTGCTGGGCACCGGAAACCACTGGCTCAAATTAAGCACTGACCCTATTTAGTCTTGAAAAGGAGATGCACCACAACTACACTCTTTTCGTTATGCAGAAACACTTTACTTTAATGGTCAAAGCGCTTTGAAAGCATAAGAAATTTCTATCTTCATTCATTCAGAAATACTCATTTGAATCTTCATTAAGTATATTGTAAATAATTTCGTATGAAAGAAAAGGTCGTGGGAGCATATAGCAAGCAGAGTGACTAGATTCTTGCTATCTTTCAAAGAGCATTCATTCACCATAACAATCCACAACAACAAGAGATATAATTCATAAAGATTGAAACCCAAATAAGTAACAATAAAGAGGGTGCATAGACTCAATTTATACAATTATTCCCAGGGTTTCACAAAGAGTAAAGAATGGCAAAGGTGGTAAGTGCGCTCCAAATAACAACCATGTTTCATACCTACCTGTTCTACCTCACTCCAAACTTTAGTTGATAGAATACGTCCCATCTTCCATCCCAAAATAGGCTACATCTCGTAATAGCGCCATCACACCAGCCGGAGCACTCTTTCTCGAGAGAATGGAATCCAGACTACTGCCACCACAAAGGTGACTTAATAAAACAGCTACTCTGAAGGTAAAGGCAGCTCTAAAAGGGAGCACCCACAATGCGCAGCAGAACACATGCCGAAAGCTCGGAATGAAGCATTGTGTTTCAGTACACAAAAGGCAACTTGTCTAGAGGGTTCTTCATCACACTGAGTGGATATAACATAAGCAATGCCATGCAGAACCTTCAAGAAATGTTACCAGTCTGGAAATCCAGGTTATGTTACAAGGTGGCCAAAGAACATTACTCTGTTACTAATGATAGAGCGCAAATTGCTCTGTCGGTTGTAGGAGTGCATTATAATCATGGGTAGTCAGCATCCGCATATAATCTTTCTTCGTGTTAACATTTGTGTCATTAGATTGTGTATTGTAATAACGTGGAAGGTAAAGCGGTAGGCATATTTTCGTATAACGTGGAGAAATCAATATTGCAATTGCGTATGATAAGATGAAAACCTTAACGTGAAGAATTGTACATGTGACTAATAAGTGTTATGATTCGTATGCTTATGTAATGCATTGATTTAAATGTGCTCAGTAACAATAATTATGTATACAGTGTTTATGAATTTACGTGCTGTTTCTTATGTTGGCCAAATTCTGTACGCCTAATGTGTATTTCTCCCTGCTGCTCTCAAGTTAGGTTTGCTGGTAGAATCATGTTTATGCAGAACTTGTTCTTTCTCACGTTTTCCGTTGCAGGTGGAGAAATGCGTCTTTGTGAATGTCTTTGCTTAGGAGTTAGGCTTAGGGAGGAGAAGATACATTGAACGGTGATGCTGATAATGTGGGATGGTGTTCTTTCTCACTGGAGAGAGCCTGGGAATCAAGGTCATCAAGCCAAGGCCTGGGAGCATCGCTTCCGCATGGAAAGTTACCTACGAGGAGGTGTGTTGCGTGGATGGAGTGATGTCGCACAGCCTTATGGGACGCTCTGAATCAATTCTTCTATTGGAGTTAGGGACAGAGTCCAGGGACTTTTGCCTTGTCTTGAGAAAAGAACAGGAAAAGATGTCAGGGAAGGATGAGGAAGGCAATGAAAGCATATCAGGGTGCACGATGGGATGCACAGTTGAAGAGATGAAGAGTAGATATCATCGAGGGAGAGAGGTTGTACCCATTGTTGGTGAAGGAGGGAGACGCTTGGAATAGGAATGGAGATGATGGGAGTGAACCCGATGACAGCTTGTTAGACAGGTTACTAGCAGAGCGTCCTCCACCATACAATCCACATTCAGCAGAAGGAAGGCGAGAACTGGCAAATGCAGAGAGTATGGAAAGAATGGTAACGCCACAGACAGGCCATAGTGCAGGAGTTGTGGGGAAGACTTCAAAATGAGCAGAAGGGACAGGAATACCAGTATTTGGAGGTACAGAGTCAAGTGGAGTCAACGCTAATAAAAGGTTGCTGGAAGCCCTTACGGTACTGGTCACCATCGGACCTGTAGCCTCTGTGTACGACCCAAGTTTAGGAGAAAACACTAGTCAACAGCAGTCAGGATTGGGAAAAAGGGTTAACCCAGGAGGACATGCGACGATGAATGGAAATGGTCTATTTTTGGTGCCTTTAGAAGCTAGTACCCTGTTGACAGCAACTGCAGTTTCTTCGAGGGTGCATGTTTGGTCTAGTACAATACGACCAGTGTCATTGGCAAATTCGAATTCAGATTTGAGAATGTAGGAAGCTCCAGTTAGAGGACCCATGGGAAGGATATCAGAAGTAGGCACCGATCAGGGAGCTTCTGGAGATCAGCATGTCTTGCAGACTACAGCATCAGAAAATCGACAAAGGAAGCAGAGTGGTAAAGAGGAAGGACAGAGTAGTGTGTCAAGTCAGGGAACAATTAAAGCTGTAGTGAAAGCGAAATTGCTAGACGTAGTGAGACTGAAAGCAGAGGTGGAAGAGATAATCAGCGGAAGCTTGCCTTTGGAAAGGATAGAACTTTATGAACAAGATGAATTGCTGTTTGTAGCAAAGGATGTCACTCGTAAAGCAAGGCGAGCCCATGAGAAACTGACAGAATTGACTCAAAAGTATGATGTGGATTTGTCTAAGATGAAAATGATACAGGGAAACCATAGGTTGACTTATACAGATGAGGAACTAGAAGAGAAAAGAGTCATAGGTTTGAAAACACACATTTGAGAGCTGGTCATAGGGACATGCACATGGAGCACGGTTGATAAATGGGAAGAAAGATGGCCAAAGAAGAAGGTTAGGAAGGTGGTGGAAGAAATGCCTCTGCCAGGAGGAGGTATACCAGGAGTTGAGGCTTACCCATTGTGAGAGGTACCAAGCGGAGGTATGTGCATGTGCCTTGGAGTAGGGGCGATTTGGCAGCGTTCACAAATGACTTTCCTCGGTTGAGGGAGAAACCTGCTGAATGGTATAAGCAAGTCGGTCGCTTTGTAAAGATTTCAAGATTTGAATACGTTGTTTGACATTGTGGTTCCTAGCGACTTGTGGTCTGCTTGTAAAATTGCTATTGATTGGCCTTCTAATGAACCAGACAGAGACCCCATAACTCATGGTCCTTCACCTTTGGTCATGAAAAAGTTCGAACAGGTAATTACATGGTTACAGTCTAAGATTCCCCACAAGATGTTGATTGGGTTAAGATAGATCATACCACCCATGAGCCTAAGGAATCAGTACATGCCTACTACGAACAGCTTTTGCAAGCGTTCAAGCAGTACAGCGGGTTGGATACTTTAGATCCGAAAGATATGTGACAGTTTGTGTCCAAACTAGTGCTGGGATTGAGACCAGAGATTACAGTTATGATTCATCAACACCTAATCTGCTGCCAAAATAAGTCAGTGGACAAGATCCTACGGTATGCCAGATATTGCAGTGATGAGGTGGATTCTAAGCACAGGAAAATGAAGGACAAACTAATGCTGGTCCAGATGAGGAATGCGGACAGGGTAGAACAGGCGCAGACAAATGGAGAGACTTTAGGTCGGAATCAAGGGAACAACCAAGGAGGGATTCAGAATGCACCGAACAATACAGGACAGGGAAAAGGGAAAGGAACAGATCCCAAGCTAGGGGAAGACATCGGTACATTGAAGAGAACCACTGCTTGTCATTATTGTCACAAGATTGGGCATTGGAAGCGTGAGTGTCAAGCAAACCCAGCAAATCAGTTTCAGGATGAGGAAAGTATACAGGTGCCTGATGTTATCAACACCGTAACAAGACCTAGATCCGTAAATGGGGGGGTCCGAATCAGCTAGTGCAAGTATCCCAACCTCCGAGAATTTCACAGGGTAACCGAGTGTATCATCAAATGCCATTTATGGAGACTCTGGACGGAATGAATCCAGACCCGTTGCAATGACGGTGCCTGAGGGGGGAGGAAGACTGTACCCTTGGAGCAGCCTTAGAGGTAGACCAGCGTGGACCATATGTGGAGGCAGACGTAGATGGTCATCCCATTACGTTTTTGATTGATACTGGTGCTACCCATTCTACTGTGAGATCCGCAGTAGTCCCAAACCTACCCCTCTCAGGACAATTGATCCAAGTTGTAGGAGTTGCTAATAGGAGAATGATAAACCCGTTAACAGACGAGATACCGATGAGAATAGGAACATTTCAGGATCGACACCAGTTTGTGGTGTGCGATTCGAGTCCAGTCTGTTTGTTGGTACGTGATCTCTTGTGTACGTTGAATTGCACCATGTATTGCACGCCCAATGGAGTGGAGTTGCAGACTAATGATGACGACGTTGCATTCAAATTGGCGAATCAGAATCACTGGGTAGACATGTTTCACGTGCTAACAGTGGATGATATGCCGTATGATCTGAGAGACACCGTCTCTCTGGTGGTATGGGATTTCACAGGAGAGGAGATAGGACTAATTCGAGGGGTTGAGCCGGTTCGCATACAGATCAAGCCAGATGCTGAAGTTCCAAGAATGCCTCAGTACAACCTGACCCCGGAAACGGTGGCAGGAAGTACACCAGTGATGGAGTATATTACTGCGCAGGGCATCCTAGAGAAGATCATGGAAAGTCGTACAATTCACCTATAATGGGGTTACAGAAACCAAGTGGCAAGTATAAGATTGTGCAGGACCTAAGAAGGGTCAATTCAATTGTGATTCCATGCTGTCCTGTGGTATTGAATCCATCTGTGACCCTATTCCAAATTCCTTGCAAAGCTGAATGGTTTACTGTGATTGATTTGTGCCAAGCATTCTTTTCGATACCCTTACATGAGGAAAGCCAATTTTTATTTGCTTTCCGGCTGGAGAACCGTGTGTTAACATGGTGTTGTATTCCACAAGGGTATATTGAGAGTCCATCCATTTTTAACCAGATCCTGAAAAAGAACCTCAAGAGCGTGGTGCTGCCGTAAAGCTCAGTGCTTGTGCAGTGCATCAACAACCTCCTGATTGCTTCAGAGACTGAGGAGGCTTGTAGGGATGATACCATTGCTCTATTAAATCACTTGGCGGAGAATGGGTATAAGGTGTCCTCGAGTAAACTTCAGTATTGTTTGCCTGAAGTTCAGTATTTGGGTCATCGCAATGAGAAAGGCAAGAGAAAGGTGTCAGTAGACCGCATTGAGGCGATCATCAAAATGAATCCACCTACAAAAGGAAATCATAATGTTCTTGGGAATGGTTGGTTACTGCTGACAGTGGATTCCAAATTTCTCATTGAATTCGCAGCCCTTACAGAGATTGACGCACAAGGACGTGTGTGATCCGGTACATTGGATAACGACTGCTTGGTGGCCTTCTTGGAGCTGAGAGAAAGACTGTGTCACACCCCAGCTCTGGGAATAGCGGATTACAACAAAGCATTTTTCTTGTTCTGTTGCGAGAGAGAGGGTTGCTTGCTATCTGTACTCACCCAGGTACATAGGGGTGTCCGTAGACCAGTGGCTTACTTCTAAGCTCATTAGATCCTGTAGCTTCAGTGTTGCCCAGATGTCTCAAATCCGTTGCCGCAACTGGTGTCAGCATTGAAAGATGTGAAAGTATTGTAATGGGTCATCCTCTTACTGTTTATGTTCCACACTCAGTTGAGCTCCTTATGACGAGAATCAAAACACAACACTTGACTAATAACAGGCTTATTCGATATGAACAGATTTTGCTGGCCTCTGAAAATTTAACGTTGAAAAGATGCTCTGTGTAAATCCTGCTACTTTGATGCCTGAGCTAGTACTGAAAAAGAAGATTGTGAAGGCCATTACAGTCTGGATGTGACTGAACTCTGTACCAAACCGAGGCACGACATTGTCGATGAACCTCTACCTGAATCAGATCAAGTCCTCTTTGTTGTGGTTCATGTCTAAGAGACAATGACGGTTACTTGAGAGCAGCCTTTGCTGTCTGTACCATTTCTGGAGTTGTGGAAGCTGCTTGTTGACAGGGAGTACACGCCGCACAAGCAGCTGAAATCATTGCTTTGACCCGTGCATGCCTTTTTTCTGATTAAATCCGAGTCACCATCTATACCGACAGCCAGTACGGTTTCGGTGTGATTCATGACTTCGGACATCTATGGTCACAGAGGGGGTTCTTAACCTCATCAGGATCTCCTATCAGAAATGGGGAATATGTGAGACGGCTGTTGGAAGCCTTACCCTGACCAAAGGAAGTGGCTGTCGTGAAGTGTGCTGCCCATGGAAAGGGGAGGATTTTGTGACCGTGGGGAACAGATACATGGACGAAGTCGCCCGCTTTTGTGCTATTCATGCTTGCATCTTTAACGGAGATTACTCAGGCAAGAGCACAGAAAGAGCCGAGCTCAGCATGATGTTAGCCATAGCGGACACTTGGGATGAGGTCAAGCGTCTGCAGGGAGAAGTGTCTGATCAAGAGTAAGCTGACTGGATCAAAGCAGGTTGTGAAAAGAGAGATGATGGCATTTGGGTTTCAACAGATGGTAAAGCAGTGTTACCGGATTGCCTATTGGGCCCTATGGCAAGACAGATTCATGGAGCAGTTCACACTGGGAGAGATGACATGGTGCGAGTGTTTAGGCAAACGTGGTTTAACCTGAGGTTTTGTGTGTTTGCAGAAGCAGGGTGCCATAGATGTGTTACGGACCAACAGATGAATGCTGGAAAGAACACCATGGTTGCCTTAAGTCACATTGGGAAGTCCTTATCAGGCGATTTTGGTAACAAACACTGCCATGAAGTGCGGAGGCTTGCTGAACTGGATTCACGCCTCCCATAACTGCAGAGTTTCAGGACCCTCAGAAGAAACAGCTCCTCTCCCTGAAGAGAATCCAGCCGTGGTTGCAAGGCCACCGGAGAGGGCAAGCTAAGCTGTGGGGATTTCTGAAGAGGCTGGAAACCTACCTGGTCGAGCTGAGGAGGGTCACGCTACACAAGGCCCAGGTATTGACTCTGAGGGAGATGGTAACGTTGCAAGTGGTATAGAGTCAGAGCCAGCTGAAGAGACTGGTGTGGAAGGTGGTCGGGTGCTGCAAAAAAGGACTGAGGTCGCAAGGGAATCGTGGCCTGTGAGACAGAGGAGGCAGAACTTGAGACTTGCACCAGAAAGAGATCTTGCTCCCATATCTGAAACATCTGAATCAGAGCAAAGTGACACAGAACAAGTGCAGGGGAGCTTGAGGAGATCAAGGAGATTGAGAGTACTGTGCTGAAGATACGCTGCCCAGGAGTGGACTTACCTGATTACAGATGCCGGGAACAGTGAGGTCCGGGAGAGTGAGGAAGAACTGTCTTGATGCATGCTGGCGAGGTCCTTATCAGGCGATTTTGGTAACAAACACTTCTGTGAAGTGCGGAGGCTTGCTGAACAGGATTCTTATCTGGTTACAGATGCCGGGAACAGTGAGGTTCGGGAGAGTGAGGTCCGGACGAGTGAGGCGCAGAGCATCAGTACTGACAATTGAAATTGAACTGTTGGTCCCTGGAGTAGAAGCTAATGGAGTTTTGACACTGACTCTGCCAGATCCTCCGAGACTGAGTGGCTTGCAAAGCTTGATTCTGGAAGATCTCATGTTTCCGACTTTTGGGTATCAGCCACCAGCTCAGGAGATTGCAGCATTTCATTTTGAACTTTTGCAGCGTGTCATTGAGGAAATTGGCTCCGATCTTATAAGGGATGTAAATTGAACTGTGAGCTGTAAATAAAAGCTTTTGTTCAAAAGAAGATAACCTAGGCCCGAGTAGAAGAAGAACAAAATTTGGGAACTTTCCGTAGAAGAAGAAAGAGGACTAGGGAAGTCTTTGAGTTGTGTAAATAATTGTGCAAAAACTGTGAAAACTGTTTCCATGACTTCAAGGAACTGTGTATGAACTTTGTTGTGCAGCAGTGAGAGGCAGAGAAAGAGACTTTGCATTGATCCTTTTGCTGTCGCAACCCGAACTCATTTGAAAATGCAGTCTGGAAATTCGAACCGTAGAAATTAATGTGTGATAGGTACACTTAGAGTAGGAGTGATCATAGTTGTAGTGGTAGTTGTTACCATGTCTGTTATAAGTTCAGACGAAACAAAAGTTGATGGGGTGGGAGTACATGGGACACCCACACCTACCACTTCTATTACAAAAGAGGGTACATTAGGAGCTGACAGTGTTGATTGATCAGGCTAGTCGCTTGTTGCACGTAGATTTGTCTAAAGGTGATTATACATTGAATGCTTATGTGAAGCTGTTGCGTGAATATGTGAATACGATGGATGTGAAAGATTGCTATGTGTGCATGCAGTTACCAGCGTCAGTTTAAGAGGGTATCCGGTACCATCATTTGCCTTTGACGTATGGTACTACTTGTAGTTTGCTGCTTAGCATGTTCTATGGTAAAGGTCATTATGAGTACTATTTCTCGAATTATGATGTGGTGCTTTCGGAGGTTCCAGCTTACAAGCACCTGAATAAGTATGACTAATATAAGCAAGAAGAGAGAATAGTAAAGTATTTCACACCTACTGTTACACTGACACAGCTTATGCACATAGACATAATTTGACTTGCATGTTAACTGACATAGAAAAGAAGTCTGTAGATCAGGTAGAAGATAGACAAAGGTCATTAGCCGTTAAACTTAACAGTAGAGAGGGGAAAATTGAATGGACCAAGGAAGAGTTAACTCAAAAGGCCAAGGGAAGTTATGGTCCAATAGCTTTAGATTGGTAACAATGAGGAAAGCCTTGAATTAGACAGGTACAGACATATTATGACAAGATCTTAGTGGGACAGAGTGTGTGTGATCACATTTTCATGATTGAAGCCACTGCAAAGAAGTTCTTGCAAGAAGAAGTACAAGTGGTGCCAAATGTGTATTCTGTGTGTGGTAAGAATGTGTATGTCCAATTGCCACTGAATTGGTATGGCACATGTTATGTGGCTGTTGTGTTTCCGAAGATATACCACGTGGAGGATTTGAAGCCTTTGGAGGAGAAGTCACGGCATAGAGAGAAACGTGGTACAAGTGCGGGAGAAATTGTAGGAGATGTGTTTGGAGCATTGATATCGCGTTTGGGAGTGGTTTTGAATGATGTTAAGATTAGAAAGTTATCCACTATAGTAGATACGTTGTCAGTCAATACAGCTCCGTCATTACTACTCGTGGACGGAGAGATGGTCTCGATAAGAGCTATGGTGATGCAAAACCGTCTTGCTTTCGATGTGTTATTATCAAAAGAAGGCGGAGTATGTAAAATGTTAAGGGTTCAACAGTGCTGTACTTATATTCCAGACCGTAGTAAGGATCCGAGGAAGTATATAAGTAACATTACTGAGATCCATCATGAGATAAATGATTTAGCAACTGAGGGAGTTTGGAGCAAGGTTGGTAAAGGCTTTGGAAGGATTGGAAGTTGGTTTGCAAATCTTGGGAAGGGAATTCTTGGTTATATCTTGAAGCCAATAGTTATAGTTGTGGTTTGTGTCATCCTTTTGATGGGAAAAGTAAAAGCTCTCAAGTGGCATAGGTCCAGACAAGTTGAGAATTCTCTTAGACAGCGACAGAGGAGACTGGAGAGACTGCAGGACAGTCACTAAGAGAATCTCAAGAGCTTGGAGAAGTTTCGACAGGGAAGACTGGCTAAGACTTCTGTTTAGGTCGGTTCTTTCTACAGGGAGTAAAGCGAGTGTGATGACACTAGTCATCAGAGGGGGGATCTGGTAAAGCGCGAATTGCTCTGTCAGTTGTAGGGGTGCATTATAATCATGGGTAGTCTGCATCCTCGTATAATCTTTCATCATGTTAGCATTTGCGTCATTAGATTGTGTATTGTAATAACGTGGAAAGTAAAGCAATAGCCATATTTTCATATAACGTGGAGAAATCAATATTGCAATTGCGTATGATTAGATGAAAACCTTAACGTGAAGAATTGTACTTGTGACTAATGAACGTTATGATTCGTATGCTTATGTAACGCATTGATTTAAATGTGCTCAGTAACAATAATTATATATACGTGTGTTTATGAATTTACGTGCTGTTTCTTATGTTGGCTGAATTCTGTAGGCCTACTGTGCATTTCTCCCTGCTGCTCTCAAGTTAGGTTTGCTGGTAGAATTCATGTGCATGCAGAACTTGTTCTTTCTCACGTTTTCCATTTCAGGTGGAGAAATGCGCCTTTGTTAGTTAGAATAATGTCTTTGTTTAGGAGTTAAGCTTAGGGAGAAGAAGATACAATGGACGGCAATGCTGATAATGTGGGATGGTGTTCTTTCTCATCGGATAGAGACTGGGAATAAAGGTCATCGAGCCAAGGCCTGGGAGCATCGCTGCCACATGGAAAGTTACCTACGAGGAGGTTTCTTGCGTGGATGGGGTGATGTCGGACAGCCTTATGGGACGTTCTGAATCAATTCTTCTATTGGAGTTAGGGACAGAGTCCGGGAACTTCTGCCTTGTCTTGAGAAGAGAGAGCATCTTAGAGCGAGCTCTGTAGCTTTATGCTACTTGACCCATTCAACGTGAAAGGACTTCTTAGGAAGCCTTCACGTGCTGACACCTTTTCAGAACTTGCCTTGGTGAATGCTAAGTAGGGATGTCACGTTATCGATAGTGTAGGGACAGACTAATGCTTTTTACCTACGACCCTCCGATGAAGGGGGATATTGACATAGGAGCTGTGATCTTCTGTGTTCCGATTCTTGAACTAATTATTTTGTGTATGCTGCAGTGTCTTAACTTCACCCGTAGGTTTGGCTTTGTATTAGTTCCGATGTATTTCTACACCCTCGTCTTGAGGTGTTTGTATGTCCAATTATTTTTTGCTTTGTAATAAATCAACTAAACCTTGAATCGAGAGTCTTTGATTCGTCGGAGTCATGGTTCATTGGAACGGTAATGCATAATTGGCTGATATTTCTCTCTCCTCCACACTTCCAAGAAGACAAAAAGAGATATCAGCCAGGGGTTCCAAAGTAAGTCTAGAACGTGGAACCCGGGTCCTTCACTAAGAACAATCTACTAAATACTCAAGGCCTTAGGCTCACACTTGCCAGGGACAAAAAGCTACTGTGCTGCTTCACCTATCACGATGCAACAAAAAGCAGTCTGCATAAAAAAACAGACCAGTTTCTGAGGACCGCGCCCGCCTACATCCTGAGATTGTAGCAATTCTATAGCAAAAAACAGCTTAACGTATTTCAAATCTGCACTGATCACGTTTTTAATCGAATGCCACCTGCTCGCTTTCTCATTATTTAAAGGTCAATAAAAATAGTACCGTCAACTTGGATACTCGTAGTAAGTATTACCAGCATTCACTGACAATTCAGTTTCTGAAGCGTACTGCATATGTGCACCAATCATTTTTACTGTTATGAAGACTAATGTATGGCAGAACTCTAATGGAGCAAACTTTGAGAAGTCGATGCGGGCCAGAACCTGATGGTGTTATATTATGATGAGAAATCTCAGTCCATTCGAAGGAAGAGGATACACAGGGGTCCAGCTATGCAGCTAGGATGGGCAGTGCACGCAGCGGACCCTAGGGCGCGGGAAGGAAGCTTAGGCCAAGTGGACCCTGGCGTGCAATGGTTGCCAGGAAACACTGATGAAGTGAGAACAAATGAAGAGCCGCCTAATTAAAGTAGAGTCAGATCAATTCCCAAACTGCATTTCGCGGAGTGCTAAGGCCCCCCCCCCAAACACAGCCTGAATATTCAGCAAAACATGATCCACTAAGAGTCTGCGTTTGCTTTCCAAGAAAGATACAGCAGGCCCTGGTGAACCAAGCGTGTCAGCACCATCCTACTTCAGCTCACGCGCAACCAAAAAACACAGACCAGCCACAACTCCCTCTGCCTGGTCAACAAGGTAAACTCCCAGGACAGCGCCAGATCCTGGCTCTTGGTCAGAGCCAGAACACAGAAAAGAAAGATACCCAGCAATGCCCAAGCACAGAGCACCTTCAGGCACTTGGGGGGCAGCAGTTTGATCGTAGTTTGAGTGTGAACTTCTATTTTCCTTTAGATTTCTCTGAGCTAGACAAATGCAGCTGGATTTATTTTACTCTGTTTCCTACTGTCAACACTCAGCTTCACATTTACAAGGCACTTAACATAAGTGTTCACTCTCAGACACATGCAAAGATCCTTGCACCCTTGGTTACTTCCAGTATTTTACATGGCACCAACATTCTGCCTTAGAGCAGCCCAAGAGCCCCTGAAATGCTGCAAACATACAAAAATAAATTCATAGTATCAGGAAACTGGGGCAAGGACTAGGAAAGGTGAACGGAAGTGGAAAGGGAACTGAAGAAGTTAGCAGGGAATCTGGAAACAAGACTATCAAACTGTGAAAAGGGGGAGTCGAGTAGGTAAAAAAAGCAACTGGGGTAGAAGAGAGAATTAGGAAATGGGGGCAAGAAGTAGCAAAATGGGGTAGCAATGGCGGATGATTAAGGAACAAGCCCAAAGGTGAAAGAAGTGGGAAAAAATAGGAAAATGGGTGTTCAGAGGCAAATAAAATTGGGAAATCGGGAGGTGACTGGACAAAGGGGGAGGGAGCGGGAAAAGGGGATGAGGAGCGAGAAGAGGAGACCGTCCATGAAAAGTGCAAGAGGACTTTGCCAACGGCAGTGAGAAAAGTGGGAGATGAGAGGAGAACTGAGAATGGGAAGAGAGAAAGGTGTGGGCAAGATCTGTCTGAACCCTGGAAGGGAGGGATTATACACAATGAAGATAAAAAGTAGTGCAGAACAAAAGTGAACATTTTTAAATGAAAGCATGCATGACTGTAAATGTCTTATGGTAACCAAATGAAAATAAGGAAGCAAAATTAATGATGGCAGTTAATTTTATATTTGGACACAAAACATTAAAGCTTGTTGAGTTTTTATGTGCATTTTTGAATAATGAAATGCCGTGAGCAGGGGCGATCAGATAAGTTTCAATGTGTTGCACTACTACAGCGGTGGGAACAGCTCTGAAGGTGAACCGCTCTGATATCAGTAGTCACATTATGCAGACTGCTTAAAGCAGCCGACCTTGGATATTCTTCAATGTACCCAATCTGTGAGAGACATAGGTGCTTATCTCAAATGATCTAAGAAAATCTATTATCAGGGGAAACCACATTATTAGGACAATTTGGCTTGGTTGTGCGCCTATGGAATGCCTTGGCTGTGTAAGGAAAGGCTCACATGCAGACAGAAACTCTTAATAGTTCTTCATCGCTCCCCCCTCTGTTTAATGACACTGTGTGATTAGGGTAATGCATCCTACATTGTATCACAATAAAGTGTGGAAGCCAAGATGCAGCCTGCAGCATGACTTAAAAGGAAATCGACTACGGCGGTGCATGCCTCTTTTGGCCAGAGTGGCTCGACAGATTGGACAGCAGATCCCATGTCGATGTCACTGGTTAGAATCCAAAAGGGATCAGCAAAACCTGAAGAGCACACAAGCTCTCGTACTCAACTGTAGAACACATGCTTCAGCTCTGGTTTAAAAGGCAACATCGTCAAACATGGTCAGCAACCTGTATCAACCAAAATTAGCACTGGCATAGATTTTTACAGGAAGTTCCTGTAAAATATATCCTGTCTTGAGAAAAATCTGGGCTAAAAAAGCTTTGAAGAAACATAATCCTTATGGTGTGAGTTTCCTTGGACGGTTGACCACATCCCTGGCCCCACTGAACTTGTTCTCATATCTCTCTATTGTAAGGGGCAGGCCATGTTGATTGGCATTAGGGGACCACTGAGGAACAGATAACTCAAATGGTAAGTTCATGGAAGGCAGTGGGTCACACCTAGAGAAAGTAGAGTACATAAATATTTTACTATACTTAGGTTAGCAAAAATCCTAAAATCATTCATTCTATCACAGTGAAATACCTTGGTGCTAGGAAGCCACCTTACAAACACCATTTTTTCAGCAGAGACAACATAACACCAAATCTGTCGGCCTCAGCTAACTTTCCACAAATAATCAAAGGTCTTTTCATCCCAAGCTAATGTTTGCTATGTCTTTAAATGTATATAGTTTTTAAAAATGGCACCTCTTTGTTTTGGTAATCCCCTGCACATGTGTAAAGAGTGAAAATCCTTCACATTGAATCCCTACTATCGTCTTCTTGGTGACAGACATGATTGAGGACTCCAAGGACACACCCATTGTTCACGGCCGGACTGGGAACAGCAACCAGCCCTGGCAGATTGCTGCTCGACCGGCCCCGGGAGCGGCAGGGGGGCTGCTACTGAGAAGCACCGCTCCCGCTTTTGTTACAGGTGGCTGATATTGCAGCTTTGCTGCAAAACCGGCCCCCAGTAACAAAACCGGCCCTCACGGGTACAAATCGAGCCCCCACTCCTCCGGCCCACTGGGGAAATGCCTGGTGCCCGCTACGGCCAGTCCGGCCCTGCCTTTGTTTGAGATCCGCAAAGGAGTGTAACAAGACCCTTTCAACTATCAGCCTGTAGGCACGTCCTTTGAATGACACCCCTGGCCAAGATGGAACGTGGCCACAAGACAATTACTCATGGATAATCCTTCTCTTTTCCGCTTTGCCGCGCCCAGCTGAACATCATGGCTTTTTCTTCACTTCATGGAACTTTTGTCTTTATTTAGCACCAACAAAATGGCTCTGTATAAGATGCTCTTGACAGAAAACAACTGGGGCCCTTTGCAAATTGGCCAGCATTGGGGCGGGGGGGGGGTGGGGGGGGGTAGGGAATATACCAGAGTTTTAATGACCAATTCTGGCTTATATCTCTAACCCATTTATGAGGTAAAGTCCCCAGAACACGGAATAGCATGCAAATCCAGGAACAACAGATATTTTACCACATTAAGTTTCCTGATTCCATCGCGGACACGTTCCACTGGTGCAAGCGAAAAATGTCAGCTGACCCACACTTTTTAATGATTGTAGAAATGCACGTGGTAAATCCACGCACAGTATCCTGCATGGAGCAAATTAGTTGGTGGGAGAACCTGACCAACTCGGAATAGGCCAGAGCGCTACTGCCCCCTTCTTTGGATCCGCTCTACCATCCTAGAGCGAGGGTCTTCTCCTTCCAATGCGACTGTGTGTAGAAAAGCACAGCAAAAGGTAAACTTTTGGAGAGAAAATGTCTGCCTATATTTTTCTTCATGGCTGAGATGTAGTAAAAATGATCTTGCTGTGTACTGAAATTAACTTGCTACATGGCGCAAACTTAAGCATGGGTGGACGTCTTTAAATGTGTAAAACACGGCTACCAAAAATAAACTTTACACACCCCTATTTAACACCTGACCCGATGTTAGATTAGGCAATGCAGGCTACAGGGGCCTGAGACACAGTGGGATCATCAGTAGCCTTGTTTCTTGAACAGAGGATGGTGAATCTTTAAGTCAGATTGTTGTATACATCACATGGCCAACTACAGACATTTTAACACACTTTCATAAGCACCTGACAGAGCACATAACTCCATCACATGACTCCAGGCGGCCCTGTCAGTTTTGACAGTTTAATGTAAATGCTGACGGCTATCGCAGCCTTTTGAGTAAGGAATACGGAAAGAACTGCAGAAATGCAAACAATGCACAGCAGTCATAGTAAAAGAGTAGGAACAGAGAATCAACAATGTACAACATTTGGAACACGTTCCATTTCGGGAGCTTAGCTCCTTGCTCACTGCAGATGGCTGGCTAGGTGGTGGGAAGATAAATGGCACAAGGTGGCACAGAGCTGCCCTGGGTCTTGGAAGACATAGAAGCCTTTATTGGAAGGAGGCGGGCATTTAACCCACTAAATGAGGAAACGGGCCCCACAAATAGGGCTAAAAGGGCCCTGCGGCCACCCTGGCATTTCCCCCAGGGACTGTTTCCAGAACAGAAAGGGCTGCCATTACACAACCATGCCTCCATGGCACCATTCTAGTCAGACGCCTGAAGCGTGGGGTTGGGTTGCACGGTTTTGCCAGGGCTGAATTTGGTTTCATGGCTGGCCCTTTCCACAAGGGGTCTTGAGAAGTAAGTCAGGCAGTAATGAGGCCTGGGTGAAACAGACTAAGGGAGCATAAGGAATAAGACAACAGAGAGGTCAACAAGCACAGATGCATAAGGTATATTTCAAAGGCTTCAGACTTTGCTGCCAGGAGAGGGAAAGGGGAAAATCACAGGTATAACCTGAGATGAAACAGACTATGTCTTTGGCCCAGTGGCCTGCATTCACATGCAAAACATGTTACTGACGATAAGCACCAAGCCTGGATGGTCTGTAGCTAATTGTTTTTCGTGGAATTTGGAGAGAACGACCATACGTAGTGGATATAACATCAACATGGGTGGAGACTAGGCAAGGTCCAGTCATAATAGAAATAGAAATCTTCATGTAACTCTTGCAATATTACAGTTGATCAGAGCTGCTTTGCCATGACTCACATTGCTGGAATGCGGGAGGGAACAACTTGTTTCTTTGTGAAAGATTAGCACCTGGGAGTTCAGGTAATAGCCTTCTGGTGACTTAGCCATAAATGAACAGCTGTTTTAAATGTTGGTATGAAGGTATTACAGTTTGCATGAATCGAACGAGCACTGCAATATATTTTAAGAGGGGGGTGAATTAGCATTATTGCCGTCCCACCTCAGAAGGACTTCCAGTAAGAGCTTCCTTCCCATAACCATAACAGTGCTTGCTTGTCCATGCAGATCTATCCTCGCCTATGACGTCACGTACTCCATTTGCACCATCACCTTTCAGCACAGTAGTAAGTCAGCTGAGCAACTACCCATCTCAGGAGAGGTTCCATTGCCAGACCACAGCTCCATGCAGACAAAGCCCATGAAGTGAAAATAGACTCAAAGCTTCTGGGTCCCCCTGCACCAGAATACGTACTGCCACCATCCTCGGCATCCCAGGAGAGGACCGTCTGGGTGGACAACCAGCTCAAGAGCAAGAGGAGAGGAGCAGAAAAATACATCTTTAGAAATGGCTCCATCCACAATGGCATTTCTTCATGGAAATGGAGCACCCTGTAAGTTTGATCAGAATACGTAATGCAGTGCAAACACACATTGACAATACCAATTCATCCAGCTTGTCTGTAATACTTACAAGCAGGCACATAATCCTGCCATTACAGTGAGTAGAAAATGTACCCAACTTACCTAAGAAGCAACTGAGTCAATTACATAATGTACACATCCACTATATGCCATTGGTCGACAGTATGGCTCTCTTTAGATTGCCAACATGCTAAACACTGCTATATGTTTCTGTAAAGGGGCATGTTTTCCATTGCACTTTGTTGAAAATGCTCCTCGGTTATTGCAGGAATGAAATGTTATAAATGCTGAGAGACAGGGCCTCAATTTCAATTTCCTGGGGTATCTGGGCATGTGCATGCAGTTCTCTTTCCTTTTTCGCAAGCATGTAGTTTAAGCTGGCATACTCTCAGCTCTGATGGTCTTCACTTGTAGGCCTGCAGGCCACACACAAACAAGGTACCTACAATCAGATCCTACTCCACAGCTTCTTAGTGAGGTGACTCGACTGACTGCTCCCTTGCCACCTTCCTTCCACTCTGGCCTAGATTGTTTTCTGCTACTTCACGAGTCTATGTATTTTTAACGGAAAGTCGATCAAGTTCTTTTATCCCGCCCTGCCTACCCGAGTTAAAAAAGCGTTACATTCATTTCAGTCCATTGCAAGCAATCAAGGCCTGGAGTGCCATATGGTTTTGATGAAACAGAATTTCCATGATTTCCTGGACTCGAGATCTGTTAAAGGTGGGTGGGTACCATCAACGCCCGCTCTGCAGTCTCTCCACTGCACTCCTGGTAAGTGCAGGCAGAGCCCTGCAGTCCTTACCAACGCCCGGCTCGGAGTGCCATCATTCCGGCACGGATTGCACCACACTGGCTCTCGCGCAGAAAAAAGGCGCCAGAGTGCATTCACTGCACAAACGGCGGGACAGCTGCAACCAATCTTCCTCAAAACCGCCCTTGAATGAAAGCAGTCCCGGCTTTGAGAGCATTACACAAATATCTCATTAGCTCTCGCAAGCGTCAGGCCCGTTGCCGCGCGCCAATAAAATATGCATGTCTCTATTATGGAAGTCTGATTAAGCATTTCGATTCACGGCTTAAACACTGATCTTCGCATGAATATGGAAATGATGATTAGCGCAACTGACAAAGTCAATCGCAACTTTTAGGCACAGCTGCAGCGTGATTTGCCATAATCTCCAAGTCACGTATACCGGCACCCTGGCAAAATACTCGATCATAATGACACAAAGCAGAAACTGAACAATAAACACCTTGGAACTAACGAAAGATAATTATGCTCACCCTGTTAAATACAAAAAGACCAAATAATTTACAATTGGTGATTGGGGCAAGAAGTATACACCACACCTCCCAGACTTTTCACAATGTGCTACAAATTTCTTGCTTTGTTATAAGATGAAGGGAGTAAGACAGGAATCAGTCACCTTGCTCCTCTTGTTTGAACAGCATATGCTTGTTCTAACGTGTCAAACTTCAAAATCTCTCCACACCCTCTTCAATAAAGGCGCCTTATTTCTAGAATCAATTAAGTTATCACTCTTAGACAGAGTACATCATTCCTTATATTGTGGTTTTCTAATTTTCCTTCTACTAATTTTCCTTCTCCGCAGTTGGTGGTGCCAATGCGTTTCGTTCATTCAGAACTTCTTCAGGGCATACAATTTGTGGGTGCATTTGCTTGTAACGCGCTAGTCAGATTATTCCCTATTTTGTTGACCGTTATCATCTCTGTAGTATCTCCTTTTAACGTTGCCATGCCTCATAATCCAGGTTACCGGCCCTCTTAATACATGAAGCTGTTCATGGACTTTGTTCTTTCACGGTGTAGCAGAGTCCCTGGTGGCAATTGTAATCTTGACATCACACCAAGAAGGCATGTGCCAGCACATACCTGGATGACTTCTGCAATATAAGGACTGATGTAATTTGTCTGAGAGTAAAAACTTAATTGGTTCTAGAACCTCAAAGCACTTATATTGAAGAGGGTGCAGAGTAATTTTCAAGTTTTACAAAAAATACTTTTTTTGATATATTCTGAGTTCAGATTCCTAATGAACTTTGAAACTTTGTTCTGCCATATTGCTATGAATTCACTGTTTGCTGCATAACAGCAGTTCAACCGCAAGCCTAAAACCAAGAGGTTTTCTTCAAGTGTGGAAAAAAAAAAACTAAACAACAAAGAAGGGAAGCCGCCTCGTGGGGCGCTTGCAATTAAAGAGAACATCAGCCACCAAACCCAAAGTTTAGTCAGTATATTACTGGGAGCTCCCATAAAATTCTCCCACCGAATCTCCCTCTCATCCCCTTAAGTAGGACATTGGTAGGAGATATTCCCCAATGGAGTTGGTTGTGAACACGGCTTCCTCAAGTGTCGGAATTTCCATTTAATGATAGGGGGTAATAATAAAACTGAAAAAACAGTTACACTTGGTGCATCACTAACCCCTCTAAATGGACAAATATCTCGCCACTCCACCTTCTTGAAACACCTTTACCAAAAGGGTTTCCCACTGCTACCAGTTTTTGTAGGCCCGTCTTGATGCAATTTGCTCACCATCCAATTTGATTCCCACCTGCTCCAAGCAATGCTCAAATGTATCTTCTCCGTGCAGGAGACCACCTTCCAATGTTGTCAGGTTCTAAAGATTAGGCTGAAGACACAGTTTCTATGAAACCAGCAGGCCTGCGAGCAGCTTCTGCCCTCTTTTTTGCAGATACAGTCAGAAAGTATATATACATACTCCAATTGATAAACACTCGGTTTTTGAAAGCAGGCTGTTTTGTTTCACGCATCTCAAATATTGCGATGACCTGTTTGTTACTCCAATTGATAAACACTCGGTTTTTGAAAGCAGGCTGTTTTGTTTCACGCATCTCAAATATTGCGATGACCTGTTTGTTGGTCTTCAGTTAAACAAAAATCGATCTTGGATGCTGAGGAAATCAGTGCTGGATTACAGACCTTTGATCCTGTGTTTGTTTTCCTTTTACTCGTGATCTCTACTCCGGCCCGAACCCTGCTGATTGCCTCCATGAGGTCAATCACTCTCTGAATACAGATAGGCAATATGTACACCAGAACAAAATGCCTTGTCAGTAAACAGACTGCAGTCTTCTGTCGTGCAATAAATAAACAAAAACGGGGAATCTACATCTGTTTCCTACTCAATCTTTAACCAATTTTCAACCCAACTAGACCATTCCATCTCACTAGGTTGCACTCTAGCTTTGCTAAACACTGCAATAACAACTGCACAACACCGAAAAACTAAAATTCATCTGAATCAAACATAATAACAATCAGAGTGAACGTAACAGGAAACTCGTACACAAAGTTACGTCTAAAAACTACTTTGTCAACGTGTCCCTAGCTAAAACGATAGACCTCAAGGGCCGGAAGCAGGTTGCAGTCAACCCAGTTCTAAAATAAAATTCCAACTGACACAGAAGTCCTAGCCCTGCAAATCAGGTGTAAGAAATGTTACAAGACAACTCCAGAAACTTATGGAACACACCCTACTCCATGACCACAAATGTGGACTCAGGCCCTTGAGACGGGTTGGAACCACAGTAAGAGACGTGAGAAAGGACCAGCCCATCACCAAGGAAGATCATCAGATATCGCTTACCCACTTAGACCTTTCAACAGCATATAGCATGGCCGAACAGAGCATCCTGCTTAAATGACTTAGTGAGTGTGCTGGAATCACAGCCACTGCACTTATTTTCATTGGACTGTTCATACACAACCTGAGATAACTAACAATAATAATAGGCTTTATAAAGCGCATGGCTACTCCTAATGTAGTGTCCCAGTGCTAGGGTGCTCAAACAGTGAACACTAGGTCACCGAGACCGATGGAGAGCTCAATCTAAATAAAAAAGCCAGGTCTTTAATTTCTTCCGGAATAGGAGTTCAGAAGGTGCTTGTCGAATCTCCACAGGAAGGGAACTCCATGCTTTAGGAGCTAAGTGGCCAAAATAACTATCTCCCACTCTTGCACTTTTGAATTTTGGGACAATGGCCAATTTAGCTGCCATTGATCTCAAGTTTCTGGTGGGCATATAGGAATTCACCATCGACTGAAGGTAATGAGGACCTTGTGAGGAGAGAGCCTTAAAGCAATAGCAAAGAGCTTCAAAACGGACTCTATGCCTTATCGGGAGTCAGTGTAGCTTCCGCAACACAGGTCTCATAGAAGCCCCCCCGGGGAGCTTCAACCATGCCCAAGCCGTGGCATTCTGGACCCATTGTAAACTATTAAGATGGGTCTGGGCCACACCCAGATATAAGATATTACATTATTCCAGTCTGGATATCACCAGTGCTTGGATCACAGTTTTCAGGGCGGCATCTAGAAGGAAATGGAGGATTTACCTCGGGGATCTCAATATCCCAAAACATTTCCCAGTGAGGGCGATGATCTGACCATCAAAGGATATTTTAGCATCAAACCAGATGCCTAGGGAAGAGGGCCTAGGTCATCAGGCCACCAGGTATTTGACCAGATGTTAATGTACTTGCCTAAGAATACTACCTCAGTCTTCCCCGCATTAAGCTTGAGACAGTTAGAATCCATCCATTCCGCTACTTCCAATAAACATTCACGGAGAGAGGAGGGCACAAAGCCGCTATTCTTTGACAGGTTGATAACAATTTGTGAGCCATCGGCGTAGGAAATAACAGAAAAACCATGCCGCTCGATGACCTCCGTTAAAGGGCGGACACACACATTAAAAAGTGTCGGGCTAAGTGAGGAGCCCTGTGGGACTCCCTGCTGCAGAGGGCGCACCATGAATCTGAACAGTTTCTGAGAGACCTGAAAAGTGCGTCCTGAGAGGGACTAAGACAGCCACCGGAAAGCAGTGCCACGCTTCCACAATTCCAAAGCCTCTTCAACACAATATTATGTCACACTGTATCAAAGGCCCAACACCAGAATAGCCGCAGTGACCCCCTCATCCATAATCTGCCAAGCTGATTCAGCAGCCAACAGCAGAATGGACTCGGTGCTCTAGCAATTGGGTCCCATGCAATAGGTTGGTGGCCTCCAGATAGCTAAAGAACTACCTATTCACATGCTTCTCGGTGATTTTTGCGAATAGAGGTAACAATGATATTGGGCTGAGAATTCTCCGCTTTGGACGGATCCAGTAGTGTTTTTTAAGAAGAGTTACCACCACAGCAGGACTCCATTGCTAGGGAACATATTTGGATGCCAGGGATGGATTAATAAGTTCACATAGTGCCGGGCAAATGGTTTCACTTCCCTACTCCAAAATGGCAGGAGAGATGAGGTCATCTGGAGACCCCGATTTAATGATGGTGCAAAGAGACGTGAGTTTCTCAATTTGAATAGGACAAACATGATGAAACTTAACACCGTTGCAATTTGGTTCAAACCATGTCTCCAATAGTGTATGGTTACTGGGTTCTAACGAAAAGGAGGTGTAGATATTTCCAACCTTTTCAGAGAAGAAGGAGGCTAAGGCATCACAGCTCTCAACCAAAGGACAAGGAGAAGGTGCAACAGCCGTTAGGGATATGAGGGATTTAATAATCTGAAAAATAGCATGAGAGGAGTTGTTGGATGAAGAGATTTCCTTAGAGTAATGCTCTCGGCGTGACTGTTTAAGGTGCACATGATACATTTTCAAGGCAGTCTTATATTTGTCTCTACTCCCTTGATCATAAGTTTTACGCCAGAGACGCCCCAGCTTCTTACATTCCTTTTTAAGAGCCAGAAGTTCAGCAGAGAACCAAGCAGCTGACTTTTTACTCCAGCGGACAATTCATTCTGTGATGGGACCAATCTGATCTAATGCGCCCTTAAGCCAGTCGTCAAATTGCCTACTGGCTTTGTGAGTGCAGTTATTAAAGACCAGATAGTTATTGCCGAGAGCCCAATTAAGCCTCTCGGGAGTCACTTTTGACCAACTCCATTCTCAAATGGAAGAGGAAACGGAGTTCCCGGATGCCCTAGTACAGGAAATCTTAATGGGAATTGCCAAATGATCTGACCAAACTAGGGGAATGAGGCAGAGTTTCAGCACAGGCCATATTAGTGAACACTGGGTCAAGCATGTGACCTAGTCTGTGCATAGGGGCAAAAATGCACTGGCTGAGCTGAAGACTCTCCATTTCCTCAACTAGAGCTTTTACAGCCGGACAACATATATCATCCAAGTGGACATTGAAGTCCCCTAGTACTACCAGATTTGAATAGCGCATCGCTCACGGAGAGACTATATCTGCCAGTAAGGTGGAAAAATTCAAAAGCGGCCCCGGAGGGTGGTAGAGAAGAGCTCCTGATACGTACAATTATTGCAAAGCACAAGGGAGAAAAAGGCTGCTTTGCAACCCTTTACAGCAAGTTCCGAAAAGGAGCAATTAAACTGTTTCTTAAAAATAATTGCAATTCTGCCACCTCTTTCAGAAGGTGTGTCTTGCCTGACTATAGAGAAGCCTTGCGGGATGGCCTACAATATATCAGGGGAGGAATCCTCATGAAGCAATGTCTCCATTAGGAAAATAGCGTCTGGCATCTGATCTTCCTGAAAATCAAATAATTCACAGCTATGATTAGCCAATGACCTACAGCGTAATGACATCATCTTAAAGGGGGTGCCAAACCCAGAGCCAAAACAGGTTTTAACATCTAGCGTGGAAGAGCTCTGAAGTCGAAGACCACACGTAACACAGTGTGGGTCCCGCTGGCTCAGATGAAGGGAGGCTCGCGGGGCAGAGTGCAGTCTCAATAACTAAGGATAGGATCCACTAAATTCGCATCTCTAGCACCATGACTGGCAATAACTAAATGTACTGATTGACCCGGCTAATTCAATACCACAGCCTGCAATTCCAGATGTATGCGGAAGACACTGAAACCCATCTGTACTTGGGGACTAAGTCTGGGAAGTAAACAAATATGACAGACTATCACAAAAGGCTTACACTACATATGCCTGTAAACCGCAATGACTCCAACACTGAAATGCTAACATGGGTTGAGAATTCATGCCAATTCAATTGTCCTACAGTTCTGGGAAGACCCCCAAACACTCTGAAAAGGTGGAGGAGTGCGATTTGTAATTCCCCTTGAACTACCCCTTTAAATCACCCACTAACAACCTCTATCCTACATTGGGCTACACCTACCCTTATACTTTGCACTGCAGCACCAAAATAACAACCATCTTCACAATAAGCCCTCAAAATGTTCATAACCACCAACTACAGCTAGTGACACCTTTCCCTGACGTAGGCATGATGCTGTAGCGTGACTGAAAAGCTACATGATGGGGAAAAATAAAAACCTAAAATAAATTAACACATTTAAACAAAGACTGGGCCAATGAAGTTGAGTCTTAAATTAATATAACTCATTTCTTAGAGATGGGATACAAGTAACCAGTAAATATACCCAATGTTCTCCCCTCTCCCTATGGCTTTTCGGTGACTATCCTTACACTAATGCACACCCTGTGACATCATTCTTAATAAGCATGCAACACCTACAAAGTGTGGCGGGCACCAACAATATGTACAGCATCTTGACCTGCTGTATACTGTAAATTTTCTAGGGCTACTTCAAAACTACGGAGCTAGAACATGATTATATTGATAATAATGGTAGTGACACTAAAAATATAAAAATATTTATTATGAAAAGAATACATTAAAACACGTTTCTAAATTTCATATACATTTTGTTGAAAATCATGTGCATCATATTAACTGTTATCATTCATCCATTCATTCACAACTACCTCACTTTGTTATTTTGTGTATGATGTCAGCATAGTTAATTGATTCATAGTCTGACAAACCACATTACAGTACAATTGATAAATACAGTCTCATGGATAAATATGATTGTGGGGTGGTATCCAAGCTGTCTCAACGCGCGTTTCGGCAGAAAGCTGCCTTCCTCAGGAGAACCACCTTAAATCGTAATATTTCTGAAAAAAAGAAATTATTGTCTCAACAAAATGTCACAGTGACACTAGCCTATCAGAAGTCTAGCAATTTTACTTATTTACATAATTAATAATAAGTCCACATTACAGAGCCTTAGAGTTGTGATATGTAGATAATAAAAGTTTATAACAATCTAGTGACGAAGAAATAGATTGGAGATCGAGGATTGAATGAAAGACCAGAGAAAATATATTAGTGTGATACTAAAGGGAGTGCACACCAGCAGAAGAGAAACTTCAAAATCACGTGAATAGAAAATGAGATTCATATAGTAGCCAAGCCTTAAACCAAAAAATGTGAGGTTTATGCCCATGCAATATATGGTGAAAGAGATGGTGAAAGAATTATGAAAAAATGAAAAAGAGAAAAGAAGTTACCGGACGTTCTTACCAACTGTACAACCTCACAGAATGTGAGGCTGTATTCCTAAAACAGTAATCGAGGTCTTGATGGAGATGCGTCGCAATTAAAGGTTGAATCCTATAATGACAAACATTACTGTTATTGGGAATACGTTTAAAGAAGGGGTTCTTGAAATGGGCCAAATGAGCTTATAAATGAACTAAAAAAAGCTACTTACTCAGGCCATAAGGAGCAGAACGCAAAGCTGAAGATAGGGAGTCAGCCTAGCATGGTATAGATATAAAATGATGAATGGCTGAGTTCTGCAAACCTAGGAGGTCACAAAAGTTAAACACAGATCAAAAATAAGACGCAATTGAAAAAAACTTATAAACGCAACCCGATGTTGGAAAAAGCCAGAAAGTTACCTAAATATTAATGGTAAAAACTCATAGGGGGCGAGCTGACATTCACTTCAACTGTGTAAACTCCCCGAATTAGAAAGAAGAATCTGTCGATAAATTGACATGAAGGAGCTCAATGCCGATGTAATGCACAGCAATTGTAAGCAATTATACAACAAATTGACTGTAAGTCCCAAGAAAGAAAAGGGAATGACCTTAATGGCCAAAGTAAAATGAAAAGGATATCAATCTACAACATGACAAAGGAAACGCTAAAATAGCGCTAAATAGCCGTTAAGTAAAAAGGGGCTGACAAGCGGCAAACATGGCTCTATTTGACAACGGTTAACAAGTCCCAGGAATCAACGTTTAACCTACAGCAAAGGCTAAGACAGGCCATCCCTGTAACAGAAAAATGAGGAAGGGATTAGCGTGTCTTACCGTAAAACGTGTCGTATCTTCACGGTCAGCTGAAAGCTCCGTGAAAACGCTGCGGTAGAAAATCGAGATCCAAAAAGACCGGAAACCTGAGGCAACAGGGCGGCTCTTTTGAACCGTCAAGCAGCGTTCCTTGTGTGACGCATAGTGGGTCATGTGGCGCATTGTCAGTCATGTGACGGTAAATAAAAAATCAGATGAAGCTCAGAAGTGTAGACGGCAGCCATATTGGAGTGTATATGAGCTCTGGACCTTACATGAGCAACAAGTGATTGTAGCATCTAGAAAACCGAAAAATCATGAACACACGATATAAATTGGATGGTGAGCAATAACATGTGGTACAGAGAGCGGTGCTGGATTTTTTGTTCAGCATCTGTGGCGCATTGTCGGTCATGTGACGGTAAATAAAAAATCAGATGAAGCTCAGAGGTGTAGACGGCAGCCATATTGGAGTGTATATGAGCTCTGGACCTTACATGAGCAACAAGTGATTGTAGCATCTAGAAAACCGATAAGGGACGATAAAAGAGAGAAAGGAAGAGTGCTCCAAAAAGCAATATATATATATATGATATTGCAAGTAATATACACAAATGGAACCATAACTACTGGACAGACCGGGATAAAACAAAATAGAACAGATATGAAAGTCGTAATTAAAGCTCATAACACATGTCAGTGAGCCACATCTACTGTGGTAGGGTCAGGAATGACAAGTGTACGACTAATGAACGGGTAAAGAAATGACCAAAATTAAACTGGCTAGCTGTTATTGTAGCGTAAGGCTTGGTCCCAAGGTATGTCTAAATTCAGCCCTTGTATATGTGTATCCAGAGTAAAGATCCAAAACACTTCTCTGCGTTTTCTAATGCTTTCTGAATCAGTGCCATTTTTATTGTTGATTTTTTCTAAGATTAACCATTTGATGTCATTTTTAGTATGGTTTTTATCCTTATAGTGTCTAACCAGTGGTGCTATGATCTTATTGGTTTTAATGGCAGACCGATGCTCGGTGAGACGTGTCGAAAACGGTCTTGACGTTTCACCGACATATCCCTTGTCACATGGGCAGAGTAGCAGGTAAATTACATTATCTGTTTTACAATTAGTAAATGTTTTAAGTTGGATCTCTTTTTGTTGGTAAATATATGTGTCTGCAACAATAGCACCATTGCAAGCCTTGCAATGTGCACATTTGTGATTCCCCTTAATTGGGTGACTGCCTCCAATAGTTTTCTGTATAAATGCAGGTTTTGATTTTATTCGAGAGATGACAACCAAATCTCTGAGGTTTTTATTGCGTCTGTGTGCGTACATAGGCCTAGGTAATGAAGTATGAGATTCAGCATGGATGTTCAGTATATGCCATTGGGCATTGATGATCTGTCGTATTCTCTCATTGAAAGCAGAATGTCTGGTGACACAGACTAATTTTGATGTTTCATTCTTAGTATGAGTTTCTAAAAGATGATCACGATCGTAGAAACGTGCTCTTTTATAGCCTCTCTGACCAATCTGTGAGGGTAACCACGGTTGATGAATTTTTGCTTCATGACAACTGCCTTCAGATCAAAGTCATGTAAATTGGTACAATTGCGTCTAAGACGCAAGAATTGTCCCATGGGGATACTTTCCCTTTGACTCTTGGGATGATAACTCGAGAAATGAAGCAAAGTATTTCTAGCCGTGGGTTTTGTGTATAGATCGACTTCTAATTTGGAGTCTACTGCTTTGATCTCCAAATCCAGAAATTCTATATTGTGTTCTCTAATGTTGGCAGTAAATCGTAAATTAATATCGCACAAGTTAATCCAGGCGAGAAAGTCCTGAAGTTTTTCTAGGTCATCATTCCATATAAAAAAGATATCATCGATATAGCGCGACCAATGCTGTATCGATTCAAAAAAAGGAGCTACCTCGTTATAAATAAAAAGGTGCTCAAAATGTGCCATATAAATGTGCCATATAAATGTTGGCCACAAGATGTTTGAACAGATCGCCGTTGAAGTCAAAGGTGTTTTCGTCAAGGACGATCTGTAACAGATCAATAATAAATGGTACATCACAGTCAATGGAGTAAGTATGGATAAACCATTCCACAGCCGTGATGGCTTCTAACTGTGGAATGTTACTATACAATGACTCAATGTCAAGGGAGACCAAAATTTCCCTATTGATGTTAAAAGATAGTCCTTCTATCTTATTGATCATATCTTTCGTATCTTTAACATATGACTGTGTTCTGGATATACATGGGCATAAGATTTGATCAATATATTTCGAAATCGGTTCCAGTAACCGAACCTATCGTAGTAACGATTGGTCGGTAAGGAGGATTGATGCTATTCTTGTGTATCTTAGGAACTCCATATACGCTAGCCATACGTGGCGAAGCTGTATTCATAAAATCACATTCTTGCTGACAAATAATACCCTGATCTACTGCTCTTTTTGTCAGTGTTTGAATCTTACGTTGAACTCTGGTGGTAGGATCAGATGTAACTTTGCGATAATGCGTGGGATTGTTTAATAGACCGTACATGTTGTTAATATAGGTATCTGTGTCTATAATAACAATCCCTCCCCCCTTATCGCAATTTTTAACGGTGATACTTTTTTCATTCTTAAGTGTCAACAGAGCCTCTAGTTCATCTCTTTGAAGGTTGGGGGTCGGCCTCCGATTGAACTTGATAGCATCTCTTAATTTAGACATGACTATTGTTTCAAAAATACCCACTTCAGGCCCAACTTGGTCTAAAGTTGGGGTGAAGATGGATACAGGGCGTAGACCCGATTTGTTGTCGTCATGGGTGGCTATAGTGGGTCTATTTTCAAAGAATTATTTTAGACGTATCTTACGGAAAAAAGAAGTAATGTCCTGAAAGATCTCAAAAGTGTCTGCCTTGGTATGCGGAACAAATGAAAGCCCTTTAGATAAAAGGGCAATTTCAGAAGGAGTTAAAGATTTTGTAGATAAATTAAAAATAGGGATAGTTTCTATGTCCGCCAGTATTGGGCGTTGCGTGTCACTAGGAATTGAGAGTTGTTCTGTTGATAATTGTGATTGGCTCGGAACCTGGACTGATACCTCGGTTTCCATTGGCCCCTGCGGGGGCCCCGTCTTCCTAAAAAAGACTGACCTCTATGTTGATCATATTGGTGCCCTACTTGTTCATGTTCGTAGTTGGCACTGTGTGGGCTAGATTCGGTGTCAGAAGCATGCAACACCTACAAAGTGTGGCGGGCACCAACAATATGTACAGCATCTTGACCTGCTGCATTAAAACTCTGTCTTTGATGATGTACAAAGACTTCATCACAGGTAATCCAAAACAGAGAACCTGCTAACATTGTGTATCTACAGTGGTGACCACCAACGTTCACCCACTAAATCCTTATCCTGTGGCTCTGTTGCGCGCACTGCAGACACAAGCACAGAAGACACATCTGTTGAGAAACCTCTCTCCTTCAGCCTCTTCTGAAAGAATTCACAGGCATACTGCTGCTTCACACAATCAAAACCTCTCTGCTGCAAAGTAAACCTCACCAATACTACACAATCCTTTGTTTTATGCCACACCAATTAATACTCCTTCCCTAAAGCCGGAAATGAGGGTGCCATATCTGCATTTCTGCATTTTGTTCAACGCTCAGCAGAAATACTGATTACCTATGTACCCACCCCCATCTTACAGCAACTTGGTTGGCAAACCACAAAGTCACAAGTCACTTACAAATGTCTATACCGTAGGCAGACACAATAAACAAAACAACCCCCTGAGCTTGCTGAGAAGCTAAGTAACTTGAGTAAAGTGTTGTTAACCACAGCAGCCTCCTTTGTCACCCTACTATGCCCAGGTATGTGAAAAAGACTTGGGTAGATGTTACTTCTCCGGTGTAGCTGCAGGCACGGGTGCACATCTAATACACAATCCAGTACAGACAATGACTGAACTCTGCCTGTTCTAACCCCATCATACTTGACGGTCACCTTCTGGTCCTCCATTAGCCCCAGTAAAAAAAACCCTCTCCAACCACATACATGAAGAGGACCTTTCCTTTGTGAATTGCATTATAACTTCTGCCGAGCTGCAGCCAGAGTGAAATGTGTATCACCTGTCCCGGTGTTCCCACCTGCCAGGTACCTATGATGAAGTGAATTCTATTGGAACACACTATGAACGCTACTGTGCTGAAGCACGACTGTGAGACGTGGGAGTTATGTCAACCCACAAAATCACCCTTATTGCTAAAGTAGCAACAAATGCTTAAGGGTGTGAGGAAGAAAAAGCTTTCTTAGTCAAGCTTTAAAATGCCCTCTGTGGCAGGACTAGTTGCAGTAATAGCAAAGGAGGAGCACGAAAAGTATAACAATCCCCCTTCATAAAGAAACATCTGAGTTGTGGTTGTGCGCTGAGTAACAATGTTAGAACTCGTATTGGAAAAGATGCTGAGATGTGTAATACCCACTTTCTCCAAGATATCTGGGGTCTTGCCACAGGGGTGCAGAAGATTAATGAGGGTGGGACAATTAAAAGTATACCAAGGGAAATTAGGGATTTACTTTCTGGATTATTCAAAGTTGCCTTAATGACCAAACCTCCATTAATGAAATAATTGTACTCAGACCATCATTTGCGTATAGTATAAATCAGTCTTAACATTTTTCCGATTTATATCAAATAACCAAACATCTTCCCATCAATGGTGGAACGTTGAGTATTTTTTCCTTTGGATCAATCTTCAGAAACTCTGAACCATCTGTGAAATGTTGGTACTGTAGTTGCAGTTATACAGGGGCACAACAACGTCTGCGCAACAGCCAAAAAGAAATTCAAACGATACCATGCACAACTAGGCCAGGACGTCCAAACAACTCCATGCTAGCAGGCTACCAAGTTTCTAGAACATGTAACATATGGGAAATATATGCAGAACTCTTATACAGAAATCAGAAATGGTCCAAACTATTGGGGGTCAAAGTAGTTTAAAGTTTAGGGAAGTACATCACATTTTTGCAGCCTGACCAATACCTCATTGTCTACAGGTTGAGGATCCATACAGTTCGAGTCTCCATGGCTCCCCCTTCGCTGTAATTATGAGATTGCTACACAGGAACTATCTAACAAAACACAACATCCACAAGTAAATAGGGTACTTCAGTCTTACATCAAGGGTTATCTATATCCCTCTCCTTACCACCTTGCCATGATGAGGGGTGTGGTCGTTGACGCTACAGAGGAGGTCACACTCTGGAATACACTCTGAGTGAACCTGCAATTAGAACTTTGTTTCCAGACCTTTAAGAACAATTCAACCATCTGTTTTGTGACTTAAGAGAATGAGGTGTACAAGGGGTAACTGTATAGTGTACTATTGGCATTCACTTGTGTGCCCTACGCCACTGAGGTGCAACCATTACTGTTGGAAACATGCCCCTTCTTTGTCATAGCCTACTGCAGCAGAGGCAAGCATATACATCTTAGTATGAAATAACAAATTCTGACCTATAGCAAATCTAGAGCCTGGACCCTACTCCCTCCATTGTTTAACGGGATAAACAGAAGTAGGGCTCCGAGAGATGATTTGGATGCTGTGCTTGTATAGAAACAACAGTGAACTGGGTTCTGTCTAAACAATGATCATACTCTTAATCTGGTCTTCAGGACTCGTGAAATAGAACTGTTTCTGGCCAGAATTAGCCAGGGCCCCATAAAAAACTGCAGGTGGAGTGGCTTATATAAATCTAGTGTAATAGTAACTCTGGAACTGTCTTAACTAACTGGTATAATTATCTGCCCTACAGCAGCAATTACTGCCTTGCGTAGAACATTATTTTCAGTGATTTTGCAATTAAGCCAAATGAAATGGGAATATCGATCACCGACCTCACCAGCCATCACTGCGAGTAGAGAGCCACCAAGAGCCCACTTTCCAGGTGTATTGTGGATTTAGGCTGGTACCCCTTCCTCTATTCATCAACACACAAATTCATAACAGGATCTAGCCGGCCACTATCCAATATAATTCATAACCCAACAACAGTAGACCGGTCTGTTCCCTCTTTAAGTCCACTATCCTGTAGGACTCCCCTTTATGCAATAACTAGTACAACCAAATATGAAGTCAATAAGTACCCAAAAGGACAATATAAATGTTAATCTGGACTATACAAATAGGCACAGCATAACCTTTTTAAGACATCTGTGATATGGAAGGTAGAGAAAACCAACGTCCTACCAATACAGCACCCAACATGGGAGAGGTTAACTCACTGGATACATCTTTCGGGGTCAAAGAGGAAGTTGCTTTAAGCCAGCTAATAAGAGTGAAGGAGGAAGAGAAGAGGAGGTTTGAGGCTGAAATTGGAGGATGAGAAGGAACCGCAGAGGAAGGGACAGACAGTGCAGGATGGCGAGAGCAGTGGGGCCGAGAAAGGAAGGAAGAGGAGCTGTACAGGGCCGGACTGGCCGTAGCGGGCACCGGGCATTTCCCAGGTGGGCCGCCAGGGTGGGGGCTGGTTTTGGGCCCCTGGGGGGCCGCGTTTGTTACAGGGCGTTTTTGCAGCATAGCTGCAGTATCGGCCCCTGTAACCAAAGCGGCCGAAACCGGCCCTGGCAAACAGCTCGGTTGTACCCCCAACCCCACTGGGTGGGCCGGCCGAGCACTTTGCCAGGGTCGGTTTTGGTTCCCAGTCCGGCCCTGGAGCTGTATCACGATTTGCGTCAAGATAATCAAGGAGCAGAGAGCCCTGGAGAACAACTGGAGGGAGAGGGTTCCCCAGACAATTCCGAGGACTCTGTCGGCACTGACCGGAGTGACAAGAAGGCGCAACTCTGGGAGTGCAGGGAGAAAATTTACAACGAAGGGAGGCAAGGGAAAAACTAACAGCTCTGGCGCGGGGATGAGGGGAATGCCAAAGAGAGGGAAGGCCCTCCCATGAAGGCATTGCACATTTGTGTTGGCACCAGTCTAGCACCTAATGGGTAATGGTGACGGAGCATGAAATCTGTGCACCGAAGCCGTACAGTTTTGCCACTTTTTGCGTTTCCTTGCTCTAGGGAGCATGCTTGGCTCCAGGGACGGGAAAAGAGAAGTAAGTCAGTTGAGAAAAGACCCAGAAGAAGGACACTGTTGTGGCCTAGATTTGCTATACTTTCATCCATTAAGGGAGGAAAAGCATTGACTGTAGTTATACCTGGGAAGGGATAAAAAGGGAGAGCCAGTGAGAGAGAGGCAGAAAAAAAACGGACCAGTTGCGGTCGGAAGACTATTTTTCTTTTAATTATTGCTCGATACAAATGAAGCTCTGATAAATAAAATGTTCAAAACCATTTTGGTGGTTTCTGAAGTTACTAGCGACTGACAAGGTCATATTGTACCCTAAAGCCTATGGTGGCACAGGGAAGGAGCAAGGGAGCAGGAAGTACACAGACCTTCAAAGTTTTCTGATGCAATTTGATGATGTCAGTTTTTTTTTTTAAAAGGATCATTTACACCCACACAGAGTGATAAAGTCAATGGAATTTAAAGGCGGTCAAAAGTTGGGCAGTCCTGATCAAAGTGTGTTCTCGCACTAATTGCTGTCTGCAACGTGTCTTAGAAAAGGCATGGATATAATTCGAGCCTGTTCTACTTTCCCCATGTCAAAAATGCGCTCTTGAATTTTCTCAGCTCGACTGGCTGCTGTTTATCTAATCCTACCGATTTGCTAACTTTGTAAATTTAATAAGCTGCTAATCTTCCTGATGGAACAATCCACCTCGTTAATGAATCTAATGCACTGAACTGCTCAGCCGCACTGAAACACGCGAACTGCTTAACAAAGCCTACGCTTTTATTCTCAATTTAACAAACTCAAGCGCCCACGTCAGGAAAAACAAGAATTGGGAAACCAAATAGGTCTCGCCTACATGAGGTAGTGGCTTTGTCCATGTTTTTAGCCATGCTTTGCAGCTGCTGTGTAGCATAGCTCAAACTTTTCTTATGGCAGGTGGGTGGGGACAAGCAATAGCAAGGGAGGGTTAGGGTAAAGTAATGACAAAGGGATGGAGGGATAGGTGGACGGCTGACATTTTTTAAAAAGCGATGTGACATGGCCAGCGCTGGCTGCATCAAAGCGCTTTTTTTTTTTCTTATGGTAGGATGGGCAGAGTCAACACAGACAATGGAAGGAAGGCGGGAGGGGCAAACAAAAACAAAGGGGGGCAAGCAACAACACGGAGGGAGTAGGCAACAACACAGACAGCTGGAGGAAGGCGGGAGGGGCCAAGCAACAACACGGATGGGCAAGCAACAACAGAGACCGCAAGTGGACAAGGCAACAGCCCGGACAGCAGGACGAGGGCAAGCAACCACATGGATACGGGTGGAGGCAAGCCACAAAAAGGACAGCAAGAAGGGAAAAGCAGCAACAGGGAGTGGGTGGAGGCAAGCAACAACACGGAGAGTGGAAGGAGGGATGGAGGGGGCAAGCAACAACACAGAGGGCGGCAGAGGACAAGAAACAACATGGACAGCGAGTGAGAGCAAGCATGAACAAGAACAGCGGGAGGGGCAAACAACAACATTAACAGCGGGGGCAAACAACATCATGAACAATGGGAGGAGGGCAGAAGGGGCAAGCAGCAACGCAGAGGTAGCAAGTAACAACACGGACAGTGGAAGGGGCAAGCAACAACATGGACAGCGGGTGGGGGCAAGCAACAGCGGACAGTGGGAAGAGGGTCATGAGGGGCAAGCATCAACATGGAGGACAGAAGGGGCAAGCAACAACATGGACAACGGGAGGGGCAAAAAAAACAGACGGTGGGGGAGCACAGGCAGAAAAACAGCAGACGGGCAACATGGGGGCTTGAGGGGGACACAAGCATATGGGTCAGAGAAAGTGACATGGAGTTTGGGGGACACATTAGGGAAACAGCTCGCAAACACACGCATTCTCACAGAATGCTTCAACAAAAAAAGTAGCACTCAAAACACAAGCACAAGGATACAAGTACTTGGGCTTTGCTCCAGGGGAAGGTCACACAAAGAAGAGGATGTAAAGACTACCAGCATTACCAAGTCAGAAGCAAGCAAATAAGAGTGATGATGGAGCCAACCAATGGTAAACAATTGGCAGGCTCTACGCCCACTGCAAGCTATCAAAATGTCTCGCAAGTGACAATGCATGGGTTGTCTCAGGCGTGACCTAAAAACACAAGAGCGATGGAGAGTTCAGTGTGTGGGAATGAGGCCAGCATGGAAATACACTTTTGCTTGCTTGTGCCTTTTATAAGTGACTAGGAAGTGGTCGAAACCACAGTCTGACAGCACGGGCAATGCATAAATGATCCCTCTGGTCAATGTCGTCTGTGCACACACCATTGAAATTGTCTCCTACACAGACAACATGCAACTCTCCCTCTCAGACAAGACCACCAACAACAGAAACACATTCAATGTCTGCATGACCGAAGTCGCTAACTAAATAACAGCAAACTGTCTCAAGCTCAACACTGACAAGACAGAAGTTGTGATCTTCTGCAGGAACGCCTCACCATTGGACACTTTCTGAAGTCCGGCCGAACTTGGACCCACACCAACACCCAGAACCCACACAAGTCAACGCCATCACTGCATCCCACTTCCACACCCTGAAGATGCTGAGGAAGAATTTCAAATGGTTCCCAAGCAACACTAGAAAAACTTTCACTAACGCACTAGTCACCAGTAAGTTGGACTATGGGAACATCCTCTATGCCGGAAACACCAACTCACTAAAATACTACAAACCATCCAGAATGAGACAGCCAGACTAATCCTCAACTTCTCACACAGAACTCACATCACACCACACCTCAGGGAATTACACTCACTCCTGATACACAAGCGTGTTCAATTCAAACTCCTCACACACACATTCAAGGTACAACAGAACTGAGACCCACTTACCTGAGTAGTCGCATCACCTTCCATCAACCACCCAGACACCTCCACTCCGCAGAACACCTACTCGCACACATCCCATGCATACACAAAACTACATCAGGAGGACAAGCCTTCTCTTACATAACTCTAAAAGCATCGAACAACTTCCCACTTCACATCACAGCATCTTCCTCTGTTCTTGAATTCCGCAAGAAGCTGAAGAACTGACTTTTCAATTAACCCTCCTACCATAGGCAGGGCTAGGCACACACACCTGCTCAGTGCTAGGATACCCTCGCGAGTGACAGTGCTCTTTACAAATATATATAGCATAACATGGTGTGGGAGAGCAACCATTGCTTCATATTAAGAGTGATCTCTTTGTTTCGCAAGTCTTGTTTTTAGGTCTGGCGTAGCTGTCTCACCAGCTTTATGTTCTCCAAAAAAGATGAGGGGCATTTGGTCAGCCCTTTCCATCCGTTGGCCTAGCCAAATATAATTCACATTTTCTTTACATCCACAAGAGCATACAGCATTGAGCATGTCAGCCCACTTTAGCCACTCTCCCACTTCACTGAGTTGCAAAATTTTACTTGTGCACTTCCCCCTAAAAAATAGCCCCCATCTGTATCACAGTGTGGAGCCCGATCTAAGCTTTTATTTCTGCTTCAATTTCCTGTTCTTTCTTTAAATTCTTTTTGCGATGTATCATATTGTACTGAGATTTTTTTGCGAAAACAACCCCACAAAAGTTACATGGCAACATTTTTACTTTTGATTACTTTAATATTTTTAACATACACTGCATAAGTTTGCCCAAAAAAAAGTCACAGGTTTGACAAGGCCAAAACTACTGACTGCAATTGCTTGTTTTTTTTTGTAATGAATTGTTTTTTCTGAGCCACTTCAATCAACTGGATACTAGAGTGAAACCCATTTGGTAAATGCCAATTTGGTGAAACCCATTTTGTAAGTGCTGTTCATCTTTTTAAGTGAATAGGTCTTGTTAGATATCCTCCTTCACCAACATGGCGATGTAAGCATAAACAGAAATGTAGCACTGATTGCCAACGACCCCATCTCCCAAAAATAACAAAGCCAGGTGACATATTTGCAAAGTGTCTCTTCATGCGTTTCTCACCTCCCTCTCTCCAAATAATCAAATAAAAGTTCTTCGGGGAGGACAGACCCTGTAAACACTCAACCGTACAAAAAAAGAGGTTCATACTAGAGACCTACAACAAGGTAAAAGATCTGATAATCACCTGCAATAAGGCAACGTGCTTTGTAGAGAAAGCCAACTTCAGTAACTCGCAGCATCTACACTGTCAATTAAAACCTATCAAAACAATTCTTTGGAAAACAAATCACTATATCTCTCGTTGACTGATGCAACAAAATTCTTACTTTTGTCAAAATTAACATACTTGCAAAAATAATGTCAACAACTAACCTCCCAGAAACAATCAGTACTCTGCCACCCTCGAGCCAGAACTTTGACGGCCCTCTACCAACAAGAAACCTACAACCAAACTGCATCCATGAAGGCATTCACAACTCCTGCTGCACTCATTTCACCAAAGAATTTCACCCAGCTAATCAAGATGATATTCAGCACATGTGGATTTCCCCCTACTACTCGGAAACAAACTCTTGATCAAAAATAACACGTCTTACACAGCTGTGGTAGCAAAAGCTTCCCCATCTTTCCAACCTTACCGGTTTGCCAAACACCTGGCCGGAAAAGACAATATTACAAGAACTGCAACATCACCTACTCCACAAGACAAGAGCTACAGCAGATTTTCAGGCCATCCAAACAGGATACATATACAGAGCTCAAACAGTCATCATTCACACACTGAATTGTTATTGTGAACATGCGGCATAGATGCAGCTCTATGGGATCCGTGACTGCATCACTCAGGTTAAATACATTTTTTCCAAAGACATGAGATGCAATGAGATAGCTGATGTTTCTAAAGAGGCTTTCTGGTAAAGAAAGGCGCACCTGCCAAGGCTATTGGTGTCAGATTCCTAGTACCATTTAATGATCACTAGCACTCTAAAGAGTGTAAACATTACTGGGGAAACCAGTTTGAAAAAGATGATGGCTCATACTGTAAATATATGTGCTAATTGCCTCAGATATTTTTATATGAGACCTTGCAAAGGTATTTAGATTGGAGTAACGAAACATTTGCATATATCAATTGCTGCTTCAAAATGAACTTCTCTCTTGTTTTAGGCTCAGAAGCTGCTGATGTCCCAGGTCTACTCTCTAAATAGGTAGAGCCTTTAGTAGGAAAAATAAAATGTTTCATCTAGTTCCTCTAGGTCATGGCTACTCGCAAACATTCTCCCAGGGGCCACACAGTGTGGTCTGTGCTGTGCCCGATGGTCGCACTGAAGCCAATAATGGTGGGAGGGGGGCTTTGTGAGGGGAGGGGTTAAGGTGGGCGTTATCGCTAGCAACCTTCTTTTGTGTTTGATTTAATAAACTATAATCGGTGTTCATGTATAATAACAACCCAGACCAGCCAGAAGATTGTGTGTGATAACTGGCTTGCCTTTGGCATTCTTGTCAGAGGCATGAATGTTTCTACATTCATTTTTAGGTCGAGCCTGGGCAGCGCATGCGCTGCTCTGCGAGCCATGCTGTATAGGAGTATGGACTTGAACCTCCGCCCACTCTCCGCCAATATTTATCATTGGTTTGTGTCATTGTCCTTCGTAAACGCTGGCTTCTGATTCGTTAATAGGGTTGTTAGTCCCTCCTTAGTACCGCCTTGTCTTGATTTGTAACCTCCCATGAGGACTGGCCCTTTTACTTTTGTTGTTACACGGTATGTCTTAATTAGTCTGTAAGCACTATTTTCTTTAATGAGTTTCTCCTACTGCAGGCACGATATGCTTTCCTGCAACATTCAGGCGCCATGCGCGCTTTCACTTTCCGAGCAGCCGGGACAATGGCGGCCGCTTCTTTGAGATGAAAAAGGTCTCGGATTTACAGGAGTTTTAGCTATTGGCATTGTAAATTGCAATGCCTTTTATTTATGTGTTAATTAGCAAAACAGATAAATAAAAGGCATTGTCATTTACAATGCGAATAGCTTAAACTCTTGCAAATGCGAGACCTATTGCATTGCAAATAAATGTTTAAAACTGTCACTTTAGAAATTACTGCTGGATGCCGTGATATAATCTGATGTACTAATCTGAAACGCATCTGCATGCTAGTGAAATGCACATTTTTGAACTTTGAAGAGCCTTTATCATATGTTTACACTTTTTGTTGCAAATGTTTTTTAAAAAACGAATAGGTTCCTAAAGTTAAATGGTGCAGGACACCTTAATTGCTTCTTCTCTTTTACTTCAGTTAGTGTAAATAAACACTTGCCCGTTTATTGAACATCTTTCTGAATGTTACCGTTCGATCAAGCGAACAGCAGCCCAGTGCAGTCCTTCTGCCGGGGGCCGCAAGTAAAGGTCAGAATGGCCGCATGCGTCCCCCCTCCCCCACCTCTCCAGGTTTATGGGTAGCCTGGAAGGTATTTTTCCTACAGTTATGTTTACATTTAAGGTCCAAGGGTTGTGTCTTTGAGTGAAGCCCCCAATGGGATCAATGTGTCTGTGTACTGAGGCTGCAGTCTCTGTATCCCCCTTGTATGGGTTTTCTCTGCCCTTTAGAAACAAGTTCATGTCCTTGGGAGCTCTCTGGCACTGGGTCAGTTGAAGTTTAACTGGGCCTATGCCACGGGACTGTGATACCTCGGTCACCAACAGAAGTGGCTCTCCATAATCTCGGTTTCTAATGACGGGCAAAACAACTCTGCAGTATTTTAGTATTTTAAACAGGGCACCTGGCATATTTATATGGTGTTTCCATACAGAGAATCAAGCTTGTGTTCTGTGGTTATTCATGACATCTGCTCGACTCCCTCCATGCCCATTATTTTGGTTTTGAACCTAACAGATAGACAGATGTTTTATTTCCTGAAAGCAACATTTCATTCCTATTAAATGAATATTATTCACGTGTTCTGCTAGAACCCTTTAATCAGGTTGTGCCCAATTAAAGGGTGCTTACAATTTGACAATTATTACCAAAGCACCTAACACCGTCTTTCAGTTAACCTCTCGCCCACTTTGCATTTAGTCAGTGAGGGGACATAAATGCAGTTTCCATTGATGCTGCAGCTGGTTGAGGGTTAGCTTCCAGAAATGGAAAACGAGCACTGACAAAGCCAATAGTTCCAGTAGCGGCAGCTACCCAAAAGGGGTGGTGAGGCGGGGGGACCAATCGAGGGTGGGGGAATAAAAAAAAATAAAAAAAATACCACTTACCTTCATTACGCTGACCGCCGCCTCTCCTCTGTCCCCTCTGGAGCTGACTGGAACCAGGAAGTGAAGCACACAGCCTCCCAGAATCCCCTGGCCAATAACAAAGCTGCCTTAGCAGCATTGTGATTGGTCTGAGCGCCGTGGTTCGGCGCTCAGACAGGGGCTGGCAAACTAGGCATGTTCTCCACCCAGGCTGTAGTGCAGCCTGGTTGGAGAACATGCACAGTGCGCATGATGCTTTGGCCGGCCTGAGATGGCCGGCCAAAGCGTCATGCGCACTTTTGGTGCTGCCACCACTCCTCCTCCCGGTGAGGCACGGGGAGCTCAGCCCTGCCACGTCAACTGCAAGCTGAATACAAAAAGCAAAATGATAATAACAAAACGTTATCATTTTGTTTTTTGTATTCAGCTTGCAGCTGACGCAAAGGGGCGATGCTCCTCCGCCTTAGCGGAGGAGCCGCCACTGAATAGTTCTAGTCTTGGCAGGTTGGTGCAACGGTAACTTCTTTAGTTTTCATGCAAACATATACCATAAAAATACAGAAAAAAATGATAACTCACTACGTGAAAATGGGCTCTGTAAGTTTGCAAAAATGTTAAAAAATGTCCCTCGCATATAATCTTAATAGAAATGTAAAGGTGCTTCCTAGCAGGCGAGTATACACACAGCAGGTATAGAAACAGTTCATATTTTAATGACATCACAGGAAATTAAGATTCAAATTGGCACAAAAGTTATGACTCACATTGAATTACTGCAATCTGAAAACATAGTTTAAACACACAAGGCTGGCTAAGCATCTTCTTAAAAGGATAAAGAATAAAAAATAAAAAACCTTTGTTAAGTGAAGTATTTGCCCACATGCCCTGGCATTGAAGTGCACTTCTTTTTAGGTGGATGTGCACGTGCTCACATCAGGCTAAATGTAATTACTCGCAGTAAAGAGAGCCAATGGTGGAAGTGGGCTCTCCCATTGCCCTTTGTTTTTTGTGCTGTTTTTGGGGAGTTTTATATAGCACGAACTCTACCTAAAGGTATCAGAGCGCTTTACATGAGCACCAGTTACGTCACAGATGGACACATTCATTTTTATTAGGCACGGGGAGATTATATGACTTGCCCAGAATCACAGGATGTGCAGAGACTCGAACTGGTTCCCCAGCTTCGGGGGTCAACCGCTCTAACTGTTAGGCCACATCCTCTCCCCATGCAGTGGTGGGTGGAAGCAAAATTTAAATGACGCCTGAATAGAGGGTTGATCCAAAACAAAAAACCCTTCAATGTATCTATATATTTGTATGCATTTGTTTTAGTAGATTAAACTATCTCGAGGCCAGGCCAAAAAATGAAAGAGCACCTCCATTGAGTGAATAGTGAACGCAGGTGCCTAGAGGCCCAGTGAGCTGGGTCAGGCCTCGAGTAATCTACTCGCCCACTTGCCATGACTATGGGCTACAATATCGCCATGAACGAGCTCCGGTTCGTTGCCCTTTTTAGGTCGAGCCTCGAGTAGCGCGCAAGCGCTGCCCTGCGAGACTTTAAGTTAGGGCTTTTGAAAGCTGACCAGACGCTCGTGCGTCATGGCCTTTTCCCTGCGGTTACGCGCGCGGCAGACATCTGTTTCCAATTATCGTGCCCAGACGCGGGCGCGATAATTGGAAACACATGCTGGCCGTGTGGGGAAAAGGCCATGACGCACGAGCGTCTGGTCAGCTTTCAAAAGCCCAGGCTGCCACGCGGACCTCTTTCACTTTCGGGACCGGACCGCGCTTGTTATTAACTACTTCTCAGCATTCAATCCCTGCTGGAAAATTGGAGAAGCGCCTTTTTCATGACAGCCGATGACTTCATCTTTCCAGGCTGTTGTGACATCCCTCACCTAAGATAGGTCACAAGTGCCCCCTAATGTTCACCCTCCCATAGCTATCCCTTCAAAGAGCTGCTTCAAACTTTAAACTCACAAAGTTAATGAACATTAACAAAGGTGGCTGTAAAAAACACTGAAAATAGGTTTTTCGGGGGAGACCATCCCACAAGGACCTACTTTTAGACTGAGAATTCTCCTGGGGAAAGGCGTTTGCAAGAACAGCCTCCCGCACAGGTGAATTTGCCGTGAGGTTCACCCTTCCTTGGCGCAGAAGAGGCTTGCAAAGTTCACCCCTCGGAGTGCAAAGCTTGTGAACCTCACAGAGCTTCGCTGAAAGTTTAATTTCCACACCCCACATATGGACACAGGGGTCTGGTACCCAGAGAGCGCGCGCACCCTGTGATGCTGGTGCTCGGAAGAGATCTCCACCTCTTCAGTGCCTGAGCCCAGCGCCAAGGAAGAGAAGGGTGCTCGAGAGACACTCTGCTGTGTCTGGCGCTGTGTTTGACGTTCTCCAGCAGGGGTTGATGGACCTTGTGATCATGTTTGAGCCCGGACAAATGTTGGGGGATTCAGCCGATGTATCAGGAGCCGATGACTTACAGGGCAACAGCTGCGAGCCCCTAATGATGAAGTTTTTGTCCAGTCACAAACTGCAGAGTTCCTCAGAGTGGTGAGTTTCAGGGGCACCCCAGGACACACTGTGCCCCCTCACCAGGCACACGGTGTCCACCCCGAGTGCTCACAGCACACCTGGTGACCGGGCAGTGCAGGGTGGAAGCGCTTTACTAGACAAAATAAAGCGCTTCATTCAGAAATATCACGCGCAGAGCACGACACAACACAACAGAACAGTGTTAGATGGGAGTGTATAAAACTGCAGCAAAACCCAAGAGAGCTAACAACACACCACAACACCCCTCGAAGGCGCATGCGCACAAATAAATCTAACCTTAACAACAAGTCAGCACATCACGTTCCACAAAACCTCGTGGGGACATTAATGACATGCGTTATCTCAAAAAACTTTAATAACGTGAGATTACACAGCAAGGGGAGCCCGATGAATGATGACGTATCTAATCACAGAGTAACACGTTACAACAGAAGGCAGCACAACGTGACCATATAACACAAGGGTTCACAGTCTGTTTCTTGCAACATCTTATAACAGCGTGACATAGCATAACTGGGTGCAACACCATAGTGCACATATTGCACCCCGAAATCACCGGCTCAAATTAAGCACTAAGCCATTCAGCACAACACACCGCAGTGTGAGGTGGGGGGGGAGGGGTACAATGGTGAGGGTTTCTTCAGCCTGCAGCCCCGACAGCCTTCACTGAGCGCGCGTCTCCAGCCCTCGCTGCTGACACTCAGTCAGGAAGGAAGGAGGTGAGTGAGTTACTGCGGCTGCCTGTGAGACAACAAAGGCCAGGCCCACAGCCAGCCACGCACCCCTTATCTTCTGGGACATGCTCACTCTCTCAGCGCTGCTCTGTGGTGGGTGTCGGATGTCACAACACTGCGGCGCCCTGGGCTGAGGGATGTACTCACGGGGGACGCGTGTGTGAAGAGCACCCTCTTGTGGCTGCAGGCGGACACTGGATCTTCTTGCTAGAAGGAGACGTATTTATAAACCCCATAACCTGCAGCCAATCGGAACCGCTTCTGGCAGCTCAAGTCCTGGCAGGGCTGGGGCAGGATCATGTCTAGAAGGACTCCGAAGTGTCCAGAAAGACGAACTATATTAAAAAGCTGCTGGGAGTCAGCAGAAGTCTTAGGAAGAAGAACAGAAGGGATGCATCTATGCACACTAGATGAGAGGGGGACACGAGGAAGACATTTAAAAACCTGAGGAGTCGACGAACATCAGAGGAGGGAGTCTGAACATAAGAAAGAGACATTTAAATGCTTCCGGGGTATAAATACAGTACTGGAGAGACAAAGAAAGACAGGGGAGAAATAAAGGGTTCGCATAAATGCCTCAGAGTGGAACCTGCGTGGAAGACAAGTGGAGATTATGAGAGACACCTGGTAATGCCTCAGGGGTAGACAGACAGAGGACTAGGGAGATCTGACAGGCATTTATCGGCCCCAGGGGTAGAACAACAATAGAGAAGGGAAATTGGGGATATGATAGAGGCAGTAAAATGCCTCAGGGGTGGTGTTTTTGTCCAAAAGGTTCAACGAAAGTGCATCAAAACTACAGCGCCCAGAAAGCAAAGTATGTGCTGAACAAACCCCAAGACTAGGAAAGAGATGTCCTGATGACTTGGAGCCATCTGGTAACAGTAAATAAATATTACATTATGTTTTCATGAAAAGACATCTTGAAAAGTATCGTTTCCAATATGTTGGTGATTCCAAACATTCACTGACCGTCACAAAGATGACACAATGGATCAGGCATACACCTTCCTCCCAGAGACGGCCCTTTCACGTGCCAAAAAGAGACACGTCTCGAGCATAAAATTGAATACAAGCATTGGCAATCAATTGTAATTAAGATTATATGATTCAACTAAAAGGCACCAGATGGAACAAAACGCAAAAAGATCGGCGTTCTCTGGGAGAACTGCAAACTCAGCGCCTAGAATTGGCTACAGACTAATCCTTCGGTGTGCTCTGCCTGAAACACCTGTATATATTTATATATTTTATACCTGGAGTCACCCTACTTATCTTACAGGAAGTTCCAAATAGGTGCTCTGAAAGCTGTGTGTGTGTGGCGGGGAGGGGGTAGCGGGATGCCGGCTTTGAGGAGGGGACTGTCTTTTATTAGTCTGTAGTGTTTGTTCTGCACACCTGTGATCTTACCGCCATTTTTAAAGAAAACAGTTAATTAAATCTTCAAAAAATTGATCAAGTCAATCAGAAACCTCCCAGGTGAGTCAAAATGCAGTGGTATTAAAAAAACATATTTCACAGAGAACCATAACGTATGGAAACAATGTCATGGGTCCCTGTGCCTGCTTCTTCCTGCTTGCTCACTCTGCTGGGTTACTTGTTACCGCTTCCAGCTCTCTCTGTGTGCCTGCTTCTTCCTGCTTGCTTACTTTCCTGGGTTACTTGTTACCTCTTCCCGCTCACACTCTGTGTGCCTGCTTCTTCCTGCTTGCTTACTCTGCTGGGGTTCTTGTTACCTCTTCCTGCTCACACTCTGTGTGCCTGCTTCTTCCTGCTTGCTTACTCTTCTCGGATACTTGTTACCTCCTCGTACTGACACTGTGTGCCTGCTTCTTCCTGCTTGCTTACTCTGCTGGGTTACTTGTTACCTCTCCCTGCTCTCACTCTGCCTGCTTCCTCCTGCTTGCTTACTTTCCTGGGTTACTTGTTACCCCTTCCTGCTCACACTTTGTGCCTGCTTCTTCCTGCTTGCTTACTCTGCTGGGGTTCTTGTTACCTCTTCCTGCTCACACTCTGTGTGCCTGCTTCTTCCTGCTTGCTTACTCTCCTGAGGTACTTGTTACCCCTCTCTGCTCACATGCTGTGTCCCTGCTTCTTCCTGCTTGCTTACTCTCCTGAGGTACTTGTTACCTATCCCTGCTCACACTCTGTGCCTGCTTCTTCCTGGTTGCTTACTCTGCTAAGGTACTTGTTACCTCTCCCTGCTTACACACTATGCCTGCTTCTTTATGCTTGCTTCCTCTGCTGGGTTACTTGTTACCTCTCCATGCTCTCCCTCTGTGCCTGCTTCTTTCTCCTTGCTTACTCTCATGGGATGCTTGTTACCTCTGCCTGCTCACATTCTTGTGTGCCTGCTTCTTCTTATTCGTTTACTCTCCTGGGGTACTTGTTACCTCTCTATGCTTTCTCTTTGTGCCTACTTGCTTACTCTCCTGGGGTATTTGTTACCCCTCTCTGCTCACATGCTGTGTCCCTGTTTCTTCCTGCTTGCTTACTCTCCTGGGATTCTTGTTACCGCTCCCTGCTCTCTCTGTGTGCCTGCTTCTTCTTGCTTGCTTCCTCTCCTGGGGTACTTGTTACCTCTCCCTGCTCACACTCTGCCTGCTCTCTCCCTGTGCTGGAAACAGCCACTGCACGCTTTGATAATAACAAGCATTTGCAATGCAATAGGTCTCGCATTTACACGAGTTTAAGCTATTGGCATTGTAAATGACAATGCCTTTTAGTTATGTTTTAAAAACGAAAACAAAAATAAAAGGTATTGTCATTTGCAATGTCAATAGCTCAAACTCGCGTAAATGCGAGACCTATTGCATTGCAAATGCTTGTTTTTTATGTCTTTAACCATCAGAAAAGATGCATCAAAGGCTGTAGCGGCTGTTACTATTTCAGCACAACGTCTTCCATAAAACAGTTGGTAGAAATGACACTTGCCCAACATTCCTGATCGTGCGCTGAATAATACATTCCATGGGTATTTTTCTCAAGGCAACTCACTGGAAACAGTTAAAAATCAGTATTCATGCAGTGAAGGGTATACCCATTTCCAAAACTCGAACATAATACACAAGTGATAGTTCATGTTCCAAAGGCAACAAACTCACTGTTTTGGATATTACACAATACCTTCTTGAAACCATTTGAAGATATGGAAATGCACTGCATTTTCCGAAAAGGTGTTTCTTATTTTAAATGCCCAGTGTAGCACGACAATAACTCCAAGGGCAAAAGACGGCGTACGGAGACAAGTGAAAAATAATATAAATGCAATTAAAACAATATTCGATAAAAACCCTATGTCGCTAGATAAAGCAATGCATTTAGAAGTAAAATATCACTTTTAAATGCAGAATAGAAAAAGTTAAAGTTTCATAAAAACTCAGAGATGACCCAAATGGTGGTCAATACGGGGAGCATTGAAAGCTCTTGGTGTTCTGCTAGAAAGACTTGTGCAGACAGTAAGGGGTGCGACACCGGATAAAGGGTGCAATTTCCTCACATAACCTCTATGTATTAGTCTCTGACGCCACGGTATCTGCAGCTTCTCGGCCACAGCACCACTGCAGGGGGCAATCACTTGAGGTGATGAAGCAAGCCTTACACAGAAATTTAAAGGCAACTAGTGCAAATGAGATAATAATATTGGTGTAACATGACTGGCCTTCTGAGTGCCAATCATAGGCCTAGTTGAAGAATAGAGTATACATTTAAGGTGTGCCGAAGAAGCTGGCAAGCCACCCAGAATGGCATTTCGACAGTCCAGTGGAGAATGAGTTAAGGATTGATATAGGAAGTCCTAATCAAATATACAACCTCCGAATTTCTGAAAGGTAAAAAAGATTTAAACAGTATTTATTGGCAGTTGGCATCATTATGAGATTCGATATTGAAAACTGGATCCAAGGTGAAGCCCAGAGACCTATAATGTGTAATGATGACTTTGCAATCTGAATAAAAAAGTTACTGGGAATTAATCGTACATACCTAACTTTGAAATTTATTTATTTATTTTATTTATTTATTTGTAGAGCGCAGCATTCATCCCAAGGGATATCAAGGCGCTGGTCACAACAGTGCTTGGCTGCTGGTCTAAAGGAATTAGTGATTGTTAATTTTTAGGGAACAGATGGGTTTTAAGTTTTTTCCGGAATAACAAGTAGTCAGGTGTAAGACGTAGATCCAAGGGGAGTTTGTTCCATCTCTGAGCTGCTAAGTATGAAAAGGACCTTCCACCGGTCCTTACTTTCTTAATACGTTTAGTTCTGGCTAGTGCTTGATGGAGTGACCGAAGGCTCCTTGTAGGGACATAGAACTCAATTCTCCCCTGGAGAATTCTGGGTCCACTTAGATGTAATACTTTATGTGCATGACAGAGCAGTTTAAATACTGCTCTTTGTCGTATTGGAAGCCAATGCAGGTGTTTCATACACGCTGATGCAGAACTTAGTCTGCTTTTATTGCATACCAGTTTGGCTGCGGCGTTTTGGAGCACCTGAAGCCGCGTGAAAAGGAGCTCATTCATGCCCACAAATAGAGCGTTTCCATAATCAAGCTGACTTATGAGCAGTGCCTGAGTGACTGTCTTTCTGCATTCCAATGGAATCCAAGGAAAAAGTCTGGTTAATAGTTTCAGAGTCGCAAAGCCTTTTCCGCAGAGGGCCCGCACATGGTCCTTCATGGATAGGGTGGTATCGATAATGATGCCCAAGTTTCTTGCGCTCTGTTTGGGGGTTGGGGCAGCACCAAGGGTTTGTGGCCACCAAGACGCGTCCCAAATTAGGTTGGCACCCCCAAAAAGCAGGATTTCGGATTTTCCTGCATTAAGTTTTAAATAATGCTCAGACATCCATTGTGCCATCTCTGAGAGGCAATTATGCAGTTTTGTTTTAGTAATTTCAGATCTTTCCTCAAGGGCCACCATCAGTTGGGTGTCATCCGCGTAAGAGCAAATGTCTATTCCCCATTTTCTACCGATTTTCGCCAGGGATGAAACATAGGCGTTAAATAGGGTTGGGCTTAGTGATGCCCCCTGCGGGACACCACAGCTGATGGCGCTGGGTTGAGATCGAAAGTGCCCTAACTGAATCGTTTGAGTACGATTGCTTAAGAACGATCTGAACCATTCCAAGGCTTTGGAATGGATTCCTTTTTCATAGAGGGTTTCTAGCAGTCTGTTGTGTGAGACTGTGTCGAACGCTGCAGACAAATCCAATAGTATCAAGGCAACAGCTCCTCCCTGGTCAGTGCACATTCTGATATTATCCAATACTGCCAGTAGTGTAGCCTCGGTACTATTGGTAGCCCTAAAGCCAGTCTGAGAGGGGTCCAATAGGTTGTTAATTTCAGGAAATTTGAAAGTTGTTTATTTATTAATCTCTCCAAAACTTTGGAGAGGTAAGGCAATTGGGAGATTGGCCGATAATTTTCAGGATTAAGGACGTTTGTTCCTGCTTTTTTTAGTAACGGAATTACAACTGCCTGTTTCCAAATGTCAGGAAATGCGGCTGAATTAAGAGAGTTGTTAAAAAGCTGCGTGACATAAGGACACAGAGTTGAAGCAATTTGAGAAAAAATGAAATGAGGACAGGGGTCTAAAGGTGATCCAGCCTTAACTTCGCCCATAGCTTTTAGGACCTCAATCTCTGAGAGGGGAGAGAAATCGTTCAATGCTGATGAGGCTTCTGGGTGAGGGGTCCAGAATCTCAAATTGGTTGTTTCTGTAATCGTAGTTGAGCTAAAAGTGGAGTATATTTTGTTTATTTTCTCCGAGAAGAAATTACTAATTATTTCACAAGCTTCTATTGAGGGGGTAGGCATTGAGACATGCTGGTTGGTTTACTCAGTTCTTTAACTATTTTGTATAGTTCCCTAGCTGAGTTGCAATTTTCGTTAATTCGTTGGGCAAAATATGCCCTCTTTGTATTTCTAGTCGCCTGGTTGTAAGATTTACGTTCAGACTTGTACCGTAGTTTGTCTGTTTCCAGTTTGGACACTCTCCATTGGTGTTCGATATTTTGGCACTTTCTTTTCAGTGCCTTGAGTTGGGGAGTATACCACTTTTCCGTGGTGGATCTTTGTGCTCGTTTGGGTTTTAGCTTAGGTGCAAATTGGTCCAGTGTCGTGCTAATTTCCATCTCAAGGGTGACTGCTTCCATATTCACTGGGAGATCACCCAGATTCTGAGTGTTATGGGGGAGAAAGTGCGTTTGGAACGATGTTTCGGTAACTAGTCTCCAGGCTCTATTAGTTGTCTGCTGAGGTTTCAAAGGTTCTATAGATTTAGCCGGTAGACCTAGTGAGAATGATATGAGCGAATGGTCAGTCCATAATAACGGTTTAATGTCATGAATATCGGTGGATTCAATATTGGAAAAAAGTAGGTCAAGGGTATGCCCTGCTATGTGAGTGGGCCCCTTAATCCATTGTTTCAGTTGTAGGATCTGCATATCGCTCTCCAGTTGCAAGGCCGCCGGATTATCAGTTTTCTCAAAGTGAACATTAAAATCTCCTATAACTAAAAAATTCTTGTTTTTCAGACATACCGGGAGGAGTTGGGTAAGTAGCCTCGTACCAAGTTCCATTTGGTGACCTGGGGGGTTATAGATTACAGCACCGGCCAATATAATAAGGCCGTCATGGAGAATTTGGAAAGATAGTGTTTCGAGTTCATCCTGAGGGGCCACTTGAACGGGCTGGCAGGTCAGGTGGTCCTTGAATAGTATCGCTACCCCCCCTCCCTTTCGGCCCTTCCTGTCATGTTTGACTATTTTGTAGTTAGCTGGTAGGGCATTCGCAACATCAGGGGAATTCTTATCACCCAGCCAAGTTTCCGTAATGAAAACAAGGTCGGGATTCTTCTCGTTAAGAATGTCCCAAATATCGAAGGAGTGTTTTGGGACAGATCTGGCATTAAAATAAATGCAAGACAGTTTGCCAGTGTCTAATTCTACCTGCCCACTTATCTGAGGTTTTAGACTATCCCATCTGCAACCAAGGCAGGTGAACGGGCCGTACGTGTGACCCGGGTAAGCTTTAGAGCACCGAGTATTAGTATTACTGGCTCTGTATGAGAGGGCTAATAGCGCATCTCTTGAATATCTAAAAGTAGAGCATGGCGCTAAATTGTCACAGGCAGGGGATATAGCCCCTAGCCCCGACGGGCCGCGGACGGGCAGACGGGCTTGCCTTAGGCGCGCCTTCGGCGCGCCAGCGGCGCGCCCGCTGCGCGCGTCCGCTGCGCGTCCTCAGGCACATTGGTTTGATATCGTGCCGAGCGCGGGAGTCTAGCCCCGCCCTCCCTCGGACCGGAGGTGCCCAGCGATTGGTTCTGCTGCTTCCTGTAACGCCCTCCACTCAAACGGCACACAGCCGTGGTGGACCGGGGCGGGAAGCCAGCAGGGAAGCAGCGTGGCGAGCAGCAAGCAACCGTGACTGTACCAGGTGAGCAATAGATTAAAAGTGTAGATAGTTAAAAACAGATTTAAAATACCATAAAACAGGTATAGAAAGACCAGCAGCCTTACAGGAGTAACGCTGTGTGTCCTCTGGCACCTCCGTCTGATATCGTGCCGAGCGCGGGAGTCTAGCCCCGCCCTCCCTCGGACCGGAGGTGCCCAGCGATTGGTTCTGCTGCTTCCTGTAACGCCCTCCACTCAAACGGCACACAGCCGTGGTGGACCGGGGCGGGGAAGCCAGCAGGGAAGCAGCGTGGCGAGCAGCAAGCAACCGTGACTGTACCAGGTGAGCAATAGATTAAAAGTGTAGATAGTTAAAAACAGATTTAAAATACCATAAAACAGGTATAGAAAGACCAGCAGCCTTACAGGAGTAACGCTGTGTGTCCTCTGGCACCTCCGTCTGATATCGTGCCGAGCGCGGAGTCTAGCCCCGCCCTCCCTCGGACCGGAGGTGCCCAGCGATTGGTTCTGCTGCTTCCTGTAACGCCCTCCACTCAAACGGCACACAGCCGTGGTGGACCGGGGCGGGGAAGCCAGCAGGGAAGCAGCGTGACGAGCAGCAAGCAACCGTGACTGTACCAGGTGAGCAATAGATTAAAAGTGTAGATAGTTAAAAACAGATTTAAAATACCATAAAACAGGTATAGAAAGACCAGCAGCCTTACAGGAGTAACGCTGTGTGTCCTCTGGCACCTCCGTCTGATATCGTGCCGAGCGCGGGAGTCTAGCCCCGCCCTCCCTCGGACCGGAGGTGCCCAGCGATTGGTTCTGCTGCTTCCTGTAACGCCCTCCACTCAAACGGCACACAGCCGTGGTGGACCGGGGCGGGGAAGCCAGCAGGGAAGCAGCGCGGCGAGCAGCAAGCAACCGCGACCGCACCAGGCGAGCAACAGACCAAAAGTGTAGATAGTCAAAAACAGATTCAAAACACCACAAAACAGGCACAGAAAGACCAGCAGCCCCACAGGAGTAAATGTTCTGCCTTCACTAATTATCAGTTCATGTTAGATTAAATAAAACTAATTTCGATCTGAAAAACCACTGAGCAACTCAATCAACCTCCTTCTCAAAGCCTTTTCTTCAAAGAGGGTGGTCAGAGGTGCCAGCCTCTTTCTTGATTAAAATGCCAACAACTCAAAGTATCATACAGTAATCATGACAAAGTATCTTAATGCTGCCCGCAGCCCAACAAGCACTGGCAAAGCCAATAGCTCTTGTGTTTGGGACCGACTGTCTTAGTCAATGTTTTAGCAATAATTTCCTTTATACACACTGAATATTTTACACAAGTAAAGAGTCTGTAACTCTCTTTGCTTTAGTACAATTTTGTATTGTAATTGTAATTAACTTTACTGAGTACTGGTGTGAAAAGCAGCGAGTCTCCTGGGATCCCCAATGCTGCCCGGCGCAAAGTCACCTTTAATCCACTTTGGATTCACTATCTAAAATAACGAGGCAGGCGCTGGAAGCTGGAAGGCAAGAAAAAGGTTTATTACTCTTAGAGGAGACCACGTCAACTGCTGACACCAGGATGTCGTCATGGAGGTGTTCTACTGGCAATGCTTCTGACTCTTCCTTTTATACAGTTTTACACAATGTATTTGTTTCTTTTATCATGGTTACAAGCTTGGAGTCTCCGCCCCGGGCAGGTTGTCACACAAGCCTGACATTGTTTTATCAACATGGTTACACAAGCCCAACATTAACTCTCCTCCCACCCAGGTCAAAAACAGACAATTCAATTGCAGCTGGACCTTGCTTCAGGGTCTAAAAACGAGTGAGACCGGCCAGATCTAAGAGTCCGTTCTGTTGATAAGAACAGGTCCCATTGTTGGCAAAAAACCAGTCTTGCTGTGTGTAGTGCAATAAACCATGTTTGCAAGAGTCTGTTTGGTATTTGTAACCCGTTTGTGCAGGGATGAGAGGAAAGACGAGTTTGAGGCAGCAGGTGATGTTGATGTTTGTCGTGGAAATAGTTTATAGCCCCCAGCACACATATCAGGTTTGGTCAGAGAGTCAGAAGGCTGCTAGAGGACAGGGTGAAATGAAGGTGACCAACAGAGTACAAAATGGCTGTGGTAAATCAGAATGACTGTAGTTTATGTGCACGTGGGAACTTTCGTCAGACAAGATGGCGCAGAATGTTCATGATTGTGTTTTGTTCTTAACAGTCGCCCCTTTAAACATAACTAGCCATCTTGTCAGTCTATTTCGATCTCCATAATGTCCTGTATTTCTTGTTCATACATTACTCTCATTTTTGTTAACTGAGTGTCCATAGTCTTAGGGCGCAAGGCACTTATGCAAAGAGAACACAAAGGTGGTATACAGTGTACACCCAAACAGCAACCACATATTGCCAATACTGGGACCAAGAGAAACATTGATATTTTCCAACCCCAGTCCTTTAAGATGCCCCAAAGCCAACTTCCAATTGTCCAAGTCTCTGATCCTTGATGAATTTCTGAAGACAGTCTGTGGAGATGTTCGATTGCTTCATAGACAGAGGGTGAATTATCAGGGATGTATATGCAGCAACTGGCACCAATGATGCGACATGCTCCTCCACGATCCGCTAGTACCACGTCCAGGACCATGCGGTTTTGTAGGGCCACCAGACGGATTGCTTGAAGCTCGGCAGTGTTGTTGGTGAGGATGCCAGCTGTGACGTTCAGGGCGGTTTCTACCCCTTGAGACAGATGTCTGATGGCTCGGCTGTTTGCCATCGGACCCCATAGCGGGGCGAGCCCTTTGCTGCGTCAACGAACTGTGATGCGGCAGAGTCTGCTTGATCAGTGTCTTTAGAACGCTTTTCTCGATGATGCTCTGCAGGGGCTGTGTAGGTCGGTGGCAAAACAAAGGCGATGTAGCACGTGCCCCCCAGTTTCTTGGGAGCCAGGTGTAGGCTTTGGTTCCACAGACAAAGTACATATTGGGTGATGCAACAAATGCTGGAGGATTGGCAGTGTTCAAAGTCCTTACAATGTTACAAGTGCTGTGACCCACATTCTTAGTCCCACTGCCTTCAATGCATACAAGGCCAGAGACGTTCACCACAGATAGGGCCACAGTCAGTGTTGCAGCAGTTCTTTTCTTCAGGTAGGAAAATGTGGCTCTGACAGGATTATTGAACACTTGTATTTCCACTCGTTCTTTGGAGGGGACATTCATTGGGAATGTCGTATTGGAGGTGTGAGGGCAAAAGGGAGCTGCTGTTCTTCCTGTTTGGTTTAGCCAGAACTCGTTGTAGAACTGAGCGATTGTCCCATCGGAAGTGGCATTGTCTTTGTAACTTTCTTGTAGGAGCATCATCCAGGCAAGGCAAGATCCATGAACAGAAAAGGGTGAAGGGATGAAAGGGATGGAATGTTCAGTGGCATGTGGTAGCAACCCACAGACCCAACAGTTAGTGGCATTGGTGGCAAGATTGTGCTGGTGCAGCATCTGTACGAAAGAATTATTCCAGAATTCTTTGCGTCGTTCTCGGAGATGTGGCGGTAGTGATACCAGGTAGTGTTCTTTCTTTGTGATTGGTTGCATGGTTGGTGACAATGTTCTGTATGCAGGTGCATTCTCTTCAATGATCCAGAGTGTGACCATTAGCAGGAGGCAGGTGAGAAATGCAGCTACAAGTGCAATTGTCTTTGTACTGTGCAGTTCAAAAGTCTTGGTGTCTTTGCGGTGGCTTTGCAGGTGTTCCGTTTCTTCCATCATCTTCGAGGAGCTCACCAACTGTTAGGACCACAGACTTTTGTCTGGTGTTTTTCCTGGTAGCGTCGTTTGGCTGTGCTACCGATCTGAGACTCTGACTCAGTTAGTGGCCTGGTTGTTGGAGCTCCCCCTTTTCGTCGATCTTAGGTTGTACCCTTCCTTGGATGGCACCGTGGGGTCGGGAAATTCAGACAGTTGGAGGGTGTCTTCTTGTGGGTAGCAACTCAGAGCTGGTCGGTCTTTTGCGAGTACTTCCTCTTGCACCTCCACCTCTTCACAGGTTGCCAGCGTTGGAGGGACTTTCTTGCAGTGGTGGGCGTGCAGCCAATTTTTTTCCTTCCACTCGGAGGGCAGTTCGAGTGGTGATCAAGACTTGCCAGGGGCCCGTCCACCTGGGCTCCAGATTCTTCGTTCTTTGGAAGTTGCGAACTAGGATGAAGTCCCCAGGCTTTATCACATGTCATGGGCCCCTGGATATGTCAGGCAAGGCTTGCTGCACCTGTTGGTGGATAATTGTTAGCTCGTTTGTCAATTTATGCAGATAGTCTGACATTAATATGTTCGGGACATCGTTAATGGAGGTGGGTCTTGGTGCCGCCCAAATGTTCATAGGCCTGCCGAAGACCACTTCATACGGGGTCAGTCTGTGTTTGGTCGGGGTGGAGCGCATTGATAGCAATGCCAATGGAAGGGCGTCGGGCCATTTCAACCCGGTTGTGGCAACTATTTTGGCTAGCTTTAGTTTCAATGTTGCATTGTGTCTCTCTACCAGGCCCGCTGATTGGGGGTGGAAGACGGCATGGAATTTTTGTTTTACCCCCAACCCTTTCAGTATGTTCTGTATCACTTCGACTACGAAGTGTGGGCCGTTGTCGCTCCATAAAATTCTGCAAAGGCCGTACCGGGGGAAGAATTCTTTCAACAATACTTTTGCAGTGGCTATGGCAGTATTGTCGCGGGTGGGATATGCCTCCACCCATTTGCTAAAAGCGCACACAACCACCAGGACATATTTTAGACCATGGCATCTCTCTAGTTGGATGTAATCCATTTGAAGGACTTCAAAGGGGTGATCAGGGACTCCAAACCCTCCCCGTGGTACTACTGTCCCTTTCCCTGGGTTGTGTTGTAGGCATACTATACATTGTTGTACTAGGCGCTTTGCAGATTCTGTTATCTTGACATTATGCCATACTCTTGTGATTAGTTCAATCATGGGGGTGGAGCCTATGTGTGCTGGTAAATGTGCCATGGTCAATATGGGGATGAGGTAGGCATTGGGTAACAGCCATTTATTTCCGTCTTTAGTTCTCCAGCAATTTTCCTCGTCTTTTAGTCCCACCTTTTCCCACTCGGTCAATTCGTCTTGTGTGCCTGTAGTCTGTATGTCCCTTACAGTGGTCCTAGCATCAGTCCATTGTTCAGCTTGTGACCTGGTCACATACATTCGTGTCATGGTTCTGTCTTCTGCTGTGGCTCGGGCAGTAACGTCTGCTAGCGCATTTCCCTGTCCAATGAGATCTGTCACTTTCCTATGTGCTTGGCATTTTATCACTGCTAGCTTTTTGGGGAGGAGGACTGCTTCCGTCAAGGCGGAGACTAAATCTCCATGCAGGATGGGTGTACCGTGCGAAGTCAGGAACCCTCTTTCTTTCCATAGAATCCCGAAATGGTGAACCACCCCGAAGGCGTATTGGCTGTCGGTGTATATGTTAACTGTCGTGCCAGCTGCTAAAATACATGCTCGTGTGAGGGCAATGAGTTCTGCTGCCTGGGCGGAACGTTGGGCAATACGGGCTGTTTCTAGAATGGTTCGGGCTGTGGTGACAGTGTATGCAGCTGAGGTGGTGCCGTCGGGAGTTTGATGCACGAACCATCCACCCATAGTTCTCCATCTGGCTCTAGAAAGGCGGTGTCTCTGAGGTCTACTCTACTTTTTGTTTGTTCATCGGTTAGTGTCACACAGTCGTGTAGTGGAGCCACGTTAGAATCGTTCTCGGGTAGGGGTAACAGTGTGGCTGGATTGAGGGTGGTGCATCGCTTTAGGGTATTGTGCGGTGCTAGCAGGGTCAACTCATATCCTGTCAGTCGGGCGCTAGTCAAGTGTTGGGTTTTGGTCTGGTTCAGTAGTGTGTCGACTGCATGGGGTACTAAAACAGTGACTGGATTGGAGAGCACTATTCCTTCGCTCTGGCGTATTGATACTGCTGCAGCTGCCACAGCGCGCAGGCACGCTGGCAGTGCTCTGGCTACTGGATCGAGGGTGGCAGAAAAATATGCACAAGGGCGTTGTTTGTGACCAATTGATTGTGTTAGGACAGACAATGCACATCCCTCCCTTTCGTGTGTGTAGAGGAAGAATGGTTTGGAGTAATCTGGGGTTCCTAGGACTGGTGCTGAGCAAAGGGCATTGCGTAGTTCTTTAAAGGCTGTCTGGCATTCGGGGGTCCAGGGGAGAGGTGAGGGGATGTCCTTAGCTAGGAGGGAGAGAAGGGGTTTGACAATGAAGCTAAAGTTCGGTAACCACTGTCTGCAAAACGAGGTGAGGCCTATCAAAGAGCGGACTTGCTTCTGATTTTTGGGGACAGGGGTGTCTAGAATTGTCTGGATCCTGTCAGGCGTGAGTTTTCTCCCTTCTTTTGATAAAAAGTGACCCAAATAGGTCACTTGTGATTTACAGAACTGCAGTTTCTTTCGGGAGACCTTGTGACCATTCTCAGCAAGGAAATGGAGTAGTTTGATGGTGGCTGTGACGGCTATTGGTATGGTGTCTGCTGCTAGAAGGATGTCGTCTACATATTGTATTAGTGCCACTCCATCTGGCAATTGTATGGCGTCCAACTGTCTTTTAAGCGCCTGGCTATAGATACTTGGGCTCTCAGTGTACCCCTGAGGTGCTCTACAAAATCTATACTGAACGGGAATTTAGGGTAAATCCAAAAAGATAGCGGCTGTCCTCGTGTATAGGTATGGAAAAGAAGGCGTTCTTGAGGTCGATCACAGTGAAGGTGGTGGCAGTGGAGGGGATTAAAGTCAAAATTGTCGTGATGTCGAAAACTACTGGGTATTGTGGTACTACGATTTTGTTTACCTCCCGCAGGTCAATGATGAAGCGGTAGGCTTTCCCATCTCCCTCTCCCTGTCTCTTTACAATCGGTAGTATGGGACTGTTACAAATGTTGCTCACTACTTCCTCTACCACCCCTGCCTCTACCAAAGAGTGTATGATCTCTGTTAGTGCTTTCTCACCCTCTGGCGATATTTTGTACTGCGGTACCTTCGGTAGGGTTGCGTCCTGTCGTATTGTTACGTGTACTGGGTCAATCATCATTCGTCCTACGTCTGAATCAGCCCTAGCCCATAAGTGTGATGGCAAAGTGTCCAGTAGGGATGTGTCAGTCTCAGAGATGGAAAACATGTGCTGAAAAGGGTTCTCTCTATGGCGTTGGGGGTTGTCATACAGGATGACACGCACTCCGTCTGGTGAGCATCTGATAGTCGCATGGAAGTGTTTCAAAAGGTCGAGGCCCATAATGGCGTCTGGGGTGTTAGATGAGAGGAGGAATGTCGTTTCGACGCCATTGCTGTCAAGATTAAAAGGGATGGGTCGGGACAAAGGGTTGGTGGAGGGCGTACCGTCAAATCCTATTGAGGTCACATGTGAGCCTGACAAGGGTGCCCTTGGAATCAGTCGTTTGGATAGTGCACTACGTGTTGCTCCTGTGTCTACCAAAAATGGCGACCTTGTGCCCAGGACCTCAGCGGTAACATAAGGGCCTTGCTGATCAACGCAGAGCTCGACTGGATCCCTCCCTTGCCCCTGGCTGTCCTATGCAAAGTCGTACGTATTGTCATAATCTGTCTGTTGGTACTGATTCTGTCTGGGATGGTCAAATGCGTTCACTCTTCCTGGCCTTTCCTCGCTTGCTTCACTCGCGTACCCTCTCCCACGTCCTCTTCCTCTCTGTCCACTTGCTATTTCCCTCGCCCCTCTGCCCCTAGCAGCTCCTAACAAAGCCGGGCATTGGGATTTCCAGTGTCCATATTTTTTGCAAAATGCACATTGATCCTGCCCTAGGTCTTGGCGTCCTACATATGATGTAGATGGATTGTTCCTAGGTGGCTGTACTCTAGGGGTATTCTGCTGGTTTCCTCCCCTATATTGCTCCCCTCCTGTATTCGCCCCCTGGAGTTGTGCTATCATTACCTTTTCCTTCAAGTCCTTCTTTTTCCTTTCTGTAGCCCTGTCATTTTCGTTTCTCTGATGCTCGTAATACTGGGCCATTTGGAGATTGGCCGTCGGTTTAGATGCTGCCCAACTACTTTCGCTGGCTTGTAGTTTCTGGGATACATCTGGCAGTAATCCTTTGACGTAGTTCTGCACAAATAAGTGGTGTCCGGTTGCGGTGGACATGTCTTGTCCACTGTAATCAGAGAACACAGTTTCAAATCTGGAGAAGTACTCTGAGACGTCCTCTTGTGGTTTCTGGCGGCATGCGGTTACTATGGACCAGTCTATCTTTTTCTCTGGGATCAGCGTTTTCACTTTCTGCACTATTTTGTCAGGGAGGTCTAATATTGCTTTAACTGGTTTTTGACCAGGGTTCCGCTGTTTATCTAGTGTGTCGAGTTGTTCCCAGGTATGACCAAACAGTTCGGTATGGTTTACTTTCCTAACCTGTTTCCACACATCTGCTGGCAAACATAACCCGAAGAACAAGTCTATGTCGGCAAGTGTCATTATCGTTGATCCCAGAGCGGTACCTAGCTCGGTGTAAAAGGCGGTGGGGTTCTTTCGTAAATCCGGCAAAGATTTACGGAAGGTCAGGATGTCCTGTCTGTCCCATGGCTGATACACCCAATTGTAGACCACCCTTCCTCTAGCGTCTTGATGGTTTATATCGTCATTAGTCCCTTGTCCTCTAGGAGGTACCCAGTAAGGGGCAGCTTCTTTTATTGGCATCATGCTATCTGTTTTTTCCACTGGGGTCCTGCTACCTTAGTTGTCCTGTCCCTATCTATCTGTCCTTGTTCTATGAGGTGACGCAATACTTCTAGTGTGGATGAAAATAGTTCTGCAACATCGTTGTCGCCTTCATCTCCGATGTCTACCTTCCTGTAGAGAGCCACTAATCGCTCGGGCCCTACGTCTTGGTACTTCTCTTCATATGCAGTAAGGGTGTGGTAACAGAGACGTACAATAAAGTATCGTTTGCGGTTTTCAACATAGGAGTCGCATATGTCTGTTACGTATTCTTCTGTTTCTTTCCTATCTATGAGGGGTTTAACTACTTTATCAATGCCTGCTCGCTCATTTTTACTTAATCGCGGGACCCTGGGCGCTCCTATTTCCTTGGTTCCTACCTCTACTACTGCCTCCTTTGATGAGGCATTTGGTGTGGGTGGCTCGGTGGGAGCAGAGGTGGTGGAGACTGAGGCGATCGTGCCATCTCCAGCTATACTTTGGGGGTCCTGGCGTTGTACTACGGGATGAGTAGGGGCATAAGGGGGTGGCATGTATATCATTGGGGGACCTAACAATAAATCATCATCTACCCCCTGTTTTGCTGGTAACTTGGGGTAAAGAGTTAAGGGCGTTCTAACAGGGCATTGACCTGATATTTTTGATTCCTGTTCCTTTTTATCGATTTCCTTTTCTTTTAGTTCTTCTTCTAACTTTTTACAGGCTTGGTAAGCTGATTTTCGCGTTTCTTTATCTTGTCTAGCTTCGTCTCTTTTCTTTCGTTGAGCTGCTTCTTTTCGCCATAAACCAAAACTATCAAAAATGGCTGGTCTAGCTTTCTTTTTGTGGAGAGCTAATTCTAACGTTTCTATTTTAGCGGGATCGAAAGATCCCGTCAGTGGCCACTGATTTACCCGGTCCTTCCTAGTGTACTTATGCCATAGTTTGCTATAAGCTACGGTGGCTAATCCATATTTTACGTACATGTCCTTGTTAGGGGTGCCTTCCGGCGGTGCCGGATGACTGACCTCTAACAAACGGTCCGGTCCAAAACAATCAAACAATCTAGAGAAAACAGGCATGACGTATTTAGCGGTCAAAATGAATATCTCAATTAATGTTAGACAAAAGTCTGCACTACCTGTCCTTCGCTGTCTGCAAGAGAGACTATTCCTATTCTACGTTGTTTGCAAGCAGGGAATGTCTCAAATAACTCAAAAAGGAATACTAGTATTTCTATCAATCAATCAATTTAAGTCATGTTTTCTCACGACCTTACCCGGACTGTATGGACAGTTCTTCGTATTCCCCTTCCAGCGCCTGGTTGTCCTCTTTCTTCAACAATCAATGCGGCGTTCCTGTAAGGCCCCAGTCAGGACCGCAGGTCACTCGAGAGAGGTCCGTTCGGAACCGGTGAAGTTCAGTCAATTGGCAGCCAGACGAGGGTCTCTTTCAGGCAGGTGCACTCCAATCATTTAGTCGTTCACTCCGTCGTTAGGACCTCTCTACTGGACCCACGTGTCTCTGATGGGCCCCCGTTGGGTCGCCAATTTGTGAAAAGCAGCGAGTCTCCTGGGATCCCCAATGCTGCCCGGCGCAAAGTCACCTTTAATCCACTTTGGATTCACTATCTAAAATAACGAGGCAGGCGCTGGAAGCTGGAAGGCAAGAAAAAGGTTTATTACTCTTAGAGGAGACCACGTCAACTGCTGACACCAGGATGTCTTCAGGGAGGTGTTCTACTGGCAATGCTTCTGACTCTTCCTTTTATACAGTTTTACACAATGTATTTGTTTCTTTTATCATGGTTACAAGCTTGGAGTCTCCGCCCGGGCAGGTTGTCACACAAGCCTGACATTGTTTTATCAACATGGTTACACAAGCCCAACATTAACTCTCCTCCCACCCAGGTCAAAAACAGACAATTCAATTGCAGCTGGACCTTGCTTCAGGGTCTAAAAGCGAGTGAGACCGGCCAGATCTAAGAGTCCGTTCTGTTGATAAGAACAGGTCCCATTGTTGGCAAAAAACCAGTCTTGCTGTGTGTAGTGCAATAAACCATGTTTGCAAGAGTCTGTTTGGTATTTGTAACCCGTTTGTGCAGGGATGAGAGGAAAGACGAGTTTGAGGCAGCAGGTGATGTTGATGTTTGTCGTGGAAATAGTTTATAGCCCCCAGCACACATATCAGGTTTGGTCAGAGAGTCAGAAGGCTGCTAGAGGACAGGGTGAAATGAAGGTGACCAACAGAGTACAAAATGGCTGTGGTAAATCAGAATGACTGTAGTTTATGTGCACGTAGGAACTTTCATCAGACAAGATGGCGCAGAATGTTCATGATTGTGTTTTGTTCTTAACACTGGGAAAGCAGAGCAGTATGCTCTAAAAGGCTGAGATATTTGGTTTTGCAATGCTTGTATGGTGCATGTGAGCTGAGTCACACTGAAGTGTCTGTGTGAGTTCAGGTTGTGGGAGGGTGTTCATAGTGGGGCTCTCGAGCTGAGGCTGAAGTCAGTCGGCCATAACAGTGTTCATATTACATTTTCATCCGATCCTTGGCCTCTCTCCAGTGCACACAGTGATGGTCGCATATGTGCCCTTTATATTTACCAGTTCTATTTATTTCCAACAAAATCATTGTTGTTATTAATGTATTTCAAACTGCTCATATGCACTCACAAAGTCAATAGGTCTGGCTTGTTTTAGGCATATGCTTCTTACTGGGTGATATGTCTGGATGCAATAGCAGAAAACTCACAAAGAAGCACCTGAATGCTGGTCAGGCTCCATGCTGTGAAATGCGCAGGAATGCAGTCCACATGTTTTAAGACGTGTCCCCCATACACCTTTTCCACTCAACTTAAAGCACTGTGGTCCACAATTTGCTTTTGCCTACATATGGGTTCTTGGTGTCACAACAGAACTAAAAATTGTGATGTTGTAAAACCGTGGAGACTTTGGGAGTCAAATCTAAAACTTGTGGAGCAGAAACAAGGAGTCACAGATTTGCTTTTCTGAGGCACTCACTACAGAATCTCTTTGAGGGCAGAAGCACAGCTATGTGTCAGAAGGGGGAGTGGTAGCTGTGTGTCAGAAGGGGGAATGGTGCACTTCTGCAAAAGAAAGCAGAGAGCCTGACCTCCTAGACTGCGAGATCTCAGACTGATTGTAGGTCCTGCAGGTCTTGATTCCACCACCCCCCTTTAGAAGTGGAGCTCCAGCATCTGTTCCCCTGTGAAGTTGATCTAAAAGTTGTGCAGGTCATTGGGTTCCTGGTGAAGCAGACCCAAATATCCTCAGTTCTCTGAGAGTCAAGCGCAAAGGGAGACACATGGGAGCGGGACATAAACATGGAGTGTGGGGCAGAGATTTTGAGTGGGGTAAGCAACAGAAGGGTGTGTGAAGCAACACAGTGGGTGGAGTGAAAGCAACACAGAGGGTGGAGGAAGGGAAGCAAACTAACAAGGGGAGAGAGCAATATCGAGCGGGGAATGAAAAGTAAACAGGCGAGAGAGCAGTGGGAGCCAACACAGGAGAAGCACACAGGGAAGAGAGAGAGAAAGCAAAATGGAAGACTGAGTGGGTAAGAGAAGCACACTAGGCAAATAGCCGGCAACCATGTGCACTCTCGTGAAGTGCTTAAACAAAAAGAAATAAGTAACACCTGAAAAACGTGAAGTGGAAGCACTCAAGTATTCCATCCATGCTCATGGGGAGGGACAAATATAAAAAAAAGGAGGAAGAAAGCCCACACAAGCTAATGACTAAGAAGCAATAAAATGAAAGTGACAATGCAGCCAAACAAATGTAAACAATGGGATGACTCTAAGCTCACTCTATGCTAACTACATATCTTGCAATAGACAGAACATGCGCTACCTACTTGCCAAGATCTAATAATGGATGCATCCCACTGCCCGTACATCAGTAACATTAATTAGTACGGATACTTACCGACTGTAACGAGGGACGCCCTGACTGGGTAGGTGGTGATGGACCTGTTAACCCGGAGACGAAGAAAACCCCCTCTTCCCCTCCCCTTTCTCCACAGCAGGACGAGTGGGACTGCATCGAAAGAAGAGGAGGGAGAGGTGAAGGCGAAATGGAGTACCGGCCCTTTAATTGGGACGACTGGTCGGCAGGTCACGCCCCCAGTGATGACGTCGGAGAAGCCTGGCCCACAAAGGAAGGAGGAAGACGGAAGTCGGTGTGCATGTTCACCGGAGGAGACGAGGAGGGAGACGGAAGAGAAGCGGAGCGGAGGAAGCGGGATCGAGCAGCGGGAAGGAGCCAGTGAGTCTACGAGGCGGAGGAGAGCCAGGAGGCCAACGTTCCCGTGGTTCGCCCAGCCACGCTCCAGGAGGAGCGTGGCTCTACGCAGGCTACTGCGAGCGTTTTGCGGGCTGGGTGGGGAAAGAGAGAGACCAGAGGGTTAACCCGTGGGGAACCTCTAAACCTGGAGTACCCTTCCCCGAGCACTTTATCCCTCACTCGATTAGACGTGTTGTGCACCGGGCGATCCCATCACTACCCTCCCTTCACTGCAAGCAGGAACGCTATACTTATTACAGACCCTTCTTTTGTTTTACATCTCCTACCTCACCACGACTGACGGGCCCGAGCTGGAGGCAAGGAGAAGAGGCCGGACCTCTACGAGGGACCGAGACACCCAGGAGAAGACCCATCGGTCCCCTCTTCCATACTACAGACAGGCGGCCACAAAGAAGCGTGTCATAAAACCAATAAAGACCTCGTTACCCTTACCCCGTCTCTGGCCTGTTACTGACGACCCGCTACACCGACCTAATGCATTCTATCCAACATGAGTGAGTGTTCAACAACTCAACAAGGCTTTTTAAAAACAAAAACTGATCTTCTTATCTGACCTAATTATAATGTTTTTTTCGTTAATTTCCAAGTTTTTTTTTTTTTTTAAACATAAAGTAATATTTTATTACCATATGTAAAGTCAACCTCCGGCCATTGGCTGTGCATGGCAGGGGGTTGGCCGCAGGGCCAGGCCCGCAGCCAGGCCTTGCCCCTAACTTCCCCGCAGTCAGCCAACCGCACGCTGAACACAGCCTTCGGTCATTCACACCAGCTAGTTGGCAACAGGGCCTGGCCTGCAGCGCTACTGGGGGCAGGGAAACTACTGTGCCCTGGGAGTGGGCTCCCTGGGACACAGTAAGTGAGCCAGCCATCGGGAATGGTGTTAGGGAGGGTGGGCAGCTCGTCCCTCCCTCCCTTTTAATTAAAGGGCCTTGAAGGATGGGGTTCCCAGTGCATTTTTAAGGGTCGGGGAGGAGGCCGCAGGGCCCCCTTCCCCTTTACTTTTGAATTCGGTACTTCGGGGATGGGGTCCCAGGGCCTCCATAGGCTCAGGGAGGGGGGGGGCTCCAATAATATACCTGGCCACAGGGGATGGGATCCCAGGTGCCCAAAATAATATAATGCTGGCTGCCATTTAGGTATTGTTTTTGCCACAATCCCATAGGACTCCCGCAGGATCACAGCAAAAATTGCCAAATTTGTTTGCATTTTGGCTTCGGGGGGTGTCCCTCTGGGTCCTGCCCACAGGGCCTAGGGGGCAGAGTATCCCTCCCCTGCGCCTTATGATATTTTTTTCTAAACTTCAGAACAGGTGACTAAGTCTCCCAGTCCTGTAATGCCAGCAACATTTTTCTCATATTTCTGGCAGCCAATCAGAGCACTCACTCCAACTGAAGCATGTCTCCCGTGGCAGTGAAGTGGCTGAAGGGGAAAAAAAACTCCTTGGGCCAATCAGAATGCTTTTTTTTTTTAATGGGTTCAAGGTCCTCGAACCCAATCGTCCAAATATACAAATATTTGGGAAGCTTAACTTCTCAAAAACTACTGAACAGATTTACACCAAATAGCACAATCTGCAAACCAAGATCTAACTTCCTGCCAAATTTGGTGTAAATACATTCAGCAGTTTTTGCGAAAACGCTTCTGACAAAAGTCAGCAGTTATTGTTAGCTGTGTTAACTATAACTCACGCCCCCGCAATGCACTGCTTATGTCCTCACAAATTACATCACTCATGACATGACATCATTCATGACATCTCAAATGACATCACTGATGACATCATCTACAAAAATCACTGACACACCCACTCACACCCCATAGAACCTTTCATACACCCAGTCCCACTCACACACAACCATTCACAAACCCATTAACAGACTCATATACAAAGAAAGAAAGATTTGCCAAGGCACTCCGCACGGTGAAATGTGTGATTTATTGTGATGTCAACGATAAAGTGTTTAGACTTTGCAGCCTTTCTCAAGTGCAGGTTCCATAATCTCATGAAACTAAATAGTGCAGACCAATCAACATTTAAAAGACATAGCAGACAGACTTTGTCGAAACGAACCAAAAGTGACATCGATGGTCATCAATAGAGTCATGTGTACATATGCAAGGAAGAGCAGCCTGTCCACAAACATCCTCCGTAAATATCACATATATATTACATGTCTTAAGGCAGGCCAATTTTATCCCATGTAAGGGATATATGATGGCAATATTGCGCCCCAGGGACCATCCATGAACAGCATAATTGGTCTTATGTTATTCAGCAAGCATGTGAGTCTCTAGTTGTGAAAGCTGCAAGGTTCTTAAGTGGAAATCTGCTACATATCATAATAAAGAGGGCAAGGTACGAGGCAGTGAGGAAGAACAAGTGGGCATAACAACCCAGATCTACTGGTGTGATGAGCGGTGTGTGTGTAATTCAATAAATCAATTCATACAAATGCCAAGCTAGGTAACCCAAAATCAAAAAAATATAGTCAAACTAATTAATCAGGAGGGTAAATTATGTGCAGAAATGATTCTCTTTGGTAGGGACATTGGATATAGGTGTTGTAATAACCATGAGCCATATGTGAGCAACGGGGTATACAGCAGAATCCTGGTAAGAGAAGAAAAACGCTCAGGCTAGATGTTTGCTGTCAGTTCTTCGTCCATGTTAAGCCCACAAGGGACCTTGGTGTTGAGCTCTATAATGAGATGTGACTCCATGATGCGAAGTAGTCTTTCACTGTCTCCTCCCCTGATTGGCTTGTCAACTGTGTCTATGCCAAAGAAACGGAGGAGATCAGGATTACTTTGGTGTTTTGCATAAAAGTGTCTGGCAACAGGGTATGTTTCATCATGATTTCTTATCGCTCTCAGGTGTACCAATATCCTCTTTTTAACGGGGAGGGTAGTACTACCTAATTACCATAGTTTGCACAGGCATTCTAACACATACACACAGTAATCAGACGTGCATATTATAAAGTGCGAGATCTTTCTCTCTTTTCCTTTAGCTAGCTGATAGGTGTTGCAATTAGTGCTATGTTTGCAAGCCTTGCCGTACACTTGAAAATCCCCCTGAAGTCTTCAGCCACCCCCTTTGGTTGATGGTTGAAAGTGGCTGTGTGTGAGGGTATATCAACAAAGGGGGAGGGACTGAGGGCGCTTATAAGGTCCAGCATACGTGCCCCCGGTGGGATAAGTACAAATGATGGGGTATGCAGTTCCTAAGAGGAGAGGCAGCAAAGAGGAGGCTAGGAAGGTCTGTTCCCTGACCCTATGGTACAGACAGGGTGTCTCCCAATTTGGGAAGTGGGGCCCTTACACACCCAGCTGGGTGTCATGCTTCATCATAGGGCATGCTCCTCGTCAGGCCGGCCCTGCAATCCCTGACGGGCACCCTATGAGGGGCTCTTTTTCAGAGATCTATTTATGCCAAGCCGTTAGGTGCGGTGCGAGTAGAGGGCCATAAAGTGTAGATGTGTGAGAGCAGATGTGCAGTGGAGGTGTGGTGGAGAGTATTAAAAAGGGGAACCATCTGAGTAGTTACAGACTGGTCATCCCGGGTATCCGATAAACATTGGTTACACATGGATAGGGCAGTGGCGGGCAGGAGTATATGGGACCTACTGTGGAAACCCAAAGTGGAGCGTCCACCTAACGTCTATTTGAGTACGCCTACCAGAACCACCCTTAAGGTCTGAGACGATATACACAGGGTAACTGCCTTGACCACATTCCCATCACCCTTCACACCTATACACTACAACCCAGCATTTCCACCTGCGTACGCACCGGGACCCTTCGATGCATGGAAAGAGGGAGGATGCAATACAATTTCTGACTTGTTCCACAACTGGGACATCCTCACATTCGAACACTGCCAGAGGGAATTTAAACTTACGCCCAACGAATATTATCACTACACTCAACTTAGACATTGGGTGCTCACTAAGGGTGTCCGGGAGGCCGCAACCAGGGAACTCACGCCCATAGAGAAACTAGCGAAATTGGAGTGTTGTGTAGTAATAAACCTGCGCGCAGTGATTGCAGCGTCCAGCTTAATAACATAATAGAACGTAACTGCGATTGTCCGTGCTGTAGTATGGACAAATCTTGTTCTAGTACGTCAATAGCAGAAGATACAATGCTGGCCAGTCAATAAATCCTGGATGTTAACGTAGTCATACCATTGTCAACTACAGCTAATGCCTTTTCTAGGTTAATCCTATCCATCTCTCGTAGTCTCTCCGCTGCTTCTTGTTGGGAGATTTTCAAAATTTCATAATAGACAGCATAATAGAAACGTTTTTGACGTGGCTTTCTGGGACCAAGTGAAAAATCCCATAGGTCCACATCCTCTGTAAGTAAGGATAAGTGTTGTTTCACCTGTGGTAGTGTTGAGGTCTTTAGCCAATCAAGGCATAACTTCCCAACACTGTATGATGTCACCACCCCTGGGTGTTCTCTTTGTACATAGCGTGGGACTGGCCTATGGATACTGGACCCTTCAACCCTTCGATGGTACCCCTGAATCTTTCCACCATCTATTAGTGTCTGTGGGCCAAACCAACCATCCCTTCCAATTGGGGTCTGATCTATTGTATTGTAAAATGTCATCTAATGTAGCCCCTTTTAGTGATGTAAAATTACCCTCGACCTGTGATGGTGTTGGAATTCGAGGTGTGTTCAAATCCTTGTTCTTGGCTATTCCAAGGCAGGAAGTCTGTTGCACAGTATCATTCAGAAATATCATCTGCTGGGGAATGAGGCATGCTCTAAATAGCGCTTCTGTTCCCTGGACTTGCTAGTCTCTAGAACACCAGACTGATTTTAAGTCTATAGTGTCTTTCCATAAGTCGAAACCCTGTTCAGACAGTTGAGTAATAAAGGAAGCAGAGTAAATCTGTTTGGTGTTAGTCAGCATATTTTTCTGTGCAGATGTAGGTGCAACCTTATAGTAATAGGAGGTCGGGTCAGAAATATTGAACCCTGAAAAATATGAAAATTTCTGTGCAAACGTTTTCAAACTACTTTTCGGTGGTGTAGGGCAATGTTCCCATTGGTGATATGTGAAAACATTCCTAGGGGTACTGGATTTGTGTAGAAAATGATGACCATAATGTTGGTAACAATACATGATGTTAAAGTCTGATGTGTCTTCTAACATTTCATTACTAGAAAATGCGGCAGATTGGTCTAAATCAAACATATTGTTTACAGTTTCAAAATCCCAATCATTGGAAAATGTACTGGAGGCAAGGATATCATTTAAGGAAATTTTAAATAAATGAGGTATTTTTAAAAGTTCGGTCGGACCAAATATATCATAATCAACCTTGTCCCATACTATACCACCAGGTATAGGAACGGTTGTAATGTTCACTGATGACAAGTCTCTTTGTTCACTATGTGATGAAACATGAGGTTTCAGGATCAAGTTCACTTTTGATGCTGCAGAGCTTTGGCGAAGGTAAGTTCCATTAACAAGCAAGCTGAATACAGTTAGTAAGCCTATCCAGAAAAGAAAGAAAAGTATCCCGGTGATTATCCAAAGTTCTAGCTAAGGTGACACCAGGTAAGTCTGTTTAAGAAAAATGATGAAGCCTTTGATTTGTTGATTACGAGATATTGGGGCTGGCGTTGTTTCAGGTTCACTTGGATCCAAGGAAAAGGTATCGAAGTCGATGAAAAAGCCAGATGCAGTTTGATCTATTTTTGGTAGCTCAGCAGGTTTTGTTGAACTTGTAGATGGCTCTTGTTGAGGCATGTTTATATAGACATCAGTGTTGGGTCGAATTGAAATTTGTCTTTCATTTTGATTTTGAATTTCTGTTTCAAGAGGAACTAGTTCCATGGCATTGTTGCATAGTCCATTATTCCGTATAGGAGACTCTTCAAACGTGATGAGTCTTTCCGTCTGAGCTTCCTGTATGGTCGCGAGAGGAGGGCGTCGGCTACTCAGGAGTCCACGAGGCCTACCATTCAGTATCAGCCACATAGTGTGGTTTTATCAGATCAATGGAGACGAATCTCTTCTCTTTTTTCCCGGCAACGTAAGGAGTGACACCCCCTAGAGAACTTCTTGGCATGTTGTTCAAGGCCCTCTGGACCCCATATAAGTGACTGACCCAACTACCACCCGCCCCTAATACTCTAGCTGTTAATGATTGCTTTAAGTCCCGGTTTTTCCTCTCTACAACCGAATTTCCCTCTGGATGGTACGGAGAGGAGTACCGCAGTGCTACCCCCAAACTTCCCATGGCTTCCTTGTAAGCCCTAGAGCTAAATGCAGGGCCACGGTCAGAATGTAATGTGCCAACTGTGTATGTCCCTATAAAGACTCGCAAATCTTTGATAACAGTTCGAGCGTCAGCCGAGCGCTGAGGCCATACCCATAGGAATCCCGAGCAGGAAATCACTGTAACCATCATATATTTGTAAGCCCCATCAGATTGTAGTGGGCCGCAGTGGTCCAAATAGACACACACGAGTGGTTGTCTGATATTAGCAATGGTGTCTGTGCTGGACGTGTTTTGGTGGAGCCCTTCATCTATTGACAGATGTAGCACTTTAAGACATAATCTTTGGTCTGCTTTGTTAACACTGGCCACCAATAGCGTTGTTTCAGTAAAGAAACTGTCGCCGTAACTCCTGGGTGTGCAGAACCCAGACCCTCGTGTGCAGCTAATGTTAAGCCTAATCTGCGATCCATGTTTGGTATTACTCTATCCCCCACTCCGGGAATCTGAGCAAATGGAACGTTATTTGCATCTAAATTGTAGCAGTACTTGAGTGGAAAACCTTTCGGCAATGCCATATTGTCTTTGTGTAAAGCAATGACAGCTACCATGATCGGTCCGTCTATTCTCGTTTTGGAACGAGTGATTGCAGCTACGGAAGCAGTTCGTACTGCCCCCTTTGCGGCTTCATCAGCCAATGAATTCCCTTCAACGTGTACGCCATCACGTTGATGACTCAGCGTGTGTATCACGTGAGCTCTTGGTAGTTCGTTTTTCAACTCAACTACCTGTTCCCATAGCATTTTATGCTTAATTGTGCCACCTTTGAGTCTTTAAACTCATTTTGTCCCCAATGGTGAAGATATTCATTGTATGGACACAGTTAAAAGAATCGCACACAATTAGTGTGGGTAATTCTCGATCCGTATTTATCAGTGCCAGTAATAGTGCTTTTAATTCTGTCAGCTGTGCAGTCGCCTAGAGACTGTGTTTTTGTACAGCTTGGATGGAACTTTCCGTCCTGCATACGTCCTTTTATGATCGAACATGCGGCGCTGTATTGCTGTTTACTTCCAATGGCCGGCTGAGCAGATCCGTCAGTGTAAATTATGTATTCATACTGATCAAAAGCCATTATTTCATTCGGGAGAAGATATCCTTGTTCATATTGCAAAAATGCTTGTGTTTTCAGACTTGGGTCGTATCTGTATTCTACGTCTGATGCGGTGAGAGAATTAGCCCATTGTATCCATCTCGGATGTAAGGCTTTAACATTAGGAACGCTTGCCTTTGTAGCAGCTTCTAAGGCTGGTACTGGAGTCACGACAATAATTTGTTTCCCCTGAGCCAGTGCTCTTTCTCTCACTACGGCAGTCTGTACTGCTGTCAGGGTTTTCTCTGTAGATGCAAAACGCATTTCAGCGTTTGTGTACAAGTGTGATTTGTATGCTATGGGTACTGTTTCGCCTTCATTGAAGGTTAGGTAAGTGTACCCAGATTGACCCGATATAACGCGGATCACCAGATTGCGTACGTTTACGCGTGTCTGCAAGTGTTTTGAAACTATCATGTCAGCTTGTAGGGAACGAAGGATATCTGTGTGTTCCTGTGTCCATTGCCTAACTGAAAAATCAGGTCTTATTAAGTCGTAGAAAGGTTTAACCCTTTCTGCGTAATCCAAAATGTATGTTCTACCAAAATTCAGGAATCCTAGTATGGATTGTAAATTTTTTAATGATTTTGGAGGTTGGAGCAGCGCACACTTTTCTAAAAAGTTAGCTGCCAAGCTCTTGCCTTCACTTGAAAGCTCATATCCCAAAAATAGGACATTGAGGTGGGCTATTTTTGATTTTTTTAAGTTGAATTTGTAGTCCTCAGAGGCGAATCCCAAGATTATGGTGCTCACCCTGGTCAAGTGTTCCTCCAGGTCATCATCCATCAGATAAATATCATCCACATAGGACGATGCCCCTTCATCCAGATTCTGAAGTAACTCAGTTACTCTGGCGGAAAACAACCCCAGGCTGTTCTTATACCGCTGGGACCCCAGCGCTGAGAATGCTGTCAAATATCTGCTCTCAGGCGCTATATTTTGGCAGAAAAATCCATTTGAGATATCTAGTGTTGTTTTATAATTTTTCCGCACAATGTTATTCATCAATGCGGCACTGTGTGCGTTTTGTACTGCAAATGTTTTTGTGCATGAGTTCAGATGTCTATAGTCTAAAAGTGGACAATATGAATTGTCGGGTTTCATTACGGGAAACAAAGGATTATTCATCGAAGAGGCGCAAGTTTCAATCACCCCCCTGGTATGCAAGTTGATCTAAGATCTCCCTGACCTGTCTTTTAGCTTCTTGCTTAATTGGAAACTGTCTCTGCGGAGTTGGAGTAGATTTTAATGGTATCACATGGTGGGTTGAATCTTCATCCCACCCAACGTGGTTGCGGTACAGTGCAGGAGCAAGGGCACCGCCCACTCCCGCGCGTATGTGTGTTTTAGATATTGGGGAACGAGGTTGGAGAAAGCTGGCATAATTACCGTTTCCGCCTTTGGGGAATCCATAACAATATTAGGCGGCCAATCTCTTTCAGCAAAAGAATGTCTTAGCCAAAAGTCAGGTTCTCCCAAAAGAGACCTTTAATTTTTCTGGGCTTGTCCCCTTCCATCTGGAGTGTTATTTCATGTAACCTATGTGGGACACTTAACCCAGTATCAGGCGTTTTCACCGTGATATGTTCACTCAACTCCGCTGTCACCAGAAATTCCATCAGGTACTGGCGAGCTATTGTTACTTCTGCTGCGCTGTCTAGCATCGTCAGAGCCCATTCCCCGTTCAGTAGTTGAGTCCTCAGAATTCTGGGCATGTCTAACTTTGAGACCAGCTACTTTTTTCTTTTTGAATTGAGGCTTTGCTTTAGGCTTTTCTTCTTTTTTGGAAGCGTAGTCTGAAGTGTGTTGCGTGTCTCTGGACTTTGTACGCTCTTCTTGTCTGTGTTCTGACCGTCCTTCCGTCTCAGAGTTTTTCGATGAACCCTGAAAGGAACAAGAGGAACGTGTATCAGTGTCCTGATACCCGTCAGGTTTTCTAATGATGTCCCTATTCCGAAGGTTATACCTCCTTTCGGAGGGCTCCTGTTGAGGAGACCTACCTCTGGATTGAGATATGTTCTCTTTATTCTTTTGTTGTTTGTTATTATCCCATTTCTTCTTTGAAGAAGCAGGTGCTTGCTTAAAGGTATCCTTTTCGGGACTACCCATCAGTTGAGGTTTTATTGCTCTAGCCCCCAAGCTGTCTCTGCCTAATTCTGCATAAGCAGTTTCAATTATTTTAGGCAATTCATGTTCCTGTTGTAGAGGAGTGAACTCCCTTAGGCGTTGGCGTATTGCCACCGATGCTGCCTCTCATTTAATATTCGCTAATATTATAGCTGATACCTGGGCAAAAGTACGTGGTAATTTCATCCCTAAGTTCAGAGCAGGTTCTGCTCTGTACTCGTTCTGTATTTGTCTTAATACATCTGGTATTACTGCTAATGACGGGATACCATGAGTCCTGGTATATATGGCAGTGAAAACTGTACCCCAAGAGGTACAATCCTCTATCTGGGGTGTTATCCCCATGGGCAAGCAAACTGTTAACATTCTGTGTTTTTCATGTGGGCTGGTATTTGGAAATACCGCCTCTAGCTGTGTTATTTTTTGAGCCACCCAGAATAGCATTTGTTCATGTTTAGTGGGCATTTTACCCATCACTGCGTGTAATGTTTGTGGTGTAATTTTAGTTGTTGATGTTTGAGTCGGACTTGTTGGTGTAGCCGTTGCTGGCTGAACTGTGAGTGTTCTCATAACGAACGGTCATGTTTCTGTAAAGTCTTATTAGTTCTTTATGAAGTGTAAGTAAGCCTCCTGCTGGCATTGTTTCAATGTCAGGATGTGGTGTGTAGGCTGCTAGTACCGGCCATGTTGCTCCGTCTCTTCCGAGCGGACCGAGTCTTACTTTATTTCTTGTATGGGGGAGGGCGCCTTTAAACAACTATAAATGCTACTGGTAAGTGAGCAGAATTTCAATCTCCTCGTACGGACAATATTCGTTTGGTATTTCATCTTCTGTGTAGTAATGAAATGTCTTTGGACGTGCATTTGCCTCTGGGATTTTAACCCATGAATAGAATACCTCTGTTCTAAATGATTTGTGTGCCTCAATCACGAAGGTTACTGGCCCACCCCTAGCTGTTAAACCATAGGAAGCTAGTTTTATGGTGATGGCATTTCTAACATTTTCTGAAAGATGTATAGCATCTGCATCTTCTTCTTCAGCTGAGAGATTTAGTTCACGCACTATTTCATCCTGCTCAGTCATTGTTTTTTGTAAGAAGACTTTTTCAAGGGAACTGAGATAAGGTGTTATGCACAATAGGAACAACGTGTCCTTCGAGCTTGATTAACCAACAGCCAATACATAGGATTTTTGCCTATTCAGCTGCGGCGGATTTTTGTTCCCTCCCACTCCAGACGTCTCTGGGGAAATGTTGAGTAGGGGTCTCTGAGAATAGCACAACTGAACTACTCAGATTTGACTGTTAAATAAGTATCCAACCAACGTTGGCGGCGCCATGTCGTGTAGTTCCTATAAACCTATATAGTATCTGCGTGTTTAGACAAAACATACACTGTAGGATTGGTGTAAGACTGATTCTAGACACCCCCACCGGGTATGTTGGCCTGTATACCAGCTAGCTAACAGTGCCACTAGAAACTCCTCTTACCAAGGAGAGAATAGTTCTTGGCAACTATCGCACATGACAACCCTTATCCCTCAAGACCGTGGAAACAGTGTACTACTTTTCGCTCAGTCACTCGTGCTTACTTAGTCTCAGTGAGATACACAGAATAAACGGTATGGACGTTTTTCAATAAGCATTTATTGAACAGTCGTTATTCTAGTGTAATATAGGTGTGCTGAAACAACCACTAGACGGTAACAGATATAAATGATTAGAAGCACTAAGAAAGTAAAAGGATGGTAGATTTCTACCATTTTGCTATAACCATGAATACAGGCAAGTATATAAAATACATGACAGCAGAATGCGTACTCCGAAAGATGCTACCCTAACTAGATGTACCCAAGTGTACCTAGCATGTGTGTAGGTGTTAAGCCAAGAATCCCTCTAGGATAAAGTCAACCCCATTACCTGAAGTGAGAGACTGTGGGACCCCGTCTTGGTCTCGAGTTGGACACCCCACAAGTGATGTTAGACCACAGCGAGCTGGAGTATCTGCATGCAGGAATCTCAGCGTCTCGCGTCAGTGTGTCAGCAGGGAAGTCCTGATCCCCTCTGACTATCTCAGCAAGATGTGATGTTTATATACCCAAAGGTCTCCCCGGGGGGGGGTTCTAACTTGCTGTGCCACTTTTCGGACTTAGGATGATGTCGGGAATGAACCTTGTACATAGTTATTATGCAGGAGATGGTAGTCCTGCTGAGTTTCCAAGAATCCTCATGCATAATGTATGAGGCTATTGTTCAGGGAAAACCCCACGTTCTGTAAGCAGTATCGTAACTAAGTAAAGGGTCAGTCCTAGCAGCCCGTTATGTATGTAATGTAGGGACGAATATAGGTGAAAGGTTGGGATGTTACCCGGGCCTATATTGGGGTACCTATATGGAATATAACAGGAGAAAGGCACAAAAGGAACGATATCACATCTCTATAAGATATTACAATCTGCAATGCATATGGAGCAACCCAGACATAAAATACTCTGGGAGCAGATGTTAGGGGAAAACATTACAGATAAACAATGGGATAAACTATATAAAGACATACATAAATTCAATCGCTCTATGGGACTGTGGGAAGCTCACTATAAAGTACTTAACGACTGGTACATGCATCCCGCGAAACTCAAATTGATCTTTCCCGAGACTTCGAGGACCTACCCCGTCCGGAGGACAGCAACTGCTGAATCGACGCTAGTAAATACAGCGTTTTTATCTCCACCATTGACTCGAAGGAGCAAAATATTCACCACCATTGGGTTGGTCTACTCAAAAAAGGTACCTCACTGTTAGGTTATGGGTTCACTACATGACACCAAGAGTGAACCAACCATCGTGTAGATAGTTCATATAAATTGGTCCTGAAGAATTGCCACGTGATCGGTTTGACACAGCAGGCAAGAAACATGTCGACCTCAAATTTATAGCCACGATTGGACATTACTCCTGAATTGGCCTACACTATCCGTTTTTAGTTGGGACCAGTGGGCTGTCATATTAAAATTGAATTTTAGAGCACCACTGGTTCCCCTTTTGAATACCCTCCACCACACCTCCACTGCACATCTGCTCTCACACATCTACACTTTCTGGCCCTCTACTCACACCGCACACAACGGCTTGGGATACAAAAAGATCTCTGAAAAAGAGCCCCTCATAGGGTGCCCATCAGGCATTGCAGCACCGGCCTGACGAGGAGCATGCCCTATGATGAAGCATGACACCCAGCTGTGTGTGTGTGGGCCCCACTTCCGAAATTGGGAGACACCCTGTCTCTACCATAGGGTCAGGGAACAGACCTTCCTAGCCTCCTCTTTGCTGCCTCTCCTCTTAGGAACTGCATACCACTTAATTTGTACTTGTGTGTGAGGGTATCCCTTAATTACCTGGCTCTTCTATACATGGTGCTTGCAGGGGGGCCTACAATGGTTTTCAAGATGGATCTGCCCTCAGAACTGCCCAGCGTTTATTCATCAACCTATTGACATCCACTGATTTGTTATTAAAGTCAGTGATGAATCTCACAATGTTCGTCTGATATATATGCATGTATCTATATTAGAATATAATCCCCTTTAGCTTACTTTTTCTTATTTCTGCATCATTTTCTGTCTGAAGAGTATTTTGCAGAGAGGGCCTGCCATACGTGTGGACATTATGGCAAAAGGCCTTCTTCTCAGTTTCCCAGATATTAACACGCACATGTGAGCACAAGTATTAAAGCAATAGGTGGTGTGACTCCAAACTAAGTTGTACAGTCAGCAAGGAAACCCATTTAGTCTAGAAGCAGCTTTGCTCTTGTGCACCTTACAGTATCAACACGGTTTGAACAGCGAGTTTTGCCAAACAAGAGATTGCATTACACAAAGAATGTACAACTAATCTGCTTCGACAATCTAGTTGTTAGTCATTGCTTTTCCTTGATTCGCACCATACATTTATTTATTCTGCCTGAAACAGTTTATCTATCACAATCATAGACATAGAGCAGGAGAAAAAATGGTTGGTTGGGATCCACCTGTGGTGTTTAATCAGCTAAAATTAAGTGCCCTGGGCCCAAAGTATTTTCATAAGTCCACTGCAGCTGGTACAGGCCACAGCTCCTGCCACTGCCGCCGCCCGCCAAATGTCAGTGACAGCCGTGCCTATATGTAACAAGCATTGGCATAGCCAATAGGTCTCGCCTTTGGGACCTTATAAGTGTTTAGCCATGCAACAGTTGATGTTGTTGCACCAAGGATATTGTGCTGGATAACTAAACACTTATAAGGTCCCAAAGGCGAGACCTATTGGCTATGCCAATGCAAATTATGCTGCATAATGTGGCACATTTTGTGTTAATATTAATTCATTCTTTTGTCATTTGTACACGTTAACACTGTCTGAACAAATGTTTTGCCCTATTAGTAATAGTTTACCACACAAATACAGCAATATTCAACTGTAGGGTGAACAGTCAACCTTTGCAAAGTGCCTTCTGCTGCAAAACAATATGCGATGCTGCATGTTTGGTAACTTTTGATCTGTTTGAGCTCAAAACAATTTTTTTATTAAAATCTGCAAATTATGCAGCAGATGATGGATTATGTGGCAAATACAGTAAATCTATTAATATATGAAGCATGCTGTGGCTCCAAAATCGCATAATTCCAGCGTCCCTGGATACTACAGTGCCTATTGTGCAAGCTCTTTAATCAAGTAGAAGACAAGCTCTTTAATCAGCTAGAAGCAGTTTATAGGGCAGCTGTCTGATTTCGTAAGCAGTTTAGGAAGACCAACCACACCTGCAATGCCACACCGGCAATGCCCTTGTTGCACATCATGGATCATATCATCTTTACCCTGAATTACATTTCTTCAAATGCTTCCATTCCCTATCCATGCAATATTTTAGTTCTATGATATAGATCTATTCCCACGGAAGGGCATTGGAATTCGTCTACCGGTGTCTCCTTCCCATCTCACCAACTGCTCAAGATTCAACCTCTATGTCCTTGCCACCTCGTGCTCTCCTGCGACTGTCCAATTTCCATGGCAAGCAGTAAAAAAAAAAAAAAAACAGGAACTCTGCTGTCTGTTTGACAGATTAACAACTTTTCTTCCTTTAAATAAACAAAAAAGTTTGATTTTCGCATTTTAAATCTATTTGCTTCCATCTTTTGGCCCTCATTCAAGTTGCACAGTTTTAGGGTGTAAACTCCGAAAACAAAATTAATGTTATGACTGAATTCGCGTAGATTGGGCCATAAGTGTGCAGACCCAGTTTTTTTACCTAGCAGAATTCTGCACGGTGTTGCTTGTTTTGGCAGGATGCATGCCACATTTGCCACCTGCTCTGAGAAGGTATACGAGCTCTGTGCTGGGCGTGAAACGAGGACAGAAGGACAAAGGAGGAAGAGTGCCCTGTAAAACGAAATTCTTGGGAATGGATGGGGGCATAGAGCATCTAAATCGGGCATGCTCTAAGAGATCGGCAATAAAGCGGTCACCGTGCTCACACATAAGGCACGGCGACCGAGTTGTGAATATGAAAGTGGCCCAAAAATGGTGTGCCGCGCTAGAAGTGCGTGCCACGATATGGAAACAAAAACAAATAATCAAAATGGAAGCGGGCTGGGAGTGGAAGGAGGGCAGAAGGACAAAGGAGGAAAAGAGTGGCCTGCAAAATAAAATGCTTGGGAATGGATGGGGCACAGAGCATGTAAATCGGACATGCTGTAAGAGATCGGCAAAACCAAAAGAAATTAAAGCGGGTGCCGTGCTCACACATAAAGGACCGCGCCCGTCCACATACCGTGCACATAAAAGTTATGCGTATGGCGGCCCGTGAAGCGGCCGCCATGGTGTATAAAAATAAAAACATGAAAGTGGGCACCGTGCTCAAACATAAAGCACGGGGCCCGAGTTGTAAATATGAAAGTGGCCCTAAAATGGTGTGCCGCGCTAGAAGTGTGTGCCTCGAGAATGAAACACAAGCATTGGCCGCGCGGCCGTAAAAGTAACACCGCACGGCCGCGAAATGAAATAAACAAGCATTGGCATAGCCAATAGGTCTCGCTTTTGGGACCTTATAAGTATTTAGTTATGCAGCACAATATCCTTGGTGCAACAACATCAACTGTTGCATGGCTAAACACTTATAAGGTCCCAAAGCGAGACCTATTGGCTATGCCAATGCTTGTTTATATATGTTGCAGCGTGGCATGCTGATTTGTATCTTTAAGTCTGGTGGCCGCGCCTTTCTTTTATTCTGCACGGCATGGCTTGCCCACCTCCATACTTTAACTCTCAGCGCAGCGTCACTTGTTTAATAATTAAAAGTACAGAAAGCGTGCCTTTGTTTTTTATAAGCACAGCACCCGCTTTCCTATACGTGTGTTTTAGGGCTGGGTGTATGCAGGCTGCATCTGAAGTTATCTCACACCGACCTCCACGCTGAGGTCTGTATTTACCGCACCACTCTCCAGGCACCCATCTAAAGTTATCTCACACAGACCTTCGCGGGATGGAGGGGGCTGTGCAGCCGGCTAGGACTGGGTGTGAGCGGCCTGTGTCCGATGTTACCGCACCCTGTGAACTCCGCACCCCTAGAGTGTCTGTGACTGGGCAGGTTTCGTCTGAGGTTGCCCTCACTTTGACATCTGCAGAGTGGAGGAGGGATGCCCACCAGCACCCTGGTGGCCTGCGCAACGGACGCCGAAGTCTTCACTATTCCGGAAGTTCAGGTAGGGCATGGGTCTGACACAGCCACTCACTGGCTCCACCTCACTCGGGAGAGTGGCTGCAGAGACAAGTCTGTCTCTTTGTGAGGGCTTTTCAGGGGTCTAGCTGTGCTCTGGTAGGCGCACTTCATTATTTTTATAGACCTCAAGCTGTTCCGTGTCAGGGGTGTGCAACAACCTCACAATGCGCACTCTAAATGGAGGGCATTGATAAAAGGTGATATTATTCTCCAGTGGTGCTCATTTTATCCACATTGGAAAGATGAGATGCTGAGTTGGTTCCGTCTGTGTTCAAATCTGCAGCGATCAAGGCATACTCTGATTCATGCATTACCCCACTGAGCTGTGGCGCAGGAGTGGGAGAGAGGTGACTAAAGTGAACCAGGTTTCCTAGAAAGTACCTTGTAGCTCCTCTTCTCCTCTCTGCAGAACTACAGCCTGACCTTGCTCGACCTAAACAGTGTAGCGGAGAAAAAAAACAGACCCGAAGTGACACGATCTGGAAGCAGTGAATGAAAATAAAATGGGCGTTTTTGACCGCTGGCAAGTTCTGGATTGGTTATTATTTTGCCGTCTAAATTGAAGGTTTAGCGCGGGTATAAACTTACACAATTAGGAAAGCTTTTACTAGAAATAAACGCGGTGACTTATTGTTTTCATTAAATGAGAATGCTCGTACGAATTTAGGAGTTGTAAATCAGCCCAGATTAAGTTAAACATTATGAACTCTGAGGTTGCTACAGTCACGAAGACTGCTCCCAGTCTCAAGCGAGCACGAATTCGTCGGTTTGGATTAGTGTTTTAAAGATGGCCACCCGAGCTGACAATGTCCTTCCGAAGAGCACTCGGTTTAGACGTTGAAAACAGCACGGGTGGAAACGTGGTGCGCCGATTTCACAGTTCCGGTTAGAAAAACTGTTCCGTTGAGACGGTTCTGTGATGAGATGCGACCGCTCGCTGCGCTTCGGAACCTTAGCCGAACCCTGCGAGTCGTGCTCGGCTGCGGTAGAGCAGAACCGCGCTACCTCCACCTTCCGTGTGGTCAGCGAGGACCCGGTAGGGCAAGAATCCGGAGCGCCTTGTTTGTAGCACACAGCTTGTAAATAACAATGCATTAGATGGGCAGGTTTACAGTTTATTTATCCGAAAAGAGACTCCCGGGCGAGCTGGTGATCCCATGCTCCGACGGCAGCGTCACGCCTGCATAGTTATTCTTGTACCAAAGGTCGGCATAGCTAAGAGTGTTTCAGTGCCTGATATGACCCTTTCCGGTTGTTGTTTGTTTTTTCAAGGCAACTGCATGTTGCATTCTGGGAGTCGTAGTTTTACTCGGAAACATTTTAATTATGGGTTTAAAAATCCCAGCATGCAAAGTGGTGTTGGCTAAAAAGACATGACCGGTGGCATTTGTCGTACGTGATTTGGATATTCTTGTCACCAGTTTGTCTCCACCCGGAAAAGATGCTGCACTCGCTTAGATCTTGACCTTTCGAGACCTTTAGAGCCCATTGACGTCAATAGCCTCTTCTGACATAAGTTTCCCTTTTAGTGCTGTGGATTGAAGGAGTAGTTAAGGCGACCATGACATACACTCTGTATTTATTTGTACCAAATATAGTGTATGGTTGGATGTTCCATACGATGATCGCTTGACACATCTGAATGTACTTCTTACATTAAATAACTCGATTGGATAAATGTTTTGAGGGTCACGTTATAGGACGTGCAGTTAGGTGGTCAGACCCTCAAAAAGGTGTCTATCAACTACAAGTTTGAGACGCATCGAATTAGCACATGAATGGGTTTAATGGCAGGTTGAACGGGTGTCATTTACAAGTTGAGTGGGTTACAATCTGATTCCTTGTACAGGTGTGGGTTGGGATTGGAGTATCTCGATGTGGCAGGGTGATGTGCTTAGCTGAAGTCTGGCACGGGTGTATCATGGGAATGGACACAGAGTAAACAATCCATGTGATACACCCGGGCACCTCCCATACCTAAACACTCTCCTTACTAGTGGGAAGAGAAGGAAATGCCCTCAACTTTGCAGAAGAATGCTGAAAATGTAGACGTGTGAAACTAAAGAAATGTAGAGTGTAAGAATAAGGGTAGGAGTGAGTGAGATGCATGTGCCAGGAGTAGAGGGAAGGTATGGAAAACTGTGGTTCTTTGTGGACTCATTCTGGAAAACAGTAGTAAATATGGTGGAAATCTTATTCATCCACTAACGTGCAGATTATCACACATGGAAACAACCATAGCCAACAGTGGCATAAACAAAACATTCCCTAAAATAACTTTGTGTAAGATATTTATTTATTCATTGACAATAATAGAGTGCTCAGGAAAGGTGATCACACAGTGCAGCAAATGTGATATAGTGACAGGTGTGCATGTAATCAAAACAAACAAGCGCGCGCGCTCGCACGGCAGCAGGGGGAGGGGGGAGAGGAGGGAGCCTGCGCGATTCACTTGTGGGAGCGAGCGGCGCCAGGAGCGATAATTGCTACCATATGGCGCCAGCTGCTCTCTCCCGCAAGTGAATCGCCAAACGTGCACGCGTTGCCATTGAAGGCAATGGAACGCGTGCACAATTTTGGCTGAAAAGCCGAATCAATTGCAAAAGGTCTTTTTTCCCATGCAGCGCATGCGCGCTGCGTAGGCGAGACCTAAAAAAAAACACGAGTGGTGACGCGAGTTGTGCGCACGCGCGCGACGAGAAAAAGTGCTGTGCACGTCGCGCGCGCTTGTGCGCGTAACCGCACGCTGGTGGCCGCTTTCGGAGCACTTTCTAAAGCCCCTTACTAAAGTCTCGCAGAGCATCGCATGCGCGCTGGCTCAGCGAGACCTAAAAAGCACATTAAATAGCTCCAGTGATAAATTCTGCTACAAAATAGACACACAAGGTCACCATGTGGTGGCTAAATAAGTGCCAGTGTTTAGAATAAGTGTAAGGTGCCGAGCACCAGCAAACCCCACTCAAATTAAGCACTGATCCACTGAAAAAATGCAGGGAAAAAAACCCAGAAAAAAAAAATCTGTGAGAATGTTTGTAATAGGAATATAAAACGATGTTGGACTAATCAATAGTTTTTCAAATGTCATTAAAAACAAAAATACTTTCAAAAGAGTACTTTAACAATCATCATCAAACATCACCTAAATGTGTTGTTAGGTGAACAGAGCCTATGTTCCTACTAAGTTATTCATGCATTTACACTGACTCACAAAACATTAGTAAATCGATGAAACACAGCTGTATAATTCCACTTTCTGAAAAGAACGCAGTTTCTGTCTCAGGGAAGAACATTTTCCCCTTGCATCAAAACATCTAGTGCGTCAAATTAAATTGGTCTCTTTGTAGGCACTATGCTAAAAATCTAAGATGTCTTTGCTCCCCTCTGCGTCTCCACTTACACAATTGAAAAGTTAAATCTGGGCTTCACTGACTCCCCTTGCAGAGAAGGGCTCTAGCCTTGAAATGTTTATCAAGTCTCCCAACTGCAGTGGTAGTCATAGAAGAAAGAGTCCATAGAAGGCTTTTGTTCTGTGTGTTTGGGCTCCCCTATGCTGCCACTGTAAAGCAGGGGGCAGAGAAATAGGCGCAAATGTCTTAGCACAGGATCGATTATTAATGTGACTCAAGCCTTAGAGTAAAAATATGCTGATGTTAAAGCGTATGCGAGTGATGCATACATATTCTCTAGAGAGGAGCAAGGGCATTGAAAGATGCGTAACCCCTCAGCAGCCTTCTTCTGTCTAGGGAAACTACAAACCAAGCATGTTTTACTGACCTGCCCAGCCGCCCCTCGTGCCAAGCCGCCCCTCTTACCCAGTCACCCCGTAAGTCTACATTTGATCCCGGATTCTTTAGGGAAGTTAAAGCAGAACATATATTCCTGTCCTCAATCCTTGCTTTTCTATTCCTTTCTACCCTAACTATTTCAGAGTAAAAAATTTATTTCAGGAGAACATGACATGATTGGCGTGGGACTGAAACCGACCATGTTTCGTTTACTCCAGAGCAGACACGTGCAAAGATATCAATTGTGAAGAAAAGGCAATTAGGTACAATTTACAGCAGTGGTTCTTAACCTGTGGTCTGGGGACCCGGAGGTTCTGCAAAACATTCTCAAGCGGTCTGCACTGCTTAGAAAATTAAATAACATTAACAGATTAATAAAGTGTATATAAATAAAAAAGCAAAATATAAAATTAAATATTTTAAAATGTTCTGTACATGTGAAGGTATTTGAAAATGGAGGCTAATAATTAAGTTACATCCTCAGATTGATTTATGGGAGCAGTAGAACTGCATCCAACAGAATATAATATAGATGAATTGAATTTAGAAAAGCTCCGACTCTCCCGTTAAATTTTGATTTTTTATATTTGTTTTTGAATAAATATAATATTTCATTATGTGTGTATTTGATAAATGCTTGTTTCTGTATTTATTCCTTATTGTTTTGCGGCTCAGATCATCAAAAATGCTTAGCCTGAGCCCCTGCCTTCCAATAATGACACTGTGGGGGTCCCTGGATTCTAGTAATTATTAAGTGGGGTCCACAGAAATCAAAAGTTAAAGAACCACTCGTTTACAGCATAGATCCACTCTTGTGTCTGAAAACACTTCTTCCAGGCCGAGTGGGTCATTAAGGTATTCTATGTGTATCCGATCGGCCTTGGAGTAGGGTCTAAAAGACTGGAAAAGCTGGCGTTTTAGATTTGACATAAATCTCCTAATCAACTTTTCTCATAAAAAATGAGAATCTGGCTTTTGCCAAGTCTAAATGTTTTCTGACAGTGTTTTGCATATGGAAGCTTCCTGCCTTTCAGAGCTATACCACCTCTAAGAACCAAGCAGACATGCTGCACGCTTGCGCACTAACATCAATTCAGTCTTCCTGTGGCCGCATTACACATACGGAGCAATTTCCTTGTTTTCGCCGTGCACACCTTTCAAAAGACGCGCCCTGTGCAAACAAGGAGAATGTGCCATATTAGAATGCATGTGCTGCCCCCAGGGCAGCCGCAAACTCGAGCTGCCCCCAGGGCAGTGCATTCAAATGAAAGATGGAGCAACTTTGAAGCAGCCGCTTTGTGTTTTACTGGGCAAACAGCAACCCACCAGCACTTTTAAAGATGGGTGAGATATCCCCTTGCAGGTGGGTGCAGTGAGTGACTTTTTTTTTTAGGGGGGTCTATAGGACCCTCTTTACCCCAGCCAGAAGGCTGCCATCAGGGGGGTACTGTCAGTGCGCCTTCTGAAAGTTTCTTTCCCTTTGTCCCTGCGTCTATAATAGGCTCTGGCGCAGAGGCAAAGAGATTCCCCACCCCCATGCCAGTGAGGGAACGCCCTCCGATGATAGCGCTGACGCTATATGTGTGCCAGCACTATCTGTATTAAACAAGGGGCCGCACAAACATCTGTGGCCCCTTCTGTAATAGCAAAGTGCCCCGGGGTCAAGCAAAGCGAGCGCATACGTCCGTTGCTCCCCCAGGGCACTTGGTATAATAGGGCCCCTGGTTGTCAACACTACAGCTAATACTCCTAGCCATACATTTTCTCAAATATTCCAGTACTGGAGTTAGAACAGTAAATGGTCATGTACTTGCCTACTTGTTTTTTTTTCCATAGCTCACCTGGGTGGGTGTAATAATCAAAATATGGTTACTTGTGGGGGCAAGGAACTACAGGGGAGGCAATATCACCGACACCACATGATATCTGATTCTTCTCAGTCTTAAGTCAATTAATGCCACTGTTTGTGTGCTTCCTTCTGATTAGATGTCACAGAAAGGTATACAGTACAATGAGAGAAATGATTGTTAGGGGAGATCAATAGTGCATGGCACACCGTGAACTTCAGCTGTGCACAGGGCCCATCCCTTCCAGCACATTTTACTCATTCCAAGGCTATTGTGTATCTAGCAGCAGCATGACTAAGAATTCAGAAGCAGTAGCTGAGCACCTCCACTAACGTTGGCAGGACTCTCGTGGGCTCTTCGTGTCACTGGGTGGGAGGCTCAGCCTCTTCGAGTTACACCACTGGATTAGTGAAGCAATTCCCCTGGGGTGAGGAGACAACACTCTTCTTTGTGGACCATCTTGATGGAGGAGGCAGGCTAGGAGATGTGGCGGGCAGGGAATATTCTCTCAGGATATTGGTGGCTTGGCGCACTATGGGTGTAACTGGCTCGTAAAATGTCACACAGGACAATAAGCAGAAGACAGTAACAACGTATAGACCTAATCATCAATTCTAGTAAATGTTAACTCTAAAAGATATGAATGAGAAAAACAATATGGTTATAGACTGTGCTCATATCAACTAATACGTATGGGGCTTGGGAGCTGGGGGTGTTGTAGAGGTGGGAAAAAATGGTTGTCCCGCTAAAGTAGACAGACATTATTTATAGTAAGTGGGATAGCATGGTAACATAGACCCTAACACAAGCAAGGACAAGAATTGGCAAAGTGTTATGGGCTATCTTATTGTTCATCTCTTCCTAGGCATGTGCCCACTTGTCCCTGTTGCCAGGCAGCACCTTACTGTTCTACTCGTCACCCATGACAGCACAATGGTCTGTTCTGGGTTGGAAGGTCTAACACAGTTTGGTGGTAGTTGGATTTGAGCTGCTGCATGGGCTGGTGGTCCGTTGATCTCTTATCTTAATAAACGCTCCAAAAGGATTATTGGCGTTTGTCTTCATAATTTATCACTGGCGATGAGTTGTACCTGCGAGCGGACAGGTATTCAAGGACCACTGGTTTCCCTGCGGACCCACGAAGACTGTGGAAAAAGTTTTGGAAAAGGATTTATTGGCGTTTGTCTTCATAATTCATCACAAAGTCAATAGATCGTATCCGTAAAACCTATTGGATTTGCTAACGCTTGTTTTTCCCCCCTAGATGGTCACTTCCTGCGTGTGTGTGCCCACAGCAACCATCTTTGAATGTGCTTTCTTACATTTATGAAACTCAATTCAAAGATGGTCCTCGCAGATAGGTGTGCATCGCGTAAGCCATCTTTGAATGGGATTTCTTAAAATAAAACTACAAATAATAAAAAATACCTGCCGCACATGCTCACACATAAACAGCCATCTCAAAATGCTTACATAAAAACTTTTTAAGATGGTGGACTGCTAACAGCTCAGTAGGCATGCACTGAAAGCATGAGGGGATGGGGGGCAAGTGGCCATTGGAAAAGGGGTGGCAGAGAGTTTAATGAAGGGAGAGGTTGTGGGAATGAAGTGGGAGAAACGAGAGGGAGAGAAAATAGTTAGCCTCTCATATGTACTGCAATGCAAGGTCTGAGGTGAGTAGTGGAAGGATACATGCCACCCAACCAAAGTACGTGGAGATAGAAATGCTCCTTTGGTGAGACAAACAACAATAAAGAGAAAAGCCATTAAATCAGAAGCAGGGAAGTAAAAGCCAACCAATCATGAGTAAGGGGCTGACCCAATGCACACCTTATGTACAGTATTGTTCACATTATGTCTTCAGTGAGACCTAAAAATAGCCCGAACTGGTTGAGTAGTAAAAGACAGATATAATTGGGGTGTAGTAGAACCCTCGCACCACTGGGCCCCTTGCCCCTGCACCCACTGCACCATTGATAGCCACGCCCCAGTTTATTTAGTTTGCTTTTTATTTATGTTTTATTTAGTTTGCAGTGGCGGCTCCTCCGCTAAGGAGCATCGCCCCACTGCTTCAGCTGCAAGCTGAATGCAAAAAATAAAATGGTAATAACGTTCGTTATTATCATTTTGTTTTTGGCATTCAGCTTGCAGCTGAAGCCAGGTGGGCGGGGCTGGGCTCCCCACTCGCCACAGGGGTAGGAGTGGTGGCAGCACCTAAAGTGTGCATGCCGCTTTCCGGCCGTCTCGGCCGACCAAAGCCTCATGCGCACTTTGCATGTTCTCCACGCAGGCTGTATTACAGCCTGTGTAGAGAACAGGCACTGCCTGCCAGCCCCTGTCTGAGCGCTGAACCACGGCGCTCAGACCAATCACAATGCTGCTAAGGCAGCGTTGTGATTGGCCAGGGGATTTTGGGAGGCTGTGTGCTTCCTGCCCTGAAGAGAGGAAGACGGAGAAAGAAGAGTCGGCGGTAAAAAGGTATGTCCTTTTTAGGTCTCGGCCTGCACCAGCGCTTGCGCTGGTCTGGCCGAGAGTTTTAGTAAGCGGGTTTTGGAAGTGCAAACCCACTGGCTTTCGGCTGGCGACCAGCTTGCGTTCACGATGGCGTGCACGCGCGCAGCTGCCATCTGGGTTTCCTATCTCTTCCTCATTTCCTCGTCATGGCTCATTAACTCTCTGGACTCTGATGTTTCAATCGCAGCAGAAGCTCACATTACCAACTGACGGCCCTGGACTACAGTCACATGAAAAACAACAGCGATTAGCATTGAAATGCAAGCTTTCTTTTGTCTAGTTAGAAATATTGCTTCGGTGGGTTGATTTCACCTTATATCGCTATTTGTTTTATATTGGGAGTCACAGCCTAATTACCAGTATTTTTGTCTCTCTGTTTTTTAAAAAAATATTTATTCGCGCAAACCACAAAGCTATATTTAAGGTTACTTTTCCGCGTCACTTCTTCACTCTATTTAAACTCCACACCCCCACTCTTATTGTCTCTCTCCTTCTCTCTCTCTCCCTCTCTAATTCTCTCTCTACTTAATTAACTCTCCCCTCTCTATCTTTTTAGCCTTTCATTCTCTCACCCCTTTATCTGTTTCTCTGTCAAACTCCTTCATTCACTCTCTCTCCCCTTCTTTCTCTCTCTCTATCCCGCTCCACTCTTTATTCTATGTACACCCTTTCTCTCTCTTTCTCTCTCACCACCCTCTCTAATTGGGCATTATATCTTCACTCTATCGCTCACTCGGCAACACCACAGCATCACTCAGCATTACCACAGCATCACTCAGCATCACCACAGCATCACCACAGCATCACTCAGCGCAACCACAGCATCAATCAGAGCCAGCACAGCATCAATCAGAGCCACCACAGCATCAATCAGAGCCACCACAGCATCACTCAGCGCCACCACAGCATCACTCAGCGCCACCACAGCATCACTCAGCGCCACCACAGCATCACTCAGGGCCACCACAGCATCACTCAGGGTCACCACAGCATCACTCAGCGCCACCACAGCATCACTCAGCGCCACAACAGCATCACTCAGGGCCACCACAGCATCACTCAGGGCCACCAGAGCATCACTCAGGGCCACCAGAGCATCACTCAGCGCCACCACAGCATCACTCAACACCACCACAGCATCACTCAGGGTCACCACAGCATCACTCAGGGCCACCACAGCATCACTCGGCGCCACAACAATATCACTCGGCGCCACCACAGCATCACTCAGCGCCACCACAGCATCACTCAGCGCCACCACAGCATCACTCGGCGCCACCACAGCATCACTCGGCGCCACCACAGCATCACTCGGCGCCACCACAGCATCACTCGGCGCCACCACAGCATCACTCAGCGCCACCACAGCATCACTCAGCGCCACCACAGCATCACTCAGCGCCACCACAGCATCACTCAGCGCCACCACAGCATCACTCAGCGCCACCACAGCATCACTCACCGTCACCACAGCATCACTCGGCGCCACCACAGCATCACTCGGCGCCGCCACAGCATCACTCGGCGCCGCCACAGCATCACTCGGCGCCGCCACAGCATCACTCGGCGCCGCCACAGCATCACTCGGCGCCGCCACAGCATCACTCGGCGCTGCCACAGCATCACTCGGCGCCTCCACAGCATCACTCGGCGCCGCCACAGCATCACTCAGCGTCGCCACAGCATCACTCAGCGCCGCCACAGCATCACTCAGCGCCGCCACAGCATCACTCAGCGCCGCCACAGCATCACTCAGCGCCGCCACAGCATCACTCAGCGCCGCCACAGCATCACTCAGCGCCGCCACAGCATCACTCAGCGCCGCCACAGCATCACTCAGCGTCGCCACAGCATCACTCAGCGCTGCCACAGCATCACTCAGCGCTGCCACAGCATCACTCAGCGCTGCCACAGCATCACTCAGCGCCGCCACAGCATCACTCAGCGCCGCCACAGCCGCAACAGCATCATTCAGGGCCACCACAGCATCGCTCAGCATCACCACAGCATCGCTCAGCACCACCACAGCATCGCTCAGCACCACCACAGCATCGCTCAGCAGCACCACAGCATCGCTCAGCACCACCACAGCATCATTCAGCACCACCACAGCATCATTCAGCACCACCACAGCATCACTCAGGGCCACCACAGCATCACTTAGGGCCACCACAGCATCACTTAGGGCCACCACAGCATCACTCAGCACCACCACAGCATCACTCAGCGCCAAGACAATATCACTCAGCACCACCACAGCATCACTCAGCGCCAAGACAATATCACTCAGCACCACCACAGCATCACTCAGCACCACAGCAGTATCACTCAGCAAGACCTGAGTATCATTCAGCATCACCTCAGCATTGTCTCCGCAACAGTCACCACCACCACCACTACCACCTCAGCATCACTCAGCACCACCTCAGCCTGCTCTCGGAATCTGCCATCTGTTGATTCTCCCCTAGCGTCTGGCCGCTGCTAGTGTTATAATACAGGTACTAGTTCCCAACCTTCACCCTCCGATTGTTTATGCCCCCTCAAAAAAAAAAGCTTTAACAAACAACCATTGCAATAGGCAGAAACAAGTTGCCAGCATTGCAAGAACAAAAGAAAACTGAGGAAATCTTTTATTGTAAATACTTTTTTAATATGGTCGTTCAGTTTTACATAATGCCTTCTTGGTCATATAAAAAGTAACAAAAATGCTTCTGACACTTTTTTATTATAACTTTTCAGCATGCTGCACAGCAGCCACACTTCTCTACAGCACAGCTTGAAGACATTGGCAAAGTCAATAGCTCTGGCTAAACACTTATAAGGCCCCAAAGGCGAGACCTATTGGCTATGCCAATGCTTGTTTAAGAATGATTTCCCTTCTTCCTCCCTCTGTCCACCAGCCCCCACCGCCCCACCACCCCTGGTCGGTAGCAGCTGCTACTGTTGGTTTACTTTTTGTGTACACTGTGTTTATGGTCATTGCAAGATGGATGTTGGCTGGAGAATAAAACACTGCTTTTTCAGCATTATCAATAATAATGATCATAACTGCCTACTGAGAGTGGGTTATGTGGGGCACCTTTCGTCAGTACGTTGTATGCTGGGCCATGTAGGCCCATTCTTAAAATTTGAAAAGCGACACTTCAAGCTCCAGAATGCAAAGCTATTTTGCAGAAAAAGTCAAGGCTGGCTAAAGCAGTCAGATATCACGTGGAACCACGGAATAGTTTTTAAATGGCTCGTTCGATTAAATGTGACAAAACTACATTTTCAACAATGTGGCAAATCATTTTTAGCCAAGTTATAGAGACGAGAACTGTAAATTCATAATGCAATGAACCCTGCAACCTCGCTGGCTCCAGGCGGTACTTAACTCCCCATCACAGCTGCATAAACTGGGACGCACGGAATTAAAATGATTGCCCCAGCACCCAGGGACCGGGTGGGCTGAGAGAGAGGGACGCCCCTTTCAGCAAGAGGCCTTCATCAAAGGCCCATTTACTGCTTTACTAAAGCATTTCAAAACAGACCCTTGACCCGCCAGGGCCTTAACGAACGCGCTGGCGGCATAGCTCGTGCTTCAAACCATCGCCTGGAAACACACGAGGCAATCGAGCCGCGCATGCGCATGGAGCAGTTAATGATTTGTAGCAAGGAGTTGACCCTGTGCACTGCCAGTCACTAACAAAGAGAAAACTGCAAGCAAAACAAGAATTTCTTTTAATGCCAGAGGCTGAGAAATATGCATGTTTGATATTAAAGAATTTGACATTTACCTCCACTGACTCATTTCAAGATAATCGTTGCCACAATAAGCACACAATTCGGGTTAACTCTGTTTCTCGCTCATATCTGGCGCCGTGCTGGCCAATTAATCAATTCAACCGCAAGGGTAGCTTTTTAACTCTCTATATTGAAGGATAACTATTGCTTAATATGACCTTTTTAGTCGGTAAATTGAGATGAGTGCCCATGAAAGGTCAGCCGCTGTTTAAGCACAGGATAAGTATCTAAAAAAATTCTTATGTGCCGTGCAGTTTTCCGAATGTTTTTGCTTCTGGGCTCTAACGGTGGGTGCTGGTGCTCAAAATGTAGGGCTCGGCGCTCTCTGTACCACAGAAACCCTCTGCCCATCTTTAATTCCTGTACAATCGACCTGTTTTTGTCTTGTGCGCATTTCAAATCGAGCGACTTTAGGGCACTTGTTTAGAGGTGGTCCTCGTGAAAATTGCCTCGAGAGCACTGGATTCTCAAACTTCCGGCCTGCATCAAACATTCTTAGGGCTGCGAGAAGAGAGATTGTCCCCATGCCCATTCAGCCCTTGACCTCTCTCTTGGAAAAGTCAAGGGGATTGTTTGTGTAAAAGTGTATATTACGTTAGGTTCACAAAAAGGACTCATCATCATGAGCATCTTCGACCTCCTTGGCTGCTTTCCAACCACATCAAATATCTTATAGAAATCTGTAGATTCTAACTAGAAACTTGTATTTAATATCTGCTTCCCAGAGCTTAATTTGTAAAAAAAAAAAAAAATTAAAAGCAGGTGCCAGGACCCAAGGTTTTTCACAGGAGGCTTCTGCAGCTTACACGACCCAATGCCCCTGCTAGCGCTGCCTGATTGCTAGTGCCACTGCTATCTACTAACCATCACACACCAACAAATGTGACAATTTAGACTATTACAGGTCACACAAAGCTGTAAGAATGACCTGGATGAGATATTGGTATTGTAATTTGAAATACTTTGAAAATAGTCGGCAGATGAGTTCCACTTAAAAATTGGTATACAGCGGCACCTTTTGGTGTTCTGTCAAAAATAAGTGCAGGTGTTGTCAAATAAGTAGAAGGAGTATGCCCCAGAGAGCTTAAGGATGTTACGGGAAGCGTTGATGAAGAAAGGACCAAAGAAAATTTCTTTTGGTTTTAAAAGACCCCTCACTCACCAACCTAGTTGGTGACATGCTTCATCATTGGGGTCCCACCCGAGTAGCCGAATGCCACTCGGGTGTGCTACGACACCTGATTACAGTGGAGCGGGTATTTTGAGTGAATCAGTGAAGTGGTGATCATAAAACTGTCTTTATTGTACTCCGTTACTTTTATTATGGAGCAAGTAAGACAAGGTTAAAAATAAGTACACACAAGTATTACCATAAAGGACCTACTTGTCCAAAGGTAAAAACTATTGGTGGTGAGAAAGTGAAAAGAAATAAGTGGGTCTACATGTTTCAACCTACAGTGTGTATTACTAGGTTTTCATCAGGACCTGTGACCCGGGTGGTATACACACGCTAAGGTGTACCCTACCCTTGGTCACAATTGAAATACCATACTGTATACTCACAGAATGGGAACCCTTTCAGTCTTCAGGAAAGGAAACAATAAAATTCTGGAAAGAAAAAACACAATGATACCATGCCGCTAATTAATCATGTATCCATGGATCAACATATCCGTGCATCTCGCACACAGATCGTTCCCGTAAACAGAATGCATGTACCTGGTGTCAGTGCTCATCTAGCACCAAAAATGTGTGCGATCACACTCATAACCAAGACAGACAATACATAGCGATAAGTGTCTAAGTGAACCCAACAAACGCGTGATGTCATACCTCACTAGTCAAAGGTGTGCCAGTTGTCAGGGTACTGATTACCCCAGTGGATACGAGAAACAAGGAAACAGTTCCTCTGGTTAAAGCGTAGTAAGTTACACTGAAGATACTGCACTGAAACGATTTTTTTTTAATAAAAATGGGAAAATGGGAAAAGAGATATAAAGGCAGAGGCTTACACCGCGACGAAATTGCGTCTGGCCTCATGGTTAACGTGGGGATGGATGCTGACTTTAGTCAAACTCTGCGGAGAAGCATAAAACGTTAAGTAAAGGTAAGACTCTTCCCTTTAGAAAACACTCTGCAAACGCGCTCCCTGGCGCGCTCTTCGATGGGGATTTAAGTCCCCTTCACTGCTGGGGGTCCTTAGGGGCCAACTAGCTTACCTCTTACCTGCAGTAAGCCCCACACAGTGGGATTGCTGAGAGGTGGGCACAGGCCACGCCCCCTTTCTCCACCACTCTGCAAACGCACCTCCTGGCGCACTCTTGGTTGGGGGATGAAGTCCCCTTTCCTCATGAGGGTCCCTGGGGGCCAACTAACCCACCAGGTACTTCCAGTAAGCCCCACACAGCTGGATTGCTGAGAGTGGTCCGAGGCCACGTGCCCTTTTTACACCACTCTGCAAACGCGGCTCCTGGCGCACTGCTGCTCGGGGGATGAAGTCCACTTGTGTCCTGAGGTCCTCAGGACATAAGAGGACCTCATCGCCCCACCAGCAGTGCGCCAAGAGGCACGTTTGCAGAGTGGTGTAAAAAAGGGCATGGCCTCGGACCACTTCTCTGCAATCCAGCTGTGTGGCGCTTACTGGAGGTACCTGGTGGGCTAATTGGCCCCCAGGGACCCTCAGGAATGAAGGGGACTTAATCCCCCAACTTAGAAGCTACGCCAGGGGCGCGTATGCAGAGTGGTGCAGCGGAGGCGGGGCCTCCGGCAGATGCCGGCTTTTCTTTTTATATTTTTTTTTAGAAGGGGGGCAGTGTGGCCCCCCTTCTTTTAGTATTTTTGAGGCCCTGGGGACCCCATCCCCCAGGGCCTGACCCTTTTTTAAAATGTATTTATTGGGAAGGAGGGCCGCGTGGCCCCCCTTCCCTAGGCCACTATTGGCCCAGGGGAACCCATCCCCCAGGGCCTGGCCTCTTTTTTTTTCTTCTTTTTTTTCATTGGGGAGGGGGCCGCATTGTCCCCCTCCCCTGGGCCACTTCTGGCCCCGGGGACCGCATCCCCCGGGGTCTGGCCATACGTTGGGGACCGCGGGGGAGCCCCAATGCCCCCACAGTCCCTGCCGGCTCCCCGCCTCCTGTGGGAGCCGGCATTGCTTTTGGGCAAGGGGAGCTGCTAACTTGCAGCTCCCCTTGCCCAAAAGCAATTCTGCTTTGCTTGTTGGAAGCGAGAGCAGGTTTCCTGCTCTCGCTTACAACAAGCAAAGCAGTGTTTGCAATGACCGGGCGGGAGCCGCACGGCTCCTGCCCTGTCATTGCAAACGGCAATGTCCCGGAGGTGGGCACCCCGGGACATTGCAGGAGCCGGCCCTGCGGGGTGGCAGTCCCCAGGGCCATCAAGGGCTCCAGGAGGGGGGCCGCACAGCCCCTCTCCCAACGAGTACAAAGCCCCAGGGAGGTGGTGGTCCCCGGGGTTTGGGGGGGCCCACGAGGCCCCCCCTCATTAAAGAATGAAGCCCCAGGGAGGTGGCGGTCCCTGGGGCTTGGGGGGGCCCACGAGGCCCCCCCTCATTAAAGAATAAAGCCCCGGGGAGGTGGTGGTCCCTGGGGCTTGGGGGGCCCGCGAGGCCACCCCCTCATTAAAGAAGGAAGCCCCGGGGAGGTGGTGGTCCCCGGGGCTTGGGGGGGCAAGTGAGGCCCCCCGATTAGAATAAAGCCCCGGGGAGGTGGCGGTCCTCGGGGCTTGGGGGGGCAAGTGAGGCCCCCCGATTAGAATAAAGCCCCGGGGAGGTGGCGGTCCATGGGGCTTAGGGTGGCCCGCGAGGCCCCCACACATAAATCAAGATTGCCCCGGGGAGGTGGCGGTCCCCGGGGCTTGGGGGGGCAAGTGAGGCCCCCCGATTAGAATAAAGCCCTGGGGAGGTGGCGGTCCACGGGGCTTAGGGTGGCCCGCGAGGCCCCCACACATAAATCAAGATTGCCCCGGGGAAGTGGCGGCCCCGGGGCTGCGGGGGGCCGCATGCTCCCCCGCGCAGAAAACAGCATTGCCCCCCAGGACCTGGCCCACCCGGGGGCTTTTAAAAACGAAGCGCGGGAGCCCGCGCTTTTTTTTTTTGTTTGTTTTTCCGCTGCCGGAATCGCGCACCCAGCGCGAATTCGCGGATTTTCTTTCTTTAAAAAAATGCTTTTTTTGGCCCTGGGGGTCCCACAGAGCAGGCCTAGGGGGTCAGGGTGTTTCTACCCTGCCCCCTTTTCTTGTTTTTTAACCTTTTTTCCACTGTAACCGAGTCACAAGATGACTGCCAACACATTCTGGTTTGGAGTGTTGGCAGCCAATCAGAATTGAGCTCTTGCTCGGGAGGGTTCGCGAACCCTCCTCGGTGCTCAGATATCGATATTTTTATTTTTTGAATTTCTCAGCAACTACTGAACAGATTTATACCATTTAAAAAAAAGGGCGCTTTCTGAACCAAGAGCTACCTTTTTGCCAAATTTGGTGAAATTCCGTTCAGCAGTTCGGGCTGCAACCGTGTCTAAAGTTTCCTATGGAAATTAACATAGAGAAAACGCGTTTTGGGACCCCCCTTTTTTCTCGGCCCCCGCTTGATGAATCACCCTGAAACTTTCAAGACATGACCTGAGTGAACCTTTTTTTTGGAAACTTTCGCGAAGATTCGTCAAACGGCGCCAAAGATATTGGCAAATCAAAAAACGCTTTTCCTAAGGAAACTAGGTCCTAACTATAACTACCTACTGGTGACCGCCAGTAGGTAATATATATATATATATATATACATATACATACATCACATCAACAAATTCCCTCTGTCTAGGAATTGCCAGGACGCTCTGTGATGCTTAAATTATATTTATTCAAAAAGAACAATTGATGGACAGAATGCAGAACAATGTCATGCATTCAACCCAGTACAGAGATCTGGGCCTAAATCCATAGTTTTTTTGCTCACCATGCCATTCCAGTTTGGACCCAGCCATATGCAAATCAGTCTTGACCCTGTGCCCAATGGGAACAGTCCAGCCCGAGCTGCCAAGCCAGGTCCTCCCTGGACTGGAAACAAGCATCCTAGGACCGGTTTCGGGGTTTCACCCCTCATCAGCCAGGATAGCTTGACTCCAGTGGCATGGAGAGCACGGGACCCACGTCTGGGCATACCCGTCCCACTGGGGGTGACAAATGCAAAAAGAACAATTGATGGACAGAATGCAGAACAATGTCATACATTCACCCCAGTATAGAGATTGGCAGTTCGGGCTGGACTGTTCCCACAAGGAGCAGGGTCAAGATTGATTTGCATATGGCTGGGTCCAAACCGGGGTGGTGTGGTGAGCAAAATAATGATGGATTTAACCCAGATCCTTGTGACTGGGGGTGAATGTTTGCATTGTCCAGCATTCCGTACATCACTTGTTTCTTTTGCATATGTCGCCCTAAGTGGGAAGGGTATGCCCAGACATGGGTCCTGTGCTCACTACACCACTGGATTCAAGCTAGCCTTGCTGATGCCCTGAAACCAGTCCCAGGATGCTTGTTTCCGGTCCAGGGTGGACCTGGCTTTGCAGTTTGGGCTGGACTCTTCCCACAAGAAACAGGGTCAAGACTGATTTGCATATGGCTGGGTCCAAACTGGGGTGGTGTGGTGAGCAAAAGAATGATGGATTTAACCCAGATCCTTGTGACTGGGGGGTGAATATTTGCATTGTCCAGCATTCAGTCCATCACTTGTTTCTTTTGCATATGTCGCCCAAAGTGGGAAAGGTATGCCCAGACGTGGGTCCCGTGCTCACTACACCACTAGATTCAAGCTAGCCTGGTTGATGAAGGGTGATGCCCTGAAACCGGTCCCATGATGCTTGTTTCCAGTCCAGGGAGGACCTGGCTTGGCAGTTCGGGCTGGACTGTTCCCACAAGGAACAGGGTCAAGACTGATTTGCATACGGCTGGGTCCAAACTGGGGTGGTGTGGTGAGCAAAAGAATGATGGATTTAACCCAGATCCTTGTGACTGGGGGTGAATGTTTGAATTGTCCAGCATTCCGTCCATCACTTGTTTATTTTGCATATGTTGCCCTAAGTGGGAAAGGTATGCCCAGACGTGGGTCCCGTGCTCACTACACCACTGGATTCAAGCTAGCTGGGCTGATGAAGGGTGATGCCCTGAAACCGGACCCAGGATGCTTGTTTCCGGTCCAGGGAGGACCTGGCTTGGCAGTTCAGTCTGGACTGTTCCCACAAGGAACAGGGTCAAGACTGATTTACATATGGCTGGGTCCAAGCTGGGGTGGTGAGCAAAAGAATGATGGATTTAACCCAGATCCTTGTGACTGGGGGTGAATGTTTGCATTGTCCAGCATTCCGTCTATCACTTGTTTCTTTTGCAAATTATATTTATTAACACAGCCACTACATCAACGCGTTTCGGCTTTCACCTTGCTCACGGTATGGATCGAGAGCAGGCATTGTCAATTACATACACATTGTCACAGCAATTAACGGACTACAAAATGTGCAAGGTATACGGAAAGCAGGAAAGAACAGCTGCCATTTTGGCATGTATATATTGTATCTAAAAAACCGTGTGGGAACTGATTTAGTACATCATATTATTCACGAATGCATGACATATTGTAAAAAATTAAACATATTTCATCATATACTCAATTACTTTACATATAGCATGATTTACTAATCATTAGTTCATCAAATGTAAGAGCCTTTAATGAACTGCCTTACTATTTCCATAGCACATTTTGTAAGGGAGCAGAGAGTAGGGAGAATGTGCATACAAGATCACATATAAAAATACTGTATCCTGCATCATCCTTAGTGCTACGATGAGACCATCCTCCCATCTATGCAAAAACAACAATTGATGGACAGAATGCAGAACAATGTCGTACATTCACCCCAGTACAGAGATCTGGGCCCAAATCCATCGTTTTTTTGCTCACCATGCCATTCCAGTTTGGACCCAGCCATATGCAAATCAGTCTTGACCCTGCGCCCAATGGGAACAGTCCAGCCCGAACTGCCAGGCCAGGTCCTCCCTGGACTGGAAACAAGCATCCTAGGACCGGTTTCGGGCTTTCAGCCCTCATCAGCCAGGATAGCTTGACTCCAGTGGCATGGAGAGCACGGGACCCACGTCTGGGCATACCCGTCCCACTCGGGGTGACAAATGCAAAAACAACAATTGATGGACAGAATGCAGAACAATGTCGTACATTCACCCCAGTACAGAGATCTGGGCCTAAATCCATCGTTTTTTTGCTCACCGTGCCATTCCAGTTTGGACCCAGCCATATGCAAATCAGTCTTGACCCTGCGCCCAATGGGAACAGTCCAGCCCGAACTGCCAGGCCAGGTCCTCCCTGGACTGGAAACAAGCATCCTAGGACCGGTTTCGGGCTTTCAGCCCTCATCAGCCAGGATAGCTTGACTCCAGTGGCATGGAGAGCACGGGACCCACGTCTGGGCATACCCGTCCCAATCGAGGTGATCCTCCCATCTATAGCTTCACTCAAAATCTGTGCAATGGCCCATGTGGGTATTCGCACCGTACGCTGATACCTGTTTTCAATGCCATAAATTAATCCATTCTGACATCAGTACTACATGATACACCCCAGATACCATTTAGGAGAAGCAAATCGCTGAAAGATGAATTGAGCTACAACATGATTACATCACATAGGAGTAGTGGCCAAATGAATATAGGAAGAGGAGTATTTACATGTTGCATGACGTGCAAGGCATGTGTTAACTGTGCTAATTGTACCAAAATTAAGGTCCCAAACAGTAATAGAGAACATATAATCAAGGTGAGCTTTGATTGTAATACAGATTTTGGTGTTTATTGTCTTATCTGCCCACGTGGTAGGTACTACATTGGTAGCACTATCCACAAAGGTAAGAAAAGAGCGTTAGAACACAAACGAGCGATAAAACGCTATCTTGAACACTACCCAGTGGCTCGACATTTTAGGGAAGTACATTCCCAGAATGAGAAAGTCATGACCTTTGTGGTGTTAAATTCAGTAGGACCGCAAGAGAGGGGTGGTAACAGGGAACCAGACTCAAGATCCTAGAGACTAAGTATATAATTGACTTTGAGACACTGACACCCACAGGCTTGAATTCCAGTGAGGAACTATCTGTGCACTTGGGATAAAGTAGATCAGGAGTAATGAATCAAGGTGTAGTAATGCTGTGTGTAAACCATAATGTTTTCATGCTTTTTAATTTATTTTTCTTTTGAACTTTTAGATTAATAGATCACTGTGGTTTTTTTTGAGAGCTGGCTGTTCAGCCGTATTTTAACATTTGTGTATTTTTATTGTTTGTTTTTTGCACACAGGTATTGAGCACTATTGAGTTATGGAGAGTAGTAAGATGAGCAACGCACCCTCACCACCGGGAACATCTTAGCAGTGTAGGAACTGCAACTTTGTGGACCCACATGGGCTAGAGGATATTGGTGAATCAACCTGCAAAATGTAGAAAGGTAGGCAGATTGTAGTATACGAGTATGGTACTGATGTCAGAATGGATTAATTTATGGCATTGAAAACAGGTATCAGTGTACGGTGCGAATACCCACATGGGCAATTGCACCGATTTTGAGTGAAGCTATAGATGGGAGGATGGTGCCATTGTAGCACTAAGGATGATGCAGGAGACTAATTTTATATGTAATCTTGTATGCACATTCTCCATACTATCTGCTCCCTTACAAATTGTGCTATGGAAATAGTAAGGCAGTTCGTTAAGGGCTCTTACATTTGATGAGCTAATGATTAGCAAATCATGCTAAATGTAAAGTAATTTAGTATATGATGAAATATGTTTAATTTTTTACAGGTCATGTATTTGTGAATAATATGACGTATTAAATCGGTTTCCACATGGTTTTGTAGATGTAATATATACATGCCAAAATGGCGGCCATTCTTTCCTGCTCTCGGTATACGTTGCACAATTTTTTAGTCCGCTGTTAATTGCTGTGACAATGCGTATGCACTTGACAATGCCGGCTATCGATCGATACCGTGAGCAAGGCGTATAGAGGCGGTGTTAATAAATATAATTTAAGCATCCCAGAACATCCTGGCAATTCCTAGACGAAGGGAATTTGTTGGTGTGTTAATTTGGGCTGCCGGAATCCCACCAGGACCGTGGCAACATTGCAGCCCCCGTTCTCCGGGTTTTGTGACTGTGATATATATCACACACACTTACCCAACAGGCAACACACTCTCAACATCCGTGAGCCTGAAAACGACTCACACCATCCGATGATCTGGTGCCAGATGATTGGATGGAGTGGCTCATTTTCACGCTCAAGGATGTTGAGAGCAAGTTGTCTGTTGGATACACTATTGCGGTGGCGCCTCCGCATAGGAGCCCTGACCCGTGAGGAAGGGTGTTCTTTGGCATCGCATCATAGTGAAGAGATAGATAGATAGATAGATAAAGGCATGTGTGGTAAAAGCAAATGTGTGGTAAATGCATGCGTTGTAAAAATTGCATGGTAAAGACATGCATGGTAAAAGCATGCATTGTAACTTCATACAACCGTAATTCTTGGCATCTTATGTGCATCCATGGGAGGATACCCATTTGCCATCATTCGTAAAGTGCTGGTCCTTGTGCAATGGTGTTAATTCTTGACAACTTTTCTGCATTCATGGTATGCTGCCACTCCTGGCAAAATGCTGGTCCTCGCAAAATGTATGTAATTCCTGGGATATTGTGTGCATCCGAGATGTGATGGTGCAAACCTCTGGCATAATGCTGGTCCAGGCAACGATTATCACTCCTAACATATGTGCATTCGTGACACTGTGGTTCACATAAATGGCATACCAGTTGTCCTGGGAGTTTGGTGGTCATTATTGGCATATTCTGGATATCCACCGCACATCGGTGCCCAACAGTGCATACTGTACATCTTCACACAATGGTTGTTATTCCTGGAATACTGTTGGCATTCATGGCTCACTGATGGTTCTGGTGGTATGATATTAATTAATGCCATAATGTGGGAGTCCACTGCACAGTGGTGTGATTCCTGACATATTATGGACATCTTTGGCATCCACACCTGCTATAATGCTGGACAATGCAGTAAAATCGTAAGCCATTACATACTGTAACCATACATGTCTTGATGATGCCCATCCTAGCATGATGTTGGCACTGGCCTAATAGTAGTAATTCTTGGATTATGTTATGATGGTGGTGAGGCACAAATGTAAATACCTTTCAATACATTAAAGGTCAAGAAGGCTCAAAGAGGAAAGGAACAAGAGAAAATAAACATATGTAACAAGCACGCTAGTCTACATCCTTAGCCAACTCCCTCTGCAAAACCTAGAACAGATCTACCTTTGTGAAGCCTGAGTAACGAGGCCAGGGATGGTGAAACCTCTTCCACTTCTAAATGATCGTTTAGAAAGGCTATGGTGTAGCCAGGGCCATAAAATGCTCTTCATGTACGCCCTAGGGAGTGCTTGGAGTGTTTTTAAGTGCTTAGCTGTAACCATTTAAGATGTAAACCAATGTTCTTTGGGACTGTTTTGGTGAAGTTTCCGTGCGTAAAGGGGAACAACGGTAAACATTCTCCATTTAACAGAAGCAATACTTCTGTAAAAGGCACATGATTTGAGGCTAAGCTTTGATGAGCAAAACAAAGTGCCACACAATGTAGTCTGTACCCAAGGGCTTCCATAAACATTTACATATTTTATTTGACCTGTCCTATTTTGAGGCTTGAGTCACACAACTTGACTGGGTGGGATTCCCAAGTGATCCACCCATTCCTTTGGCAGCAGGGTCTCAGAAGAATACTGCCGCAGGAGGCAAAAAGCAGGTGTAGGGTGTGGACTCCAGCGTGCGGCTCACCCTGGACCAACAGAGTCAAATGTAAACCTTCAAGATTTGAAAATAGATGTTCAGAGCAACAACAATCCACAGGGTAGGCAATTATTTTAGTGATAACATCTCTGAAAAGCTTGAGCAGCAGAAAGGTTTCTGAATGGCCTGTGCCATCCTATGCTTAAATGTATCAGGCCTCCTGAATGTTCCAGAACTGTCTGACCAGGAGAATATCTAATGGGCCGGTCTCCAGAAGATCGTCAATACCTTCCCTATACTCTATGGTAGATCGATTGACAAGCATCAAGCAGTTTGCTGTAGAGGGGAGAGGAATTTTGTCCCAAGTGGGTCCAGGGGAGGTATGTGAGGGGCAGACATTATATGTACTGAAGTTAAAAGCAGAATGTTATTATTTTCTCAGGTGTACCTTATGTCATCAGTAATCCTAACTACATCATGTCAGGCTGCTCGAAGTTCACTTGCATCATAGTATACTCCATGGAGATGCGCTCATCATGTCTGGGGCGCAGTTGCTGGAGGTGATAGTATGTACAATAATACCACCCAGGGCATGTGAGGATGTGGTTGCTCAGAGACTAGAATCTCCCTAGTGATGCATCTTTGGAAATTGCACATCACCCGGTGTCGTCAGCTGGGACTCTCGGAGTAAGGGAGTACAAATGTAGGCGCATACAGGTTCTGTAGGATATAACACAGCCAGGGCCGGACTGGGAACCGAAACCGGCCCTGGCAAACTGCTCGCCCCCCGCCCCCCCCCTGGGGTAGGGGGTGTGCAGCCGAGCTGTTTGCGAGGGCCGGTTTCGGCCGATTTTGTTACATGGGGCCGATATTGCCGACCCCCGGTAACAAAAACGGCCCCCAGGGGCCCAAAACCGGCCCCCACCCTAGCGGCCCACCGGGGAAACGCCCGGTGCCCGCTACGGCCAGTCCGGCCCTGAACACAGCCCCTTCTCAGAAAAGCAAAGCATCCACAAGAACTCCACTCAGGATTAACTCACAGCATAGTTTATCCAATTCTGCAACAAGATCTACTAGTCATCCCCAAAAAGCTAGCACTACACAGATAAGCAAAGAGGAAAATCACCCAGTTATCACAAGGGGGAAACTTCCCAGGGCACATTATTGCACTTTACAAGTTTCCTCACTGACGCACCCAACCTGCCCTATCGCAGACTTAGCAGCGGGCAGTGCTATAGTGTCAGCTGTGGTTAAAAAACACTAAAGTAACTTGATTTGAACATAAAAAATAAAATAAAGGAATTGACCTCATAAGTGATGGTAAAAGACATTTTTATTTCATATTTCAAAAGCCATAAACCATTGAAAAATCTGCATAAGAGGGGAATTGTTATTAAAGTTATAAAGAGTTCATTTCTAATATGGGGCAGAGTATGTGAAAAGCAAACACATGAGGTCAGTCTCTGATCATGGATGTCATTTAGGGGTTGCAGCTGCGACCCCTGGCTTGTCCCTTGTGACCCATGGCACTGTCTTTGTGACTCCTGACCTCAGAGGTGGCAAAATCAGTGCCAGGAACTCAGTGGTAGATCGTCCTCATGGGCGTCGGTTGGGGCTTCACTCGGTTTTCTCTCAATTTTTTTATTACACTAATAGTGAATAATGTTCAGTTATTCAGTATTAACTTAATAAAAGATGGGGTAGAATTAGCTGGAATGTGTCCTTCCCTGGCAGCTGAAGTGAGTAGAGAAAATGGTTTTAAATGTATTTTGTGTGGGTGCTTTTGGATGAGTGTGGATTTACGTGAGAGTGTGTGTGTGTAAGTGTAAATGTGTGTATGTGTAAGCCTGTGAGTTTGAGTGAAATTGAAGGTGAAAGGGCGTGTGATATCACTTCCTTCAACTCTTGCCATTTTGGTGAATTGACTGCACACCCCACTGCAGAGGGAGTAAATGCCGCTGGCACCGATGGGCCTTAGACAGCACGGTCCGATTGCTGCTTGGCCTAGACAATGTGCCATCAGGCAGACGTCCCATGAGCTATTTATAGAGGCCAAGATACGCAAGTTGTTTCTATCAACCATCATGCTAATTAGCCTGGAGGCGCGCGGTGGCTGCACGCGGATGCCATGTAAGAGATTACCTGCCAGGTCATGTGGGGATGCTGTTGCTGGGAGAACGGGGTCACCGTAGTGATGCACTTGTGGAAACTGCACACCACGCGGTGTCGTCAGCCGGGCCTCGGAGTAACAGGGCGCACAGGCAAGAGCTGGAGAGGATCTCCGCTACAAATGGCCTCTCTTTAATAACCCCTTGTTTCAGGGGGATTTCACAAGAGATCTGGATCAGCAAGGACACCCACAGTCAGGATTAAACGGGGGCCTTGTTTATCCAATTTTACAACAAGGCATTGAGAATTCAGAGCGCGCGCACTGATGATACAGTACATTAAGGATGCTCCCTTAAGGGTATTTGATCAACTCAAAGGACTCTTGTCACAACGCAGCATCGTGGCTGTATGATTTTCGATTTTACTTTTAACTTGATTGGAGTTACTTATAAAGCGGAAAGTATTTACACAGTGCACTTCAGAGATCGGCAGAATTAAGCAAAGTCCCAGCCCTGGCCTCGGGGGTCTCACACACCTAGATCCCACCCCATGTGTGATGCACTCCGACATCAACCTTGTAGGTAGCCAAAGGCTTTAGGATTAAGCCCTGCGGTGCCCAGTCGTAAATGTCAATCAGGCTTTCATCTGACCCGCTTCCATCTTGTCTCAGGGTGGTGTGAGGCCAGGAACCTTACGGACCTCACCTCTCTCTGACGAGACAGGAGAGGATGAGGTGAAAAAGCATCAGGCTTAAAGCTGAAGCCTGCACAGTGCACAGTAATGTACATTGCAGGCTTCAACTATGATTTCTGCTTCAGTGCCTGAGGCAGGATCAGCTGTGTACCTGTTCTGAGGGCCCATGGACCAGTAGCCGAGAAGCTAAAATGCAGCGGCGCAGTCAGTTGAAAGTAAGTAAAAAAATACAAGAGTGTGTGTGAGTGTGAGTGTGTGTGAGTGTGTGTGAGTGCGTAAGCAAGATATACTTGCGAGTCTGTTGCTTGCCAAGGCATACTAAAGATAATTCCTGCCATGCAGTTATCCATGGCGAAATGCTAGAGTTGGTATGTTAAGGTAATTCTTGACGTGTGGGACACTTATGGCAAAATGCTGGCATACTGGAGGACATTCTTGCATATGGGGCATCCATAGGAAAATTCTGTCTCAGGCTTACTACAAGTAATTCCTGGCATGTGGGAAACCCGTTGCAAAATGCTGGTGTGGGCACACTGGACGTTATTCTTAGCATAAGGGCAACCCATGGCAAAATGCTGGCACTGGCCTATTGGTGGTAATTCTTAGCATATGTAGTACTTATGGAAAAATGCTAGAGCTAGTCTATTAGAGGTAATTTTTGATTAAGGGGCACCCCTGGCAAAATGCTGGCACTGGCCTATTGGTGGTAATCCTCAGCATATGTAGTACTCATGGAACTAGTATATTAGAGGTAATTTATGACATAAGGGACACACCTGGCAAAATGCCGGCACACTAAAGGTAACTTTACACAACTAGCAAAATGAAGGTGCTAGCAAGCCAGACACAATTCTTGGCATGATTAATATGGAGTGGGGCAGCGGCAGACAACCATGGTAAAATGCTGGCACCAACATATTGCAGGTCATTTTGGAAACACAGGTCAACCATGGTATACGGATGGCGACAATGGCAAAATTCTGGCACAGGTAGTAATCATTGTCATAAGGAGGCACCCATTTAATATGGGAGGGCACCTACGACAAAATGCTGTCCATGACACAATATGGGGAATTATGACTTTTCGTGGGTGGGGACCACCTACTGCACATTTTGAAAAAACTTCGGTCAATTTAGGAATCCTCAGGCTTCCTAGGCTTGGCACACTATGAAAGAACTTAAATATTTAATGAGTGCCCTTTTACAGGCTATGGCTTCTGAGCAAATGTATGTGAACACGATGTGAAAATGTATGTGAAATGAATGCACCATCTGACATTTTCCCCCAAAAATTCACAGGGAGAGCAACCCCCCTCCTTCCCTTTAGCCCCCTCTAACCACTGCCAACCCTCCTAGAAGTGCAGCTGGCTGGCTTCATTCACTTGTTGGAGTGCAGGGAAAGAATGACCCCCACCACTTCCAGAGATCACGAGGTACCACTGGCACACCCGCCCGTAAGTAAAGCCGAAAGGTGCCACCAATTCTTCTCAAGTCTTTGATTGATGCCATTGAACATATTAAAGTTATTTCTCTATAAGGAGCTTCCAATTACATATGGTTGTTCCACAGACCTCTGAATTGCAAAGACAATTTTTCAATTTTGAGATCCGAAGACAGTTCTTGGGGACTTTTATTCCTATGTATTTTGTGCCACCAGTCCCCTTCCTCCCCATTCTCAAACATCAGCACAAGTAAACCAATATGAAACCCATACCTTCTGATGTTTACAAATGAAACACTATTCGAAGCGCCTGTTGAGTAAAGCGCGCGCGAACTAAGCCGGTCCACTTCTACTGTAACGCTATCTATGACCCTTCTATATATACATACGAGGCCGCGAAGGAGAGGCAAGGGCATTTCAGAATGATTTGAAGGTTCCCAACACTTAATGGATTTAAAAAACAGAAAAAATATATAAGTATAAAAGGTAAAGTTCTGGCAATTATTATCAAGTATCCTTTCAGTGGAAAAGAACACCCAACCAGGTCAAACTATGTTATAGGCACTTAAAGCTACCAAATCCAAAGTGCACACTTGCAATAATAGACATTTTTTTGGGGGGGGGCAGTTATCCCGCTGTGAGTCCAGAAGCTCTGAGTCTGTATCTTCATGCTATGGGGATTCCTTTAGATCCATAAATTCTCGAGGGACCAGTTTACAATGATATACCTCTACGCCCTCAGCATTTGTTCGCTGCACTTCTCCGTTATAAAGTGCTCAGTGTATTAGGACTGCCCTTAACACACTCGGGGTTCTTTGGCACGGGGCAGATTTCTGTTTGGTCAATGCAAGTAAAGTATGTTCATTTTTCATGCTGCCCAGCACCATGGAATGTGTGCACAGCAGCAGATTCTTAGGGGGTAACTGATCGTCCCCTGTCCCACATGCATGTCTGTCACTCACCGCTAGATGCATGTATGTGAGGAATGACAGATGCAACCAATCATCCGGAGTTATTTCCACCGAGTATAACTGGCCTCTGGAGAAAATCAAGATTTATCGCTTATAATAACAGCAAAAACAGAACAGCAACAACAAAACTACAACAAAGATCATATACAAAATTATCAGCTAAGGTTATTATTGAATACAAATAATTTATATAAAAATACCATCGGGCTAATAAAGTAACTATAACTATTATGATACATATTGAATAATAAAATTTACATATTATTATTAAAATAATGCTCTTTATAGCACAACAAATAAGAGAAATGTTAACCTCATTTTATAAACTCTAAAATGTTGAAAGGATGAGTGGGCTCTGCCTGGATTCAAGGGCCTTTTGCTTACCATGCATCTATGCAGAGGGTGTATGGCCCACTCAGCAATCTGATTGGTTACGAAAAGGACACATCTTGGAAAGGTAGTTTGCAATCAGATCACACGTCTTCTATGTCTAGCAATGTTGTTGCATATGGTAAAACCTTCCTCAGTTCAGGTCGTGTAACCTACATTTACTAAAACTGCGTGATCGTTTTCAAGCCAAGATCACTAGCTACTTTGCAAACTCTGCAGTACAAAATATTTTAATTAAGCAAAGTTCAATAACTGGGAACAGCTGGAGACCATTACCCCCAGCTGTGGGGCAGTGTTAGAACCAGGGTCACCGATTCCGACGCGGTAGCTTGGCGCGAGGCAGGAAGTCACCTGAAGGCAATGTGTTAAGCACTTGTGCAGCACACACTCACACTGACTCAATAATGCGCAACAATAAAGGGGGACACCACACCAGGCTTTGATGTAAAAACAAGATCCTTTATCTCATTTAAATTAGCAGTTGATAAGGCAGATAATCTTAGGCAACATTTCAATTCATTTTAGCTTCATAAAACTAGTGCGTAAATTTCATTCAAGCACATTAGAACAGTAGAACGTTACGCCATTAAAAAGGCAGTAGCAATAACCTCCTAGAAAAGCAGGTAACTCTGTAGGTCATAGACTGTAGGTCAAAAACATAGACTTCAATACAGTTGGTGACATGCAATTAGCTAGACATTAGATGCACATTACACTGTAGATGAGGAAGAACCTGTATCAACCTCATTCAGTACAGTGGGCGTCGCAAAACAGGTAGGCCTACAACATAGGAACACTTTACTCTTGGCAGGTGAACACAGGCTCAATTCATGTAGGTACATTCAATTCAGTGAGGCCTTAATGTAGATTAACCACTCAACATTGTAAACACTTCCGTTATTAGGAGACGTAATGCCAATACTTTAGCATATAATTATGGCTAATAGGCCCCGCATCCCGGTACCTTTCAAGGCCCAGGCGACCTTCACACCCGGGTATTTAGGCCTCAATGGGGCAGGAGGGCGCAAGGGGTTGGTAGGCCCGGCCCAGTCTCTCTACTTCCAGGCCCAGCCTTAGGCGTAGGGGAGGCAGTCCGTATGGCAGCACGGGGGCCCCGGCCCCTCCTATTCCACTCGGGACAGTAGGCGGGGGTGGCGCTGCTCAGGCGAGGCCTCCCGACGGCATAGAGTCCCTCCCAGGGCCTCCCGGGCTCACCTCACTGCTCCGGTATGCGTGTGGGCTTCTGGCGCCTCCTCCTCGGTCAGCCCGCTTCTGACGGCAGGTGGGGCTTGGACCGGGGGAGGCGGCCCGCGCTCTTGTGCTCTCCGTGTTCCTCGCGGCCTCGGGGGTGATTCGGGGGCTCCCGCTGGCAGTGGAGCCCCTCCGGCGATGTTCTTCCCTGGGCTCCGGGCCTCCGTCGGCCTCCGGACCCGGGAGCCAATCAGTGTGCGGCTTTTTGGGGGCGCGGCCGATGACACGGCCGTTACTCTCGTTGCTAGGCAACGCCTCCCGCCCTCCTCTCAGGCCCAGCGAGGCCTTCGCTTCTCCTCAGCGCCCGGGCGGCGGCGGTGATCCTGGGCCCAGCGCTTCTTCTCCAGGCAGCGCGGGGGCCGCGGCGGTGAGTTTCCCTCCCAGCGCTTCTTGGGCAACGCGCACAGGGGCTGCGGCGGTGATGTTCAACTACAGTTGCGGGCCAGGTAGCGCCAGGGAGCACGCGGCGCTTGGGGGCCAGGGGGTTGATTTAGCGCTGGAGCGCTTTTCAGGCACAGCGCTCCAGCAGGCAACACAGTACTTGGGGGAGGGTCAGCGCCAGCACTGCTATGGAGCCCAGCGTTGGGGCTGAACAGCGCTTTACAGCCACAGCGCCCCACGGTCACAGCGCTTCTTCAGGGCACAGCATACAGCGCTTTACCTGGTGATCCCCAGCACAGGAGGTTGTAGCTTCTTCGTGGTGGTTCCTTTAATGCAGTTTCTGGCTTGTAGTTTCTTGGCAGGATGGTAGTTCCTGGATTGTTGCTGTCAGGTTGTGGTGGTTGCAGTTACTTGAGGGAAAGGGGTTGAGTTGGTGGGCATAAGAGCAGGATGGTTCCCTGCAGGCACACTGGAGGTGGTTCCCTGGGTCCCCTCACGCTGGGCAAGGTCAGTGGGTGGAAGGTGTTCCTCAGCTATCTTAGCACAGCAGTGCCTCAGCCCAGTCGGTACCAGTAGTGTAGGCCTCCCCCCTAGGCCCGACAGCCTATACTCCAACGGAGGTTCCCCCGGTCCAGTGGTGCCCCAACTGACTAAAAGGTTTCCCTCCAAACCTCTTATACCCCTAGGTCAGGTGACCCTCCTAAAGGCGGCAAAACATAACTCCTCCCCAAGCTGGAAGGTTCTAGAAGCTTCCCTCATGTCTGGCTATGAGGCCCAGAGGCGGGGACGGCATGGATACTGTATCATTATGTCCCAGCCTGATCCTGACTATTAGTATGTGTATGCAAAGGCCACTCCGCAGTAGCAGGGGCCTGTGGCAGCCATCTTAATAGGAGAGAGCACCTGCACCTCAGCACTGTTTGGCAGTGGCAAGGCGCCCAGAGACCTAGGTCCAACAAAAGTGTAGTGGCAAAAATGAGGCACAAAGAGAAAAAAACGGGGTAAGACCACCCTAGGGCTGACAGGTCTAACAGGCAGGCATGCTTAAAAACACAGAAAACTGCTGCATGTATGAATCAAGTTTGAAAGACAAACGATAATTAGCTGCCAAGTCGTCCCGTCCTGTCATCCCATTCCTGAAATATTAGCCACTGCTTTGCACACTGAAATGTGAACTTTAGTTTTTCCTATTAAAAGCTGGACATACAGGTCCCAAACATGCAAAGTGCTGTTGGCCAAAAAAGACCAGATTAACTGAAGGTGTCACACAGGGCAAGTAAGTTTAGCAACGGATTTGTTATGCATGGCTCTCCTAGAGAGCTTCTGTCCTTTATTTCAGTTTTTGAATCTCATAACCCCACTGCTATGACATCACAACAGTTGATAACACACCTGGTTACCCAATGTTGTGGTGTCATGAACGCCTTCTAGGCCAGGATGACAGGCCTCTCTGAGAGCCTGTCAGCGCAGCGCTGCTGCCTGCTATGACTGATAGTAGAAAGCAGAGCTGTAGGCGAGGGAATGAAGGCAGGGAAGGTGGCGGGGGTTGGTCAGGGATAGCAGGTAAGGTTGTGTTTTTAATCTTTGGGACAGGGATAAATAACAGAGGCCGTGTAATGTATGGCTCCACCATCACTCCTCTGCCACCACGCAGCAGGTGAAAGCAGGGGCAGATGATTTTGGAGGCCATACATCATGTTGCATGCACGTGCGTGACGTGTCCATGTTACACTTGTGCGTTGTTGTTGATGTTTGTATGAAGCTGTATTAGACACAAGCGTGACACGGCTGTGTAAGGCTCGTGCCTTCCGTTGTGGAACGAGCTTGTTGCTCGTGGAAGGCGCGTGTATGTTCAAGTTGGGGGGCGTGTATATACACGGGAGGGATGTTGTGCCACTCTCAAAATAGCCTTCTTGGAAAAAAATTACTTCCATAAGAATTCTCTTACATTTTTACAAATTCAGCTTCTTCCAGCTAGACTGCCCATCAACAGTAGTAGCAACAAGCGTTTTAAGCATTCCAGGCTATCCCTCATATGTAGAGAAAATGCACACGTCTTGCGATCCTCAATGAACTCGGATAGCAGTCCCTGCGCAGACAACACTCCAAGGCATGGTTTCTCGTTTTCTGGTCTTGAATGAAGGTCTTGTTTTGGTGCATTTAAAAGCTTCTGTCTCTCCAGACGTGTCCCCGGGGAATAAAGCATCGCACGCTCGGTACAGACCTGTAGCACAGGTTTACTCTCTCTCAAGCTGTCATGCAATCAGCACCTTCCAGCCGACTCACACCACCTGAGTCAGACCTGGTGCCTCGAGAAACCGCACAACAAATCACTCCTGCACTGCGCAGTCCTGCGTCCCCGCGTTGAAACAAAACATCCCCTGGCATCGCTTCGAAGCCTTCCTTTAAGATTGCGCAATGTACAGAAATGCACCAGGACACAAGCCGCTTTGCCTTATGAAGTTATCTCAACTAATCAGGAAAAACAGACAAGAGCTGCAACCAGCTCACACCCCAGCATGAGTTCTAACACCAAACATCTGGTAGGCAGTGTTACCGACACGAACACCATGCGGTGGGCAGGATTACTGGCACAAGAAGCATCTGATGAGAGGATTACTGGCACACGATTCACTTCATGGGCAGAATTACTGGCACACGAAGCATGTGACGGGGAGAATTATTGTCACAAGATTCACTTGATGGGCAGAATCACTGGCACAGGAAGCAACTGATGGACAGGATTACTGGAACAAGCATCTGATGGGCAGGACTACTGGCACACGAAGCATCTGATGGGCAGGACTACTGGCACACGAAGCATCTGATGGGGATGATTATTGGCACAAGATTCACTAGATAGGTAGAATTACTGGCACAAAAAGCAACTCACGGGCAGCATTATTGGCACAAGATTCACTGGATAGGTAGAATTACAAGCACAAAACGCAACTCATGGGCAGCACTACTGGCACAAGATTCACTCGATGGGCAGATTTAGTGGCACAAGTAGATTCTGATGGGGAATATCACTGGCACAAGATTCATTAGATGGGCATAACTACTGGCAGAAGCAGCATCTGATGGGGAGAATTATTGGCACAAGATTCACTTGATGGGCAGAAGTATTGGTACAAGTAGAATCTGATGGGAAGAACTATTGGCACAAGATTAATTCGATGGGCAGAATTATAGGTACAAATAGAATTTGATAGGGAGAATTACTGGCACAAGATTCACTGGATGGGCAGAATTACTGGCACAAGAAGCAACTGATGGGCAGAATTACTGGCACAAGAAGCAACTGATGGGCAGGATTACTGACACAAGAAATATCTGATTGGGGAGGATTATTGGCACAAGATTTACTTGATGGGCAGAATTACTGGCACAAGAAGCATCTGGTGAGGAGGATTGAGTTAGCATCCCCCACATTAGCCTATTTCCATCTATTTGAGATGACAGGAATGTACTGATAATCGTCTAAATGACTACTGTGCTGCTTCCAAAAATGAAAGATATTGTACTGTGCAATATTAGATGCCCCCCTGAGATTTTCAAGAAGGCCGACAGGTTTCACGTTTCAGGGCAGATTAGTTAAAACAGCGGTCCAGTCTGACACGCGCTTATGCAGGTCCACTGAGAATATCAAGATGGCCAACGCATCGCTGCTCATTAGGGGGGTCCATTGAATACAGCGGTCCAGCCTTGACGTACGTCTTCTTGTTTATATGTATACTTATGGCTATCTCCTCCTCATTCTAGAAGTCTGTATCAGTGATTTCGTCTCTGTGTCAAGATACAAAGGTTCGGGCAATAAATTTTATCTATCAGTAGCAATTAATGCTGCGTCTGGACATAAGAATAGGGATAGAAACATGAGAACATTTAGCAGTTAAACCTATTATAAGATGGCTGCCGTGATCTACACCAGCTGGGAGCCATTTTTCTCAAAACATTCCAGGTGTAAAGGATCATCAGAGAACACACTGTACGATTTAAGGATTAGCTTGAGCTGCCTCTCCACCACATTCTGGAGATGTGGTCCACTGAGTGGTTGGGGAGTCCCTGCTAATCATTGGAGCAGTAAGTAATACCCCTAACCCCTGGGTCATTTTGTTGGTATATTTATTCTTCTTTGCCAGTAATGTAGGGATCTCTCTCCCATTTTTTCACAGTGTTTGATCTTTGATCCCAGCAAGCCCCTGCATTTGCTCCCATGAGACCGGGATAATCTCCGTTGCCACGTATGTCTCCCACCTAAAACATTAGGAGCCTGATGGCTTGCATTCATGTATTTACTCTCCTTTGTGTGTGTGGATATGTGATGCACTGTGTGAAAACACTTGGATAATGAGATGACTGCATGGTATTTTGAACACTGGTCATTACAGGTACTGTAAGTCACACCTGGTCACTTACCCTGGCTTAAAGATGATGGTATTTCTAAGTTTAGGGACCTCACCGTTTTAGAGTGTGTAGTGCAGTGCATGGGTTTCATTGTTTAAACTACCCATATTCTAATAAAGACACATTTTCATTTTTGTGTTCCTTCTCCTTTTTAGGATTCTTGAAGGGATAATCTCCAATTTTCAATCAACTGACTTGTATAGAAGGGCGGGGTAGCTATCTCTTGATCTTGCATGTAATGCATGCGGATGCATAACTCCAGCTCGGTATAGGTTAGGAGCACAAGGGTCTTAGAGGTCCTTATGGAATCTGCGAAGCAGTTTAAAGTTGTCGACCTAGAATAGACACACTGGCTCAGTAAATGCCTCTTTGTGTCATGTTATTCTTTTTACCAGATCACAGGGGCCCTCTTATTAAAGAATTGGGTAAGGGTTCCCTGGAGATATTTTTAACGTTTAGTTTTCTGTCCTAAGATTCCATTAAGAACATACAGAATATCAAAGTGTCCCTCCCACTGCAAGGTTGAGCCCACCTGGTGGTGAGTACCTCACCAGGTGAGGGCCCGATGATGAAGCATGCCACATGATTAGTCTGAGGGTGAGAGTTCTATAAGAACACGTACTGTGCCTGGAGAACACTAAGGAGCAGGGCATAGTGAATGCTTGTTTTGGGAGACACCCTCCACTTTTGCTTTATGCATATCAGTTCGGGGAGGATTTCTGGCACATGCTTCACTTGATGAGCAAAATACTGGCACAGGAGACATCTCGTGGGCAAGATTACTGGCACAAGAAGCATCTGATAGGCATTATTACTGTCGCAATAAACACCTGAAGGGCAGGATTACCGGCACTAAAACTATCTGGGTAGAATTATTGGCCCAAGAAGCAGGCGACTGGCAGAATTAGCCGCACTAGACGCATCTGAAGGGCAGTATTAGTGGTCCAAGTGTCTGATGGGCAGGATTATTGACACAAGAACAACGTTATGGAAGCCTCACGCATCCCAGACAGCAGGGGACTGGTTGCGTTGCCCAGATACTCCATTGATTCCTTATAACATTCAAAAACCTCTTTACTTTTAATGAGATTTTTGGAAAGATTGTCATTGCCATCCAAGAAGACTGGGCACTGTTTATCCAATGACAAGGGACTTCTTGCCTCCCCGCAGCCCGTGTAATTTATATAGCGACAGGTTTAGAAGCACTTTTAACACATTTGCCACCACAACAAAGCATCATCTTCTCACTTACAAAAGCCATGGGTTCGGAAAGTTACTGCCACTTCTCGTGGCAGCTATCCACCGCGGCCAACAGCGCCGGCTATGAGCATGGACCCCAAGCTTGGCATCGGCCTCCAGCCTAAGCAGTCTGAGCAAGGCATAAACGGATCTAACCACAGTTCCCTAAAGCGTTTCCACAAGTGTTACCACATAATTATATCACGAGTCCCACAACAGGAGTTTGTGCAGCCTTTCACAATAAAAATGAGTTGAGACAATGGCTAAGTATTTTGATTGCGCCTCTTGTTAAACCAGCACATGCTGATGTGCGATCTGTGGAACTTGTAAATTTACTTCAGCCCCTTAAACATCATCTTTGCTTTTCACAAAATTAATTTTATGAAGGAAGCTTACCCTTCTGCGGTCTGGAAAAAGGGCACAAGGCCGCCACCATTAATTACAGCTCCCGCTGGCTGGTGAAGGATGGGTCTGTGCCAAGTAAAATGCCCTCCTATGTGGAACAATAAGGCCTACTGCATTTTTTCCAGAAAGCTTATTTATCCAAGTCGTCCGTTTTTGCTTTGGTTTCAACAGGGACAAAAATCTGCTCTCCACTTCACTCCACAATGGCGGCCCAGTGCAACACAATGTGGTCTTTGTACCCCGCTGCAGACTTGTGCTGCCCCTGACGGGATGATTGTAGACGTCCGGTCCCTCCACACAAAGAACTAGTATTGAAAACAAAATCATATCTCAACCCTAAGTCAGAGCAGACGAGTTCACAATACTGAAAAGTGCTTTTCCCGATACCCTTTCGCTTCCTCATCAAGACACCCAGGGCTGGCCTTTGCTCTCCTGGCGTCCTGGGTGAAACTCAACCCCCCTCCACCACCCTCCACTGCACCACCCGCCTTTCACATATTTCTCTCGCTCTCTGCTTGCTTCGAGGGTGAGACGGTCCGACAGCTTCCTTTCTCCCCGAGTCTTTACGGCAGAGCGGCGGGACACGCAGGTGCAGGCAGTCTACCGCGTTCAAGCGCACCTTTCTTTGGAGCCAGGTAGGCGGGTGTCTGTTGTAAGCCCTGCATGCAGACAGCTCCACGCGCCCATCCGAATGTCAGCGCCCTGGTCCCTAGCCCCAGCTCGCCATATTTAGGCCGCCCTGAAGGAAGACCAGGGGTGTAGGGCACGCTAGACTTGTCTATATCATTCTTGGAACACCCACCCGAAAGAGCTTCCCATTAAAAGGGGGCACACTAGCGCAAAAGCGCCCCACTAAACTTCTTTGATGGACTTTAAAAAAATGCATGTCATTTATTTATTTTACAGCCCTGATTTGCATAGATTATACAGAGACTTAGAATGGAGAGCAAAAGAATTGCTGTTAGCAAGACCTCCTACACTCTTGGGACACCCACCCGAAAGAGCTTCCCATTAAAAGGGGCACACTAGCGCAAAAAGCGCCCCACTAAACTTCTTTGATGGACTTTTAAAAAATTCATGTCATTTATTTATTTTACAGCCCTGATTTGCATAGATTATACAGAGACTTGGAATGGAGAGCAAAAGAATTGCTGTTAGCAAGTCCTCCTACAGGGCACCACGTGTTAATTTCCCAATTTCTAATGATTTAAGTTCAAATATGCACATGTTTTAAAAAATATCTTCATTATTTCATAAATCCCATTTCCATACTCTGGTTAGTATGAATAAACAAATATTATTTACATTGACTATATACTGGTGTGAACTGGAATCATTAGAAAATGAAACATTAACACAAGAAGTGCCCTGGAAGAGGACTTGTTGAAAGCACTTTGCTTGCTTTCTATAGCTTGGATACCAACGACCAAAGGTACTAAGCAGGAGGCACGTGTTAAATTAACTACAAATACTGACTATAAAAATTGAACACAATGGTGTGCAGCACAATGGAGTTTCTTGGTGATCTCTGGTAGTACTTATACTCACAGTTCTAATTGCTTACTCCTCTATTGTAGGAGTAAACCAGGAGTACTACTAGTTTGCTCACAGAATTCAAGAGTAAGCCAGGAGTGCTAAAACAGTAACACACCTAGTCATGAAAAATCCTTTATAATCTGTCCCTTGTGATTTAAGATATTTAAGATCTCAGAGAGGACAAGTGGTGATATCAAGTTAGCAGCAGCAGCGCTTTCTTGGGGCCATCATCTCCCTTTGTGCTATCCCGTTGCATGCAGTAGTCCACCGAGGAGTCTCCAGAGGACATAATCTGATGAAAGAGAAATCTGTCTGGGCCCTGTAACCTGTAGCTTGAGCTCGAGCTGCAGATATGAAACTGGAACCTATTGTTCACAGGATTGAATCCCAGCAGGGCTGACTCAGCCCCTCATCCTTCCAACACCCCAAAAATAATTACATTGGCGCTCAATAAAAAGAACAGCTTGATCAGTATTTGGAATTGCACGATCTACTTCACAGTACACAGTCAGGATTTAGATCATGTGATAGTACAGAATTGGCTTTTTTTCTAGAGGTATCTGAATATATGAAGTTAAATCCGGATCAAGGACTCTCCACTTCACTTGTTCTATCAGATTGTCCAGTGGCTTTTGACACTGTGTCTCATTCCATTCTATTGGCGCACCTGGCCAAGAGTGGAATATGTAGCTCAGCCGTGCTTTGGCTTAGGTCATTTTTATCGGACTGCTGTCAAACTGTTCATCTTCCACTTTTTTCATCATCAACCAAGCCATTGAGACAGGGTGTCCCACAGGGCTCTTCCTTACGCCCAATGATGTTTAACGTTTATATGGCTTACCTCGCTGATATCATCCAGCCAATCGCTTTTAAGGTGGTGTCCTACGCGGATGACACTCAGTTCATGGTTTCATTCCTAGAGGCCAACTGTGAGTTCCATGATGCCTGTAAGACCAGCCTCACGAGAGCAGCTGAATGGATGAGGGGCAGCTGTCTGAAGCTGAATTCTGATAAATCCGAAAGTCTGTTTTTTAGATGCTCTCCTTCCATTTGGTCCGTGTTTGGTGGCCAACTGAATTAGGAGCGCCTCCGTCCCCAGTACGTTTGGTAAAGAACCTGTGAACCAAATATGACAAAGATCTCTCCTGTCGCTCTCAGTTGATGACAGTGACTGGCTCCTGCTGTCCCCTTCTAATGTTTGTGAAGAAAATCCTTAAAATTATACCTGAACATACTTGTAAGACTATTGTTCATTCCTTGATCACCTCGCAGCTGGACTATGCAAAGGTTTTATATCTTGGTCTGCTTCACTACCTGCTCCATCGCCTCCAGACAGTCCAGAATCCGGCAGCCAGGTCTGGCTCTCTTTCCCAGCAGCAGTCCATCACCTCACACCTAGAAAAAATGCATTGGCTTCTGGTGCACAAGAGGATTCTATTTAAATGCGTAATGATAACGTCTAGTGCCTTCCATCCGAAGGACCCTAAATACTTCAGAGAAAGAGTTTGCCTCCATCTCCCTTACAGACCTCTCAGATCATCTCACAGTTTTTTCTACGAATCCCAATAGTCCGCCGCACCCTGAAGGGAGGATGCTCTTTCTATTTTTTGGCTCCTAAATTGTGGAATGAGCTTCCCCTTTCCTTCGTATTAATTTATCTGAACTTTGCTGTTAAAAAAAACTGAAAACATGGCTATTTCACTCTGCCTAATCTAGATCCTAGACTCCCACCTGTATTATATAGTGCCGGGATGCCCCTTGGGCTGTTGTGCGCTATGCTAATGTTTCATTCACTTATTATTTAAGCACAGCAGCTAATTTAGTTTGAGGTTGTGTTTTACAAAATATTAGTATATATATTACATGAGAGTGTATTGCCTGCTTTTGTAAGTACGTATATTTGATTTTTGTTCTACAGGCAGATACAGACACCAGAACGTGGCTTCTGTCACTTCACGGCAGAATGTAGGAAGCAGATGAGTACTTTCAGGACCTGTTAAAGAAGGTGGTGTGAGGCCATCTGAGTGCACTGGAAGCATGGAGAAAAGAAACACAAATATTTCCAGAGCTCTGAAACGGAGTCTGAATGCCCATGTGCCATCTCCCATCACAACTCGGAGGGAGAAGGGGTGACTATCTACTGCTCGAAACACTGTATGCTGACCAGAACTACCTCGTTTCTAAACACAGGGGCTGCCCAAAAACCTGGAACCAGTGGTATATAATAGCAAGAACAAAAGGTTCCCTGTGGTATGCTCAGTAAAATATGAAAGCCAATATGTAATTAACCAATCCACAAGAGATGTCAAGATTCCATAATATCAATAAATGGAGAAAAGTACCACTTGTAGATTTTCATACATATATTCACAACCCAATACAAGGTGCTCAGTGCTCCAGTGATCACACAGTGAGTGAACACCATAGTGGAGTGCCGCACTGTGTATAGTACATGAAAAAATGGAACAATAGTGCTCTTTTGTAGGTTTAGGGTCCCTTGGTCCAGGTATCACAACAATTCATAGCAAATCAATTCCTCTTGTGATAGTTGTCGACAGTGTTTCGACCATAGGGAATTAAAGGTCATCATCAGAACAAGTACTTAGAAGCAAAAACAGTCAATTGGGGAAAATTGACAGGTTGACCAATTCGAAAATAAAAACAGGGCAGGAAAAATCTCCCCGAGTAGGACAAAGAGAATTCTCTTCTAGAGAGGATGCCCCATTATTACCTACAGGATCTCATCTAAGTGCTGCTGCAGGGTCAACTTCAAAAAGGAACCACTGTGTGATTCGGCGTTCTGGCGACAAGAACCACCTGAGCACCAGCCAAAAAACTGATGCGAAAGATGTTTTGGTACTGACGAAGGGGAGTGGGTGAGTGACTTGGAGGTTCTACTAACCATTAAAAACGTCAGTTGACCATTAGGAGACAGATGGCAAAAAACATTACAGTTTTGGAAAAGGAGGATATCAAAATGTAGGAAAACACATTTATTTGTTGTATTACTGCCCATTCTTTTCTCTGGAAATCTGGTGTTTTGACCTCTGTAAGGGTTGTGTCCTGCTACACTGGTTCTGCCAGGTGTGACCGGTTTTAAAGTTCCAAAGTGCCATGACTATCTCTGTGGTAAGACAACAGTCTGTGCGCCAGACCCCTGCACTGATCACAGTGTACAGATTTGTGGGGTACAAGTGGAAGATGTATTCTCTAGCATATTCCTAAAATGTAGCATGTAGTTTTAGATTATTAGCTGTCTGCTGCACATGATTTTCCTACTGTATAATATCTAGCAAACCTTACATCTGTAATACTTTTTAGGAAAATGCTATAAAAATGTACAGCCTAGGCTGAAAAGGCCAATGAAGAAGGTAAATTCCTATCACACATCAGTTTTGGAATATGAAATATACATTGAAAATGCTCAGCGGGTAGACATTCCAAAAGGCATGCCGTTTTCTGACCAAAATCCCCCCTTTTTCATGCCATTAGGTCTATCAAGAGGGTGATCTGTGTTAGAAAATAGCTCTGCTCATCACTCACTGGACATGTAGAAGCTGAAGAGAGGTGATGTGCTTTGAAGTCCAGTTGGTTGGACTGAGAGCGCCATCTGTGTCATTGAGCACTGGCGCTGGCTGTGTTGAGATTTATGTTAGTTCTCGTGGAAACATACTTTGTGGGACGGGGATAGGGTAAGGCCTCTGCAAGGCTAGTAGTTCAGCAAGCACTGGTGCTGTGCTGATATCAAGTGAAGAGAGTGTGGTAGTATCATTATTACAGGGGAACCTATGCACCTGCAACTCAGAGACCACAAGTAAGCAATATGTGCCCCAGTGTCAAACAAGACCATGAGTGATGTCCCGCAGTCTTTGACCCTGATGAAATTACAGGTGGTGAATATAAAAAAAACTTAAATAATTATACACGTAATAAATAACAACAAAAATGTACAGATCAGATTAATGTCAAGTAGGGTGGGCAACCCATGGGGATCTCTGCCAAAGAATACAGGACATCATTTTCTTGCTGGTTCCTGAGTAGATGATGAGCATAAAAGCATCTCAATTTCAAATCCTCTTAATTCTCCATGAATTCTCATCTGGAAGCTGAAATTCACATGAGCACTTGAGTTGCCAGAGAGGAGAAAGAATCACATGTGATATCTTCACAAATACTAACACAGGACCCGTAGAACTATCCAAGGGAGGGAACTAGAGGCTACGGGGTCTTCAGGGTGAGCTGGCCTCCAAACCTACTATATACACACTGTAGAAGCTACCCTGAAGTAATGGTCACTTACGTTATGTAACCGTATCCCTACAAGCACTATATAGATAGAGTGCTAGGCATCTAAAAAAAATGTTAAGGACTGTCCTTGCACACCACCAGGCGTCATGCTTCATCATAGGCAGTCATCGCTCTCTAAAAACCCGGTTTGATAGAGAGCGGGCCTACACCTGAAGACAGGGAGGCACTTCTAATCATTTAAGTGGGGGCCCGTGCAAAAAGGGAGTTAAAAACCAATGCATTACCCCAAATCACATTTAATCATAGGGTATTACTTGGCATTAAAAGCTGGAGTGTGGGGATTAGGGGAACTGTTACCCCATCACCACTACTGTCAACAACATGTTTCTGCCATTGGCTCTAATGAGTCCGCGGCATTCTTCAGGACGAAAATAGGGCTCCTCTCTTGCCAATTTGGTCTCAGATATTGTCACTATATTAGGGCGACCTATGTCAACCTCAAACCTAACGCTGGTGTTCCCAGATACCCCAATGTAGGGTCCTTAATGCCCCATGGGAGGAGGGTTCAGAGACCCCTGTAGTCGGACTTGCCTCAAGATACGTCCCTCGCCGTACACCTACGAACGTCCACTCCTTCTCCCTTTTTGTACGGGACCCCACTTAAATGATTAGAAGTGCCTCCCTGTCTTCAGATGTAGGCCGCTTTCTATCAACTAAGTGACCATTACTTCAGGGTAGCTTCTACAGTGTGTATATCTTCACAATTCCCAAATGTCATCCATGGTGAATGGCTGTGTTGTATTTCACCTAATGTGGGGTCCCTGCCCCTATAATGGCCTGTCAAACAATTTCACATTTTGGGAGAAAGTTAATGAAACGTCAAGAAAAAGCAGGGGTGTTCCACTTTTACATTGCTCATGAGCTTTGGTGTTTTAGATGGCTTTTGGAGGGTTTCAAATGATTTGTTCAATTAGCATTTGATGGATGCTGAGCGCAGTTGTGACTCAGCACCTGGGTGACAGATCTCATCCACGGTGACAAACCTCAAGAGTTGCTCAGTGATCAGACAGGTAGCAGAGTGCAGCACCCTGCCCAACTTGGATGGCGTCGCCTTTTCATGAGCAGTTTTAGAAATTTGGTGTGTTTGACATCTAACATAGGTGTTTATCCTAAAACAAACAAGTGCAGTGTCCTCAAAAAATTAAATACACTTACCCAACACCAGACAGGTCACTGGAAAACTAAGAATAAACCAGGTAATGCCTAAGAAGCCAGGACATAATTCAGAGCATATGTCTAGATTGCACTGACCCATCTATGAATGCAGTGTCAGAGTTTAAATTAAGTTATGGTTAGCTTTGGTTAAAAGACCATAACACATGTTTTAAATTTTTTTAATTTCACTGACAAAAAATAGTTAAATGGCAGTTATTGTACCAAAACTTAGAAGCCACTGAAATTTGCGAGGTATGGTTTGGTGAACTAATCATAAATTGTGTCCCCGTAATGCACTGCTTAAGACATCACTTATGATAACAGTCACGATGTGTGAAGTTACATAACTGGTGACATACCCTCTGCCGGTGGGCCAGCCTACTTGTTTTTAAAAAAATGTTTTTGTGAGGGCGGGGGTCCTTTTTGGGGATCAGGGAATGCTGCCCTGTAATGGCGGCAGGGACAGATTTTTATATGTGCAGCAAGTTAAGCCCAGTGCAGGAATCTCAGGTTTCAGCACATCTGACAAGGGGGCAAAGTTAAAGGGGTTAAACATTTTAATTTGCTAAAATATTCAGTGCAGTATCATAGACCAGAATAGAATTTGGCAGGCCCTTATCATGTTTATCTTAATCTTAGTAAATTGAGTTGCATGCAAATCTATCAAGATGGTGCACAGTTAAGTGGGGGTGGGAGGGATAATAAAATGTTCGTATGATAATATCTTTGGCACTGGTTAATGAATCTACATGGCAGTTCCGGATTACCAAATAGGCAAAGTAGGCACCGGCCTATGGGCCTCACTTCTTCTAGGGGCCCGTGACAACGGATCAAAATAATATTGACTTGGGGGCGTAGCTAGCCAACACCCAAGATGGCCGCTCGGGAGTAGAGCTCCGATCGCCACCTAATTATATTTCCCCCACATCCATCTAAAAATATCCGTTTCGCCCGTTGGACCCACAGACCTGAGGCTACTGGTTTCCAGGCATCACCCGACCCAACAACGAAGAGAATCCGACATCTCAATCCTGAGATATCGGCTCCGGAGCTGCCAGCCGCAGGGAGGAGGAAGTTCCGGCCATGACGTCGCACGGCTCTCCGTTACGCGAGACCGGCGCATCAGAAACGGACCTGCAGGCCCTAGTGTTCGATCTACTGTGCGCCCCCATCCGTCTCAGAGCCCCACGCCACCTTGGTTCCAGTTAGATTGTTTGCCTGAACCGCAGCGGGGTATCGGCGGGGGCCCCCAGCCGCACGCGATTGGACCGGTGCGCTGTGTGGGCTCCGGTGCGTGCGGCCGCCTTGGGGTCCTTCCCGCGCCTTCCATACTGCTCCTGAGCCGGAGGTGAGTGGCGGGGGTTGCGTTTAGATCCCTTCCCCCCCCCACGGTGTTATCGGACTGGTGTGCGCTCGGCGCCAGGGGGGATGAGGAGTCGTCTTCCAGTTGAGGACTCACTTTAACATTGCTCGCCGCGCACCTCCCCCACGAATACCGGCAGGCCCGATTGAGGCATTTTTGACTGCACACATCTCGGAGGCTTCTTGAAAACCTACCATCCTCCTTATCCCCATGTATGTTAGTGTGCAGTGAGCACGCAGTTGGCCTGGACGCTCCCTTGAAGATTAGGACCCTCTCTGCACCCAGTACCACAGTTTCTTCTGGGGCCTCGGCGAGTGGTGACGCAGTGCCGGAGGTGAGGCCGTTGAGGAGCACGGTTATAGGTCCCACTGCACTATCCCAAATCATAGATCCCTGGGGCCCTGGCAGGATTTACGCACTGTTGGCGCCTGGCGAAAGATCACTAACATTACCACTTGGCCTCGCTATTGGCTGTCCCCGCTAACTAGACCCACACTACTCCCCGTACCTGGGCTCTTCACCCAACAGCAGAGTTGGACGTCATGGCCGCCGCAAAGGGCTCCAAACAGACCCATGTGACGAAACTGGCGAAATTTGCCCACTCCAAGTCAGACGATGTAGACGGGAAACAGGACGAACTCGAAACTAAGCAACAAACTGACGAGGGGGCCCCGACGCTGGTATACGTAATGGAAGCCATTCAGGGGGTTCGTACTGCACTGGAGCATAAGATCAACACTGTGTCCACGGAAATCACTCTCATACGTGCCGATTTGAGAAATATGGGCGAAAGGGTCAAGGCGAGCGAGGATTCGGTCTCATCCCTTCAACACTCTACAAAAATGCTTGAGACTACGGTCAAGCGACTACAGGCCCAGACGTCGGATCTCGAAGCTAAGCTGGAGGATTATGAAGGACGTGCACGCAGGTATAACGTGCGAATTTTGGGGGTGCCAGAGAGGGCGGAGGGACACGCCACAGACCTTTTTGTTGAGGACCTGATTCAAAAACACCTACAACCTCGGACCCTCTCACAATACTTTTCAGTGGAGCGTACCCACAGGGTGCCTGGGGGCCCCCCGAAGCCGGGGGCTCCGCTGCGTCCCATACTTGCAAGAATTTTCAATTTCCGTGACAGAGAAATCATCCTCCAGACGGCAAGGGCCGCCCCACCGCTTAAGTTTGAGAACTCGACCATAACCTTCTTTCTGGACTTTACTTACAAGGTGCAACTGAAACGCAGGTCCTTTCTAGAAGTAAAACGGGTGCTCAGAGGCCACAACTTGAAATATGCAATGCTTTTTCCAGCAAAACTTTGAGTGCAAGCGGACGGAAAGTTGTGGTTCTTTCAGACTCCGGAGGACGCCTGGGACTGGCTGGAGGGTTGGCAATACTCCGGCTCACAGAGACACTCCTCCCCTAATCGCACGCAAAGATCAGAGGGTCAACTGGAAATGAACAACCGAGAAGAAGGAGTTTGATTCATCGTTGACAGCAGCTTGTGGTGGGAAACCGCCCCACCCCTCACGAGCAGATGGGACCCTTGATAAATTGCAGGACTTATGAGCAATCATCGGCCCAATGGGGCAAGCGTGACTATATCTGGTGAAAGAATGTTGATGTTCATACCCTTCCTTCATACTTAGTATTCAGGGGTCTCAACCACAGGGGGTTAGGATTCTTGACCCGCCACTGTGGGTCAATGCGAGAGGTAGGATTGACCACTGTGGGTGGGGGTGTACCGCTCATATCACAGTACATGAGGTCTAATGTGCGATATATTGGGCACATATAATTGCTTTTATGGGGGAAACAGGCCACATTCTTGGGTAGTTTCGGCTGTGTAGCGTTCTTCTTCACATAGTTTACTTGTTTTGGGTTCACAGGCGCTCTGCAAAATTGGGGGGTGGGCAGTTTTGAGTCCACGTTGCAGGGAGGCAGGGTGGAGGGGTCCAGGGAGTTTTATTGTTTTTTTTTGTAGTCTTCTAATGTGTTATTTGTGCAGTCTGCTTTATGGTGTCGCTTTCAAAGTCATTTGGGTCGTAAACAAGGTGTTTAATAATTATCTCATGGTCAAAAGTGCAATATCTCCATCATTGTGTTTCGTGGGAAGGGGTCGGAATGGCATTCACAGTTGCTCCTTTGTTCCCTGGGAGAAAGTGGACCTCTATTTGCACGCATAGATGAGTGTTGACCACACTGCAGCTCCACCACTGGGTCGTCTTAAGTTACTTTCGTGGAATGGGAACGGTCTGGGAGATCGAATTAAGAGGGGAATAGTACTACCACCTTCCTTCGAATCATACTTCCTGGCGGCGCAACTGCAGTGGCTATCCTACTGGACGGCAGATAGACACGTGGGGGAGACACATGCAGCGACAGGCCCTATTCCAGTTCCAGAAATCCGCCGCTTGTTACTGCCAGGCACTAAGCCGCGGCGCACATACCCAATACAGGTGTCGATCGCTCGTAAATGTATACAGAGGGTACACCGCATGTCTGCCGGGGCACCTTTGTATTCCCCATTGCTGCCACTGGTGGGCTGGCCCAGGCGAGAGTCATACTACACAACGGGCATGCTTCGCATATGGACAGAACAATCTCTAACCGAGATAGAGGCCCTATTTGAGGACGGACAGTTAAGGCCGTATCGCCAGATAATGGAAGACTTCGATCTGCCCCCTGGCCAATTTTTACTCCACAGGCAACTCATAGAGAGCTATCGTCCATATTATGATTTGTCGGCAGGAGAACCGGCAACCCATCCGGTCATCCACACAATCATACACATGGGAATGGGTCAGCACCTGGTCACTTGGCTATATAAAGCCATACGAGAGCTTTTAAACAAACCCCTAGATGCACTGGGGGTAACATGGGAGGAAGAGCTGGGACGCCAGTTACACGATAAAGAATGGGAGACAGCACTTGAATACCCCAAGAAGGTGTCCCGAAACGCGCGGTTTAAAAATATACAATTTGATATATTACATAGAGCGTATCAAACGCCAGCGCGTCTTCAGCGGTTTTATCCAGCCACCCACTTCCTGTGCCCTAGATGCCAATCGCCGGATGCGGACTTCTACCACATGTTTTGGAACTGCCCTACAATACAACTGTACTGGCACACTATCCACGAGACACTCAGGGACCTCACGGGTCTAACTAACATGAACACATGGGAGGCCTGCGCACTCGGAATCTTCCGAAGGCGGAAACAGCACAAAGTATTAATCCGCTTTGCATCACTGGCAATACTGCTGGCTAAAAGGGGAATAGCAATGCACTGGCGGGCCCCCACAGGACCCCCAATACTAGCATGGGTGGGAGCAGTGCACAAATGGGCAGCAGCGGAGGAGGAAACACTTAGGGAGGAGGAAGTCAAAGGGACACGCAAGCACCCCATATCTATGGAGTGGACCTTACTGTTACACCAGTTCAAACAACGACCGACGCGTGACGACTCAGACACCTCATCACAAGTCCCGGCAGATTCGCAACCGCAGGCCCAGACCGAAAACACACACACTATTTCTCCCACCACTACAACTGTGCAACGACGCACGGCAACGCAACCACACACAATCCAGGGCAGCTAGGCAAACGGTAGCGGCAGGACAGGCCTCAATCTGCAGAAATTAGCCACACCCACAGGCAGGCAGCACAGTAGCCCCGATACCCCGTCTGACTCACATATCCTGGACCTCACGATCACCACCCCAGTTTCACTCCCCAGTTATGAGTTCAGCACCATAACCGGTAGTTAATGCATCAATACGCAACAGGAAGTAGATATATCTTCATGGGAAAAGACATGCGAACCAGTGTGATATTGTTTATAGAAGCGATTGTATTATGTAATAGATAGACGTTAATCCGGAGCAATGACTGTAATTCCCAATGTTTAATAACGCACAAAATGAAGTCAATCTAAATGCCCTTCCATGCAATGCGTCTCTCTTATGAAAATATTAATAAAAATATTTGACAAAAAAAAAAAAAAAAAAGAGTGGAATAGTACTACAATATTTAAAACAGGCTCCTGACCTAGTATTACTCCAGGTAACGCATATTCAAGGTATCTCCTACTGCGCACTCAATAGATGGGGATACAAACTGATAGCTCATTCGGGTTACGCTCAGGGATCCAGGGGGGTGGGCATCCTTGTCCCGTTCGGTGATCTACAGATACAGTACCAATTGCACGAGGGGGAAACCTTTAGATACCTTCAGGCACGGAGCGCATTACATAAAGCAATACCTAAGGATTCAGACCTACCTGTCTCCTCCCCTTTGGAGGATAGGCTACTGGATGATTACCTCCCAGAAAAAGCTATCTCATTGACCTATCGTAAAATCCTCAATAACTCACCTGAAACTCACGATAAAATACGCGCAAAATAGGCTGACGACGTAGGGGGCATGACCGATGTGGATTGGAGGGAAGCCCTGGCCTCACCCCGGGAGGTGGCCATCCGTTCCCGTTTCAAGCTTATACAACTTAAAATTCTCCACAGAGCCTATTACACTAGTTCAGCACTTGTTAAGATGGGAATTCTCAGCTCCCCGGTCTGTCCCCGAGGCTGTGGTTACACTGGTACCTTTTTACACCAATGGTGGGATTGTCCTATCTTTCAGAAATACTGGGGAAAGGTTGTGCCAACCAATGTCCCAGATATGCCACAAACCTATTGAAGCTTCTCCCCGGCTTTGTCTTCTGAACATCTGGGACGCTACTGACTTATCAAGAACTGAAAGAATGTGGGTCTTGTTGGGCTGCATGGTGGCAAAGCGCAATATCGCTAGAACATGGAAGGGAGGGGCTGAGCTGCAATACACGGATTGGGAATCCGATATGGATTGGTGTATGCAAGCAGAGAGAGTGGTGTATGAGAGTAGGGGATGCCCGGGCAAATGGACAAAAATATGGGGCCCTTGGAACGAGAGCAGGGGTTTGCTATGTACCCCCTTTGACGATGCTCTCCCATTTGTAGTTGACAATGAGACGCTGTAATGTTTTAATGGCTGCGTGGGACCATGATATAACTAATTGTGCTATAGACCCACTGTAAGGATTTGTCTTTGATTGTAATTTTATATCTCGAGTTCTGAACATCTCGATGACTGCCTTATACTGCTCCTGTTTTTGTTTGCATTGTATTAGGTTGATTTTCTTTTCAATAAAAAAGATTTGTCAAAAAAAAAATAATAATATTGACTTGATCTTAAAAGAAAATTACATCGATCTTCAATGATGAAAGAACAACTGAACTTACTTGCCATTATGGCCACTGAATACGACGTCTTGCAAAAGATAGACTTCCAATATATCCTAAAAGATTTCACACAAACAAACTGAGCAAAGTGAATAATTCAAGTTTTGTTGGTTTATTAAAATTAAAAAAATATATAAAATGTTTAATAAGTTATCGTTCTTAATGTTTAGTTTAGTGTAATAAAATTGGTTTATTAAAATTGTTGGTTGGTAAAATTAAAAACGTATTAGGGGATAGTTTGGGAGGGGGGTGATATTTCGACTGCCTAGGGGCCTCCACAGGGTTTAATCCGGCACAGCTACATGGTATTTAAAAGGCTCTAAGCAAGTTAAATTCAATGCAGAGATCTCAGATTTCAAAAAGAGGCTGAGGAGGGGGACAACGGTAAAGGGAGAGGTAAAGGTGGTGGGTTGACCAGGCCATTTGGGACACCTATGATGCTAAAGGTCGTGCACAATGGATGTTGGCCAGATTCTGTGGGATGCCTGTGAGACTGAAGGCTGTACACAGCAGCGTTTGTCGTACGGCCTGGCCTTTGCTCAGGCTTACGCCCACCTGGCTGCAGATTGCCAATCCCCGCTGCTTCCGGCCTTCAGCGGGTGCAGCACGTGTTGGACATAGGGGTCTGTCATGCGCTAATAACGTTGGCTCAGGTTAATTGATGGGCATTAAATAGCACTCGTAGGCCGTTAGCAATTTAAGTCCAGTGCAGGAATCACATGTATCAGGGTGATCCATTCAGGGTTTTATTTCTGTAGTGGACAGAAATGAATCCTATGGGAGTGAAAATGGGAAATGCTGCTTTTTTATCACCTCCATTAAATGTTCCCCTCTTAAATATTTTGTATGAAACTCAAAATATCACAAGCAAGTTAAACATAGTAAGAGTATGCAAAGTGTTGTGCAGATACATAAAACTGCGCCAAAGTTATTAGCAAATAAATGATTTTTTGACTCTCCATTTAACTTTGTCATCTCTTGTTAGATTGGCATGAAAGTGGAGAATCCCGCGCTGGGTTTAACGTGGTAATAACATGCCAACTTTCATGCCTATTCCTTGAAGAGCACCACAGTTATTAACATATGAAATTGTTTTTACTCCTCTTTTAACTTTGCCCTCCCCCATGGATCTGCACTAAACTTGCCATACCCACAGAAGTGCTGAATGCCTGCCTGGTTTCATGTGGAATCTTCAATGGTGCTACAGATGAACACTTGTTTGACACCCACCCATTAAACATGCACCCCTTGACGAGTATGCACGAATGTAAAATACCTAGAGTGGCCTAAAGATTCTAGACATGTGCCAAATTTCATGCAAATTCAACACACAATGATAGAGTTACAGAGAAATCGATACACATTTCCATTTGTCCAGACAGCTTTAAAATGTAACCTCTTCATGCCAACATGGGACCACTATCTAAACGCTAATTTCTGGAACACTACAAAATGGATTTACACCAAACAAAGAAAAGGCACTTCCTTGAGTATAGTTATTGAACAAACAAAGGTGACAGTGGTCAAACAACACTGCCAGCACCTCACAGTTTCAGGATGAATGTAAAAAGGCAAAGAACACCACGCTCATACTGAAGTTGCTGCCGTCACTGCTACCTCCATGAATCATAGACTTATCATGGTCTCTACTGCTACTGTGGCATAACCTACTGGATCGTAACCAATCTCAGGATAATTTTCCACATTACGTTTTGGATATTACGGGATTCTCATTGAACTACTTGGCTCTCTAAAATTGGTCCAAATCTTCTGACTCTTGTCCTCGGGCTCCGAGGTATGAGTGATTGATCAACACTTTGATTGCCTGATGCATTTATCAAGCATACCTTTCTACTCTAGAATCCTCGAGCTTTGAAAAAGTCGTCAATGCGACGAAACACGTGTCGGCTGTCCTAATCTTGGATTTCATTGAAACTGAACACCTAAAGAAACAATAAAAGTTTTTGGACGTTTGAACTCAGCTGGTGTTTTTCATACTTTGGACCCTTACCCATGGATTTTCATTTGTTGGTTCATTGGATAATGCCTTTGGACCTGCTGGACTGACAGACCTCATACTTAAACCACGTGGTGCTCTGGAGTATAGTTATATTTATATGACACGTTTTGTACAATTCAGTTTTATTCTTGACAGTAGGAACAATTAATGCTCATAGGGGCCCACACTTGACAGATCTACACCAAATTTGCCATGAACAATCGAAATAGAGTAACTTTTTATTGGAAAGTTTTGTGCAGATTCATCGAGCAGCACCAACATTATTAGCAAAACAATAAATGTCTTTTCAATAGAAAGCCTGACCTAACCATAACACAGATGCTATTGTAGCCTTTGCAATTTGCATATATACAATTTTTAAAACCAGAGGGCACATTTTCATATTAGAATAAGATGTATCATTGTTTAAAAAAGAGCCATTTTATCTCTAGAACTGAAATGTCTCATTTGCCTTTCATATCCTGAACATAACTTGACAGCAGAAGTCGCACACTCGCAGGATCACGGCTCTAAATCTAGTCTGCATTTTTCATTTCCTAATGTCCAGCAGATCTGAACTCTGATTTTCCGCCAGGGCTAAAATATCTCATTAATTTTTTTCGAAAACGAGATGCTGGGGCGCCAGCAAAGAGATGCTGTAATGAAAATGGAAGCATTATTCTTGCATTTTTAGAGCACTCCGCACACTCACGGCTCTTCCAAGCTGTGCAAGCACCCTCCTTGTTATAAGACCCCAATAAGTGCAGTCCATTGAACTAAAGGGGCGAGGATTGTAATCAGGGGTTGCAAACTGCCTAGTAAGTTCTGCTTTTGGCGTTCTGGTTGATTCGATACTCGTGTCTAAAAAAATATACCAACTAATGCACCCTGGAATATCACCTGGACGGATTATTGTTCAGTTTTCCCAACTGAATTTCAAGTTGATCATCTAGTTGCTGGCATAAAGGTTGTTTGACACGCTCTAAACAGTAATGGAGAAAATGATTCCACATGAATCTTGGAGCTGGTTATAGGGTATCTACGGTGTCAATTAGCTTTAGTCGATGTAGTTAACCATGAGAGATTCCGCCACTGTCTTCCACTGGTCCCATGCCCAAAAACCTATAATCTCCAGCTCAGTAGATACCATTTGTAACTGTTCAACTGGAATTTGTTCCCGGATTATAGGGTATCCGAGAGAAGATAACTGGAGTTTTCCAGAGAACAGCTCGAGTTGGTCGATATTACAGCAAGTAGGACTCTATTGACGCCAGTAGAATCAGTCCAGACCCAAATCCCTCTGCTTTCATGAAAAGGAGGTAGGAGGAGCCCATCACTAATGGAATAAAGTTAGTCAAAATGGAAGTACCTGTTTGCTGAATGATGGCTTCCTCAAATTGTCCGCCAACATTGAATCGGGTGTCCTGATATTTTTATAGGGAAGTTCCCCTCTCGCTACTAGTTGTATTACTTTGTAAGTGCACACACACAGCAAAGTCACACACAAGTCTACTCCCTGTTAGTCAGAACTACAGGCTTGTTCTATTTTCCCTCTGTCACAACTTTCGTTTGCTCAGAATCATCGCGTATCTTCCGAATACGAGCTCCAATTTGTCTGTAATTTCCCCATCACAGTCAACGTGGCTCATTCTTCCACTTCTGCCCTTCGCTTGCTCTCTCGTCTTCGTTCTGACTTACTGCATCTCATGAACCGCTTTGGAAATGTGTAACTTTTTAAACACATTACATCTTTAAAATGAATGCATAATAGTTGTACTTCAGCCTTCAAAAATAAATGGAAACATCTCATCAAATTGTAATGACAAAGAATTAGCCATATTTCCTAGCATCCTCCTGGTTGCAGATTCCAGCTCTCATGACGCGCCTCTTTCAGACCCTCTCCTCCACAAGACTTTGGTTCGCTTCCGTATTGCCTAAGCACACGCTTCTGTGGATGTCTAGCCTTATCTTTCCTCTCAATGTTAACCAGAATCTGAGGTGTCAACCAGGATTCAAAGAAACAAAGGCAAGCATTTGTGATGGAGAGCTGTGTGAAGGAGAGAGGTACGAAAAAGGAAGGCAAGACAGAAACAGGCTGGCGAATGAGTTTGTGACTACCATTCACAATATCAATGACACAAAAGGTCCTGGGAGGAATGCTTGCAAGTAATCTAAACACTGGCAATCGCTCGGGGTAGCATCACAATCCCTCGCTTTCTTTCATCCTGTTGAGCACCAGCTTGCTAACCAACAAGTGGGACCACCATGCATACCAGAACATGTCGTGAAAGTGTCCTAATCCTGCTAGCGTACGTTTGTAGAGGAGTAATCTATGTTGGTCACAAAACATTTCCTTTACATGCAATTGTGTGGTGGCGGTTCCAAAGCCTTTAGATTCCGGTTCACGACAGCAGGAGGGGGGCCTAAGTCGTTAAGGGCAGATACTGCACCCGCATTTTCATCCCTGCCTTCCAGTTCGGGCTGGACTGTTCCCATTGGGCGCAGGGTCAAGACTGATTTGCATATGGCTGGGTCCAAACTGGAATGGCATGGGGAGCAAAAAAAACGATGGATTTAGGCCCAGATCTCTGTACTGGGGTGAATGTATGACATTGTTCTGCATTCTGTCCATCAATTGTTCTTTTTGCATTTGTCACCCCGAGTGGGACGGGTATGCCAAGATGTGGTCCTGTGCTCTCCATGCCACTGGAGTCAAGCTATCCTGGCTGATGAGGGGTGAAACCCCGAAACCGGTCCCAGGATGCTTGTTTCCAGTCCAGGGAGGACCTGGCCTAGCAGTTCGGGCTGGACTGTTCCCATTGTTCTTTTTCCATGAATAACTAAGCAGCAAGGACATGGTGCTCTAATGCATTGAACCTGATGAGTGACATGGGCTTGGTGACAGGGACCTTCTAATGTCTGGAGGCTTCCACTCAAATTCTCACACCTCCCATAAGTGCAGCGTTGACCTCTGCGACCATTAGTGGGCCCTTAAATGTCAATGCTTATATTCACCTTTACAGTGGGAAATTAGGGCTGAGAATCTAAATCCTGATACTATTGCTTTTTTCGTTTCATGCAATATGTAGAATGAGGAATGAAGTGTAGGTGGGGACATTTCTGTCACCTGCCTGCACTGCTGCCCCCCTACTATGTCTGGAGGTTAACACTAAGCACAGATACCTGCGCATCTCCCTGTGCGCCCTTTGGAGCTTCCTTCATGCTCTGTCTGCTTCAGCAGAGAATTCCATCTCACCAGGAAGAAATGGGCGAACACAGGCAAATACCCGGCAAATGGGATGCCCAATCAGTAACAAAAGTTGGCCAGAGAAATCCGGGATACAAAAGGAAGAGCTGGTCACCAAGAGAGACCTCCAGTTTTACAGCAGACAGGGGCACGCACGGGTGGAGCACGTTTCCAGAGTTCTCCTGCCCTTGGAATTGGTGCTCTTTCCACCTCTATAATCCACATTCTTCGCTCCTTTGCTTCTAACCACAAATGTCTAGCTTTCTTCATTGGAGGGGACCAGGTTTGCTTTCAACAACCTTTCACAATCCCTCCTCTCCACACTTGTCCCTTTTCTCTATTCTTATACATACCTACAGTCTCACTGACCTACCGGGTGACACAGTGTTGCACTGCCCAGTGCCCCTACACTGACCATTGCTTATTGACAGGGAATCACAGGCAATAGTCAGTCCTCAGAAACTGAAAACACCAACATTAAGCCTTTGCCTGTCAACACCTGTCAACAGCTTATAAAGGCATTAAACAGGCTCAGCAGCTGTAACTAACATCTGTGTCTAAAACACAGTCAACCACTACTAAAGGAGTGCGGGACACCCAGGGCTCAGACACTGCAAAATAGGAGAATAGCAGTAGATCTGTCAGAGCGATTTGCATGTGCTCAACAACATTGGAATTACCTGCAGCATCTAAGCAAATACTATCTACTTGACTGCATTTAAACCTCAGGACAAGACTGGCTTGGCCACTTACCTCTGCAGTATGACAATACGTACGTTGCGCTCCCGCACCATCATCTCAAAATGCTCCCAAAGAGTATTCAATAATCTAACAGTCTTGCTACCAAAGGGGCCCTGCGGCTCTAACATTCATGACCAACCATTTAAGAAGAGTGTTACCCTGACTCGCTTGGGGACACAAGGTGGGACTACACCTATCTCACATTACCTCCCAAATAGTCAGATCAAAACGTCTTCCACTTGAAATCTCTACCGTAAAAGTAACAGACAAGGGAGAAGCTAAGGTAGTGGAATAGCGGAAGAAGGCACTGGTGGGCAAGAGACATGAAGTGCTGTTATATGCAAATACACCATTGAATGATGTTAAAGGCAGCGGCGGCTCCTCTGCTATGGCACAGGAGAGTTGCATCCCCCCACCCCCGCCAGCAGCTGCAAAATTTTTAATAAAATAATAAACCATGTTAATTATTATTCTATTTTTCTCTCCCGGGCTTAGGGGTGGAGCCATTGCGGGGCAGTCACAGAGGGGGAGTGGTTGGCACTGTTGTCAGTGCACATGTGGGTTTGGCCGGCCGTCTCAGGACAGCCAAACCGACATGCGCACTGAACCCGTCTCCAACCCGAGCCGTGTTGCCAGGTTGGAGACAGCAGGCAAAGGCTTCCTGTCTCTCTGGGAGTGCAAATCGAGGGTGCTCAGGCCAATCCTGATGCTGCTCTCATGCAGCATCAGGGTTGGCGGCACAGGATTCTGGGAGCCTGTGCTGGTGAGGAGCAAAAGAGCGGCGATGCAGCAGGTAAGTCATTTTTTAATTTGTCTTTTGTTGTCGAGTTTGTCCCCCCCCACTTCCCCCATGCCCCGCCACTAAGGCCGGACACCAGCTACTGTTTTAAGGATTATGCCTCATCTTCCTCATCTTTTACAATTAATTTTATCCGCCCGATGTTCCAGAAACTCCTAAAAATGCACCCAATAACAAAGTAATGATTCAAATACCAACTTCACAGGAAAATAAAAACACTACTGAGAGGTAGACGGGGAGAGCTCTTAAGGAATACTCACCCAGCTTTGATCACTCAGCAACTCACATCCCTGATCAATGATCATATCAGAAACAATGCATGCCTTGCAAAGGACCTCGACTAACAGAAATATTCAAACAGAATGTTGTGATGTGAATAGATTCTCTGAGCTCCAGGAAAGAGACCATAATGACAGCAATGACATACATGCTAATCGAGGAAAATGCAATCGACGAACCAACTAGAAATCATTAATCATCAGCAAAAGGACACACTGCTGGATGGCCAGCATTACTAACATCAGTACCGGGGTACTGAAACCACACTCCCCATTCTGCGTAAGCAGGAATCAAAGTAATCTAATGTAGAGAGTACCAAAGGCAGGTAACGAAGGGAGGAAAAACTCCCAAGAGTACTAAAAACTCAGTCTACTCACTGAAGCGACTGTTCAGTGAGCAGGTAGACAAAAGCGTCACCAGACCCACCAATTATATCTTCTGGAGATTCAATAGTGCCCACGGATAGTCCACCTCTCTCTAGCATAAGGGACTTCTACCTAATCTTTTCCTGCACTGACCGGGCAAACTCACAACAACAATAAGAGGAGGAAACGGAGGCAGATTTCCAGGGAGGGAATACACAAGGTTAGATTTGGTCTCAAATACAACGACAAAGAAGTAGAAGCTTCTAAGCCTGCTGATGCACAATATGCATTATTAAATCAACCTGGATCATATTTCACAAAGAACTGAGGTCTCTGCTCTTCCACCTGATCCACACCACCCTTAATGCTAAACCCATTCTCGGACCCTTCACACCTAGCCTTTGAATACAATGCTAAAATCCGCAAATAACTGGAAATCCAACCTGGGATTGCCTGGAGAGAGAACCTAAATATGAATCCTTTTTGGGAATTTATCGAGTTATTCCCTGTTATATCTACCTGCCTACCTTTACACAGACCACACTTTCTTGACCATTTTTATGCTCTGCCCTCTTTGGTACTTCTTAATTCTATGGATTTGAAGTCTGTGAGCCAGACGATCTAGAACGATAAGTATGACTCCCTTGTGAATCTCATAAATTGACAATCATTACTGCACTAATACTAGTTGTCGCCGATGCTATTGATTTGTAGATAACGGGAATAGACGTAGTACCTATCACCTGCCATCTAAGTATGACCATGGTGATCCTAAACTCCCAACCTTGTGTAACCAATATGTACCTTTGTCCGATTCACTCTTTATAGGTCATCATAAGTTACCACAAAAGCAGATAACAATAGCTAGGAATAACTCGGAAAGATGGTGAAGGGCACAACTGATCTAGATAAAGGATAGGAGCAAAACATAATTATAATCTCAGCATGTACTCTAAGAAAACTCCTGAGCCTGGCTACCTGCAATCAAAGTCAACTATTGTGGTACTACATGCTTAACAGGGAAGAAATAGGGGGTTCAGTGGTAGACAACATGAGCCAAGCCTTTGGAGAATGGCTAGCTTGAACACATTTGGCGAAGGGTCCAAATTAGATGTCCTAGAATGGCAATCATTTATAAAGCAGAACAATATTTGCTGTTTACAAGAGACGTGGGTCACCACTGACGTTAGTATTGATGGGTAAATTTCACACTATGCCTTAGCAACCTAACAACAATTTGGTTGCCTACCTGGTGGGTTAGCCACAAGGGTCTCGTCAAAGCTGCTAGCAGCTATTTAGCCCTTAACAGTATCAAGTATACCCTCCAATATAATCCATACTAGACTAACCAGGGATAGCTACAGTGGGTGCGTTCTGGATATATTAAATGTGTATATTCCCCATGGGATACAACTAGAGGTGAATCCATCTTAAGAGCCCTTGAAGAGATGGTCTTAGGAATTTTACTTGTCTGTAGAGAATTGCTGCATCACAAAATAATTATCTGTGGCGACTTCAATACCTCTCTTTCTATACATAAGCAAGGGAGTCGAATCCCTGAAGATAACTCTTTTTGTGGAATACAAAAACCTGTCATGAGCCACAGCAATGGAAGCAGGGAGGTGGAAAAATGCTTCCAGGCTACAAGGATATCATGTGGTCTAAGGCATCTTAATGCCTCACACCATCTAAGGCCCCAGCAAATATGACTTTCAGAGGAGGCAAAAGTCCCACCCTCATAGATTACATCATGATTAATACTGAAGCTTGGACATCAATCAGGGATATGCAGATAACCGCTTACCCCGCTAGCGATCACGATCTATGTATTGCTTCTCTTACTAACAGGAAACTAACATCTGCTTTCTACTGTGGAGCTAACATAGAACTCTGCCCACAGTGAATTGTCCCAGTTAACAGGAGGGCAGTTAACTTGAGACTAGAAAACTATAATGGCCTTGCACCAAGCATGTTAGACTCTATACAGGCTGAACTGGAAAATTATTAATTGATTCCAAAGTGGCTGGTTAGGGGAGTTGTGGACATATATGAGGGAATTATTAACAAGGTATCTCCTTTCTTTTTAACCACAAATCTTAAAATTTAAACATGCCAGTGTTGGCAGCCTATTTGGCAATTTGTGTTGATGGAGTGCGCTGGGTCAGTATGTAGAAGCTTTCGCACGTCCCAGTTTGGAGGCACGAGACAGCAGAAATAGAGGCAATTTTGTCACACTAAAACAGAATTATAAGCATCTGATTGGCGCAAAAAAACCTTGTGGTGCCGCAGTCTATTTCGGATGATGTGAAAAGTGCTGTAATTTAGAAACATTGTACATTTGTGGGTGCTTGTATCTTATGATCCCATAAATCACCATGGTATGTGTATTAGGGACCAAGAATGGGGCAGGCATGTCAAGAACCTCTACTCTGTTCGCCCAAACAAGATTAAACCTATAGAACTAGAACCAACATTTGCCTTATGAGATCGATGTCTAGCTACAACTAGTTCGGAGGTGAGCAGTCTAAAATCGATAAGGCCCCCTGTCCTGATCTGTCTCAGTCAATCTCTTCAAACCTAGTTGACACTAAAGTCTTTAACTGAATCCTGACGATCCCTAGCTCAGAGTACACTGCAACTATCATACCAATATACAAGAATGGTTCTAAAAGAATCCTTCTAATAACTGTCCAGTATCGTTACTGGATGGGGCTGGTAAGATAAGGCTGTTTGCTGCTCAATCGCATACAAGATTGGGTTGACTCAGAACATATCCTAGTCAGTAGCCTGGCTGGGTTTTGGAAGGGTAATGGAAGGATTTAACCAACCATGTGTCTATATCTAGCCTGTATAAAGTATGATGTGCCTTAAATGCAAACCACTGTATCTACCATTTATTAACCTAAAGTCTTGATTTGGTCTGTTGGGAGACATTGTGGTAATCTTTGGAATCCCAGGGACTAAGATAGCTCCTGATAAAAGACCTTCACGGCCTTCACAAGGTCACAACAGCCCCAATGCACTTTGGACCAAATGGGGAATGTACACCTTTCCAATTTCGACAGGTGTGCACCAAGGGTTTGTCTTAGCTCTTCCCTTTGATCTTTATTTTTGAATGACTTTGAGCAATATTTGGAGGGTCTGAAGCTTCATAAACCAAGATGATTTAACTTATGAATCGCATTGCTACTATTTGCAGATGATGCGGTGCTCTGACACAAGCACATGAAAGGTTGCACTGAGTACAGTTTGAAAAAACAACTTACACCGATTGTGCCAAAAACTAAGCTCAGGAAACCAAAAGATATCCTAAGACATTCTTTTTTTGTTAACAATGAGCCCTTGGAGTGGATGGATAGGTTGGATTATCTAGGAACGAGTTCCTACCAGTTTGTCCTGGAGCCAACATACAGAGAAAGCGAAGGTGATCCTGAAACTAGCTGTGGCTTCTGTTATTAGATGCAAACTAAAGATTGGAGGTCAGTACTTGAGCAACTTATTGCATGTATACAGATCTAAAGCTGAACCCACAGCTGTCTATGGTGCAGAGCTCTGAAGTCATACAGATGCTTCCACCCTGCCGAAGGGAGAGAAGAGAACCACTTCTTGAGGTCACTTTCAAGTCTGGGTCCAGGCCCACCACTAGCTGCCCTTTACTCAGAGGTGGCTGGGAAACCTCTCTCTGATATTATTGCATGTATTCCACTTTTATAATTGGTTCATTTACAAAGGAATCCACAAGAAGGGATCTATTTGAAATATTTGATGGAGATTGTAACCTAGCTTAGATCCTCAAAAGTACACTGGTGGTCCCATATATGGACCATCCTAAAGCGACAATGTGACATCGAAGCTATCATTAAAGACCCCTCCACTATCAGCTCACATACGGTTATGCGACTCAGGGGGCACATTGGCAGCAACATAAGAACACCTCCCTGGTGTACAGACTCTTACTACATAAAGACTTGGTTTTGAGACCTCCTAAGATTAATATTCACCCGGAAGTACAGCGTAAGTTGCACATCAAGTTTAGTCTTGGTTCACCACCTCTAAAAACGTGCACAGCTAAGTGGGAAAAAGGAAAAGCTTGTGACGAATGACGTGATTGTGGTGTGGGGTCAGCGAAATCATTGTGCACTTTATGATTTTTTGCACCATAACAATAACAGCTCGTGCAAAATGGCTTGTTCGCCTATTCAAAATGTCCAAGCTGCTGTACTAGACTGAGGCCTTCTTAAGTCTGCGCCGCGGGTCTGACCAAATAGGGATCTATGGCGAGGTTGGCACCTATATTTGGGCAGCATGCATTGCATCTGGTAAATTCTCTTATTGATTTGGACAGCTTAACAAGGAGCAGCCTAGTGTGCTAAACCCCGGGTGTTGCAGGCCCCTTCTATATTTCTTTATGCGAGTAATTGGTTAATTATTGAATATATCCTCGACTAAGAAGTGAGCTGGCTGTTATTTATTCTTTTTATCCTTCCTACCGCAAAATGAAGTAGACGATTGATTATATTTGATGTAATGTATATGATGTATAGTGATTTTATAAAGGCATGATTTTAATATTTTGACTGTGTGAATTGTTAAGGCTTATGCTGAAAACGACAAAAAAAATTATACTGCAAGATCCCGAGCATTTAACAAATTCTTTGCTGTCTGACTGAATTTCCAATGATAAATGCATTTTTTTTTCAGTAAAAATTAATTTAACAAATAGCTTTGTTTACAGGCCCCTCCCCTGTCCAATCACGGCCCCATTTGCCGAGGCCATTAAGTTAATTTGTCCATTCCATGCTAGTAATTCAAATGTAACAGGCTAAAGTTAGCTGCTGTTCTCTTTCGTTTTAAAAACTTATGTTTGGGAAATAAAACTCTGCATAGAGTTTCCAAACACAACATTCAAGCCTCCAGTGGACATCACGTTTATAAGCAAAAAAGGCTAACGAGGGTCCGGTCAACCATTTATTTCTGGAATAGCGGTGGGTATGATATAATAGTGGCGAGGAAGGGGTACAGCTACTATTAGCGCAGCAGGTGCAGTAGCACCGGTGCAAATTAAGGTTGATTTGTACTAGTGATCCGTGGAACATGTGGACCCAGCAGCCTCCGTGAAACCACCAGAAATCAAACCATTTCTCGATCCATGGCACTTGTGAAATAATAAAGCCTATATATCTGCACCGTGTATTTATTCAACTGCCCCCATCCCTCACGCGCAGATAAAAGCGGCTCTGGTATGTTTTGTGGAAACAAATTATACATTTGTGAAAGTGTTATCTGCTCGCCAGGCGGTTCTATCCTACCTCAGGACGGACAGGGCGCCTACCGGCCGCGCGCTCGCGCACACACAGCGCCCCGGGCCCGGAAGCCGCTAATTTGCAAAGCGCAGAATGCTTCAATACATTTATAATTTGTAAAGGATAAATATCCGAGTGTGCTTACTCGGCACAAACTGGGCTGACTGATGCATTCCACTCTACAGCTGCAACACAGATTACAAAATATGAACTGCGAGTGCAGGTTATGAATACATTTTTACAGGAGCACATCCACTCTTGACAAGGACGTTTCAGGGAAAAAAAAAATCAGGTGAACGAATCTAGAGGCTGCTGGAGCCAGGTCTGCTGGCAAGAACTGATGTGGAAACGAACGGAGGCAGATTGGTGGGACATGGGGAGCTTTCCGAACAGGTACCCTCTTGAGCAAAGCCTAACGTGCGACTGACTCTGCCCCAACCCAACCAACCATTTTGGAGGCACCAGCTAGTCAAAATCTACCTGTGGGGTAAGCCACCTCCAGCTTCACTTGGGTGACATGGGTGGTGGACTCAATGGGCAGAATCTGAAATACAAAAGACCTCATAACTAGCAGTATCGTCAGCGTGCCACATCATTTGTGGACTAAAAACATTTCCAATGGGACTTCAAAAGGTAGAGCCTTCCTCAATCCATGCTTCATTATGGCTTATAATCAGGCCCGGTTCTAGCGGGTGGGCCGGGTGGGCCAGGCCCACCCAAACATGAGCCTGGCCCACCCAAACAGGAGCCTTGGCCCTCGCAGTGAGGGCTTGAAGGCAGGCGCGCAACGCCATTGGGCTCAAAGTGCTTCAACCCCCCCTCCCCGCGTGTGTGTCAGCCGGGGCCGAGACAGGTTCCCGGGCGCACACACACACAGACAGTTTTAGAGATTATCGCAGCCCAGCCGCACCCGAGTACTTCACAGGTCTTTAAAAGACCATTTACATGTTAACGAGGCTTTGTTTATTTTTTCACCCCTTCATCTCCACATGGCGAAAGGTGACACATCCTTTCTTTGACAAGGGTAACCTTCGCCTACTGTTCTGCTGCGTGGATATTTCATTTTCTATGCAGCCAGGAGAAAAGAAGTTTGTTTATTCCTATTCACTTCTCCTGACCCCTGCAGCTGCTTATCACATCAGGCTGTGACACAAAGTTTGACTAATGGAGTAGGTAAGAGAATGTGTTACTAATTGTTTTTCTTTTTAAAATCTGCACAGGCCCAGCAGGACACATACTTCGTGTGTGCTTTATTTAAACAGTTTTTATCATTATCATAGCCGATGCAGGACAACAATAAGACAATACAAAATGCCCAGATAACGCTGGTGATTAATGATCCTGCTGGAGAGTAATCATTTGTCTGTTAGTAGTTTTTAAATGCAGATGAACTGTATTTTATGTGGAAGCTCAGTGGGTTACTGCCTTTGTCACAGAGATCCTTGTGTTACTTGCAGTTCAGAAGTTACAGTCCTAACATAGGACAGTGACCAATGAACTGTCATCAAAGAGCTGCATACAAACATGAATGGTATAGTTAAAACTTCGCTTTTTTTGTTTTGTGATATAGTTAGAACTTCCACAGTCTTTCATTATTCTAATGTTGCTAAAATGAGTATGTTTGGGCAGATATACATTTTTATCAGTAAAGCTGACCCCCATGGAATACTCTTTAAATCCTAAGGTTGTGTTTCCCCAGACCAAACCCTCTTAAAATATACTGCCCACCAGTAAGGATGACATGTGATTCATACACCTTGTAATCCTCATTGGCTTATGTGACATTCCCTGTAGACTGATTTACATACTTGTATGATTCATTGTCTCTGTATAATGTGTGCGTGGTGTAAAGTACTGACACACACTACACTGATATGAGTAGCGCTATACAACAAATGAAATGCATATGAGAGAGGGGCTACGTAAAGATGAGGGGCACTGTTGGAGGGTGGCAGTGAGGGAATCCGAGGAGGAGGTAGTGGGAGGGGCTATGGAGCGATGAGGGGCACTGTTGGAGGGTGGCAGTGAGGGAATCAGAGGAAGAGGTCATGGGGTGGAGGGGGAGCTAGGGAGAGATGAGGGGCACTTGTGGAGGGTGGTAGTGAGGGAGTCTGAGGAGGAGGTCATGAGGGGGAGGGGCTACAGAGATATGAGGGGCACTGGTGGAGGGTGGCAGTGAGGGAATCCGAGGAGGAGGTCATGAGGGGAGGGGCTATGGGGAGATGAGGGGCACTTGTGGCGTGTGGCAGTGAGGGAATCCGAGGAGGAGGTCAATGGGGGGGCCATGGAGGGATGAGGGGCACTGTTGGAAGGTGGTAGTAAAGGTATTTACGGAGAAAGAGGTTATAGGTGCGGCGCCAAAAAAGACCTTCGCATCAGCGCTGAAGCCGGCCCTGTCATGGCCTTTCTGTTTTTGTTTATTTAATTAGCAGTCGGGTCATAAGGGCTACTGTGGAACATACTTTAAAGTGCGTGCTAATCATATTTACTGCTATATTCAATGTTTTAAGTTTGAAGGTGATTTTACAAATGTTTTTCCCGGGAAAAATGAAAGTGGAGCCCGATGGTGCCTGATATGGGGCTGGGGCCCAAGGTCAGCTGTGAGATAAGGTGCACTGGAGAGGAGTAGTGGATAATCAAGCCTGTAAGGGAGTGCGTTGCAGAGTCCGGGGTCAGGTGGAGGTAGTAATGAAGAGGGATTCTCCCTGAAGGCTCGCACAGAGGGAGCCCGAGTAGTGTCACTTGCCTGATACTCCCACCTCAGAAACCTCCTCTTCCCATCAAAGGAACATTACATGGAAAAAACACTTTTTGAGAGTGATAACATTTAGAAAGAGATTTGGAAAAGAGTGCGTTTTACTGGGCCTTGTAAGACTAAGAAGAGATAAAGGAGGGCCCAGAAGCAGGCCTGCCTAGACATATAAGCGACAAATCGGGCCCGCAGTGGCCCACCCGAATGCACCCTTGGCCCACCCAAATAAAAATTCCTGGAGCCGGGTCTGCTTATAATGTTGAGTACTTTCTGTGAAAAAGAATCAGCTCTACTTAAAGGTGGGTGTCTGCTGCAAAGGAAATATACAATATAAATACAAGTGTTCCAGGGACCCCTCAGAGTGGAAGACAAGTGGATGGCGATGCCAGCCCATGACTGCAACTGCTGCTGCACTACTCATGGGAACAGGACAGGAGAGCCAGAAGAAAGCGGAGATCCTGAGTGGAACATGGACTTTTCCTCCTTTGACAAAAGTAAGTTCTTGCTGAGTAAAATATTACTTTATGTACTTTCACGCTGCGTGAGGTTGGATACGTTGAAGTTAACACTTATTATCTGAGGTCACTAGAACCTGAAATCAACATGACACCCTTCCACCTGCTGTATTTGGTTGTCATTGATGGCATGAGAACCCCTCGTAAGGAGCTACTGACCAGTTCAAACATACCCTGAAACTACCACAGGTCAGGAAGGCACAGGTTCCAGATTTCAAGATGGGAGTTCCTGGTGTGGTGATTTGCAGGAATAAAATCTGAACTCCTCTAATAAGCGGTTCGTGCATTCGGGGTGGATTGATGCATAGAAACAGGATCTGTGCCTTGTTATATTAAAACGGCTGCCTCTGCACCAGGAAGTGGCATCTCAGCACCAGGAAGTCCCGACTAGGCATAAGGAACTCTTGCCTCAGCACTGTAAAGTCCTGTCTCTGCACCTGGAATCTCAAGTTAGTGCAAGGAGAACCGGGTTCAGCCCCAGAAAACCCCAAATCGCTGACACGTTGGTTCCATACAGCAGTTTCATAACATGTTTTGCTAGGTTTCTGGGTCATCCAAAAGATCTGGGGAGTGAAAAAGGCGGTATTGACAGGGGAAGTTCAGATAATGAACAAAATAACTGCAAAAATCTCCTGATACTAGCTAATTACAAGTTACAAACACGCATTGACAAAGCCAATAGGCCTTCCCTTTTAGCTTTGCCAATGCTTTTCAGCAGTGGCAAAGAAAACAAGCATTTGAGACTTTTAGCAACTTCATTATATTTGGCATGTTGGCTTCTGGTCCTGGTAGCATCACTTCTGACATTGTATAGAGGAGTTCAAAAATCTTAGAATGCCAAATGGTGTTGCTATGCAGCCAGGACTCTTAGGGACACATGGCATGGGACATATGACATCTATGGGATGCCCTTCTTTACAGTTTGCCAGGTGCACTTCACTGGCCATAGATTATGATCCCTTTCCAGTCTCAATAATAGTTTAAAAACGATCTAAAACTATCTGGAATTGATCACAAAATACGAGGACGTTTAATAAATCTAATGACTGAACACATATTCAACAGATGATCACAAAAACGTAAATACTTTCACAAGAAACAATCTAAGGTCCACACTTTTTGTGGTACTGTCGCAGGTAATTGTAATGAGTGCAGCGTTACATGTGACTTTTTGTAGGTGAGAGCATTTTATTTGGAGGAAAGAGTGTATATTTATAGAAAGGATTTCACAATTTTTGTAATAATTATTAAACTAATTATAGTTATATTTTGTAGGTTTTTAATTTGACTTCAGTAAAAAAAAAAAATAGCAGTGAGGACCTGCATTGGACAGCACTGAGGATGCGCTACCATCATCGAGGCCAAGCGCCAATCTGCCTTTGTTTGAGGAATATTGGTTTCTTGCATTGAGACTTTTGCACCCAAATAAGCGTCAAGGCTGAGATTCCGCATGTTGTTCTGTGACGGAAACAATTATTCAATTGGTCGTTTGGTTTTGTAAATGCTCCTAGGTTTCCAAATTCTATAATTGCACATGAGCATAACAAGCACAGGTCAGAATGGCCACCACTTTGTTCATATTTAAATAGCTTGATGATAGGATTCCTATGTTTTCTCTCCTTCCACCCCCCTCATCAATATGTTATACTGAGGTGTGCATGAATATGCACATTAGGCTGTTTGCTACCAATTTACCTTTACCCCGATTGGTTTAATGTAAGAATCCAGCAAGCGTGAGTCTTACAAGGCAGAGACATGCAGTAAAATGTATTTACTGCAAATAATGTGGTGGTCATATTGAAATGGTTAATGTTCAGAGTGTTTATTGGCCTACCCGTAAGCCTGCTATGTAAGCCAGCATAATACAAACATGTGCACACCGCAGATCACATACAGAGAAGAATGCTCGCACAAAATGTGACCAGCGCTCATGTAATCCCTAAGGAGACATGGCTGCCAGACAACACAGTAACATAGAGAAGGTGGTTGGGGCACGGTTTTCAATTGAGAACAGCAAATAAGGGTAAAGAGCATGAAGACACATGCATTCTATTGGAGTGCTTAATAAAAAATAAAAAAGTTCATCCCTAAATGTTAGCAGTGGGAAGATACAAGTCAGCCAATCAAAAGGATGGTAATGAAGCTATGCTCCAAGACAAGGACAAACAGAAGAAGGGGAAGAAAAGCCATCATATAAAAAGCAAACTGAATTGCTTCAGCATTCCACTTGAACGTTTTATATTTTCACCGAGGCCACCTTTACATTAATCAGAGCACCAAGAAGCCTCGTTAGTACTTAAGGAACTTTTAGGCGCGCATGCGCACCGACACCAAAGAAGAGGCAGGTTGGTGGCATGCACCAAAGTTTGTACATTGTGCGGCACAGCTCACCTGTCAAAGTCAACCAATGTTAAAAGCGGGCTCTTACTTTCCTTTAACGCCCAGTTTTGTCTTCTTAACTTAGCCTACTATTTCGAAAAAAGTATTGACACCAAAAAACCACCTTGATGCAGTGTAATTTCGGTCTTGTTCATTTCTGACTTTTTGGAAGAATTGTTCAGGGCCGTTAAACGACAGGGAAAACGTCTTTCTTGTTTAAAAGAGAAAATGTGTTCTGGACCCAGAGGGCAGAACTTCAAAGCCACCGCGGGAGCCGGGTATTCAAAAAGAGGCAGAGTGGCTTGTATTTGAAGAAAGTAATTACTGGTGCGGGGCCTTTCTATGCATAAGGCATTCCAAGGGGGAGGGAGGGGGAACTACTGTTCGTCCACATGAGCACAGGATTCAGTATGGAGTGGTCCATAATGACAAAATAGGGTAAGATGCTTTCAAACAAAAATGGGTGAGATGTCTTAATAACATGTTAAGGAGTTTATTATGCTCATGTGCCGGGCACTCACCACTGTCCACATGAAAGGACCACCGCCGGCTCTATCAAAATGTAAAAGTGCATGTTTTTTTACACGCCTCCAGTCTGGTGTTCTACCGGTTTTAAACTCAACCTCTTGTGGAAAATAAGAAAATTGAGCAAGGTCACTCAAGTCAGTCAAGTGGGGAAGGATGGGAATAGAAAGCAGACATTCAGGTTGGACAGTCGACATCACAGCCACTGACCACATCTCTTGTCTGGTTTTTTTTTTTAAAGATATGACAAATTCGTAATAAATGCAACCCTAAATTCCCACAGGCAGATTTAACAGGTAGGTGTAGTGATAATAAGTTTTTGGCTACTTTTACTACATGAACAGCAATGGTTTTGAAATGTGTATTTCAGAGGCATAAACTTATTTTGTGGATACAACATAATTCCTGCAAATTAAGGATTTAATCAAATAGGAGGCTTAGTCTCAGTCTGCTTTGTTAGGTCTGGGTTGAAGTTGGAGCCGTCTGCAAGACCTTTTGTAACCAATAATGTTAAATACACGTAGAGTGGGCTACAGCTCCACCCAGAACAGTATTATTCTCTCACCTCATGCTATAGGCTGCTTTGTATATCATTCCACCTCCTATGGAGTGCTTGAAATTAATGCCCAAGGGACTATTTTCTATCTCAAAAGTACACTGAATCACTCACATTAAATTATTCATCTTATAGATCCTTAATGTAGAGAATTTTTTTTTTACAGCAGTAGGTTTTTTAAATTTTTTAGTCAGGACTCAAAGTGCAAGCCACACCAGTTGCCTTTGCCAATGCTTGTTGATATGATCTGCCTTAGAAGAATATTCCCTCCCCACCAACTTTACATTTGAGAACTGTCTCCTTTTCCACTTTGCTGCTGCTAAAACACAGGCCTGATGCAGAGAAACACAGGCATGAAACCCAGCAGCTAGAAGTTTCTTGGGTCTACTGCACACACAAGAGTAGGCAACAAACCTAGATCTGAACCGAAAGGTGAATTCCTGGTAAATACTGCTGTGGTGGTGAAACACTGCAATCAGCAGCGCTCTTGTTTTTGTTCAGCAGTTGCGCTCCCACTTCAGGGCACTACAGAATGCTTCTTGTTGGGTGAGTGGAGATAGGACACTGCAAAGGGTGCAAAGAGTGAGAACATTGTGACAGGGTGACTGTGTCTGGGCAAAAGTTGTATTTTCCGGCCCTTTTGTTACTTTAGAATGTTAGCTGCGAGAAGGAAGTGCAGAGGAAAGAGGTTCAGCAGAAAAATCTTCTGAGTGAAGAGATTGCCCTCAAACGCCTCTGCATCTTCACTTGCTGGATGGATACTCTGTTACGGTAGGGCACACTCAGGTGTTTCTTCAGTTGGTATGGCCGCAGCGATCTAGTGAGACAACGTGAAGTATTCCCATGCACTGGTTTCGCAACTATGAAGAGGGTTTCAAATTCCACCATTACTTCATTGGAAGCCAATGCAACGCTTTCAGGTAAAGGGTAATATGGTGCAATCATTTCAGGTGGAAGACGAGGAGGGCTTTGATAGATGGCTCTGTGTCTTTGACCAGCATTTGGAGGCAACTGTATCAAAGGCACCACTGCAGCAGACGGAGTACGAAAGCTGATCCGGTCATTGGGATCCAGCATGGAAGAAGTGTCAGAGCGGGGTCTTGTAGAGAAGACACATGTAGAAGGCTTTGTCATGAAGGCATTGACTCGGGGCTCGAAGGGCAGGTTTGCATCACGTAGGAATCCATGTGCATATTTTCTGTGATGGAATGCGGGAGGAACCAGGGTTAATGGCCAATCACGGTATCCCACTCCTTGAGGTAGAAGCACGCTGTGCACCTTCTGACATAATTGGTATGCGAGTAGCAAATGTTGACTTCGCTGTTGAGTATTGACTCCACGTTGTGAACCGTTGTGGTGCACAGTCCAGCTTCAAGTAGTGTTGCCTGTCAGCCATCTGCAATGTTAGAGCTTTGGTCGCGGCTGGCAATTAGAAACTCGGTGTTTTCTCAGTGCTGGAAAAGAATGGGAACCAGTCTGATTCCAGCTCAAACTAAAGCCTGTCGGAGGAAACAGAGTCACCTCACAAGTTGCTAGGAGATAAAAGGAGATGTGAAAAAGTGTTTTGACTTTACCAAACTCAGCAAGTGTGTATGAGGTGTACATGCATGCAGGCTCTCTTAGGGAGTAAGGTATGTGTGTGATGGCACTAATAGTTTAGATGACACTTAGGCACACGTTTATTACTACCCACATGAACCACTCTAATCAACGACATAAGCCTGCAACGTTTCAAACATATACTTGCAGGTTCACTACAGCTGTTTCATGGCGCATACTTTATTGTTACCAGAATAGTAGCTTGGGACCTGCAGATAACACAAGCCTCCCCATCATGATCACAAAAGCATTGACCTTCTGAGCTAGGTTAAAAGTTTCAATCTGTGACCTACGAGTAACACGCTGTGCCCTGCAGCATTCATATTAAGTGATGATGTATTTTATGCTGAATCAAATCTGTAATCAAAGATTGCACACAGATTTCTGCAACGTTTGCATTAATTACCCTATATCTTGCCAGTATTGTACTTGTTGGAAATTCACGGATCTTCCCCAGCAGCTGCACTAACCCACTACTCTAAAATTCAGTCTGGTTGGGACCAACTAACTAAGACAAAACAGCGTTAGTGTCACTTCCTTATCGGGGCAGAAATTTCCAAAAATAATGCAGATGCCAATTGTCATTGACTTCACTCCTCACCATGCCACTTTTGATAACTCTGCTCATCATAGGCCCGCCCCCTTTCTGGTGTCACCCCTAACACCACTTACTATGATTCAGCTAAAGATGCCTCAATGACAGCAAGTTTTCTATATTAGATAATCATGCATGAAATCAAGACCACAAACCTAGCACAGCCAATGCACAAGAAAAACAAAAAAAAAACATTTTTACTAACCTACTAACTAATAATCCTGGGTTCCAGAGTAGCATGCTACTCGCCCAAAAAAGTGCTTCAATGCCTCATTGGGGGTCGTAAGTGCTATATAAATACATTTACAATTACAATCTTTAACGGATACATTATGGCTATATGAGAAAGCCATAAAGATTAGAGTGGCGGAGTAGGAGCTTGGACCGAGTTACTATGTCCATCTTTTTCTGTGGCATTGGGTTTCTTTTTTTCTCCAGTTTTAAAGTATTTAAAGAAGTAATATGGAATGCTGCTACCCAGAGCTGAATGTTGTGCGGCACAATGTGGGAATCCTACCTGGCCTCCAGCTTGTTTAAAGTCTATTACTTCTATTCCTCTTCTCAGGGTCTCCAGGAAAAGTTAAGCTTGACTTTCTTTATTCTGCCTTAAGTAGGCTTAGAAAGGCTTGTGGATTGAAAGTTTACAGTGATCACACTATTTCTGGAACAGCCAGATCTGCAGACCCTTCAGAAACTTTGTGGTTCGTTCTCATGACATAATCCCTCCGCCGACTTTGGCCCCAAAAATGGAAACAAGTCAGTCCTCTTTGGGGATCTTCCTAAACTTGTGTACAAAGAGGAGGACCAGATGAAATGATCACAAGGTTTAAATGTTTTGAACTTTCCAGTGATATTTAGAGCACTAATGCCGGCCAAAGCCTCATATATATTAATGGCTGCCGCAATGTGGACACGTTTCGCCACTGGACAGGTAGCCAGTGAACGGCTACCAGACGTGGGAAAGGTGTTCTAAAGGTGTGACTCACGTGATTAGTGTAGTTGCTATGTTTTGGATCTACTGGTGTTGATAGAGGTTGGAGTGGACAGGCCTGAGTAAGTGCTGTGTGCGGGAAATGGAGAAGAAGAGGCCAGAAGGTGGAAAAACCAATGGGTCATGAGAAGCAGTGCTGAGATCCCTTTTTTAAATTAAGCTCCGCTGCACTGACCTTCACCCAACTCTGCTTCTTCCCTCCACCACATTCATACTCATCACTAAGTAACAAGAGGATTTTCAGGTACAGCTCCGCCTAAACCCAGGTTGCTTGTGAGGCCTCGCTCTTCTCTCGGAAGGGTACTGCTTAAGCAGAGTTTCATGGGTGACATGGGATCCTTTCACTCGAGGGAAATTACCAATGGCGAAGTGGTACCTGATGTCCACATCTGAGGTTATAAGAGTTTGTGTGCTATGTCATGTTATTTGGAGAAATTCATGGAGAATCAAGGGCATATGCTGCCATTTTGGCAACATGTCAACCAGATGTAAATAAAGTTGAGCCTCATATTTTTGAAGAAAATATGCAGTAACTAATGTTGATATTTTGGGGCAGCATTGCACTTTGGAGCACTTTAATGTATCATCTGAGGCCATTAACTTGCAGCCACTGAAGAAATCTCATATTCAGTTTGGTGTCATTTGGTTGCCCATTTTGGGTGCAGTTTACAAATCTGTTTTTACTAATTTACTAGTTCAAAATGTAATAATAAACCAAGTTTTTTGCAAAGGGTTTTCTAAAATAAAATGCATTTGGACGAAGAATCCTTTAGCATGGTATGACTGTTCTCCCAAAAAGTTAACAATACAAATTTTTGGCATGCCAAATTATATTTTGGTGCCAAATTCGAATGGGAAGGGACAAAGCTACCACTTCAATATGAGCGTACTCACTAAGATTAGGCAAGCTAGGGATGAATTTATAGTTTTGTGCTTTGATTGGCGCAAAACATGTTGTCTTTTGGTCATTTCAAATTAACTGCTCTGGGAATGTGTGGAGGTTGGAGCAAGAAGGTTCGGGGGTGGGAATAGCAGCAAAGATGGAGAACGCTGGAGAATGGAGGGGGAGGGCAGGATGGGGGGAAATAAGAAGGAAAGAGAGGGAGTTCAGATAGAGGTAGCACAGTTGGAGGAAAGTAAGCAGACAAGAGCAGGAGGTGTAACAGACTGAAGAATGGAGGCTGATGGAACCTGAAGGGGGAATAAAATCAGAAAAACAAGGAGAGATCCTTTAAGCAGAAGAAGAGGTTATAAAAGGAGGAATGAAGGAAAGGTGGACAACAAGAGGAAGGTCCGCAGCGAGAGGAATGAAGGGTAAGATGGGGAGAGGAGGAGAAATACCATATTGTTTAACAGGGCCAGAGCCCCAGGAATTAGGCAGTCAAATTGATCAAATTATTCAGCCAGGAAATACAAATTGTTCAGATAATCTATCATGTTAAATGCATTGGCAAAAGAAGAAAGATCCCAATGCTACAAAAACTGTGTAGGTTATTTCACAAACTAAATTATACACATTCGGTAGATCAGATTCACAAGGTTATGCACCTACAATCTTGCACGCGAGAAAAAGAACTCCATTTTGTTAAGAATATCCATCCTACCCTCCACAATAAAATAGCCAAAACATATATGAATTTGCATTTCATTCAAAACAGGCCTACGTCTAAACGATTCTTGTAATAAAAGGGGTGTCCTTTTTATTTCCCTTTGTACTGGTGTCAGTACTGAACTGCACCAAAGTCAAAAGCACGGCCTTCTGCAATCTTTACTTTCATGGTATTGAATTTTACTGTCATACTGAACAAACACACGTCAGTCAAATCACTTTATTCGATGCTTAAAATTATTAAGATCATAAAAGTACAGGGAATACAGTACAAAATATGCATGCTAAAAAATACAGTTTTCATAATTCAATTGATGACAATAATTTGATTAAAACAAGCGGTTTTTAAAAACAGGATAAAATTCATGGATCATAAGGCACAATGGCCCAACCGCCTAGTCTTCCATGCCTGAAGGAGATATGAGGCCACAGTAAAACACACTAAGGGGTCGATTCCGATCCCGGTCGGAGGCGCACCTAATACCATTCGGCCGGGAAAAAAGCCAGGCGAATGCCTGTTTCCCGACCGATTCGCACATACGTCCGAACGAGCAAGTACGATGCGCACAACTGCCCAAATCCCGACCCAGTCGTACTCACCCAATACAGGTCCTGTTCTCCGACCGAGGCGGATCCGGAAATGCAGAATCGAGTCGCACGGAAGCAAAAATGCAGCCCCGTCCGGCCGGACAAGTACGATGCGCTTTCCGTACGCGCCGAACCCGTCGCTACGCACGGCACATCAAAGCATCCGGGAGAGGCGCACATAAGCTCCGATTCGTGCCACAAGACGATCCACGGCTACGAGACGAACACGCCAGCGACGAGGACGAGGCGAAGCAAAGAGAAAGACGAACGAGACGAACCAACCATGAATCCCATCGTGCCGATCCTACCAATATTCTACATCTATTACCGGAACAGGCACGGATGCATACGGCGCAGAAGGTAAGTCAGACACCAACCACAAAAACAAACTACACGTACCCGACATATCACACACACACACACAGAGGGATGCAGAAATTACTTACACCAGCAACAGCAGCACCATAGGAGCGGGATGGCCATCACCAATGCCACATATACACATAGGGGCCTGGATGCTCACCACCACTACCACCCCTACTCAGGGGGTGCCAGATGCCTACCACTACTACCACCTCTACCCATGGGGGGCTGGATGCCTGTCACTACTATCACCTCTACCCATGGGGGGCTGGATGCCCACCACCACTACCACCCCTACTCAGGGGGTGCCAGATGCCTGTCACTACTACCACCTCTACCCATGGGGGCTGGATGTCCACCACCACTACCACCCCTACTCAGGGGGCTGGATGCCTGTCACTACTACCACCTCTACCCATGGGGGCTGGATGCCTGTCACTACTACCACCTCTACCCATGGGGGCTGGATGCCTGTCACTACTACCACCTCTACCCATGGGGGCTGGATGCCCACCACCACTACCACCCCTACTCAGGGGGTGCCAGATGCCTGTCACTACTACCACCTCTACCCATGGGGGCTGGATGCCCACCACCACTACCACCCCTACTCAGGGGTGCCAGATGCCTACCACTACTACCACTTCTACCCATGGGGGCTGGATGCCCACCACCACTACCACCCCTACTCAGGGGGTGCCAGATGCCTGTCACTACTACCACCTCTACCCCTGGGGGCTGGATGCCCACCACCACTACCATCCCTACTCAGGGGTGCCAGATGCCTGTCACAACTACCACCTCTACCCATGGGGGCTGGATGCCCACCACCACTACCACCCCTACTCAGGGGTGCCAGATGCCTGTCACTACTACCACCTCTACCCATGGGGGCTGGATGCCCACCACCACTACCACCCCTACTCAGGGGTGCCAGATGCCTGTCACTACTACCACCTCTACCCCTGGGGGCTGGATGCCCACCACCACTACCACCCCTACTCAGGGGGTGCCAGATGCCTGTCACTACTACCACCTCTACCCCTGGGGGCTGGATGCCCACCACCACTACCACCCCTACTCAGGGGATGCCAGATGCCTGTCACTACTACCACCTCTACCCCTGGGGGCTGGATGCCCACCACCACTACCACCCCTACTCAGGGGGTGCCAGATGCCTGTCACTACTACCACCTCTACCCATGGGGGCTGGATGCCCACCACCACTACCACCCCTACTCAGGGGTGCCAGATGCCTGTCACTACTACCACCTCTACCCATGGGGGCTGGATGCCCACCACCACTACCACCCCTACTCAGGGGGTGCCAGATGCCTACCACTTCTACCCATGGGGGGCTGGATGCCCACCACCACTACCACCCCTACTCAGGGGTGCCAGATGCCTGTCACTACTACCACCTCTACCCCTGGGGGCTGGATGCCCACCACCACTACCACCCCTACTCAGGGGTGCCAGATGCCTGTCACAACTACCACCTCTACCCATGGGGGCTGGATGCCCACCACCACTACCACCCCTACTCAGGGGTGCCAGATGCCTACCACTACTACCACCTCTACCCATGGGGGCTGGATGCCTGTCACTACTACCACCTCTACCCATGGGGGGCAGGATGCCTACCACCAACAACACCCCCACTCACAGGATGGCTAATGCATGACACAACAAGCACACACCAACATAAGGAATGCAACAAAAAGACATCACCCCCCCAACACCATGACAAGCGTGTGTAGACTGTGTCAAATGCCTACAACACTGAACATGACTTTGAACATACAATGTGACCCCCTATCACATGTATCACACATAAATGTGTGTGGCCCCCACAATGCAAGCAGACCATGACCACTGTGGCAATGGGGTCTAAGCCCCCATCATCACAGTGACAAAAAGGTAAGTGTGGGGTCCATAGCTGAAGCACATCTTGCACATTGTGGCATTGGGGTCTAAGTCCCCATCATCACAGTGACCAAAAGGTAAGTGGGGGGTCCATAGCTGAAGCACATTTTGCACATTGTGGCAATGGGGTCTAAGCCCCCATCATCACAGTGACCAAAAGGTAAGTGTGGGGTCCATAGCTGAAGCACATTTTGCACATTGTGGCAATGGGGTCTAAGCCCCCATCATCACAGTGACCAAAAGGTAAGTGTGGGGTCCATAGCTGAAGCACATTTTGCACATTGTGGCAATGGGGTCTAAGCCCCCATCATCACAGTGACCAAAAGGTAAGTGTGGGGTCCATAGCTGAAGCACCTTTTGAACATTGTGGCAATGGGGTCTAAGCCCCCATCATCACAGTGACCAAAAGGTAAGTGTTGACATAGAAAAAGCTGCAACTGCCAAACTGCATGGATGATTCCTGGTCACAGAACAACAAACACATCAGTGGCAAAGTAGTGCCTGTGTCCCATAGCAACATAGATTGGGTGAGGCAAACAGTGCAGTGCAAATAAGACATACCTTTGGCCATGTGCAGACAAACATCACCCATGGGGGCTGACACTGTCAACATCCATCAATGACACAATGACAGAAGTGACCATCATAATGCAGACCCACATATTCGCACCAATGGGCACACAAATGTAGATACCCTGTGGAGACTGTAGATGTGAGGTGAACAAATAACATACCATGGCAGCAATGGGACACACAAACAATGATCATTGTGCTGACTGATGACCTAGGAGTCCCAGGGACAGCAGGTCAAACCCACCAAACAACATACAGCCAATAGCACACTAAAGATATGCCAATGCAGTGGTGCAGATGCACAAACAGGCAGACCCACACTGCACAACAAACACAACAGGTGAGGGGGGTGCCAGTGTCCCCAGGCAACCACACAACACATGATGAGGCCTGAATACCAATTACACAGATGCACATACAGTGCCACACAAAAGTAACTCATGGATCCAAATCCCCTATGTGGGCAATCAGGCATTGTTAGATGAGAGGGAGCACAAATTACACATGTCACACAAGCATGTAGGAACTGCAACTAACACAGCAAGAGACAGACCCACCACAGCACTACCCCCAGGGACCCCATATTGTGCTGACACTAGCCTGCATGATAATCCCACTGTGATGACAATGTCAGATGTCGTTCACACTGTGAAACCCAGCCATGTGTCCTGAGCAACTAACTACCATCACACCTACACAAGCTCCAACCAATCAGCACGGCCTGCCAGCCAAGGCCAATATGGAGGTAGGGGTCTGGCAGTGCAACAACTCACTTTTGCACACACTCAACACCACACACCCTGATCTCCACCAATGTGCAGCAGTGAAGCTCACATGGACTGGTGACATTGCACATGCACCCATGACAATACCAGGGGTGGTGGTGGGAACCAAGGTGCAGAAACCCATCACAAATGGCCAGTCAACAAGACTTGTCAATGTCTGACACACAGCACAGTATGCTGTACATGGGCATGATGTGAAATCCACCACAATCAATGGGATCCTGGCCATAGTCACACACCAATGAAGAAGCCAAGGTGACACACGAAGAACACACGTACACAACTACCAACATTGCAGCTCTGACCCTGAGGAGTGGCATCAGTCACACACACAACGTGTCACAATCACTGTAAGCTAACACAAACTGTAAATCACATTACTCGTGTAAACAACAAGTGCCAAGGGGAATCCTGAATGTGTCCCATCTGCGTTTGCCCACATCCCCAGCACTGACAACAAAGACAACCTGGGATGACAACCTCATGAACATTAGTTTGCCATGCACCCACATCACAGAGAAACCAGGTCCAAGATGCTGGATGAACACAGAACAACTCAGCAAGCATCACAAACAGGAACATCCCTAGGGACACAGCCTGTGTAGGAAAAGGGAAGGGAACACGCACAGACATGCTTACACAACACAGGCCCACGCAATGTCACCAGATTACACACTGCCATGAGGGCACAACACTCCTGTGGAAGGTCCGCTGTGCCAAACCTTGTCTGTGCACAACCCAAACATGTCAGCAGAACACTCCATCAGTGAGTCAACAACCACAACACACAGAAGGCTCTGCTCACATCAGCCTGGGTACGGGGGTGTCACGTCAGTCATCTGCACACACACCAAACACCTGTCAAGCAAGTTGCATTGTATGCACAGATGAGTCCTTCGACATTGATGTGAAAAACTGCATGTCCAGTGGAGCTGGGCACACAGTCAGGGAAATAGGAACATTGAACAGTGCTAAGCCCACCAGATGTGCATCAGTGTAAGACAAAGATGTTCATTTACAAATGCAAAAAGGACATCCCTGTGTCAAATGCTGAACATTACACCATCTGGATCTATGGCATCCTTTGCTACACCATCAGACTGTAGCAAAGGATGCCATAGATCCAGAATACAACAGGACACATATCCCATGGACCACATGGAGTCCATCACTGCAACACTTCATCGTCCTGATGTGAACACTATTACAACTGCAAATGCAGGATGCTACTCATCCACATCATGTACATCAAAAGAAAACCCAAAAGTAAACAAAAAGAGGCTTTATTCAGCAAATGTCAGGGTAAAAACGGAAGTCCAAAAGAAACTAAGGCCAATGGCCAGTCCAAAATAACAGTACCAACGGGGTGAGAAGTGACAACTGGTCACACATTGCTTGCCTGCACTGGTACGGTTGGGGGACATCCCCCTTGGAGGGGCATACAAGGGGCAGGCCAGGCACCGCAGGGACAGGATCAGGGATGGCAGAGTGAGGCAGTGAAGGGGTGGTGGGTGCAGGAGTGTCACCGGCAACTGCAGTGGAGGTGTCTGACTCAGGGGGGCCGGCACCACCGTGGTACACAAGTCAGTTGGTGTGGGTGCCGCAACCACTGCAGTGGGCTTGACTGATGTAGTGGACTGGGTACCCACTGCAGTGCCCGAGTCAGACGTGGTGGTTGTGGACTCCACTGCAGTGCATGACTCCAAGGAAGTGGAAGGGTAGGCAGATGAGGTGGGCAGGACAGAGGTGGGGGACCTGGTCACAACAACAGTGCCACTAACAGGCAGAGCGTCTGGGTTGGGGGTGGAAGAGCAAGTGGCAGGGGGGGAGGGCCTAAGCAGTCTGGGGATGCGGTATCGGTGTGTGGGGGAACCCGGGGCAGGGTGTGGCGGGGGAACCTGTGCAGTGGTGGCCTGGGGGATAGAGGAGAGAGACTGGGCGCTGGAGCTGCGTGGTGGTGGTGGTGGGGTCTTGCTCTTCCTGCTCCGGGGGACTTCCGAATGGGCTCCTGTGTCTGCCTGCGCCTGGGGGAGGGTGTCCGGGGGCGAGGGGCACTCCTCTCTGTGTGGGTGGACTTCCTCTTCCCCTGGTGTGCTGGGTCAGCAGGAATGGTGGGGAAGAGGCCGAGGTCACACAGGAAGACCTGCTGTGTATGTGTGGTAGCAGGCGAGGCAAGGGAAGGGGTCTTGGAGGGAGAGGATTTGGAGGACTGCGGAGTGAATGTGGATGCCTGTGTGTGTGTGTGTTCCCCATCACCTGTGTCTGTGGTATCAGTCCCCTGAGGATGCTTGTGTGCACGTCTTGCCTTACTCTTGGGTGTGTCTGTGCTGCTTGTGTCTGTGTGTATGGATGACTGTGCAGGTGTGCATGTGCTTTGGACAGGTAGGGGGCAGGAAGTGTGGATGGGGCAGAGGTGGGAGGGGTGAGGGACTGTTGGAGGAGGGACACTGCTGCCGTCAGGGAGGAGTCCATGGACCTATTGCTCCTCTGTAGGGCAGACATACCCGTCGAGATGCCCTCCATGAACGACACCAGCTGTGTCAACAGAGTGGTGTGTGCATGGAGGACACTCAGCATTGCTGTCTGCCCTACATGGAGCTACCGAAGGAGGTACACAGACTCCTCACTCAGGGCAGCAGGGGACACAGGGGCAGGGGCTGCGGTGCCTGGCACGAAGGAGACACGCTCCCGAGCACGGGAGCCTCCACGGACCTCAGGAATGGGAGCCGATGGGAGGGCGGTGGTGGTGGTGGCGGCGGGGCCAGACAGACTAGCTGGCCTTTGGTGGCTGCCGAGACCCGCCTCCACAAGGGAGTCATGCTCCGAGCTGCTGTGGTCCCCAGCTGAGGTGGATGGTGCTGAGGACTCCTCGGTGTGGCTCCCCTCGCCCTCCGTGACACTGGGTCCCTCTGACCACTCGTCCGATGCTGACCCAGTCTGGCTCCGCTGCTCCTCCTGGTCCGTGGAGCTGTCCCCTCCTGTGGCCGTGGATGTATCTGCAAACAATTAGGGAAACAGACAAACATCAGTCACCTGCACTGACCGCACACACCACAGTAAGTACAGCACATTACAGAGCAAGCCCTGGCATCCTTAGTTGAACATTGCCTAAAGTCCTCGCACAGATTCGGGAAGCCAATTGTCAGTCTGATGGTCAACCATGGGACTCACACCCTCCTGCCCTTGCACCCATCTGTCTGGTGCCTGTCTGATGGTAAGACCCCAGTGTGGACACATGCACCACCTACACAGTTGTTGGACATTGCAGGGAACACGGTGAAGCATGTGAACATACACACATCACATCTCTTGCCACTGAGTCAGTGCAGGTGTCCGGATAAAGGGATGGCCAGATTCTAATTAGAAATGCAAGTGATGCATACCAGCACCAGACACCATGATGCACCCATGTCCGGATAGTCAATGCCACAATGGGGTGCATGTTGCACATGTACCTCCCCTGCAGGATCAGTCCCAGGAAGTTGAATGCCATGACACAGGAATGCATGCAAAGTCATACATTACTGTCTCAAGTCACATGGCCATGGCAGCCAGACAACAACAGTCTGCACTGTGTCACAATCCGATGGCATGGGGAATGCAAGTTATGTGACTGACAAGTGCATCTGTCCATCCCCCAGAAACCACATCATCTGTACTACTATTTGACCACGTCATACCAACTGGACATATGGGGGACATGAAACACAACTCCCTGAACATGAGCACCTCACAGTGTGCTGTGAATGAAAATACAGCTTCCTGAAAGTCACAGTCGCAAACACCTGTGTGCACAGTCATGTGATCAGACACCTATAAGTCACAAAAGTATCGTCTATCATGGTCACATCTCAGATGGCATGCTGAGCCCCAAACGATGAACATACCAGTAGTCCTGACAACGAAGACACAGCACAATGAGACAGAGGCAGACACCTGAGGGTACATTTCACTGATCACAACATGCCAGATGATACACGGGAGTGGGAGTACAGAGTGTATTGTATGCACTGGAGTAGGCATGACTGTCCAGCTCCACCTGTAAGAGGGATGAGTCCTGGACAGTAGGCAGGTGGCTAAGCATGTGTGAGACACTGGATACACATACTCCTGAGGCCTAAATATTGTTCCCACCAGCAGCATGGGTGTGTGCCACATTCCCCAGGGACATGTGGTGAGTCAGAGCAGCAAGCGGACCACATATCAAAGTTACACGCAGATCACATGTCAGAACTTAGGCACTGTGTAGGCAATTGACCCACCCATGAATCGCACAACATAGTCACAGGAACAAATGCTGTCCCCCACCTTGAGCAAAGCAAAATGCAATGACACAGTCCCCAAATGACACAGTTTCCTGACTATAAGGGCCACACATATGCGTATCAGAGGAGAAGTGGGCATGTAACAAATGAGGGACATGGGTCCTGGACCACATGACTGATGTATTGTGGAAGTTTAACCAGGCCAGAGGGCACATAGCATGTCAGACAAAGTGCACAGTGCAGTTATGGACTCACCCCCTCCTTGCTGCTGTCTGTCCCTCAGCTGCCCATCCAGGTCAGGAAAGACCACCGCCAGGATCCGGAGCATGTGGGGGTCAGGGTCCGGTGTCCGCCCTCCTGCGAGGAGGCGACAGCTTCAGCTGGACCCTTGCGATCCTCCGGGTCCAGCCACGAAGGTCCTGCCACCTCTTTTGGCAGTTGCGGATCCTGCGCCTGTAGACCCCCACGGATCTTACTTTCCGGGCGATGGTCAGCCAGATTTCCTGCTTCTGGTGGGCATCAACCTGTGAGGATGACAAAGTGAAAAGGCCATTACTACACATGCAACATATCCGTGCATCACACAGTTGGATATACATGTCTCAATTACAGGGGCATATGATGTACACAGGCAGTGCAACAATGGCTATGAACAGTTTGCCAGCAGTCACTACATGGTATCATTGCATGGGAAGTAAACCTAGTTGGAATGCACTGTTACTGCACTGTACCAGTTCAATGCATGTAACTACACACTTTTGGGTGTGACAACTACTCAGTGGGCATGCTAGCCAGTGGTGTGCACAGTGAAAGTCCTGCTAGTCAGACAACATGCACAATTAGTGATTCAGTGGACAGCACACTCACCTGCTCCCCTGGTTTCCCATACAGCTTGCTGTACTGTGGAAGGAGGCTGTCCAGCAGGGCCTGGTTCTCCTCAAGGCTGAAGGCTGGGGCTCTCTCCACAGTACGTGCCATTGCAGGAGCCAGAGGATGCATAAACAGCAGCAGTGTTGGTGGCAGATGTCGTCCTGGAGCATGTAGTGCAGGCAAGTGAGCTCTCAGGGGAACAGCCAGCATTATATGTGTGCTGCAGAGGCAGATACTGTCCCATGTGTCCAAAGTGATAGGTCCAAGTCGTTTGCATCTTCTAAATCTGACCAATCCATGGTATAGCAGCACTAATACATGCCCACAGCATCCTTCAAATCTTCAACTTCATGACACCCATGATTTTGCAACATTGTTGTGGCTGGCCAACTGAATTCACTGCATCAGACTCGTTGGAGCTTCGAAAACGCGTCCGTTGCCATGCCAGGCCCCAGCCAATGTGTGCGCACCGATCGGTCCATTGCTGTACAACGCGTACTCACGCTCTCCATTGAATGCAATGGGCCGGCCGGGCACACCGATCGGTCCATTGCTGTTCAACGCGCATCCGCGATACAACGCGCACTCGCTCACATTGAATGCAATGGGCCGGCCGGGCACACCGATCGGTCCATTGCTGTTCAACGCGTACCCGCGTACAACGCTGCACCGCCACATTGAATGCAATGGGCCGGCCGGGCACACCGATCGGTCCATTGCTGTTCAACGCGTACCCGCTCACATTGAATGCAATGGGCCGGCCGGGCACACCGATCGGTCCATTGCTGTTCAACGCGCACTCGCGTTACAACGCTGCACTCGCTCACATTGAATGCAATGGGCCGGCCGGGCACACCGATCGGTCCATTGCAGTTCAACACGTACCGGCCACATTGAATGCAATGGGCCGGCCGGGCACACCGATCGGTCCATTGCTGTTCAACGCTGCACTCCGCGATACAACGCTGCACTCGCCACATTGAATGCAATGGGCCAGCCGGGCACACCGATCGGTCCATTGCTGTTCAACGCGTACTCGCTCACATTGAATGCAATGGGCCGGCCGGGCACACCGATCGGTCCATTGCTGTTCAACGCGCACTGCGATACAACGCTGTACCCGCTCACATTGAATGCAATGGGCCGGCCGGGCACACCGATCGGTCCCTTGCTGTTCAACGCGTACCCGCTCACATTGAGCGCAATGGGCCGGCCGGGCACACCGATCGGTCCATTGCTGTTCAACGCGTACCCGCTCACATTGAATGCAATGGGCCGGCCGGGCACACCGATCGGTCCATTGCTGTTCAACGCGTACCAGCGATACAACGCGTACCCGCTCACATTGAATGCAATGGGCCGGCCGGGCACACCGATCGGTCCATTGCTGTACAACGCGTCCCTGGACAAGTCACTGGCATATGTCACCATGCCTGTCACAGGTGAACATATGCCAGCCACATATACTTCCCAGGGAGTGAGGGGCACACCTACAACACCACAGCCTGTCCACACTGTATCCTAAGGCATGTAAGGCTGCATTACCTATTCCGTGTATGGGGGTGAACATGTTGTTCTGTGGGTGTCACTTGGGGCAGCCACTCCCAGGCTGTGCACGTGTTCATGGGGACAGGATCCTTGGTGTGTCGTGCACATGACCACTGTGATGTGCAACTGTTCATTCCTGAGCATGTGGCTTGGTCACATTTCACGGTGGTGTATGTGTATGTCATGTCACATACCCCCTGAGTCCCATGTGGGACGGTATGTACGTCCCAGGGTGACCCATTGGCACAATAGTGATGGTCCTCCACAGTCTGTGTGCATGTTGTGTTTACAATGTCTCTGATTCCATGTGCACAATGGGAGACAGTCTCCACATCCACGTTGTTTGTGCATGAACTTTGATGTTGTGCGGTGTGTGTCACAGACGTCCATGTCTGTCCTGACGAGGCAACAGGGACCACTACCTGTGGGGGTCATGGTTGTTTTGCTGTGGTGTATTCATGATGCACCATGTCATGCCAGTGTCCATGTGGCAATACAGGGTCCCTGGGAATCTACCTGTCGATGAGCTGTGATGCCTGGGGCACATCTGTCCACACATGTCACTGTGGGGTGTGTTTGGAACGTGGCAGCAGTAGATGGGAACTGTGACACGGCCTCATGATATCCCATGGCACAACATGGGACTTGTTGATGCCACTTGTTGAACTGTGATGTTAGATGTTGGCCATGTAGGTGCCATACATGTCCTTACGGAACTGCACACATCATGTACTTGTGTCTCATAATGATATATCATGTGATATTGTGTATTGTCAATGCCACATATGTGGGGTGACTGACATTCTTTCTTTGTTCACCTATGCACTGCAGGGCACCAGCTGTCCATAGACCATTCCCTGACCTTGCATCCATGGTGGAACGGGACTGCATCCGACGGTACCGCTTCACCAGGCCGCTGATTGAGGAATTGACGGTGCGCTTGGCCCCACATTTACAACCTGGCCGGACATACCCCACAGCGCTGACCCCCAATGTGAAGGTGATGGCAGCCCTACACTTCTTTGCCACCGCTACCTTTCAACACACTGTGGCGTCTGCTGGTGGGATGTCACAGACCATGTTCAGCCGTGTGCTCCGCGATGTTTTGGAGGCTATGTTGAGATACCTGAACCAGTACATCTATTTCCCTAGACCTCAACAACTCACTGACGTGAAGAGTGACTTCTATGCCCTGGGGAGTGTGCCGCATGTCATTGGCTCCATTGATGGGACACATGTGGCTTTGATACCACCACAGGCACATGAGCAGGCATACAGGAACCGCAAACATTACCATTCGGTCAATGCACTGGTGGTATGTCTTGCTGATATGAGCATCTCACAAGTGTGTGCCCGTTTCCCCGGTTCTGCACACGATGCCTACGTGATGAGGAGTAGTCGCATCCCGAGGATGATGTCACAGATGTGGAACCAGCGTGCCTGGCTTGTCGGTGTGTACTGACTTTGTACCATTGTGTGTGTTCTGCAATGTTGTATTCCACCCTCTTTTCCAACTCAGCTAATGTGCAATTGTCTGTATGTAGGTGACTCCGGATACCCCAACATGCCGTGGTTGCTGACGCCCCTCAGGAACCCTGTGACACCAGCCCAGATGCGCTACAATGAGGAACATGGTCGTACCAGGAGAGTCATTGAGCGAACATTTGGTCTCCTGAAGAGCCGCTTCCGCTGCCTGGATAAGACAGGAGGGGCCCTCCCATATGCCCCAGCAAAGGTGTGCAAGATTGTCATTGTCTGCTGCATGCTACACAACCTGGCTGTGCGGAAGGAGTTGCCTCTCATCCTGGATGACGATGATCAACATCCGCCACCTGTGGAGGATCCTGGCCTGGACCACGATGCCAGTGATGATGATGATGATGGTGATGTCCGCACACAGCTCATCACCAACTTCTTCAGCTGAATGTGAGTATCCGGAGATGTCATGTCAATGATGTGAGTATGCATGATATGTGTTGGTGGTGCTCTGGTGCTGTTTGAGTGTGGCCATGTGCTACATGACTATATGCGTGTAGCGATGTGTCCTTACAGGTAGTCTGTACTCCCCAACAGTGTTGACATGCTAACTTGGTTATGGGTGGGTATCTTGTGACATGTATTGGGCATGAGTATTGCAGTTCTGTCCTGTTCTTCAGTGCTTTTGACTGTGTGTCATTTCTGTCCTTCACAGGGTACTTTCAGAGTTGTTTGGTCAACTGTGATCCCCCAACACCGTGATTAAACTTCCAGGGTGGTAGCTGTCGTGTCCCTACAGGTGATGTGCGCCACACCCATGGACTTCCTTCCTTCTACACTTGTTGAGTGTGTGCCCACTGCTAGGTGGGATTACCTTGCATCTGTAGTGGTTACATGTTGCAAATGTGTAATAAACCTGTGCTTCACTTTGTGATGTGCGTTGTCTGTGGTCACACATCTGACTGACATTTGCTTACTGCACCAGTGGGCTAGTTGACAAAGACTGTGAATAGGTGTTGTGTCTGTGCATTGCACCGTATTTCCTGGCAACATCAGTGTAGGCGATGAGTCAGGTGGCCTTGGTGTATATATGTTGTGTAGCCCTGGTGGTGTGTCTCCCTCATATGTGTCACGTTGCCATGACTCACATGCCTGTGTTGTACTTGCTGTAGCAGTTAGCATGCACAGTGTAATTTCGCAGGTCATCATCTCCATGACAGAAACCACGTTGGAATCACAACAGAGGCAGGTATGGTGTATTAGTGTGTTTATTGTCATACATGAGTGAGTATAGTGCACAGGATTGTGGGTGCTGTACATTGTGATTGTAATCCAAAGTTCCTAGATGATTTGGAAGTCCTGGTAGCAGAAATGTCCTGAGTAAAGTCCACAGTCATCTGATACATTGGTCCAACTTGTACTCCCCATGTCATGTGGGGGAGTTGTGTTGCATTCAACAGGGTGAACAATTTGCGCACAAAGGTGATTATCCAGAACAGGTTTTGGCTTCCTGGGGGTTGCGCATGGCCATCGGCCTCTCAGTTGCCCTTCCTCGGACGACCCCTCTTCTTTGGGGAGGGACCCTCAAGTGCAGGCTGCTGCGATGCAGGGGACTCTCCGCCAGAGTCATACTCCCTCCCTGTGGCAGTTGCAGTTGTTTCAGCAGCAGATGTTGTGGGCACACAGGGAGGTGTTGACATGTTGCTGCTCATCTGGCGGAGGCATTGTAGTATGTCCCTATGCACCGCCGTCATCTCTTGCAGTGTGTCCCACTTGGACTCCATGCGGGACATGTGTAAGTCCAAGCGTGCATGATGGGCAGTCTGCTGCTGTCGTATGTCCCTGAGGATCCTCACTACCTGGCTGAGCTCTCCGGTGCTGGTCTGGTACGCATCGGCTATGCGTACCAGTTGTGGGTCATCATGCAGTCCAGACCCCTCTGCGAGCAGCGACCTATGTCTACCACCCCTGGCGACACGTGCAGTACCTGAGGTGGCACGCACAGGTGACCCTGGGCCCCCTTGGGGGTTGTTGGTGGTGTTGGTGTCCATAGCCCCACGTTGGGCAAGGGTCCGTGTGCTGGTGGTGGTGGTGGTCCTTGGTCTGTCCGTGTCGGCAGGGGTGGTTTGTGTGTTGTCAGTCGTTGGAGGGGTGGGTGCAGGGGGTGCAGCTGGTGGTCCTGCTGGTGCTGCATGATGACTCGCTCCGGAGGTGCCAGGTAGGTCTTCGTCATCCGAGGAGGGCAGAGGCTGTTCCACACCAGTGCGCTCCGTTTCCCCTGGATCCTGGGACAGGGACTCCTCAGCGTCTGCTGCTGTGTCCCCATCATCACCTGTTTTTGGGAGACACACACAATGTATGTTATGTTTCTGCAGGCATCAATGGTTGACACACCTGACAGTTGTAACTGTACCTCTGGATGCGGGCCTGTACATTGCATTGTCCTAAGTTGTCACAGTCAGAGGTTGATATTGGTGTAGCACATTGTCCTGCATACTTTGAGCATTTCAATTTGAATGTTGGGGTGTGTACATGGTCTGCATTGTTTGTATTTGGTTGACATCCGGCCCTCCTTCTCCCCCAGCCCAGTTATCCCACCATGAAGCATGCCACCCTTGCAGTGGGTTCAGGTTGACTCTCAGGATGTCAGTGAGTGGTGTCCTGCTGTTGGTGGTGCCCAGTTCCCAGCAGGGCCTTGTGCTCCCCACAGCAGTACCCAGTGTCAGCCATCTTGTCACTTCTTTTCCACTCCCTGTGATGTGCGCATGGTTCAGGGTGGTGTTGATGGGACAGTTGTGGGGGTGACCAATATCTGTGACTGCCACTCCCATCATGCTATTGCCTCCACCCCCTTCCCAGCATGCCCATGCTTCCTTCCTTTTGACTCTGCTTCCCTGTGGGGTTGTGTGCCTGTGCTGACAAGATGGCTGACAGTGTTATCCTGGGATTAGTTTTGCTATAAGTCCCATGTGTGTCCCTGTGCTTCACACAGCATGACCCAGGGTTGTGGTTCTTTGTGGGATATTTGATTAGAGTGTGAGGCAATGCATTCTCCCAGGTGAGTTGTGTGGAGTTTGTGTTAGGGGTGTGTGTGAGTGGAGCTGCTGGTAACTATGGTCAGTGCTGTCAGTCCTCCTTCCCACCCAGCCAGATATCCCACCATGGAACGTGCTTCCATTGCAGGGAGTGCAAGTTGTCTTTCAGGATGTCAGTCAGTGGTGTCCTGCTGTTGGTTGGTGCACAGTTCCCAGCAGGGCCTTGTGCTCCCCACAGCAGTACCCAGTGTCAGCCATCTTGTCAGTTCTTTGCCACTCCCTGTGATGTGCGCATGGTTCAGGGTGGTGTTGATGGGACAGTTGTGAGGGTGAACAATATCTGTGACTACCACTCCCATCATGCTATTGCCTCCACCCCCTTCCCAGCATGCCCATACTTCCTTCCCTTTGAGTGTACTTCACTGTGTGTGAGTGTGACAGCAATGGCAAGATGGCTGACAGTGGTGTCCTGCTGTTGGTTGGTGCCCAGTTCCCAGCAGGGCCTTGTGCTCCCCACGACTGAGCACCAGTGTCAGACATCTTTGATGTGGCTTTTGACTCCCTGTGAGGTGTGCATGCTTGGGTGTGATCTTGCTGGGCCATGTGGGTGGGGGATGTTGGGCTGTGACTACCACTCCCATCATGCTATTGTCTCCACCCCCCTTCCCAGCATGCCCATGCTTCCTTCCTTTTGACTCTGCTTCCCTGTGGGGTTGTGTGCCTGTGTTGACAAGATGGCTGACAGTGTTATCCTGGGGTTAGTTTTGCTACAAGTCCCATGTGTGTCCCTGTGCTTCACACAGCATGACCCAGGGTTGTGGTTCTTTGTGGGATATTTGATTAGAGTGTGAGGCAATGCATTCTCCCAGGTGAGTTGTGTGGAGTTTGTGTTAGGGGTGTGTGTGAGTGGAGCTGCTGGTAACTATGGTCAGTGCTGTCAGTCCTCCTTCCCACCCAGCCAGATATTCCACCATGGAACGTGCTTCCGTTGCAGGGAGTGCAAGTTGTCTTTCAGGATGTCAGTCAGTGGTGTCCTGCTGTTGGTTGGTGCACAGTTCCCAGCAGGGCCTTGTGCTCCCCACAGCAGTACCCAGTGTCAGCCATCTTGTCAGTTGTTTTCCACTCCCTGTGATGTGAGCATGGTTCATGGTGGTGTTGATGTGCACATTGTGAGGGTGGGCAATATCTGTGACTACGACTCCCATGATGCTATTGGCTACACTGACTTGCCCAGCATACACAGGATTCCTTCCTTTCAGTGGGCTTCACTGTGAGGTGGTGTTGTAGTGGTGGCTACATGTCTGGATGTGTTTGTTAGTTATATTTGTGCCACTGCCTAGCTGTAGTTGTGTTTGTACATGTGATGACACTGTTACATATCACTATGAGATGGCATGTGTTGTGTTTATCTGACTGACATACACATTTTGGGATGATTCTGTTTTGGTTGCTGTGGATTTGCTAAGGGTGCATGGTTTGACTCTCCCTTGACAGTGATGTGTGTGTATTGTCGCACAATATTGTGTACATTTGTTGTGTACTCACCAGGCTCTGGGATGTTTTCTAGTCCATATACGCTCACTGGTGGTAGGATGGCCCGCACCTTCTCCTCCCAGGGCCTGAGGTATACTGGTTTGGCAGGAGGGCCACTGCCAGTGTGTTGGCTCAAGAGGTAGTCCTTCTTCAACAGCTCCCTGACCCTCCTGCGCACGTCATACCACCTGTTCTGGATGTCTCCCTTTGTGCGCAAACATGGTGATTGTGCGTTCACCCTGTCGACAATCCTCTCCCACATCTTGGTTTTCTGCGACATGGGGGTCTGTTGGACCAGTGTACCAAACAGCTGTGGCTCTACCCTGAGGATCTCATCTACCAGGACTTCCAATTCACTATCTAGGAACTTTTGATTCTTCTTTGGGGGCATGGTGATGGGTGGTGGTGTTGTGAGATGTGTGTGGGGGTGTGCAAGTGAGGGTGTGTGAGTGTGTGTTTTGCTGGGTGTATGTGAGGGTGCTATTTGTTGAGGTGCTGCTGGTGTGTGGCTTGTGTGATGGATGAGCTGTGAGTGTGTGTGTGTGGTTGCTGTCTGTTGGTGTTGAGTGCTGGCAGGTAATTTGAATTTGCAAAGGATCATGGTAGGGATTTGTGTCCTTTATATGGGTGGAGTTGTGGGTGTGTCTTTGTTCCCTGTTTCCCCCCCCCAGTATTTATTGGCTTTGTAATTGCTTGTCTGGCCTTTTTTTGTGTGTTTTTTCCTTAGTACTTTTTGTGCATGTAGGAGACGTTCTTCTGACCGAGTCGGACCCTGCTATTGTCTCGTGCGAGCTTCTCCGATTCGTTCACGCTGTGTTTGTGCTGTTTTCTGTGCTGCGTACGCATCGGTCGCGGTGTATTGGGTTGCTTCAGCTCGCAGTTTTGTATGCGTGTCGGTCGTACGGCTTGGGCTCCGTGCGACTCGGTCGTGTTTTCCACGCGTTGCATCGTACTTGGCGGGTCGGAGTTCGCGGGTACGTTTCGTTCGGGATTCTTCCTGGTGCGTGTCGGTCGGTTCGATTCGCGTGGTTTTCCGGCCGGATAGCTGTTTTCCGCGCGGTTCGGTCGTTCGGCTTGTGTTCCGTACGAGTCGGTCGGATTTTGCACGCTTCTCATCGTACTTTGCGGGTCGGGCTGCACCGGTACGTGTCGGTCGGAATGAATTCCGGCTCCGAGTCGGTCGGTACGTTTTCCGGCCCGAATCGGAATCGGCCCCTAAGTCGTTAGGTAGTGATTGTAAAAAATACAAGGCCGGACGACACTGAATAAAGTCATATTTGCGCATAAGCGGCCAAATGAGTCTTTTGCGGTGCGTCTTATAAAATTTACAGAAGAAAAGTATGTGTAAGTTTGACTGAGGGGAAGAGCCATCACACGGGCAGGGTGGAAGATCTGCTATTGAGTAAATACCGGCTGGGAAAGAAAGCATGCAAGGAATAAGATTTAACCAAAACCTTACTAGGATGAATCGATGGCGTGGGTTGGTCACAAGGCATAGATATCCCGGGGCGCCTTCCTGTTCAATTGGGCTCTCTAGATATAATTTTGCAAGTGTTTTTGAGCAGTTTAACTTGGCTCGCTCCAGTGTCCTATAATTTAGAAAAGATCTTTTAATTTCTTTTTTGGATACTGTGGTGCAGGTTAAGGGCGATGTGAATAGTTGGCCTAAGCCGAGAGAGGTGAGGCTGTTTTTAATGTATAATAACCACGGGATCTTTAATGCGTGATCCAAAGTGATGCAGTCTTCTATTAATCTTTGAGTGAGATTTACTGTCGATCTACTCCATATGGAATGCCATAGCAATATGGGTGCCAGCCTGATTATATCATCAATATAAGAGACATCCAGCTCGGTGTGGCATAAGAAATTAGAACAACTCGCTGGAAGGCCCATAAGTCTCTTCCAAAAAGAGTTTTCAATAGTCTGGAGAGATTGGGCGTTGGTATATCCCCATATGCCTGCCCCGTAAGTTGCCACCGTTATTGACTTTGCGGAATAGACCTTTTTGATCATATCAAGAGGCCTGGCGCCCAATTTCTTTGTAAAGGTTTTTAGTGCTATAATACTTTTTTCTAGTGCCAAGCCCCGAGTCACGATCATGTTTGACCAAGATAACTGCCTCTCACACGTGTTATTGTGTAATACTGCACAGTTTGACCAAAAATATGCCTGCACACCACCTCTCGTGGATTTTCAATTTTTTTTAAGCACTGTATTAAATAAATATAAGACTACAACAAAATCTTTTTCATATGGATACGTTGCATCTGTATAATTTACTAACAGAGTCCATTATACAGTTCAATATGAACAGCCATGATACCTCAATGAACTAAATATATTTATACTTTTGTTTAAATTGTGTTCGAACCATAGAGCTGTTAACAGCACCTCTTTCCAATAATAAAGCGCTCTGCAGAATGCTAGTGCACATTATATATTCACTGACACAAAGACCTTTGAAAGAGATGTAAAAAAATATGGCACTTTTTAAAATTCTTGCTGCCCTATTGAAACTTCATGTGCCCGCTTGTATAAAAACCTGCCTCTTTTAGAACACATAGAAAGAAACATGAATTTGCTTGAATAGAGAACCAACATATTTTTAGAACCATGAAAGAATACATTTTTCCAAACTGTTTAAAATACATTTAAGTATTAAGGTTTTGTTTTCTCAAGCTAACAAGAGCCCCCCATTGCATCCATCAAATTGGCGATATTAACATAAAATGGGCACAATTATTGCCTTCCAAATGATTGAATACAGCAATCAACAGGTAAAAAGTTAACTTTTAAAAAGTGACACGAACTGTGCTACACTTCATGTGCAGTGATGAATTGAACTTTTGTTGAATCTGAGATATAAACAATTTTTTTTGCTGAAATCTGAAAGTTAAACGCCAGTTTGTGCATTGTAGGACAAGTTCACTAAATCAATATTTACGCAGAAACTACCGCTTGTCCTGCCCAAGGTTCATATTTGAAATATAGATTAGAAACGTTTTCCTTACTACAGACAAAGTGATGTCCTAGAGCGCAGCAAACATGTGGCCGGTTGTAAATGCAGTGATTCACCAAACATGAACCAAGAAAGACATTCCATTCCCAACGTGAAAAGCAAACACAAACATGGAATCTGCAATGCTTCATCCACCTCGTGCACAGTGTTAAATGGACAGTATCACCAGCACCACATCAACGACTGCTCGTCGTTTTGGCAGCAGTAACATTGGAGCCCTAGAGCAACAACAGTCTAACGACTTCTCTTAGCAGGCTAGAAAGACACAAGAAAAAAGGCCAAAAGCAAAATGTGCGATGGTCATTTACGAGAACCATTTGTCAACATTATCCAGATGTGTTGGACCGGCATTTATCGCACTCCAGCATCGTCAGTGTGAAAAACAACTTGTCGCTATCATAATCTGTATGCAGAGAAATATCTGCCATTTAATTTTCATTTGCAGTGAACAATATAGATTTCACTGGAAAGTACCGGCAGAAGATCTCACGGTGCCCTATGCCACTTGCAAGTAGGCAATCCTGCTCAGTTTTTTATTTTTCATTTTGGTACATTATAATAATCAATCATTCATAATGAGAAACATTAAATTAGAAATCATAGGGGAAAAAAACATAACACAATGAACTATTAAAAATTAACATTAGACAGACAACTTGAGATCTCTGACAAGCAACATCTTCTAGCGCCAAGTGTGGCCTAACTACAACACAAAATGATACTAAAATAGCAAGTTTGGCTTGCAACAGCAATATTCAAATACTGTCATCAACCCCACTGAAAGCATCAGCTAACAACAATATGCGAGAGAAAGATTAAAAAGGTAGGAGAGCACAAGGTGAGGGCAAACTGATTACATCAGAAACACATGAGTTTCCTATTGGTGAAAAACAAAAAACCCAATTTCCAATCATAACAAAGCAATCGGAGGGTAAGGGGGCCTGTGACCAGACTTCGCCTCAACAGGTGCAGGCTGCACTTATCCCGGGCAGGCCCAGACCTCCGAGTATTCCTCTTCGGGCAGGATGCTTGCCATGAACCAGTTACCCCATACACTTTCCTGCTTTGTCTTTCTTAGAAAAGATGTAAATGCGAAGTGCTTGTGTGAGGAGTTGGAAATTGGATTACGTGGAGCTACTCTAAGGATTTCCCGAAAATTCTGAAATATATTTATTCAAATTGGTGGAGAATTTATTCGGATGGGTGAATTTCCGCCTGTTTTGCTCTATAAGCAGATAAAATGTCAGCTTGGCCTCAACACACGTATTTTGTCGCACAAAGTTAGAATTGCTGAATTCACTTAAATGGCACCTATTCCGTACCAGTATAGTGCAGCGACCGTGGAAGGGGTGGAAAACTCCCCACTAGATGGACATTTGGCACAGCCATGTTGGAATGGGTTCCTCTTTCTGAATCGAAACATGTTCCTTTGGGTATCTGTATGTGAGCGGTTGTTACTCACTCAAGTATAGTTATTGCTGACTCCAGCTCATGAGCAGAACTGTGCATTTTAGATAGCAACGAGTGCTCTCAACTTAAAGCAGCGGGCTGTGTTGATACCACACCAAGATACTGGAGCATAGCTGCCAGCCCCTAGCATCATCAGAGGGGGCAGATGGGGCCCTGCCCCGGCTCTATGTATCCAGCCTTAGAGAATGCAAGGTGGCTCAATGAGTTCAGTGCTCACTGCTGGCACTTGAGATGATCTGAAGGTCACAAGCCTGAATCCCAACAAAGCTGACTCAGCCTATCATCCTTCTAAGGTCAGCAATATGAGTACCATCAACTGGGTAATAGTAACATCTGTCAGTTACAGTACATAGTAACTGAATTGAAGTATTACAAAAATATAACATTATTATTATAAAAACGTAATAAAAGTATAGCAGAATTAAGGCCGCCGTTAAGTTGTTCAAAGGGGAGATTTAATAGAACAATGAAGCATGGCTGACAGATGCAGGCATTTACAACGAAGTGGTCAACGGGAAATAGGGGCCTGCAAAGCAGAGATTTTTACGACATGGGTGTCCAACAGTGGCGCTAGAGGGCTAGATTCAAGCCAGAGTTTCAGGGTAGTCACTACTTTTATTCCAATACATTTACCTTAGGTGAAGGTCCTGGCATACATCTGGCCCTCCTGGGCATAAGTTGGACATCCAAGAATATGACCATAGCTGCTACTCTTATGGAACGCAATGCGGAGACTTAAGAAGGATAGCTGGAAACCTTTGGTGTTGTCAAGAGGGTGCAATACGCAGGGTCCTGGGCTTTAAGGGGGTCAAAGGAGAGGCTTTACAAGAGAGGCCAGAGCACCATCCTTAGTTCCATCAAAGGATGGAGTCCATCGGAAGGCAGGGGGTTGGGTAACAGCGACCACACTAAGATATTTTAAGACAAAAAGTGAAAACAGGGTCATGGGTGCCACTCCTAGGAAGCTGAAATGTGCGATTAGACCGGAATGTGAGCTGAAGGGGCATCATAAGGCAATTCAAATAGAAGTCTTCACTGACACGGGAGGAGGCCCTCAGAGATATACAGGGCGTCTTTACAGGGCAACTCAAAGGGAAATGTTTTTGCCACAATCAGGTAACTTATACCGGTGGGGGATAGTTTTAGGAATAGGCATGGGCGCGCAGCTGGAATAAAGGTCTTTTAGGTAAGGTGACGGGACCCAGCTGCCACCTGTAGGGCGATCAACGAGAAGGCTTGGAAGAAACAGGCAGTCATCCTGGAATCCAGAGCATGGCAGGGGCGCAAGGAGGTGTAAACACAACCTTAAGACTTCTTAAAAGGAAACGTGGTGGGCGAGCAGAGTACAGCACACCAGGCACTCGTAGGACTGCCAGAAAAGGCATTCATGGGACACAACCACAATCCTTGGGATTTCAAATGGGGAAATTGAATTAAATGGGCAGTAGGGCGTCCCCACGATCCTGAGGGAGTTAAATGGAGAAATGTTCTACAAAGAATACGGTGACAGAACTGCTGTTCGAGGGGTTTTAAAGAGGAAATGGACAAGTGCAGGAGGGGAGTGTTCATACCGCCACCCTAAGAAGTTCAAACAAGGACTTCACAAGAAAAGGGAAACACGATGTCACGGTAAGGGACTCAGAGACACACAGGCCATCCAAAGGTAACTCAAGGGAGGATATTGTTACCGCAAAACTACACCCTCTCCTTCCCCGAAATAGCGCTTTGAAGCGGCCGAAGCTCATGACAGGCGATACAAATAACCAACTGGACAGGTCATCACAAAAAGGCCTAGACAGCACCTCCAAGTTTCGTGAGACCAAGTGAAGGAGTGCAGAGTGGGGGGCTCCGGAGCACACCTGTTAAAACAGGACCCAGCCTGTGCTTAGCCTCTCAGGTGGAGGAGGAGGGGCGCGACTATAAGGAGGCACTGGACTGACGCCTTCAGGCCTTGACCTGAGGTACAATATGCTCTTTTCTGCTGCGGATAAACAGTAGGAATATGTACAGAAATTGCCAAAATTCCCAACATTGGCTCCAATAAGAGCAGGTGCCAGATTCAGGCCCTAGAGGCAGCCAGGTAAGCCCCGTCTCGTCCAGCAAGGGGAGGACGGGTGTAAACTTCACACCTCCTCCCCCCTCCGTGCCCTCCTTCCCTCTCCTGGCATGCCTGCCCCCTCCCCGGCATGCCTCCCTCCTCTCACCTCGCTCCTGCTCGGCTTGCAGGCAGATGGGGATGTTCTTCTTCCAGCCCGGCATGTTCCCGCCTGGCCCGCTCCGGGCGCTCCCTGTCCTCCGGCCGGACTCCACGCTACAGCCCCGGCGCTCGGCTCCTTCCCCGGCACATGCCGGGCTCTGCAGCTCGGGATCGGCGGGTGGACGGGCACCAGGACTCGCCGCAGCGGCAGGAGCGGTGGCAGGCTGCCGGTGGTGGGAGGAGCGGCGGGCGGGCCCAGGCGAGGGCTCCCCACTCCCCCGGCCGGGGGATTGGCTGCCGCGGCCGCCCGTGAGAGCAGCTTCAGCTGTCAGGATGGCCTGCTCCCGTGAGGAGAGTAGGAGCGCTGAGTGCCGAGGCTGCCCGCTGCACTCTGCCTGTCTCTTACACCGCACTCTCCGCTCAGTTTTACACCCGCTTTGCCACTCTCCCTGCCCTCCTCCTGATCACTCATTCGGCAATTTCTCTAGTTCCTCTACCATTCTTGAGTTGTTTTCATCACCCTCTTTGACTTTTCTTCCTTCCTCATTTTTTCCCCTAAGTGGCTTACATTGTCCATATTACTTTTTTTATTTATTTGTTTACATTTTTCCTTTCATCAGCTCGTTTTATACTTACTCTCCCCTGCTAATCATCCTTTCTCTTACTTTCGTGTTCAATTTTTTTCTTTCTTTCTATAGTGTTGTTTATTTCTTTATTACTGTAATCACTATCTTTTCTAAGCTGTTATCCCACCCCCTTTTTCCTGGTACTTTCTTCATTTGACTAACTACTATCTCTCTATGAAAATGTCACTGTCCATGTCTATTGTTTCTTTTTTTGTCTTTCTCTTTTTCTCTCTATCTCCATCATATTTTCACCATCTTCTCTTCCTCCTGCCTTCGTTTCTCTGCCTTTCATTTGTTTAATTTTCACTGTCTTCTTATTTAGTCTACTTTTCTTTTATACTCCTACTGTTTCTTTCTTCATTTATAACCATTCTTTTACTTTATCACCATCCTTTCTTGCCTCAAACCCCCTTTTCTTCCTAGTTTTTTCTTTTTTTTTACTTACAGAGCTACCGTTTTTATTTTTTCACTACCTTTTCATGCCTCCATTTTCTTCTTTCCATTTTCTTCCTTTCTAATGTTCTCTTTTCTGTTTCTATACTTTCTCCCTCTCTAATGTTCTCGTTTCTGTTTCTATACTTTCTCCCTCTCTTTCTTTCTCTTTCTTCCTTTGACTGTCTCTTATTCGAAATGTGTTTTTTTGCATTCTCTCTCATCCAGCCGACCGCCCTCTCCTCTCTCTTTTATCACTTTCTTATTTCCTGTTCTTTCTTTTTTCTTTTCTGTTTTTCTTCATTTCTCTTAACATTGGAGCTAGACCCAGGTCCACAGCGCAAACAGGTCTGAGCTGGACCACTTCCTCCTGTTACGCTATAAAAGTTTGTAAGGTGCACAGCCATAGCAGGGTGTTTTTTTGGCACTGTGTTACAAAAAGATCGATTTTGGAAGCAGGTTCAAAGGGTGAGCATCCAAATCTCACCTTGTGGAGGACAGTCCAGAGTTCTGCACCATAGAGAATGGTGTACCTCCTGCTCTCACAAGACTGAGAATGCAGTTACCTCCAGTAAAGTAAAGGGTAATTTTGTATGTATGTGGGTTTCTGATGGATATTACAACAATTTGCCTAATTTCATTTACTTGTTCTGTGGTTGGATTATTTCTGCACCCTCCTTGATTCAGGTAAGGCCGCATGCTACAAGAAAGTGTTTAGAGATGACAGATTTTCCATCTCAAGCCCAGTGGATCAGGCAGGGGAGAACCAGGTAAGCAGGAGAAGTAATCAACAGTACTCTGCAATGACACATTCTGATGAAGATTAGAAAAAGTAAAGGGCTGCAAGGAGAGGAACCAATTTAGGATTCGAGGTCTGGAGTTTTTACTCCGGGTCAACCATGCAAGGAGTGCATGACCTGAGTAAATGGTGAAATGCCTACCCAACAAATACTACTGAGTAAAATACAAAGTCCACTTAAGGGACAGATATTCTTGCTGGACAATAAAGTAACATGTATGGGGTAGGAGATTCTGACATATATCCAATATGGGCTGGAGACCTTTATCGCATTCATGAAAAAACATGGAACACATTCCCAATCCAAATGGATCATTTGGAAGATAAAGTGGCCTCAGAAGCTGAGCCAAGCTAATACCAGGTCAGCCGAAAGAAAGGTGTTGAAATGCTTGTCCAATTTAGGAATCAGGATACATTTGATAGGAATCCTCTTTTCCTGCAAAGCAGTAAAAAGTGATGGGATATAGGAAAAATGAGGTAAAAATTCTGATAATACCACACAAACAGCAGGAAAGCCTTGATTTAGTTTTCTTGGTGGTAGGCAGGGACAGCCTTTGGAGGGCCTTTGTTTCATTTGTTTGTGGATGTAGTAAACAATTTACAAAAGAAATAACCCATGATGCAACCATGTGAAGCAGCCAACATGCACTTCGAGGGGTCTACAGGAACCGTACACCGTGTGAATGGTAGGGATAGCCAAACGGGTAAAGACGAGGACATCATCTAGGGAGGCTACAGAGTAACACATACAGCATTGTAATAGATGATCCAGGAGTCCTAAGAAGATGGCAGGGGCTGTGGCAGTCCAAAGGATAACATGTTGAATTCAAACAGGCTTTGGATTTTGAGAAAGGCGGTCTTGTGATGATCAAACCTTTGGTGGATGATTTGCCGGTAGCCTTTTATAAGCTCTAACATGCTGAGGTATTTTACATTTCCCACTTATTCCGTCATTTTGTCAGTGGTGGCTGGCACGGATCAGGGGTGGCGCGGCAGGGGAGTAAAAAATAAATGTTACACTTCCACTTTACGGCCGCTGTCTCTCCTCCGCTTCTCTTCCTGACCAGTCACAGAAGCAGGAAGCACATAGGCTCCCCTAAGCCAATCACGACTCTGCAGTCACCAGCATGACAGCAGCGTCGTGATTGGTCTAAGTTCCATTGTTTGGTGCTCAGACAGGGAGTTGGGAGCCTGTGCATGTTCTCCACCCAGCTGTGCAATCCAGCTGGGTGAAAAACATGCTAAGTGCGCATGACTGTTTGGCCGGCCCAAGACGTCCGGCTAATTCGTTATGAGCTCTTAGAGAGTGCCCACAACTCCTCCCCCTGCTCTGGACTGCCCAGCCCCGCCCGCACCTAGAACTGAGCCAGTATGGAAAAATAAAACGATAGTAAAATTGCCTTATTATCATTTTATTTTTCCTTTTTTGCACTGCTGAAAAGCAGTGGGGCAATGCTCCTTTACCTTAGCGGAGGAGCCGCTGCTGCATTTTGTCAGCCCTAAGCAAGGATTCTGAATGGAAGAATGAGATCTTTTTCACCCATCAAAAGTCGATACAAACTGATGCAACCATCTGCTTTGGCACCAACATAATAGGAAAGCTTCCGTCACTCATAGATTGCTCGATGATAATTTGTTACAAGCTATTTATTTCATCCTGAACAGCTGTTTGGAGGGCCTCTTGTAACTAAAATGCATGTTAATGAACTGTGCCTTTTTAATCCATCTAGATGCTGTGTTTCATCACATGTATAACCTGGTTTGCTTGAATACACGTTGCCAACTTTATCCATGTGACTAGTGAGTTCTTGTGGCTAGGGCACAGGTTTATGGTTGACCAATTCCTGCCCAGTGCTGGACAAACAATGGGGAACCTCTCTTCTATGGCAGTGGATCAGGAATGGCACAGACTATGTTGTTGGAAGTAGCTTCCTTTTGTGTCTTATGAAGTATATGTAAGTGCACTTGAGTAAGTGCATATAAGGAGTTTCATTCATTCTAAAGGAATTCAGTATGATACGGGACTCACTAACTCCAAAATGGTGTAGAGCCCATGTCAGTGGGATAACAGTTTGTTGTGTCTGATGATTAGCAGGTCTAGCACTTTCTCTCCTGGTTCACATTGTGGTTATGTGACGAACAGGAGCCTGAAGAGGCTAAACTAGGTAAAGGTTTGGGATTATCTTGGTGAGTGAACAGTAATGATGGGAAGGTTTTATTACAATCATTACCAAAAGGGCTGATAACCTACAGCATCATGCATTTGATTGTCACATTGTATCGTTCAATAAGGCCATAAGTCTGGGGATAGTTTACAAATGTGCTTAGCTGCTTGATTGTGATTGCTCCACATACGTGTTTCATTAGTTACTGAAGCACATTACAGAACCTGGATCAGAACGTTTGCACTATATAAACATTAGAAATAAAAATGCAATCTGTTAAATTAATCAAATCACGGAGAAATCAAAAATGGATGAAACTGGTTGAAAGAGTGCTTCAATTGTTTGAGAACCAGCAATAAAGAAGAAGGAAAGCAAGCATTTATAGGAAATCAATGCCATGCAACAGACCGTTATTTGCAGAAGGGTTTTCAATCTTGGAGTTTCTAGTTGTAGGGTGTTGTTTTCATACCAGTAAAGATTTTTAACTTTGTAACCAAATAGCTTGGGATCACAAGGAGAATGGCGTTGAAGGTGAGGCATGCTGACTTTGCATAACTGGAAAGTAACTATAGAGCCTTAGGTGGTACAGCATACACAGGAACCTGGCACCATATGAAGCAGGTTGTCCCCAAGTGCCGGTCTTAAAACCAGAGGATATTTAATAAGGAAAAGTCCAAGATGTTTACAGGAAGTTGCGGCTTCTTTTGAGAGGATTCTGAATCGAGTATCAGAAGCCTCCAACCTTGAGGACAGGTGTGGGAAGTTAGTTCCACATTTTTGCACTAAGCACCAAAAGTATCACACGCATCATGTCGGAATTATGTCTAGCTAAAGAAGTGTGAGATGCTGATTTGTCTTCATGGTTTGGTTTTGACTGTCTCATCCTGGTGCAGACATAGATAATTTGACTGTCTCATCCTGGTGCAGACATAGTCAATAGACACCAAAAAACTTAATTCATTGGCCAAGTAGGTCATGTACACTCAACTCTGCATGTGGCAACCCTTTTCACTTCTGAGGTTGTATTTCTCTTCTTATAACCCAACATCAACTATACCTTTTGATTAGTGTGAATATTTTAGGAGACAAACACAGAACATTTATATAGTACATCTTGCATTGACTATTTTACTGCTTTCTAAACCTCTATGGTTTGGAAGAAGAGGGGGATTTCTTTGTTATGCACCTGGAATAGTATAATCTTCACCATAAAATGACTTGTTGTAAGCGTTCCTTAATTTTACTCTCAAATGATGAACATGATATCCACAGTTTGGCTACAATGACGTTGAAGTAAAAGAGAGGGGCGAGGGGGGGAAAAGCCTCCTTGTATGATATTCATATTTCCCTTTGGAGCCTAAACAGATCTGCATTTATTTTTAGTATTGGACTGTAATTTACTTGATTTTATCCAGAAGTTGATTTCTGAGATTTGGGATTCCAAGGCTAAATATTGTACCTCTCCCATTTTCACATTCATTAAGTCTGTTTGCGATCATCAATATGTACCATACTTTAAGACAAAAGTTTTGTGATATTGGCAAAGGAATCCATGTGTACATTTGATGTGACCCCTGGAGAATACCTCATGTTGGCTTGGAGATGAGAGAGAGGTCCAGGTGTAACGCTTAATTCTCTTCTCAAAGCAAAATAGCAATGAATTTAAGAGATTCGGATGACTCCCCATCAACTACTCTCCGCAGTAGGCATCTGCTAATTTAGTTTATTTACTTAATATGGGCATATAGTGGATGTATGTTAAAAAAAGCTTCAAAGCACAGAGAAAAAACCCATGAAATATAATAATATAGAAACATACAATAAACGAGTAAAAGTGAAGCATAGAATATAGTGTAAAACACAAACAATAAACGAGTAAAAGTGAAGCATAAAATATAGTGTAAAACACAAAATAAAAAGCGTGTCGCCAGATAAGTGTCTATTAACAGAATAAACTCCCAAGATTTTCTTTTACCCTTTGCATGGGCATGGGAATATGGCGAAAGTTAGATGCAAGTCATTCCAAAATGGAACTCCATCAGTAGAAAAACATCTGACCAATGTCAAAGGCTCCAGTTTTATCCCACAAGAGAATGGTGGATAAACATCTCAGATATGTGATGCCAAGAAGCCAAACCCACACAGGAACCAAGGTGATATCTCTCCCACTATGCAGATGAACGCTAGTCTGGCAGTCGAGAGATGGAAAGTGGCCTGACGGTGCTGCTGCTATCCTTAAAACATAAGATTGAGCTTAAGATGGATTTCAGAATCAAATGAACTTATTTGGCCTGTGCATAAGGAAAAAGTGTTGCACTCCAGCTCTGTGAAGAGTTTGTACCTTACTGTCTCAACACTTGCAATAAAACCCATATGAAGCAAATACTGTATGTGAGTGTGTAAAAATGATATAGAGTCTACTGTCAGACCAAAGCTGAGACTAATATAAACTCTTTGTGAAGACAGCTTCAGAGAGTCTGATTGCAGGCATGTTGCCTTCATCAGGTTATGAAATGGGTTGAACACATTAACCAGAGCTCATTAATATACACACCAATTTGTTCACATGCTCGTAAACTGAAATTTTAGTTGGACCTAAAAATTATATATTTCAAAACCTTAATTCCATAGCAACCTACCACTATGGAAATCACCAGCACCACGAGTTAATACTGCTGATACCGCGTTTTCTGGGCCCACTTGCTCACCATTGGTCCTGCGATGGACCTTTTCTCCCCAACTGAGAGGTGATGGGAGTTAGCATTAACCTCAATCAAATTCAATAAACAGTGTAACCCATTTGGCTACATAATGAGGACCAGGAATCAGTAGCTAGGGTTAAGAAGGTTTATTAAAAATTTTAAATCCAGGTAAGGTACACGACTCTTAAAACCATGCTAAAGTAATACAAATAACCACAGCCAGTCCTAGCCTGCAGAAGAAATTAAGGCAGATTAATATAATGCAAATAAGCAATTCAGTCACAGCGATACAAATGACTAAAAGTAATGTTTGGTGCTCAGAGAAAGTCGCAAGTTCTGTTGTCTACGCATGAATGAATCTAGACTACCTATGACAGAGTTCCTGCTAAAGGATGGTGCAGGGGCGTTGCCAAGATGGCGACGGAGTAGCAGCCTTCTTGCGGCGCTCCTCTGACTGAGGCCGGAAAACAGTAGTTCCAGCGACCATGAGGAAGTCCATGAGGAAGACGGTCATGGCGTGAATTGCAGGGGGCATATGGCGAGCTGATCGTTAGCCGTCCGGTGGAAGACGACGCCCACAAGCAGAGAGGACCTCTTGAACAGCTGTCCTCAGGCCTCAGACGTGAGGCGCCGAATGGAGAAAACCCATGCTCGGAGTCCCGGAGGTCACGCTGCGGACTGACCTGGAGAGCAGTGGAACCCGGCAGGAACACTGAAGCGCCACGCAGGCATAATTGAGTGGCCCGGGCTGGGGTGAACTGGTCCGGGCAGCAGAAGCTCGGTTGGAGGCGGAGCCTCAGCCATCGGCAGGAGCCAGAGGTTTCACCGAGGGCCTAGGCCCGGGATCAGAGCTGGGCCTTCTGAAAACAACTGCACACCCACGGAGGGGGCGAAGACGGAGCCCTAGAGAGAAGGAGAAGACTGTGCCTCAGTGGGGTACCAGTCTCTATGCTGCAGCAGTCCCGGGCAGGCATAGAGGAGGAGCCTGATACTGCGACGATGGCCTTCATCTGCTCCTGTGAACTCGGGCCTAGTGACCTGAGGCTGGATAAGACGAGGAGTAACCGAGGTGTCGGAGCCCACTAGGACATACAGTAAGATGGGGCGCAGCCTTGGGGCACACCACAAGGGCTCTGTGGGACTAGGTGGGTGAGAACCGCGGCGGCCTGCCGGATGTGGGCTGTGCGCATTGGCTTGTAAATGGCCCACGGCCAGCTGTAGGTCCCGAGTCATTTGCCTGGACCTGGCGGACTTATACCTTCCTGAGATGGCATCCCACTGGACAAAGAAGGAGGCGAACATCATCAAAGACCTCCTGCAAAAGCCGGGATCCAACAAAGCTGATGGGAATACCACTGATCTACCGTCCACAGACATGCAGGAGAGAGATACGAGACCGATCGGAAATGAGACGGAAAAGCCGGTCACTCGCCAATTTCGGGAGCACTAATTTGGCACATTACGAAAAGACTTTGCAGGGCTATGACGGGAGGTTGCTAAAGACATAAAGCAGGTCAGAGCTGACATCACTGAGCTGGGTGACTGCTTGGACTCCCTGGAGAGGGCCGTTGACCGTAGAGAGGAGGAACTCAACGACCACGTGCGGGAGCTGCTGGGCCTGCGGGACCACAACGAAGACCTTTGTCTGCGCTAGAGGACCTTGAAAACAGGTCCCGACGCTCCAATATCCACATTAAGGGAGTGACACTTTAGGCGGATGCCGGGAAACTGGAGGACTTCGTGATGCGGCTCTTCCGACATTTTGCCCGGACATTGGGCGACAAGGAGATTGCCCTCGACCGCACCCATCGAGCTGGACGTCCTGCAGCAGGCCCGGGTCAGCCCCAAGATATACTCACCTTCCTTCACTCCTACAGACATAAATAAATCATTATAGCTGCAACACAGGACATGGCAGTTGTGTCATTTGAGGGCCTTCAAGAGGGCATATATCAGGACCTCTCTCACTCACACTCCAGGGCGCAGAACTCTGAAGCCAGCCACCACCTATCTCCGAGAGAAAGGCATCCGCTATCGATGGGGGCATCCCTTCTGGCTGATCATAGTCTGGAACAAGGAGGCACATGCAGTACGGTCCCTGAATGAAGCATAGGCTGTGTTGGGAGTCGACCTGGACGCTGGAAGAAAACTGGACCGGCCAACTGGTGAAGAACTGATATAGCAGACAACTAAACCGAGAAAGCAACACCGGACGGGGAAGGATACACGTTCACGGCCCTCTGAAATGGAAAGCCAAAAGGAACGAGAAGCCCTCCTTAAACAGATGCAAGACGGCAACGACAGTGGAGAGACCTCGAAAGAGTGACACCAAGGTCAAACTAGACTGACCGCACCGTCTCTGCTTGCCGGTCATCTGCAGTCACTGGGATGGGTCATGAGCACGGCTACTTCGGGCGGAGCCCTGCTCTACACTACTAGTCTTCGACTACAGGAATGCCCCGTCACCTGCCTCACGGACCCTTACACTAGGGTGACACTGTTGCCCAATTTTGGGCTGTTCCTTTGTTGTTGATCTCTCTACTGCCATTTTACTTTCGTGGTCTTCCTCTCTTCTTTTATGTCCTGCGCCTCTTAGACGCACTCCTCTTCCAGATAGATATTGCGGACTTGTATGGTCTTCCCGGAGACCCGGGGTATGTGGCATCTACTCGCACTACTGAAACTACAAAAGGGAGCCAAAGGGGTGTCCAGGAGTCTTCTTTTCTCTGACTTGTCCCACCGACCTGTCCAGCAGGCCGGGGACGCAGCTGGGATGTAGCGTGTGACACCACTCACATGGGAATAACGCTGAGGCCACTTAAGGGTCCTGCACCTCCTGACGCATTCCACAGTTGGGGACCTTACATGGCCTGGATTGGGCGTCCATCTCCTGTTGTGTCTGTAGTGACTGATGTTTCCTTTCTTGGTGTGGGGCACGGGGGTGGCTTTCTGATCCCTTTGGGGAGAGGGTCCGAATCACAGCACTCCTACATCCATTTCTTCTCCAATGGTTCCCCTTAGGGTCTCGTTCTTGAGCCTCAACTCACGTGGCCTTAACTCACCTGTGAAACGGTGCGCACTTCTTACTCTGCTTAGAAACACCCGCTGTGACATATGCTTCTTAAAGGAAACACACCTAATGCGTGCTGACTGGAAACGCCTCCGGTCGAGATGGTTCTATCACCAGTATTTTTCTTCCATGTCAGGGAAGAAGGCGGGAGTGGCTGTCCTATTCGCAACCCACTTCCCTAGAAAGATACTCAGCACCCAAGCAGAGATATCCGGGATAATGCTAGCGCTGCGAGTGGTGATAGGGAACACATTTACACGCTTGCATCCTTATATGGCCCAAGCGACCATCAGGAAACATTCCTAAGGGAGGCCCTGAGCACTATCCTGGAATCCCTAGATGACAACCTAATAGTGGTGGGAGATCTTAACATAGTGAGCATCCCTCAACTAGACAGATCCATAGAAAGGGTGATCCATTCTGGGGCACTTTCGGACTCCAAGAGACAGTAGCTGACTGAGGTAGGACTGGTAGACGTCTGGCGACTACGCAATCCCACTGCTTGGGAATACGCTTTCTTCTCAGCAGCGCATCAGACCTATGCCCATATAGATCTCTTCCTGATGTCCTCACGCATCACAGTAGCAACACTAGATGCCGAAATAGGGACAGCGGCACTCTCGGATCATTCTCCTATTACTCTCACCCTGCAGTTGACTGGGGACCACAACCGTCAGAGGATGTGGAGACTAAACCACAAACTGCCCACATACGACTTGAATATCAAAGAGATACAAGGGGCCATATTAACTTACTTAGAAACCAACGATGATGGCCTTACCCCTCTCCCCTTGCTGTGGAATACTTTGAAAGCAGTGATCCTGGGTCAGTTTATCGCAATAGCAGCTAGGCTGAACAGGGACAGGAAGGACAAACGGGAACAGCTGGAGGGCCAAATCAGGGAGATGGAGGGGTACATCGGCGTACGGGCTCGGTCCAATCTAGACGCAAACTTACCACGACCGAACAGAGTATTCGCTTCGATGCACCAAACAGCACTATTATGAGGGGGAGGGGGACAAGGTCGGTAAACTCCTGGCACACCAAATCCGAACCCAAATAACCAAACGCCGTATCGCAGAGATCGAAGGCTCTCAAGGGGAGAAAACACAAATGGACGACCACATAGCTGGCGAATTTGAAAGCTTTTATACCGCCCTCTACTCTGCCGACCCTCTGGATGAGGAAGTGGCAGCAGCCTATGTGGCTCAGGCGGCAGTAATCTCCCTGCCGGGCCTAGAGGCTGCTAAAATGGATGCAGACATTCACCCGAATGAAGTGATGCAGGCCATTCGGGGACTCACTTCGGGTAAAGCACCCAGGGAAGATGGCTTTTCCTCTGATTTCTATAATATTTTCGCACCTAGCCTTGTCCCACTGCTTACGCGACTTTTCAACTCGCTCAGTGGCACCGGAGCCATTGCCCCTTTCATGCGCATGACTACAGTTGTGGTCATACCTAAGCTGGGTAAAGACCCAACAGCATGCGATCATAGCGCCCCATCTCCCTGCTAAATGTCGACTTGAAAGTATTCACTAGCATCCTGGCTGCCTGCCTAGCACCATACATGCAGGGTCTGGTGGATCCGGACCAGTCTGGCTTTATACCGGAACGTAGTTGCAGTGATGGGACCAGGCGAATGTGTCACCTTCTCGATAAGGCCCAGCGCTCCAAAACTTTTATCGGTGGACACCGAAAAGGCATTTGATCGGGTCCAGTGGCCCTACTTGCGACTGGTGCTGGCCAGGTTCGGCCTAGGTATGAGGTTTCTGAACTGGGTGTGTTGTACATACAATGAACCGGAGGCACGGATCAGAGCGAACAGCGTTAATTTTTGTTCCTTTGAGATCTTGAGAGGCACCTGACAGAGGTGTCCTCTGTCGCCCTTGTTACTTGCTCTATATATGGAGCCCTTTGCGGAACGTATCTGTCAACATGGCAAAATCACTGGGATCTACATGGGCGACAGGGAACATAAGATCTCTTTCCATGCCGACGATGTTGTGCTTTTCCCTTATATGGGAGATTGAAGAATTTGGTTTGGTGTCCAGCTTCAAAATTAATATTTAAAAAATGCAAGCTCTCGGCTTGACTATCCTGAAAACTGAGCAGGTGCGCTTAAGGGTGGAGTTTCCATTTGTGTGGGCTCCAGATGACGTCACCTATCTGGGTTTTCAGATATTCCCTACGATTGAACGGATGGTCCGTGAGAACTACGCTGCTCTCTTGATTAATACTCGAACAGAACTCCAAACCTGGAGGAGACTTACGCTGTCCTGGCTGGGCAGGCTGGCTGCAATCAAAATCACTTTACTCCCCTGCATCTTGTATGTGATGCAGACCCTGCCATTGCAGCTTCCCACTCAGGTATTGGCTAAACTGCAGCACCTGCCGGTGTGGCCAGGTGGGCACTCTCTCACACGTGTTGTGGCACTGCCCGAAGATACAACCCTTCTGGGATTCAATTTTACCCGATATAAATGCCACTTATAATACAGATATACCTAGATTCCCTAGCTACATATTCCTGGGACTCCCAAGTGCCTTAACTTACCCTCTCGGGTCATGCCGGGGAAGGGCCATTAACTTGGCATTGGGTGCTGCTTAGCAGGTGTTGCTCTCTAGATGGAGAACAGACGAGGTCCCAACTAGGCTGGACTGGCTATACAAGCTGTGGGAAGTGGTTGGCATGGAGAAACTAACAGCACGCATTATGCATAAACTCCCCCGCTTCGACAAAACATGGGGTTCCACTATAGAATTTTTGTCAACTGAATTCACTGAACTCACATGCCCGAGATACTTAGGAGAACTCCGACTCACTGGGACACCCCCCTCACCAAGGTAAATTTAAATGCAGAGATGACATGTTTCGCTCTCCGAATCATTTGCTACCATTAGCCAATGAGATTCTTCTCTTACCTTCCTCCCTTTCCACTCACCACTACTCTCTACTCTACCTTCTTTTGACTATCCCTATAATGATTTTCCCCACTGGCCATTGGATGTAGGTGGTGGCTAATGTTCTATTTGCAAACCTAAAAAAAAAGATTTAAACCATGAAGGATGGTTCAAAAATCTAAAGAGTCTCTAGATCAGAAATTTCCATTAAGGAAATTTAAATCAGGCAAGGGGAAAATAAGCTGGGAAGGTGTAAGCATTTCAGAAGCTCAGTCAAGAGTCTTCTATGGGTCAGGAAATAAGTGTTAGCCTAAGCCACCATCAGCAAAGAATCAAAAGCAGGCACAGAGGTCTAAACCTCTCAAAGTACAAGAAATCTGTGGTAATGAAATATGAAAATATATGGGAAGCATCTGCAAAAATCAAAAAGAGCATCTAAATCTCTAATGGGGTGAACACTAAACTATAGCACACAAAGTCTTCTAGGTAACTCCCCCTTTGTAGGCATCATCAGGGGTCCATTGTTTTTGTACATTTCTCATGTTTCAGACTGCAACATCAGGGGATAGTCTCACACTGGACATGAGAACGACATCTCCTCACGCACAGGTTAGTTTGCAACATAGCTGAATAGTCATTTCAGTTAACGCTCTGGTTCTTCATGTTCCTTCGTCAAGGTCTTCTTCTCAGACTCTCTCCTCTATCTCTAGTACAGTAATGTGTAGGAGAGTAGGATCTGCCTCTTATGTTGCCCCCACTTTTTTTCTGATGTTAGCACTGGTTTCTGGCTATAGTCTGGCTGGGTCCCTGCCAATCAGGGCCCCAGCCTCTCTGTTCTCTCTAAACGACATGGAGTGCACTCTAGGTGCACTAGTGATTGGATACTGTGGTGCCTTATGAGTCCCTAGTATATGGTACCTTAGGTGCCAAGGGCATAGGTACTTCACAGGCCTCCCAGGGGCTGCAGCATGTGTTATGCCACCCCTGGGAAGCAGTCTAAATCTGACACCACAGGCCTGCTACTGCAGCCTGGGTGAGGTGGTGCTAGCACCCCTCACTGAGATATAGGTTTCCTATATCTCTCCTGCACACACATATAAACCTATCAGTCACCCCTAAGGCAGGCCCTATCAATCCTGAGGGCAGGGTGCTTGGCTTCTATGTGAGGGGGTGCCTCTGCCTGAGCAGGGCCCCTCTGCAGCTCTCAGAGTCTATTCTCTGGTGCTGTTTGTGGATGCGGTTAAACCATATACTCTTAAGTGCATTATATCCTCGCGGTAAATGCTAACTTTGGAATGGCTGCATCAAAACATGTCGTGTTTGGTGTCAAACATCTTGGAATACTACCCCCCGCCAATCTTGGCGGCGGGGTAGCATTCCACCCTTCTAGAGGGATAAGACATGTACCTGCTGTGGAAACGCGGTAGAATCCTAAAGAGCCCTGGCATCACAAAATGGATGCCACCAGTCACAGACACTGGGCTGCCCTCCTGCTGATGACCGAAACTCGCAGTGGAGGAAGCCCAACAATAGGCATCCTGTCACAGGGAGGTGTAACCACCTTCCAGACAGGGTTTAGTGTATTGGGGCTGGGTGGGTGCACTCTTAGAGTGCTTTGAAGTCCTGCACTGGGGGAGCAGAAGGCTCCTCTGTGCATATGCCAGTTCAAACCAGCTCAGGGGCTACCTGCCCCTGCTCTGGCGCGAAACTGGACAAAGGGAAGTGGGTGTAGCCACCCCTCCCTTGACCCTCCCATAGGTGGGGTCATAGAGCTAGTCCATCCCCTCTTTTTAGTATAAGAGGGGGAACCTTGCCATTGCAAAGCAGATAACCCCTGGACGACGCTCTACAGAAGAATCCTGGCCCTTCGACGTTCCACTACCTTTGGAAGACAGAAGAATCTCCCTTGGAGTCAAGGAGTGACTCCCCTGCTTGGCAGGCACCAAAAACGACAACGACGGTCGCAAACTACGCCGCTCCCGCCGGAGTCCGAAGTCCCTGCAGCCCAAGAAGTGGATTTCCTGACTTCTCCAAGGCCATCGTGAGTCCCCAGCGAAGCTGAGGCAAGTGGACCCCACGAGTGATGAGGAACCGCGACCCCTGGGTACCGTGCACTATTGTCGAGTGCAACCCCTTCACAACGTTCCACGAACTTGTGCTTTGGACCACGTGTGGTCCCGACCTCTAGCAGGAATCCCTCCGAAGATCAGAGGCCTACACCGTCCCGAGTGACCGTGGGCCCCTGTTGAGTGATTCCGCCCGAGGTGTCTTCACGATCCCTTGCCAGCCGGCTCGTGGGTCCCCAGAAGACTTCTTAAAGAAACCAAAGGGCTCCCCTGGTTGCTCCAGGCCTGCCCTGACTTACCCTCGCTGGGTGCGTCCCTCAGACCTTGCTGGTCTGTGCCATCGACTTTCTTCATCTCCCGAGACTTGCTGTTGCCAAGGCTTGTTGGCTCCAATCGAGTTGCCGACACCGCAGTAAGCTGCAGACTTCGTGGGACACACAGAATCCAGCTCCTGGTCGTCGTCGACGCCTCCTGGACCTCGTGGCTGAAGAGTCAAGGCACCCGCAACCGACCTGAATCAACCGACGACGGTGGGCATCCATCTTCCTTGCCCCGAGTCACTGCCAAGTGACTTTGAACACTGTCCCCTCTGCTTTCAGGTCATCCTTCTTCAGAATCCAGGCTTGGATTCCACCGGACACTTCTTCAGCTCCCGCAAGCAGCAAGTCTTCTTTGTTCGCCATTGAAAACGACGCCGCGACCCGACACCAAAGGACACCTATGCACCCGGCTTCCCTGGGTGAGGTAACTCCAGCACTACGGTGCTCCTGTGGAGTGTGGGCCCTAGAACTACTTACCCTGTAAGTGACTTGCTTGTAGGTTCTCCCGAAGTCTCCTAGAACTCTTAATTTCCAACCGCGACTTGCCCCATTGAAGTTAACGGCGATCCGCGCCTGTGTATCCACACTGCACGCGTCCCCCGTGGGTCCTTTACTTACCTGCCTTGGGTGGTTTCGTGAGGCCCCAGCACTTCTGAAGGCCCTAGGCCTTGTCTCCCTGCAAGTCGTTGTTGCTAAGTCCCTTTTTAGTATATGGTCTGGTACGCCCCTAGGGCCCCAGCCATATTTTGTGCTTAACTTATTGTGAAACGTTGATTTGTGCATATGTTTGTCTTCTAATCTCATAAAGAGATTAGTAGAGAGTTATTTAGAAATAAATACATATATATTTGATATATATACCTGTGTGGTGTCTTTTCATTTGGTGATTCAAGAGATTATATGGTAAAACAAGCTGCTTTACATTCCTTCAAGACTTAGCCTGAAGGCTGCTCTCCACAGCTACCACTAGGATAGCTTTCTTTAAAGGTTGTCTTAAACCTATCTACCATAAGAGTCGATTTGCCCTGGTGCAAGGTGTCCACTTTAATTAGTGAACAGCATATACCAGGCCAACTTCTCACATTGGTGGGCAGCGTGTGGGATTCCAGCTTGCCATTGTTTTACCAGAAAATCTCTATTTGAATTACTAACTGAAAACCATTATAGGTACTCAAGGTACATATAAAGTCAAGCTTAGTATCAATAAGTTCTACTGAACTTAGAGCTGTGTGCCAAGGGATAGCACACCCTTTCCACAGCTCAAGCTAGGATCAGTAGGCCACAAACTAGTGTAGGTAGTACAACACTGCACAACACTAGAATGTCCTTAAAGGGTGGACCCAGTGGATCCACTCAGCCTCAGTATAAGGACATGGCTTTCTCTGACTTGAGAGCCATGTGTGTTGACAGACACCTGAGACTAGGACAGAGTCCCTCAACACTACACCTGATAGATCTGCTGACAGCAGATGACCTTAGATTGGCTCTAGGAGCTAAAGGGTTTGAATCAGTGGGTGGGTCAGTCATAGTATCTGGGTCAGATGATGAAAATCAGAATGACCAAGACTCTGTGATTGAAGGGCCAGGCTCCAAGGGGCCTGAAAAGGACAGAGGAATTCTTCCTAAGAGAACTGACAGAGAGGAGGAGAGGCACAGATCCCCTTCCAGGGAATCTGACCACTCTTATCACTCTGGCAGAGAATTTGTCCAGCAGAGGAGCTCATACTTTTCCTTAAGAGAGACCTCCTCTGAGAGAAGGTGCAAACTGCTCCAGTATGAGGAAGCCAGAGTGGCCCTCAGAACCAAGCAGTTGGCACTGGATAGGGAAGCCCTGGAGATCCAGAGAGCTTCTAGAAAAGAGGGGTTAGAACCCCCTGGTGGCAGCAACAGTGTCCCTAGAGGCAGAGAATATATTCCTGACCATAGGAACCTGAGCAAGGTTGTTCCTCCCTACCAGAGTGGGGATGATATCCACAAGTGGATAACTGCTATGGAGAGGGCCTGTAGAGTACAGCAGGTCCCCCAAAAGCAGTGGGCAGCAATCTTGTGGCTCTCCTTTTCAGATAAAGGAAGAGACAAGCTCCTCACTGTTAGAGAGGAGGATGCTGATGATTATGAGGTCCTGAAGAGTGCACTGATAGATGGGTTTGGCTTAACCACTGAGCAGTACAGGTTGAAGTTCAGAGATACCCAGAAGGCACAGACTCAGGACTGGACTGACTTTGTTGATTGTGCAACCAAGGCTCTAGAGGGTTGGCTGGTTGGCAGTAGGGTTACTGATTTCAAGGGATTGTATAATCTGATGATGAGAGAACAGATCCTAAATAATTGCCAGAACCAGTTGTTGCATCAGTACCTGGTGGACTCTGATCTGACCTCTCCCCAAGAATTGGGAAAGAAGGCAGACAAATGGGTCAGAACCAGGGTGAGGCAGAAAACCCAGAACCAAGGGGGTGACACTAAGAAGCAAGATCCTAAAGGCTCTGAGAAAGGTGGGGATAAGTCAAAAGACCAGAAGTCTTCACAAGGGCCCCAAAAATCTGCATCTGGTGGGGAGTCACAGTCCAACAAGGGAAAAGGCCAAAAGAAGCCCTGGTGCAAATTCTGTAAACAGAAAGGGCACTGGACTTCTGATTGTACCAAGTCCAAAGACCAAACCACCACCACTCCTGCCCCTAAGGCAACTGTGCCCCCTAGCTCAGCTACTGGTGGAGGTGGTACGCAGAATAAGGGTGTAGTAGGGTTGACCCTGGGTTCTGGAGTGGATTCTGACCTAGTCAGAGTGACCACTCAGGCAATGCTGATTTGTGAGGGAAACATTGATATGTCCTTCCTAGTAAGCCCCAGTAATCTGGGCAAGTACAAACAGCAGCCTTTGATAAATGGCAAACAGGCTTTGGCATTTAGGGACACAGGTGCTAGTGTCACCATGGTGGCAGAGGACCTAGTGGACCCTGGACAGATCATCCTGGGTGAAATGTACCAGGTGACCAATGCAAGCAATGTCCAGACCATCCATAGTCTGGCAGTTGTGAATTTCTCCTGGGGAGGGGTAACTGGCCTCAAGAAGGTTGTAGTCAGTGCAGACCTCCCTGTAGAATGTCTATTGGGCAATGATCTAGATACTTCAGCCTGGTCTGAAGTAGAGTTATGGACTCATGCTGAGATGTTGGGCATCCCTGCAGAGGTATTTGCTGTGACCAGGTCACAAGCAAGAATGCATGACACTGAACCAGCTCTGGATCCTGGAACAATGGACCAGATGCTTCCCAAGAGGAGGAGCAGTAGGGTAAAGGCAGTGCCTTCCCCTCTGTCTCAGATCAAGGATTCACTTCCAGAGGGAGGTGAAGCAGAACCTGAAGAAGGAACTGCCCCAGAGGGACTTGAACCTGACCAGGTTGAGTTCTTGGGGGCAGGGGGCCCTTCTAGGGAAGATCTGAGTAAGGAGCAACAGTGCTGCCCCTCTCTTGAACCCCTCAGACAGCAGGCTGCTGCTGAGGCTGCTGGGAGTGCTAGTGGGTCCCATAAAGTTTATTGGGATGAGGGACTCCTATATTCTGAGGGTAGAGACCCAGCCCCTGGAGCCACCAGGAGGTTGGTAATACCTCAGAAGTTTAGGGGTTCCTCTTGACCTTAGCACATGATATCCCTTTGGCAGGACACTTGGGCCAAAACAAGACCTGGGACAGGCTTGTTCCACATTTTCATTGGCCACATATGTCAGAGGACACAAAGGAGTTTTGTCGCTCCTGTGTCACTTGCCAAGCCAGTGGTAAGGCAGGTGGCACAACAAAGGCCCCCTGATACCACTACCTGTGGTGGGGGTACCCTTTGAAAGGGTAGGGATTGACATTGTTGGTCCCCTTGACCCTCAGACTGCATCTGGGCACAGATTTATCCTGGTGGTAGTGGATCATGCCACCAGGTACCCAGAGGCAATTCCCCTGAGGACCACCACAGCCCCTGTGGTGGCAAGAGCCCTCATTGGAGTTTTCTCCAGAGTGGGTTTCCCAAAGGAGGTCATTTCTGACAGAGGTACCAACTTCATGTCAGGATATCTGAAAGCAATGTGGAAGGAGTGTGGTGTAACTTATAAGTTCACCACCCCTATCACCCACAATGCAATGGTTTAGTTGAACGCTTCAACAAAACCTTGAAAGGAATGATTAAGGGACTCCCAGAGAAGCTTAGGCGGAAATGGGACCTTCTTCTTCCTTGCCTGTTGTTTGCATACAGAGAGGTTCCACAGAAGGGGGTTGGTTACAGCCCATTTGAGCTTCTGTTTGGGCATCCTGTGAGAGGTCCACTATGTTTGGTAAAGAGGGCTGGGAGTTACCTCTCAAGCCCCCAAACAAGATGTGATGGACTATGTACTTGGTCTCCGCTCCCGGATGGCAGAGTACATGAAAAAGGCAACCAAAAACCTGGAGGCCAGCCAAGAATTGCAAAAAGCTTGGCATGACCAAAAGGCTGTGCTGACTGTATACCAGCCAGGACAGAAAGTGTGGGTGTTGGAGCCTGTGGCCCCAGCAGCCCTCCAGGACAAGTGGAGTGGCCCCCATACAATAGTTGAACAGAAGGGAGAAGTCACCTATCTGGTGAATCTTGGAACTCCCAGGAGCCCCCTAAGGGTGCTTCATGTCAACAGATTAAAGCCATATGTTGACAGGGCTGACATGGGCTTGCTCATGGCAACTGATGAGGACCAGGAGGAGGAGAGTGACCCTCTCCCTGACCTGCTCTCTCAGAACCCTGATGATGGGTCAGTAGATGGTGTTGCTTTGGCAAGCAGCCTCACTGACCATCAGCAAACTGAGTGCAGACAAGTTCTGCAACAGTTTAGACATATGTTTAGCCTGACCCCTAGTCAGACTACCTGGTGCACCCATGAGGTGGACACTGGGGACAGTCTGCCTGTCAAGAATAAAATCTACAGGCAACCTGACCATGTCAGGGACTGTATCAGGACTGAAGTCCAGAAAATGTTGGAGTTAGGCGTGATTGAGCCTTCAGATAGCCCTTGGGCTAGCCCAGTAGTCCTGGTACCCAAGCCTCATACCCAGGGTGGTAAGAAAGAAATGAGGTTTTGTGTAGACTACAGAGGCCTCAATGCAGTCACTAGGACTGATGCCTATCCCATACCAAGGGCAGATGAGCTGATTGATACTTTGGCCTCAGCCAAGTATCTAAGCACATTTGACCTAACAGCTGGCTACTGGCAAATCAGATTAGCTGATGATGCAAAAGCCAAAACAGCATTTTCGACCCCTGGTGGGCTACTACCACTTTGTGGTGATGCCCTTTGGATTGAAAAATGCACCTGCCACTTTTCAGAGGTTGGTGAATAAAGTTCTGGCAGGGATGGAAACTTATTGCTCAGCTTATCTAGATGATATTGCTGTCTTTAGTTCCTCCTGGCAGGATCACCTGGTCCACCTCAGAAATGTTTTGGAGGCCCTGCAGAAAGCAGGCCTCACTATCAAGGCCACCAAGTGCCAGATAGGGCAGAGTCAGGTTGTGTACCTGGGCCACCTTGTAGGTGGAGGCCAGGTTCAGCCTTTACAGAGCAAAATCCAAACCATAATGGAATGGGTTGCTCCTACCACCCAGACACAGGTGAGAGCCTTCTTAGGCCTGACTGGGTACTATAGGAGGTTTGTCAAGGGATATGGATCTATAGTGACCCCCTTGAATGATCTTACCTCTAAGAAAATGCCAAAAAGGTTCAGTGGACAGCTAGCTGTCAAAAGGCATTTGAAGACCTAAAGCAGGCCATGTGCACTGCCCCCATCTTACAGAGTCCAGACTACACCAAAAGTTCATTGTCCAAACAGATGCTTCTGAGCTGGGTGTGGGAGCTGTACTGTCTCAACTGAATGATGAAGGTCAAGACCAGCCAGTAGCTTTTATTAGCAGAAGGCTGACCCCTAGAGAGAAACGTTGGTCAGCTATAGAGAGGGAGGCCTTTGCTGTGGTATGGGCCCTGAAGAAGCTGAGGCCATACTTGTTTGGTACTCACTTCATAGTTCAGACTGACCACAAGCCCCTCCTATGGCTAAAGCAGATGAAAGGTGAAAACCCAAAACTTTTGAGGTGGTCCATTTCCCTACAGGGGATGGACTATACAGTGGAACATAGGCCTGGGACCCAACATGCCAATGCAGATGGACTCTCAAGGTATTTCCACTTTGAACACGAAGACTCAACTGGTCAAGGTTAGTTTAGTGTCCCTACGTTTGGGGGGTTGTGTAGGAGAGTAGGATCTGCCTCTTATGTTGCCCCCACTTTTTTTCTGATGTTAGCACTGGTTTCTGGCTATAGTCTGGCTGGGTCCCTGCCAATCAGGGCCCCAGCCTCTCTGTTCTCTCTAAACGACATGGAGTGCACTCTAGGTGCACTAGTGATTGGATACTGTGGTGCCTTATGAGTCCCTAGTATATGGTACCTTAGGTGCCAAGGGCATAGGTACTTCACAGGCCTCCCAGGGGCTGCAGCATGTGTTATGCCACCCCTGGGAAGCAGTCTAAATCTGACACCACAGGCCTGCTACTGCAGCCTGGGTGAGGTGGTGCTAGCACCCCTCACTGGGATATAGGTTTCCTATATCTCTCCTGCACACACATATAAACCTATCAGTCACCCCTAAGGCAGGCCCTATCAATCCTGAGGGCAGGGTGCTTGGCTTCTATGTGAGGGGGTGCCTCTGCCTGAGCAGGGCCCCTCTGCAGCTCTCAGAGTCTATTCTCTGGTGCTGTTTGTGGATGCGGTTAAACCATATACTCTTAAGTGCATTATATCCTCGCGGTAAATGCTAACTTTGGAATGGCTGCATCAAAACATGTCGTGTTTGGTGTCAAACATCTTGGAATACTACCCCCCGCCAATCTTGGCAGCGGGGGTAGCATTCCACCCTTCTAGAGGGATAAGACATGTACCTGCTGTGGAAACGCGGTAGAATCCTAAAGAGCCCTGGCATCACAAAATGGATGCCACCAGTCACAGACACTGGGCTGCCCTCCTGCTGATGACCGAAACTCGCAGTGGAGGAAGCCCAACAATAGGCATCCTGTCACAGGGAGGTGTAACCACCTTCCAGACAGGGTTTAGTGTATTGGGGCTGGGTGGGTGCACTCTTAGAGTGCTTTGAAGTCCTGCACTGGGGAGCAGAAGGCTCCTCTGTGCATATGCCAGTTCAAACCAGCTCAGGGGCTACCTGCCCCTGCTCTGGCGCGAAACTGGACAAAGGGAAGTGGGTGTAGCCACCCCTCCCTTGACCCTCCCATAGGTGGGGTCATAGAGCTAGTCCATCCCCTCTTTTTAGTATAAGAGGGGGAACCTTGCCATTGCAAAGCAGATAACCCCTGGACGACGCTCTACAGAAGAATCCTGGCCCTTCGACGTTCCACTACCTTTGGAAGACAGAAGAATCTCCCTTGGAGTCAAGGAGTGACTCCCCTGCTTGGCAGGCACCAAAAACGACAACGACGGTCGCAAACTACGCCGCTCCCGCCGGAGTCCGAAGTCCCTGCAGCCCAAGAAGTGGATTTCCTGACTTCTCCAAGGCCATCGTGAGTCCCCAGCGAAGCTGAGGCAAGTGGACCCCACGAGTGACGAGGAACCGCGACCCCTGGGTACCGTGCACTATTGTCGAGTGCAACCCCTTCACAACATTCCACGAACTTGTGCTTTGGACCACGTGTGGTCCCGACCTCTAGCAGGAATCCCTCCGAAGATCAGAGGCCTACACCGTCCCGAGTGACCGTGGGCCCCTGTTGAGTGATTCCGCCCGAGGTGTCTTCGCGATCCCTTGCCAGCCGGCTCGTGGGTCCCCAGAAGACTTCTTAAAGAAACCAAAGGGCTCCCTGGTTGCTCCAGGCCTGCCCTGACTTACCCTCGCTGGGTGAGTCCCTCAGACCTTGCTGGTCTGTGCCATCGACTTTTCTTCATCTCCCGAGACTTGCTGTTGCTAAGGCTTGTTGGCTCCAATCGAGTTGCCGACACCGCAGTAAGCTGCAGACTTCGTGGGACACACAGAATCCAGCTCCTGGTCGTCGTCGACACCTCCTGAACCTCGTGGCTGAAGAGTCAAGGCACCCGCAACCGACCTGAATCAACCGACGACGGTGTTCATCCATCTTCCTTGCCCCGAGTCACTGCCAAGTGACTTTGAACACTGTCCCCTCTGCTTTCAGGTCATCCTTCTTCAGAATCCAGGCTTGGATTCCACCGGACACTTCTTCAGCTCCCGCAAGCAGCAAGTCTTCTTTGTTCGCCATTGAAAACGACGCCGCGACCCGACACCAAAGGACACCTATGCACCCGGCTTCCCTGGGTGAGGTAACTCCAGCACTACGGTGCTCCTGTGGGTGTGGGCCCTAGAACTACTTACCCTGTAAGTGACTTGCTTGTAGGTTCTCCCGAAGTCTCCTAGAACTCTTAATTTCCAACCGCGACTTGCCCCATTGAAGTTAACGGCGATCCGCGCCTGTGTATCCACACTGCACGCGTCCCCCGTGGGTCCTTTACTTACCTGCCTTGGGTGGTTTCGTGAGGCCCCAGCACTTCTGAAGGCCCTAGGCCTTGTCTCCCTGTAAGTCGTTGTTGCTAAGTCCCTTTTTAGTATATGGTCTGGTACGCCCCTAGGGCCCCAGCCATATTTTGTGCTTAACTTATTGTGAAACGTTGATTTGTGCATATGTTTGTCTTCTAATCTCATAAAGAGATTAGTAGAGAGTTATTTAGAAATAAATACATATATATTTGATATATATACCTGTGTGGTGTCTTTTCATTTGGTGATTCAAGAGATTATATGGTAAAACAAGCTGCTTTACATTCCTTCAAGACTTAGCCTGAAGGCTGCTCTCCACAGCTACCACTAGGATAGCTTTCTTTAAAAGGTTGTCTTAAACCTATCTACCATAAGAGTCGATTTGCCCTGGTGCAAGGTGTCCACTTTAATTAGTGAACAGCATATACCAGGCCAACTTGACAATGCATGTGAATACCTGCATTAAATATCACGTTAGCAGAAAATGGAAAACAGTATTTATGCAGCATGGTGAAATACAGGTCTACTGAAGACAACTTAAACATGAATTCAATGGTGCACATTTAATATGCGGGTGCACATTTAAACAGTAATGAATATAAGTTTCTAGTGCATTAGATTCACATTACATGTAACATTCAATAAGTCTTCAAAATAATCATGTGCAATTATGGCTAAGAACTACATTTAAATCAAAATATGAAATATTAATGCACACATTACATAAACTTTATCGCTTTATGTGAAATCACATTCTACATATATGAGAATGGTTTATATGTAGTTTGCTAATCAATAAATGTCATTCAAGCATTAAAGCACACAATATGAAAGTTAAATGTCATCTATATAGTAAGTAAAATATCTGCTAAGTAAAGATGGTTTATTCATTTCTCATTAGATTCAGTTAAAACACATAATATGAGTAAGTTTTCTAACCCTACAGTGAATGCACTCTTTAATAATGATGTCAATTGCAACACTTATATTATTTTGTTAAACCACACAAGAAACACGTGCTAAGTGCATGTCGTGTATCTGTTAAGTATTTGTGACATGTAAAGGGTGGGCAATTTTGCGCTGCACCACTGGCTTCTTTAGCAGAAGGAGGCGTCGGCATGAGCTTCTTACTGTCTGGCCCTTTAGTCAGGGGCTTGTATTGTAATTGCGTGTAATAAGTACTTACTGTCCCTGACAAAGCTTCTTTCCAGTTGTTCCTGAAGAAAGCATGCATGACGTTTGTGTTTATCAAGATCTAGTTTTAGATTGTCTTCTCAGAAACCTTGCTGCCTGTCCATTCCTACAATCATACTGCCCTCTGGCTATTGTAGCTTTGATAGCATCCCTCTGGAGCCACTCCAGGTAATATCAGGATCTGGGCTGTAAGCCAGGAGACCTCTGTGTCTTTGGAGTACAGGAATATACTTCTAGCAAGGCACCTGGGACGTCAGAAGCATGTGGACCAATACACATGATGAGGGAGCATGAGCTGCTCCTTGTTTCATCACCTGCATCTGAGAGGAGACCAGCGCCCCTTTATTTGCACCCTGCCGTGTCCCAAATCCATGCAGCAGCTTTAGATTTCCTGCTGATTGTTGTGCCATGTTCAGACCCTGCTGTGAAACTCAGCCACTCCCCCTGTGAACTGTAATGTCACTGTTACCTGTCTCTGAACCTGAACGCCTTGTGTATCAGAGCATGGAGTCTATTTACTTGCACTTCTCTGTTGCTCTCAAGTTCCCTCAGCCTCTGGGGATGTCCTCCTTTCTTTCATTTAATTTGCCCCATTGCTTCTGTTCACTTCCTTTCCATGCTGATGCCCTGTTTTCTGTGTACAAAAAGTTTATTTGAGTGCTTTTTTACACTTCCTCGTGGTTTGCATTCTCTTAATTCGGCATAGAGTCTTGCATGTTTGTTATTTTGTACTGTTTTGTGTGGATGCCACCTGTATGTGGTAGTGCTTCAGTACTCACTTAGGACAGTGTTATATTCGGAGTGTGCTACTTGCACTTTACCCAGCTTAATCTTAAACAGGAACCTGTCTCTTTATGTTTCCTGTTTATTATTACCACTTAGTGGCCTTAGTGGAGCAGGTCCTTCAATGACATCATTTGGAAGTCGTCAGGGGTCGCAGATGTGACCCCTAGTTTGCTCCCTACTACCCCAGGCACTTCCTTTGTGACCCCTGGCCTCAGAGGAGGCAAAGGTTTTGCCCCCTCTGAGGTCAGGGGTCACAAAGTAAGTGCCAGGAGTATCAGGGAGTAAGGTAGAGGTCACAGCTGCAACCCCTGACTATCCCCAAATGACATCCATGAGGTCCTTGTGCCATCTCTCCCTGCAACAGTGCTCCTGTCCAGCTTGTCCGCAGTCCGCTACCCTCTGCTGCCTGTCTACCTGCTGCCCTCTGTTTGTGCTCGTTTCGTGTTCTGTTCTGCCTTTTCTGCTAGTTTTTCTGCCCCTTTTTTTGCTTTTTTCTGCAAATTTTTCTGCCCTCTGTTTTGCCTTTCCTGCTAGTTTTTCTGTCCTCTGTTTTGCCAGTTTTTCTGTCCTCTGTTTTGCCTTTCCTGCTAGTTTTTCTGTCCTCTGTTTTGCCTTTCCTGCTAGTTTTTCTGCCCCATTTTGCTTTTTTGTTAGGTTTTCTGCCCTCTGTTTAGTCCTCTTGTGCTCTGTTTTGATTTTTCTGCTCGTTTTTCTGCCCTCTGTTTTGCCTTTTTCCGCTTGTTTCTTCCCTCTTCTCGCTGTTTCCTAGAGACCTGGCTTTTCAAAAGAGATCTCGCACCCCAGTGCCCAGATACCCCCAAAGGTGACAGTGCCACGCTCTACAAATACTGATTGATTGAAAGAGTTTGGATCAGATCAGTGGAGGCATCCTCACAGTTGCATGCAGCACATCGAAGGGGTCTGTGCTCTCTTGTCTATTGCTCAAAATCTACGTAGGCCCCCTGGAACAGCTTCTTGTGCATTCCCAGGTGATGACACCCAAATGCACTTCTGCCTAGAAAACCTATACGAGAATCAGGCCAGCGTCACTTCATGCTTGGTTCTCATGTGTCACTGGATGATGGACAAATTACCTATAATGATTCTGACTATAAGAGACACTCTGGACTAAGCCTTTCTGAATTACTGAGAAAAGTTCCACATCATAAAGCCAGTCTTTTTGGAGCATATATGTTTCTTCACCCTCACTCTTCACTTTACATATCAATTGACTACAATTTATATGCACATCGAAGACACTGCTTCTTTTTGATATTGGGCATATGGATTGCACCCACACATACTGGACCTGTTTTGAAGGGGATAAGTGTTTGAATTAACACGGTTGTGATCTGAGTTAAACCTAGCGAGCCATAAAACCAAGATTCAGATGATGAGAAAAGCTGCATGCTGGGCACTAACCTTCACTTGACCCACAAGCCGCCTTGGCACATGCCCTTCTACTTGACTGAAAGTAAAGAACCTGAGTATTTTCTTCAACTCTGTGCTCTCTGTAACTTCGCAAGCAGACACAGTGCTCAAGAGTGTTAACATGCAGCCCTGGACAAACTACTCCAAACTCGCCACTGGAGGGAACTCGCTAGCACCCCAGTCATGGCATGCCTTGACAATTGCAATTGTATAGAGACATAATTCTCTAAGAAAATAAACCAGACAGGTTGCACGATTTTAAAACCATGCAGCAAGAACATACCTGAACCTTCACAAACATGACCACATTAATTCAACATTTAAAGTCCCCACCCCCCACTAGCTCCCAATGGTTCCAAGGATCAAGCTGAACGTGATTTGTGCTGTCCACAAAGCTTTGTGGGGCAAAGTCCATGAACACCAGCAGAAAATGAGTTCCTGTTATGCACCCGCTAGGCATCTATATTCAGCGAATATACATTTCATTCTTGTTGGAGTGAAAAAGAAGGCCTGATGCTGCATTTTTATTAGCCTTCAGTTGATAAAGGAGTTATTTCTGCATGGCAAAATACAGGGAATTCAAATATTGCGGACGCAAGCCCCACAATGGTCTTCACTGTTGATCTCAAACTACATTGGATCAAATAGTGTAGAATCATGCATCGATTTTAAACTAGTTAAAGTAAGGCACAATATACCTTTAATCTATTGACTGAGATCAAAAGCTTTTGCGCTTGAAACTAAGGGGTTTGAAAACCTTCGTAGGGGTTGGAGAAATACCCCAATACTTAGGCCAAAACAAAAAGCGTTAGAGGCCCTCATTGCTCCTAATGACCATAGTCATACTTTAATCCGCGTTGAGTTTGACCCTGTGTCTGCCTATCCAGTCCTGGATAACCACTATGCTGTTGTCGATACTCTTGGCCTTGCGCCCAGATTCTATGCCTAAAAAAGGGTCTAAGTGTCGTGTGTGTTACTGAATTCATTTAGCAGTGTCTAAGTGGCTGTATGAGATGAGAACAAGGCTTAACATGGATACTTATTCAGACGGGAAGTGAGGTGTTCTCCACGACAGCACATCTAAACATTAAAGGTCGCTGGCTGGTGGTGGGCAGAAAGGACAAGGTGCCAAAACCTCCACTATCTGCTGCAAGGCAGAGGTCTTCCAGGATGCACTCCACAGCATGAGGGTGATAATCTACATGGTGCTGCCAGGCACTCACTCAAGAGTTCGGGGAAAAACTGCTTTTCTTTAATAGCTCCTAATGCCACAGGTTTGCAGTTTACATGCACTGTAACTAACAGGCGTTACCATTACCCAGCCCAATACCACTCAGTGCATAACCTCGGATGGATAGAAGGCTGGCTAAGCCTTGCTTCAATATGAGACTTCAAGTTTATTTTTTTTAATTTAGCAATTGACCCCCTTCTACGGAATGGCAATTAGAAAAACCATGCATGTTGTATGTGTGTTAAATAAAGGAACCGGGTTAGAAGTCTTGTTAAAGATATGGAGATATATAATCCTTAAGGTCAACTTTATGCTTAGACAATGGGAAATATATTATCCACTTGGGCGGTGATTTGGTCATGGGTGCCCCAAAGTCAATGGCTCCTACTGCTACGGTAGGCGTCTTCCAACAGCTTCTGTCCTTCTTGGTTGACGTTGACTGCGAGGTGGAACGGATGAGGGTTCTCGGAAGAGGTGAAATTGTACATTATTATAAAGATCAGAGAAGGGAACATCTCAAAGAGAGGTGAAGTTTATGGCAAATAATCACAGGGCTGGACAAGAGAGGGGGGGGAAATGCCTCTAAGAGTCCTAAGTGGGTCAACATGCACTTTTATAAACCTTCGACTGACTTGTTACTTGAGGCAATCCTAAATGGCGAGGGGATAAAGGGGCTGCACTATATCTTGACAAACCTTTGCACAAGAATGGAACTCTTGCTTCTTGTCCCAGATGACTTCTGGTGGGACATTGATTGGGCACGCGTTGAACAGGGCTAGAACGACAACCTGTCGGAGGCCGCGGGGGCAATCACAGATTTTCAGTATCACTGGGACAAAGGTTCTTAGTGCATAAGGCTCTCTCTTTTACTGCAGCAGCAGTGTGTCAGACTTCAGTCGAAATCCTTTGGTTTTCTTTCCTGCAGGACTCTTTGGATTTTGCAACCTAGGCAAGGGGACACATGGGTAATCAAAATAAGCACTGGTCAAAGAGAGGTTGTGCCTGGAGCGAAGATGTGATGAGGAAGTCACATGACTGGCGCACCGCCTGCCTCTAATCTCCATTTTGGCAACCAACCCACTGCCTCAAATACAGTCTTACCTTCTGGGTTGCATACTTCCTCCTTCACTGTGGGCATACATACTTTGTTCAACACTTAATCCATGACCATGTCCTGTTCTTTTGTGCAGAGCTTTTTGGAATCTCCGTGGCTGTAAATGGGGACAAGAGCCAAACATTTTAGTTGTGCGTCCCTCTTTGGTTTCTTATTCAAAGAGGAACTTTTAATGAAGGAAACATGTATTCTGGGGAAGAGAAGGCACAGTATTTGGTGGCACTTAGTGGTGTTGAAGCGTTAGGCGCATCACGAAGAAACATGTCAGACCAGACATTTTTATTATTTACATACTTGATGAATAAAGAGCGCAAGGCCCCAAAATGCACTGGGTTCAGGACAAAGATTCACGACTACCCTCCCCTTGTGATGTCCCTGTAAGCCGTTGCATTTTTCATACCCTCATAGTACTGTTTTGCTGCAGAAGCATGCCATAATGAAAAATGAAACTGACAAGCTACCAAGAATATAAGGGATATTTTGGTGTTCATGTCTTGTAGTGGAATTTAGGACCTGAAGTGCCTTGTCCCCAGCACTGGGTCCTTTACCCTCTCTGAAATTTCTCCATGTGCTTGGAAGAGCGGCCTTCCACAGGATGGTTGCTCTGATTGGACCACGCAGGGCTTCCACTCGTATTGTCTAAGCACCGCCTCATACGTTCGAAGCACCTCCAGAGTATGACCGCATCAGAAGATGTACGACCTCCCAATGTCCAGTGAGCGCCACAGGACCACGGCCCGACATCCTGGGCAGGCAAGTAAGCAGCTATCCTGAGATGACCTTGCTTGCCTCTTCACGCCAGGAGCCCTAAACTATGTCTGGTGTGTGCATGGAAGCCAGATTGAAGATGGGTAGCAGGTAGGGTAAGTAATCATTGTTACTGCTGCCTTGTCCACACCAGCCCCTGACCCTTGGCGGTCTTCAAATTTGTGACCTGCATATCGAAAAAGATGTCAGTAGTGAGCTCTGAATTCTCTGAATAAATTACCAGCCAGTAGTGATAACTGTTTCCATCATCTGCTAAGGAGAGAGACAGAACAGAATCGGATGGTCCTGAAGGTTTAATCACATATTTTTTAAGTCATAGACTAGCAATAGGTCACATAGAAGCTACATTTTCAAATTTTGCAGAAATAGACTGATAAAGCGATGACGAAACAAGCAGAGAGCAAAGTCAGGGGGCGCAAAAGCTACATAGGTCATTCACGAAGCAGAAGGAGAAGGCCAGGAATGAGTGTTACGAACTGGTTCAAAACAATATGTGTAAAATGGCTGCAGATAGGCATCGCCACAATGATTGACCTAGCAAGAGGAGAAGGGGGCAGGCAGATTCATTATTGTCTTTTGTGTAGACACCTATGAATTAAATAAAAATACATCTGTTGGTGTAATTTCAAAGATGGAATCAATGTTGCTCGTCAATCGGGTCTGGAGAATTTTCTGATAATTTGGAAAAGTTTATTGTTTGTTGAATGCAAAATAAATATGAAAACCCCATCATATCTCGTGTCACATGGAGGGATTACTTGTAAGACGTCAGTTTCAAGTGGTTATATTACCACTTCCCAAGCAGTTATTTCGTACTTTGAGCGCCATTTGTGTTGTGTTTGTTTAGTGTGACACACATATGAGAGGGTCAAACCAGGGATCTAGCTCGGTTAAGAGATGTTTACCTTCAATTTAATGAAAGGCACATCCTCTCCCATGGCCACCCCTGCACCACCCTGAACAGTGTTAAGGTTGTGTCCAAGGGCATGCAAGCAACTGAAGATTTACACACACACAGGAGCAAATCCCACAGCAGGTTTGGTGTGTTACAAAACAGAACCGCAAGATTTGCTCCTCTGTGGGAGTAAAGTGCTTCTGGTTCAACCAGCAACTGAGAATGATTTTGTTTCTTTTGTATTTTTCTAATTTAGATACAGCCACCCAAAAGATAAAATTCACTGTTTAGGTGCAAGGAAAACATGACTAATTTAACCTTGCACTTGGCCTACTGCAACTTCACGCCTCAGGATTTGTACTAGAAGGGATGGACAAAAATATTCTTTGTATCTGTGAATCACCTACATTTAAGTGCAGAAATTACTTCATGCGCAATTTACTCTGGCAAATCAAGGGAATGTATGCAAATCAGCAAAATGTGTGGCATAATTTTTTGAATCGGCTTTTTTGAGCTTTAATTTGTATACTTCAGGTTTGAGGTTTCAAAGCTCACAATCACTTCACATATTGTAACAGCTGAATATTTGAATTGTAATTCTGCGTGCCTCCAACTTTGCGAAGATTCCAATACATTTTCTCGAAATTTGGGAAAGATGGTATTGTAAGTGCCAACTTTTGTGCTGGCTGGTTGATTTTTGTTGAGGTTTTAATCCAAAACTTGCAAACAGGGTATAGGTCTAACTTTGAAACAACTTTGCCAATTCCGGGGAAATTTTTGATTTGGCCAAGGTATTACATGAAATGAATATCATTTTCAAGCTGAATGCAAGTCAATAAAAATGTTACATTGTGCATTCATGTTCCAATCCAGCCACCTCACCTGTCATAACTGCAACATTGAAAGACTTTTCCTGCAAAAAATTAATAGGATTCTAACTTTGGAGAAAGGCATAAGTAAAAGAAATTATTTTAACAACTCAATGAAAGTTCATTATGATATTTTAAATCTGCTGGTATTCCAAAACCATACCGGATTCACTGAATGAAAATATTCTAAACCCAATACAAAGAAGCTAAATCGCTGTGGACTTGATATTAGCTTCACAACAGTCACGATTCCAAGGTCCGTTCTGGAGTTCTATATTAAAATGTACATGGCTCACAAAAGGACACTCGTCTTTCAGGGTTTTCTCAAAAATGTTGACAGACCCTCTTCACTGCTGTAAGAAAGGACACATATACAAAATATTCTGTGAATAAATGTCAAATTTGGCATGACAGCAGTTTGTTTCTCCTGAGCATGGGCCATATGCAGCAGCTAGTATCGCTATACCTCCACCCGCCAAGAACGTTGAGGCTTGCACCAACAATTACACAGTCCAGAAGCCCAAATTAGAATTGGCTGAAAGTTTTCCAAAGAACAGTCAAAACTTGTATTCAACATGAATCTTCAAATCTAACTTTAATTAGACAGTACAAGTGCAATATCCCATTTGTGTCAATGCTCAGTCGCGTGAGGATGGATAGTCCATCACTTATTTACTTACACAGACAATTTTCATATCCTCCCTTTGCTGAGGAGCGAAATAAATGTGATTTCACATTGTCTAACAGCTAATGTATTACGAAATCTCCTACCAACTTCTAAAATATCTGTAGCACCCATTGGATGTCTTCGAGGCTGGGAAGGTGGACCAGATGGTACAGACCTCATGCCATTAATGCTCTATTAGAACACACATTATTTGGATATTTAAAGTGGGAGGCAATTATGATGACAGGCTACGTTTTTGTTGCAGTAATGTAGTCTGAAGGGGAGGTGGTATTGACATTTGTTTAGCTGAAGTGACATGGAGCAGATCGCGTAGTGTACATGACATTCGTGATATTACTGATTGGAAGGAATGGAATGTGAGTGCAGGAGAAGCTGTAATTTGTTGGAACCAAGAATCGGAGCAGAGAGGGTTAAGACAGCCGAAGAAGGGGTAAGGTCTCATACTGACTCTCACATTTGGGTCTATTCTCTGCTTCTCAAACGGGATCCCAGATATTATGGTTGAATTTGAGGATGCCAGGCATTTCAGTAGCTATGGAAGTTTACAAAGCTATTGAAATGGTTGGAGCAGGAAGGCACACATACACAAAGACACAGAATAGTCTAACACTGGCTTAGGGTTAGGGAAACACCAACTTTAGGAAAAGGAGACCCTCACAAGAGGAAAGGGAATACTCTGATTGGGACAGGATGGGATGGGGACAGGATGGGACATGCGACAGGGAGTTGAGGCGTGCTTCCTCGGGTGTATATTTGCAATTCCATTTATCAGATGAAAGGGAGACAGGTTTAAACAGAAGATTCTCTAACATTGACTGAAACAATCAAAGAGCCAACCTATACTGCATACCCTCTCTTCTCCAAAGATGCCTTCCATCAATCTTATAGGTGAAGGCAGCCAGAGATCGGCAAATAGATGGTCAAGTGAACCCCATGAGTTCTCCCTGCTGGCAACCCGCCTTCCAGCCCTTTAGTCTCTGTCCCATCTTTCCCTGCTTTTACCACCCTGCTTTACACGGAGTACTGTTAAGGTTTCTCCTAGACTTTGAGGAATGGGGTGTGGCATGGCTAACCCTGCTGGAGCTAAAAGGTCTGAGAGCAGCCTTTCAGGACACTGGCTGGTTGCTTGGGTGCATTGACAGCTTGCCACCTCTCTGGTTCTGGCCTGCCAGCATTTTCTTGTTCCACTTTGAAGAACAAGTGGCTACGAATGCGACGCCACGTGTGGGCATCTGGTAGGATCAGGAGGTGGTCATAATTGGGGGTTTGGCCTCTAAATATTAGTTCCCAGTCCATCATGGCAGACAGCCCAGATATTCCTATAATTTAGCCCTATCCATTATTGCAGTTCCCTTTCCTTCAAGGCAATCAGGATTATTTCAGTTTACAGAAAGTTTTTAACAGCTGTGACCCAGCAGTCATTGTGTCCCAATGCTTCTGGGAATTTTCACCATCGGGTTCTTCATTTTCTCTCATCCTTTTTGTCTCTTGTTCCTGTGTATTTTGACAATTTTCGGTTCTTCTTTACTCCTTTAAGTTTGGTGAAATCTTTACAAGCTTTCTGGATTCCTAGCCTCTACCCTGGGCCTTATGGCAAACCCAGGGTTGAAATGTTTATTCCTCCATCTCATACGCTACTGTCATCAGCAAGATATGATTAGAGTTTTTAGTGCCACTGGCTTGCTTTTTCCTCCAAATTGATGATTTTCTTTGAGCAGCACTCTCTAGATTTATGTGATCATCATTGGCTTGCAAAGTGGCTTCCAAGATCTACAAGCTTTTTGAGCAACTCCTATGTTCCCTACAGTTGAGAAGTACTAGTAATGAATGGGGTCGCTCATATTAGCAACCTCACCAGCACCAAAATCTGTCTCGATATCTACATTGCAACACACAAGGAGCCACACACACTCTCTTTAGGTTAAAGGTCACCAGGAAGGAAAAAAGGAGGAATCAAAAAGGACAAGAAAGACGGGTACTTTCAGTGGTCTAGGAAAACATGCTCTTTGGGACAAGATGTGCACCTCTACCCGGCAAAAACCCTATAACACTGTGAAAGGAAGAAAATTCCACGTCGACAGCTAAAACAACTACACCTCGGACTAGGAAACCAATGACACTGGATCACAAATCAAATGCTTGCTGTGACAGGGAATCGAATCACAATGGCACAGGAATCGATAGATACTCGCACTGAGACAGACTTACACTATAAAGGGGCCCTTAGATTAGGTAAAGGAGTCGTGCAAGGGGTCACCACAGCTCACCACTACTCTGAATACTTGACATTGATAGAGGTGGCCACTGGCAGTGCACGGGCAGCTGGAGGTGTGCTGCCTCTCTGCAGTTAGGTCGGGGACCAGCTGCGTCCCTTAGGTTTCAGTTCTTCAGCTCAGCTGAACCCATGCCTTTTGGGACAGAATGCTGGTCCGCACTTGCTGAATGGCCACTAACCATTGCACTGAGGTGGTAGTGCTGGCTGGGCCACGCATGCTTGTGGTGGTTCCTTCAGAAGACGGTTTCTATTACTGCCAACAGGGAGAATTGGAGAACACCTTCTGACTAGCAGCCCACAATACCGCCTCAACACAATGAGAAGCCTTTAGCTATAGGAGGAGGGCTTCTGCACTGAAGTGGTTCCTGGGTAACTCCGGTAAGAAGATAATCCTTCTGTATGTTTCCTGTCTTTTGCATTTTCTTAGGCTCAGACATTAATGTTAAAGCACAACAGCTCCCAAGAAGGCACTTTAAGAATGTTAAAGACTTTGATTACAAGACCCTCTATGTCTGAAGTATCCACTCCTGTGATCCAAGCTTTTCCCCAGGTAGTCCTGTCCCTTATAGAGAGGAGGAAGAGGAGGCTGACTATTGTGTAGGCAGGGGAAGACAAGTGGGAAAGAAGGTCTGTGGAATCTCTGTCAGCCCCTAACTACACTGGCATGGCCCAGGTTTAGCCTATGTATCTGAGGATGACATTGCAACTAACAAGTACTTACGTTCCTAGAGATGCGGTATAGGAGATTTCCCAGTCCCATTTTATTGTGTACACACATCTGCAGCTTCAAATTGTTGGAAGCAGATGAAGAATTTCCTGAGTGTTTACACATGTAAGAAGGGGGAACAGGAAGCAATAGATGTGCCAGCAACAACAGTTCATTACCAAAGTCAATGCCAAATCCATGACAAATTTGATTATTGATGTTCCAAAAGTCCTTAATGCAAGGGTATGAATAGGTGGTGATTTCTGGCCTTGCACATGTAGTTCCCAGGTCATGGGGTGCCCAGGTTCGGGGGCAATATCAGGCTGCTTCAGCAAAACCACAAATTGCCTGACTCCACATAGAGTGAGTTAACAAACATGGCACCATGGCGAAGTTGCCAAAACTGGAAATGAGACCATGACTGATACTGATACCATCGTCTACAAAACCAACACTTATTGAAATATGTTCAGATTTTACGAAGATGTATTTATCCACTTGGTAAACAACCAAAATGCAGCTTTGAAATCTGCTGGACAGAAGCAGAGAAGAAGGTGAGCAAAGGAGATGTTCCTCATGTACAAAAACTGTTGGGACTAGCTGGGGGTAAATGTAACCCCCGTAGTTCTGGTCTCTTCCCCAAATCTGCACAGGGGCATGAGTCAGAGACCAAAGACTTCTATCTTTGAATACGTTGTAGTCCAGTAAGTATATATATACAAGTCACAATTCTAGAGCCGAAACATACCAACACGTAACCTAGCAGTCACATTCTAGCTGTTGCAGTGGAAGCGTGGTAAAATGTTATTATTATACACTTACAGTACTGGGCCCTTTATGATTAGACAATCAGCAGCACTTCCATTTACCACAGAGACAATGATCCTCTGAGGAATCTTTCTCCACCTATAGAAGGGGTGGAAATTTGGGTGGCCAAACACCTCATTAGCTGTCCAATGAGGACCATTAATTGACAGCTAACTCACAAATTTGAGACCAGATTTAGGTACGCCACTCTCAAAACCATGCTGTAGAAATAAAGAATAGCAACAGGGTGCCCCAACCTCCTGAAGAAGTTAAGTCTGACTAGAATTAGGCAGACCAACAGCTCTGCAACTGCAACACATTAGAAATGAAGTAATACTTGATGTTCTGTCAGAGCTCGCTGATTCTTCCTACAACACATTTAAGACATCAGTATTATAGAACAGTTTAAATGGAAAAACCAACAGGACTCAATAATAGACTCCGACAGATATTAGATTAATTTGGTTATTGTATTAAAGATTCGAAATTCATAGCAATAAGCAGTCTGAGCTAGTGGCTCCATCTGCCGCATTCCCCCATGCTGCCTCTCATTGGCCACTGACCCCACTCAGCGTGGGGCGAGGCGAGTCTGCATATCGAGCCGAGCTGCCGGCAACAGGAAACCCCAGCCGAGTAACCCCCAGCACCTCCCCTAGTGTAGCACTAGGGCCGGGGGCCGCGGAGCAATGATATCCTGCAGGCTGGGGCGAGGCCCTCAGGTGATTGAGCAGAGCGGAGATTGAGCAACAGGTGGCCCCTGGGGCAGGAGCAGGCGAGCAGTGGCATCCAGTATCCAGTGGCAGACACTAGAGTGAGCCCCCGACCCCCCTTGCAGGGGGGTGTTTGGAGAGTTCTGCTTGCCGCACCTTGGGCATGATACAGCATGCTTATATTATTTCAGTCATACCCCCCATGTCTGTACATTTATTTCAAATACAACATTCAACCACAAATATGTCCCAATACTCCTAAGGATTAAGGATGATACTGGGACACTAGTCAGGAGAAATGTGAAGAAATGTGAAAAAATGTGAGGTGGGTCAGAAAGTGCCTCACGTAAGCAACCACCACAGAGCTGCTGGTAGGTACTCACCAGTGTGCTCACTTTGTCATCATCTGCACTTTCATGACAAAAAAATTAAAAGTGACCTAACTCAAATAAATGTGAAAATGAGAAAAGTGTAACAAAAAATGGTGCTAACTACCATCTCTACCCGGTAGTGTGTAACAACGAGTCGTCTGAACTCCCCATTAAAATAGGTTGTGAACACCTATCATATGTATTTAATATTTGTCTAGTGTTCACACCTAATTAAAAAAACAGCATGTTTAGACCATTTTAAGCTGAATGGCCGACATGTTTTATTGCCTTACGGTTTTGCAGCAATTTCATCAGAGCACGGGGATACATCTTCACCTCAATAATACTGGACCTGTAGTGGTTGATAAAAACAGAGAGAAGGAAAGGTAATGCCAAAAATAAACGTTTCCTAAAAACAACATATTGGGGGTCTTGTCGGGCCTCCCCATGTGTTGACAACCCTCGCATCGCACAGAAAGACAGGAATCACCAAGAAATGCTATAAACACACTGAGTATTAATTTCGTTTTACATTTGGTTGATCTCCCGTTTGTATGAGGTTTTTCGAAATACATTGGTCGAAGTTTTAAAGATGCCACCACATTGGTTTTATGTTCATTCTGACCAGTAACACTGCAATCAGGGTATGATGGGCGCATGATTTTATATATCTTGGCCCCCCTAATAGTCTTGTGGTGGAAGTAGTATTCAATCCTGTACACTGTGTACCATCCCAAGATGGCACCTTACGAGAAATTAGAGGTGGTGCCAGATATTCACTGAGTAAGCGCCGGTGTAGAATCCTTCCGGATATGACCTCGGATGTCCTTCCGGGTCGTGCAACGCTAAAGGGTACTTGAGCTGTTTGGGAAATGACTTCCGACGACTCGAGTAGCGAAGCGTATACACCCGGCCCTGGCGGTGAGTTTTGAAAACGGATGAGCGAGTGGGTGGGCGTTTCCGTTTAGCTTTCCTTTTATGATTGTTTTTATATTACAAAACGATCTTGGCATAAATGAGATAAAAGGCACTGGTCATGCAGAATTGTATATCTCCACAAAAATGTGGTAAAAAGCCTCTGATGATGTCGGATTGTACACCGCTAGACAAATTTGGTGATTGAGTGCAAAATCAGGGTACTCCGCACTCTTTGATTGGAGAGGCTGTATGTTTAGTCTGTATATTTCATTCTTTGAAGCTCAGCCCGATCGATATGGTCAAATATTGATGTGCCCGTATTTACTCACAGGTGCAGGCGTCTTTCTGCTGTTTAACCCCTTCGCTGCTAGGCCTTTTCCACTCCTGTGCTAAGCCTCTTTTTGGCTATTTGGGGTAGTTCGCGCTAGGCCCCTGTAACTTTTTGACCACATAAGGTATCCATGCCAAATTTGCGTCCTTTTTTCCAACATCATGGGGATTCTAAAGGTACCCAGGGTTTGTGGATTCCCTGGAGGGGACCCAGAAATTAGCCAAAATACAGCTAAATTTTGTTTTTTGGGGAAAAATGCGAAAAAGGGCTACAGATGAAAGCATCTGGTTTTTCCCTGCAAATGGCATCAAAAAGGGGTTGTGGTGCTGAAATCACCATCTTCCCAGCTTTCAGGGACAAGCAGACTTTTGTCAGAAAACCAAAATTTTGTACACAGTTTTGGCATTTTTCTGGGACATAGCCTATTTTTGCTATTTTTTGTGCTTTCAACCTCCTTCCAGTTAATGGTAGAAATGGGTATGAAAGCAATAATGGATCCTGGAAAGCCATACATTTCTGAAAAGTAGACAAAATTCTGAATTCAGCAAGGGGTCATTTGTGTAGATCCTTCAAGTTTTCTTTATAGAAACAAACAGTTAAATATAGGAAAAATTGAAAATTAGTTGAAAAAAACAGCCATTTGTGTCAACGTTTTCACCTGTAACTTCTTCTAATTATGACAGCTATTTGAAAGCAATATACCATTACATCCGCTGGACCTTTCTGGTTGTGGTTTTATATAGGACTTGTAGGTTCACCAAGAACCCGACGAACCCAGAGTCAATAACTGAGCAGCGTCTTGCAATGGTTTTTTATTATGTCCCGGGTATATAGCAATTATTCTGGGAAAATTTATACATGGACAAATCGGTATGAAAGACACCTATGTATTTCTGAAATGGGAACAAAATATAGAGTTTAGAAACAGTAGATATTTGCACATTTCCAAAATTGGGAGTACCCATACTAGCATGAGAATTATAGGTCATTTTTCAAAATGACTTCTTTTTTACACATTGTTTTTCATTTGGAAGGCAGAAATGCATCAAAAGTCAATAGATAATAACAGTTGCTCTACAATTTTGTGTTACCCTAAGTCTCCCGATAAAAATGGTACCTCACTTGTGTGGGTAGGCATAGTGCCCACAACAGGAAATGGCACAAAACGCAACGTGGACACACCACATTTTCACAGTGAAAAATGACCCTTTTTTTGCAAAGTGCCTAGCTGTAGTTTTTTAACCCTAGCTCTGCCGGCACCTAGGAAACCTAGCAAACCTATACATTTTTGAAAACTAGACACCCAGGGGAATCCAGGATGGGGTGACTTGACTGGCTCTCACCTGGTTCTGTTACCCAGAATCCCTTGCAAACCTAAACAATTGTCAAAAAAAACACATTTTCCTCACTTTTCTGTGGTGGAAAGTTCTGGAATCTGCGTGGATCCACAAAATTCCACCCACCCAGTGTTCCCCAAAGTCTTTCGAGAAAAACGGTACCCCACTTGTGTGGGCAGGCCTAGTTCTCGCGACAGGAAACGGCCCAAAACGCAACGTGGACACACCACATTTTCACAGTGAAAAATGACCCTTTTTTTGCAAAGTGCCTAGCTATAGTTTTTGAACCCTAGCTCTGCCGGCACCTAGGGAAACCTAGCAAACCTATACATTTTTGAAAACTAGACACCCAGGGGAATCCAGGATGGGGTGCCTTGACTGGCTCTCACCAGATTCTGGTACCCAGAATCCCTTGCAAACCTAACAAATTGTCAAAAAAAACACATTTTCCTCACTTTTCTGTGGTGGAAAGTTCTGGAATCTGCGTGGATCCACAAAATTCCACCCACCCCGCTTTCCCCAAAGTCTTCAGAGAAAAATGGTACCTCACTTGTGTGGGTAGGCCTAGTGCCCGCGACAGGAAACAGCGCAAAACGCAACGTGGACACACCACATTTTCACAGTGAAAAATTACCCTTTTTTTGCAAAGTGCCTAGCTGTAGTTTTTGAACCCTAGCTCTGCCGGCACCTAGGGAAACCTAGCAAACCTATACATTTTTGAAAACTAGACACCCAGGGGAATCCAGGATGGGGTGACTTGACTGGCTCTCACCAGGTTCTGGTACCCAGAATCCCTTGCAAACCTATAAAATTATCAAAAAAAGCACATTTTCCTCACTTTTCTCTGGTGGAAAGGTCAGGAATCTGCGTGGATCCACAAAATTCCACCCACCCCGCGTTCCCCAAAGTCTTCCGAGAAAAATGGTACCTCACTTGTGTGGGTAGGCCTAGTGCCCGCGACAGGAAACAGCGCAAAACGCAACGTGGACACACCACATTTTCATAGTGAAAAATGACCCTTTTTTTGCAAAGTGCCTAGCTGTAGCTTTTGAACCCTAGCTCTGCCGGCACCTAGGGAAACCTAGCAAACCTAAACATTTTTGAAAACTAGACACCCAGGGGAATCCAGGATGTGGTGACTTGACTGGCTCTCACCAGGTTCTGGTACCCAGAATCCGTTGCAAACCTAAAAAAGTGTGAAAACAAACACATTTTCCTCACTTTTCTGTGGTGGAAAGTTCTGGAATCTGCGTGGATCCACAAAATTCCACCCACCCCGCGTTCCCCAAAGTGTTCCGAGAAAAATGGTACCTCACTTGTGTGGGTAGGCCTAGTGCCCGCGACAGGAAACAGCGCAAAACGCAACGTGGACACACCACATTTTCACAGTGAAAAATGACCCTTTTTTTGCAAAGTGCCTAGCTGTAGTTTTTGAACCCTAGCTCTGCCGGCACCTAGGGAAACCTAGCAAACCTATACATTTTTGAAAACTAGACCCCCAGGGGAATCCAGGATGGGGTGACTTGACTGGCTCTCACCAGGTTCTGGTACCCAGAATCCCTTGCAAACCTAAAAAATTGTCAAAAAAAACACATTTTCCTCACTTTTCTGTGGTGGAAAGTTCTGGAATCTGCATGGATCCACAAAATTCCACCCACCCCGCGTTCCCCAAAGTCTTCTGAGAAAAATGGTACCTCACTTGTGTGGGTAGGCCTAGTGCCCGCGACAGGAAACAGCGCAAAATGCAACGTGGAAACACCACATTTTCACAGTGAAAAATGAACCTTTTTTTGCAAAGTGCCTAGCTGTAGTTTTTGAACCCTAGCTCTGCCGGCACCTAAGGAAACCTAGCAAACCTATACATTTTTGAAAACTATACACCCAGGGGAATCCAGGATGGGGTGACTTGACTGGCTCTCACCAGGTTCTGGTACCCAGAATCCCTTGCAAACCTAAAAAATTGTGAAAACAAACACATTTTCCTCACTTTTCAGTGGTGGAAAGTTCTGGAATCTGTGTGGATCCACAAAATTCCACCCACCCCGCGTTCCCCAAAGTCTTCCGAGAAAAATGGTACCTCACTTGTGTGGGTAGGCCTAGTGCCCGCGACAGGAAACAGCGCAAAACGCAACATGGACACACCACATTTTCACAGTGAAAAATAACCCTTCTTTTGCAAAGTGCCTAGCTGTAGTTTTTGAACCCTAGCTCTGCTGGCACCTAGGGAAACCTAGCAAACCTATACATTTTTGAAAACTAGACACCCAGGGGAATCCAGTATGTGGTGACTTGACTAGCTCTCACCAGGTTCTGGTACCCAGAACCCCTTGCAAACCTAAAAATTGTCAAAAAAACACATTTTCCTCACTTTTCTGTGGTGGAAAGTTCTGGAATCTGCGTGGATCCACAAAATTCCACCCACCCCGTGTTCCCCAAAGTCTTTCGAGAAAAACGGTACCACACTTGTGTGGGTAGGCCTAGTGCCCGCGACAGGAAACGGCCCAAAACGCAACGTGGACACACCACATTTTCACTGTGAAAAATGACCCTTTTTTTGCAAAGTGCCTAGCTATAGTTTTTGAACCCTAGCTCTGCCGGCACCTAGGGAAACCTAGCAAACCTATACATTTTTGAAAACTAGACACCCAGGGGAATCCAAAATGGGGTGACTTGACTGGCTCTCACCAGGTGCTGGTACCCAGAATCCCTTGCAAACCTAACAAATTGTCAAAAAAAACCATTTTCCTCACTTTTCTGTGGTGGAAAGTTCTGGAATCTGCGTGGATCCACAAAATTCCACCCACCCCGCGTTCCCCAAAGTCTTCCGAAAAAAATGGTACCTCACTTGTGTGGGTAGGCCTAGTGCCCGTGACAGGAAACAGCGCAAAACGTAACGTGGACACACCACATTTTCACTGTGAAAAATGACCCTTTTTTGCAAAGTGCCTAGCTGTAGTTTTTAACCCTAGCTCTGCCGGCACCTAGGAAACCTAGCAAACCTATACATTTTTGAAAACTAGACACCCAGGGAATCCAGGATGGGGTGACTTGACTGGCTCTCACCAGGTTCTGGTACCCAGAATCCCTTGCAAACCTAAACAATTGTAAAAAAAAACACATTTTCCTCAATTTTCTGTGGTGGAAAGTTCTGGAATCTGCGTGGATCCACAAAATTCCACCCACCCCGCGTTCCCCAAAGTCTTCTGAGAAAAATTGTACCTCACTTGTGTGGGTAGGCCTAGTGCCCGCGACAGGAAACAGCGCAAAACGCAACGTGGACACACCACATTTTCACAGTGAAAAATGACCCTTTTTTTGCAAAGTGCCTAGCTGTAGTTTATGAACCCTAGCTCTGCCGGCACCTAGGGAAACCTAACAAACCTAAACATTTTTGAAAACTAGACACCCAGGGGAATCCAGGTTGGGGACTTGACTGGCTCTCCCCAGGTTCTGTTACCCAGAATCCCTTGCAAACCTAAAAAATTGTCAAAAAAAACACATTTTCCTCACTTTTCTGTGGTGGAAAGTTCTGGAATCTGCGTGGATCCACAAAATTCCACCCACCCCGCGTTCCCCAAAGTCTTCCGAGAAAAATGGTACCTCACTTGTGTGGGTAGGCCTCGTGCCCGCGATAGGAAGCAGCGCAAAACGCAACGTGGACACACCACATTTTCACAGTGAAAAATGACCCTTTTTTTTGCAAAGTGCCTAGCTGTAGTTTTTGAACCCTAGCTCTGCCAGCACCTAGGGAAACCTACCAAACCCACACATTTCTGAAAAGTAGACACCCGGGGGATTCCAGTGAGGTATGTCTTGCATGGATCCCCCAACGTTCTCTTACCCAGAATCCCCTGCAAACCTGAAATGTTGCTGAAAAACCACTTTTTTCACACATTTGTGTATGGGAAAGTTGTGGCATCATCGGGCTGACACAAATTTCCTACCACCCAGCTCTCCCCCAGGTCTCCCGATAAAAATGGTGCCTCACGATGGTGGGAGGCCCAAGTACCCGCGACAGGCAAGGGCCCAAAACGTATTGAGGCGACATCAAAATTGCCTATCACAAAACGACCTGGTTTTGCAAGGGGGGTCCCATGACTTTTTGGCCCGGGGCTCGGCGGCCACCTAGAAAAACCTACAAACCCACACATTTCTGAAAACTAGACACCCGGGGGATTCCAGGGAGGTATGGCTTGCGTGGATCCCCCAACGTTTTCTTACCCAGAATCCCCTGCAAACCTGAAATTGTGCTGAAAAAATCACTTTTTTCACACAATTAGGTGTGGGAAAGTTGTGGAATCACCGGGCTGACACAAATTTCCTACTGCTCTTAAGTTTGATTTGTGGTGCACATTTGCTTGTGTTTTCAATTGTTATGTTCCCGAGGGGACTTGCACTGTGACAGTGGGTGCGTTTCAGTGTGCACACAACCCCAGCAGTATAGAAGGGTTAAAATAATTGAGGGATAGCAGCTCAGGTGCTGTGGATGGAAGGGTTCCACTGTTGAATTTTATTGTTTAAATATTAAATACATATGATAGGTGTCCACAACCTATTTTAATGTGGGAGTTCAGGCGACTCGTTGTTACACACTACGGGGTAGAGATGGTAGTTGGCACCATTTTTGTTACACTTTTCTCAATTTCACATTTATTTGAGTTAGGTCACTTTTAAATTTTTTGTCATGAAAGTGCCGATGATGACCAAGTGAGCACACTGGTGAGTACCTACCAGCAGCTCTGTGGTGGTTGCTTACCTGAGGCACTTTCTGACCCACCTCACATTTTTTCACATTTCTTCACATTTCTCATGACTAGTGTGCCAGTATCATCCTTAATCCTTAGGAGTATTGGGACATATTTGTGGTTGAATGTTTTATTTGAAATAAATGTACAGACATGGGGGGTATGACTGAAATAATATAAGCATAGCTTTACCCAGGAGGTGTAGTTGATACCCAGTGAACTAAGAATATAAAAGTTTTCTGTGTGTTAATCGCAATCAGGCCTTTTCTGTTGAGTAACAGAAACACCCCACCCAACCATCACGTGATCAGTACCCAGCCGCTCTAAGGAAGCAAGCCCCTTCTGGGAAAAGAAAAGGACCTATTCCTGCAACAACTTGGGAGATCTTAGAGCCCCAATCGTCGAGCTTTCTATTATTCCATCAGACTCTCCAGCCATCTCCCAAGTGACACCAGACGGCAACACGAGCCCACTCAACACTCCAACAACCACTCCTGACACTTCGGGCACACAAAGAAAAGTAGCAAAGGCAGAGCTGAATCAAGACTCAAACACACTCAAGTGCAGTGAGGGATCATGTATCATCTTAGACTCCCCTTTCGAGCCAGAACTAAGCTACTCACTGCAGTGGTCACCCTCACTACAACCGTTTGAGCTCTCATGCGCGCAAGACAATCTGCTAAGGTCGGTCAGCACCTCTTTGACGGCAGCCATAAATGCCCTAACATGGCAATCAGAGAAACTCAAAATGCAGATGGAAACTCTTCAAGTAATGACGGTCACAATGGCTGACATAGCCAGGAAAGTAGGCAAGATTGTTGAAGTCAGCAGCAGCGTGACTCCCCCACCGGAGTGCTGGTGCCGGAGATAGTGGACAAACTGGCATTGCTTCCAACGGTACTTACCTCGTTGGTGGAGGAGTTAAAATTCAAAATGAAAACCCGTCCAGGCCCCCAGATCCCGGCCAGCAGCCCAAAGGAATTCATTGACCCATCAACCAGCCAATCCTACCAGCAGACGAAAACCAATGCAACCCTGCCACCACATTTTGTTTCAACGGTAGGGCAAAGCAGCAAAACAGAGCATCCTGAGATTAACAACTAAGGGGCCACTGGATGCAGGGCGTCCCCCTAATAGTACCACCAATGACAAGGTGAGAGAAGAAATGTCTCAAGAAACAACAAAAGCACTTAAAGCGACAGCCAACAAAAACTCTCAGCCCAACTCAAGCCACAGGACAGGCAAAAAGGAACCACCAAAGCAAACTACAGATGCAGGGCATAACACACCATTTTCCCCTATTTCATACGAACGTACAATCTCTGGTCGCCCCAGAACTGTGTCCTACAACTCCAAAAAACATCTACGTTACACACATATGCGCAGGCCATCTCGGGGGCTATTACTGACCAGTCTGCTACTGCCACACAAGGGGACACAATACAACAGACTCCGATTGTAAAGCTTCTGACAGCCAACAATCAAAGCGCCAACTCAGGGCACAAAGTGCAGGGACTTAAAGTTCAAGCCAATCAACCTTGCATATTTGCCAGTGATCAAACCATACCCATTCAAAACCAGTACCCTGGCGGACTCCAGCCCACTTCCAATTAGATTTATCCGGCAGCCATATAGGCCCCCCAACAACAACAAAAAAAGAAGATCCTTCGTTGGGAGACAACATATGGGGAGCATCTACCAATCTGAAAAGCTCCACAAACATGAAGCCAGTGTCAAGATTCAACGGGGCACTCAACCCCCAGGGCAGGAACCAACTCATCAAGGAAGCCCGGCCAACAAAGCAAGATCAATGGAACAGCCACATAGGCTTACCACGGCTCCAAGGCTTATAGAACTCACAAGTACTGAACAAGGGACAGAATCCAGTCCTCTAGGTTACTCACAAGATTCAATCAGCTCTCAAACACCTGCCCCTATAATTCCATCAATACAAATGGGGCCCCATGGCGACACCTGCCTCCAGCCAAGTACTTTCTTTCCAGGGGATGTCCAACCAGCAAAGATGAGGATTACTCCGCTGTATACATCCAAAGGCAAAACGGACACCCTCAACTTAGCAAACATTTTCAAACTTCTACAACACATCCAGTCGTTGTCTCACATCACCAGCAGGGACATAGCCATGGTGCAGTCACTCTGACCTTAGAGATAAGGAAGGAACAAACTATCATAACATGGCGAGACCCCAGCACATCAGCAAGAGTGTACAATGAAAAAGACCAATTTGCTGATTGGGGGATTGACATCGGATGATTGAAAAGGAAAAGTACCCATTCATCCTACAAGCACCCTCCAACAACACCCCAAAGGCATTTGTCCTGAAGGGGACCTGCCCAGGGGAGATTCCACTAGAACACGTAAACATGAACATTAGGTGCAGGATGGACAGCCAGAACGGGGGCAGGCGTGTTGTCCACTAAACCACTAAAGACTGCACACTTTCTTGCGCTCCACCTTCGCCAAACTTGGCCTACTGAGGCTGGGTCTCCTCCAATCTGGCCGACAAAATGCAGGCACGCCCCTGGCAAGGGTTCCCTCTGTCACAGCAGCACCGTAGGTAGCAAACAAGTTCTCAACATCATGACATGCAATGTTGTGGGCATCCACAAGACCCTGAAGAGCTCGACGGCGACCACATTCCTCGAAGTAGCGGATCTTATCTGTGTGCAAGAAACGTGGGCAACATCACCTAACCCCTAACAGGCTACGCAGAATTTTACAAACCGGCCATCAAAATTAACCTATTTGGGAGGCCTTCAGGAGGTATCTCCATTTACATCAAACACTCCCTGAAACTGTGCTTCACAGAAATAAAAAACACCTCTGCCATGGTCCTAGCCGGTACTCTAAAAGGGCTTAAGTATGTGAAAGGCCCCCTATCTATATTGCTAATTAACGTATAGTACAATACCCATGGCTAACTAAGGGCCTAACGACAAGCTGGCCCGACTGATTGATCAGATTGAAGAACTGATAGCACAACATGCATCTTTGGAAATCATCATCCTTGGAGACTCCAACATGCACCACCTGGGAGAATGGAACACCAACGGCAGTGCCACTGGAAGTACGGGAAGATTTAACATCCTCCTCCAGACTTACAACCTAGAATCAGCACAATTTATACCAACACTGTCCGAGCCGGGAATAGTCCACCCACCCACTTATAACAACCAAACAACCATCGACTACATCCTACTGAGCCAGCGATTAGGAAAAATCATGCTAAGTTACAATGTGCTCCCAAGAAGCGAAAGTGACCATGCAGCACTTTTGCTCTGCCTAAAGGTCACATCAGGAACACACCATATTCTCAGCCCCCTCGGGAGGTCAAATGGTGAGGAACAACACAAGACTCCTGAGGAGAATAAAATGGGTGAAGACGACCATCAACAAATTCGATATATGGAAATCCACTTGGACAGGCTGGCTGGCGGTGACAAACAAGTTGGCCATCATAGAAGCATGGGAAAAGCTCACACTAGAATTGGCCATGCTGCTCTGAGTAAAGACCCCACGCATAAAAATAAGCACGGCAACCCGTACCCTAGGTCCAGTTCCGGAGATCAAACAAAGCGCGCAGCTCCTAAAATTAAAACAAAGGGCACACAAAAAAGTAAGCTCTGAAGCCTCCAAAAAGCAGTTAAATTCAGCAGCAAAGAAAACACACAACTTGTTTGGAAACTTAAACGGAAAGCAAACAAGGAGAATGGATAGAGATCTTCGAACTGCTGGCCCAAGTAAAATTCAACAATTTTGTCACTATTTGAACAACCTAATACATGGGGCCTCAAACAGAGGGAACTCGGTCTCAGCAGAGTCATGGGTTGTGCACGTGAAGTTACTTTACACTAGCGACCAGAAAACCATCCGCCCAAAAGGATACGCCCCGCAGAGCACATCAGAAATAACGAGAGCCGAGGGACCCAGGCCTCCAGTGGAACATGTGGGCCCAAGCGAAGCAGCAGTACGCATCGCCTTAAAAAGGATCTGGAAAAATGGAGCCCCAGGCCCCAATGGCCAGCCCGGCGCCCTCTTCAGGGAGGACATAAACTTCTGGGCTTCAAATGTCACATTCCTGTATGCAGACTGCAGGCTCCCTGGAGGAAATCCCAGACTCATGAAGGGGCTCACTTCTGCAACCAATTTTCAAGAAAGGGGCAAACACCGACCCAAAGAATGATCGGATGATTGCACTGTGGTATATTGAGGGAAAGGCCTATGCAAGTACACTCCTGCAGGAATTAACGGACTGGGCACATACCAAAGGTCTCCTTCCATTCAATCAGACCGGGTTTAGACCAGGGGGCTCGACAGCCGATAACGTCACAGTTCTGTCTTACTTAGCCCAACAAGCAGCAGCCCGCTGCTCCCCTCAGTTTACGCCTGCTTTATCGACTACTCCTCAGCCTTTGATGTGGTAGTCCGCAACATCCTCTGGTGGAAACTAGAGGGGTGGAACATCTGCCTGAAACTATTGCGTGCCATCAGGCCGCTGTAAGGATCAAACTCACCAGGGAGTCCGCCATGGAAAAAATTGCCACAGATCGAGGGCTAAAGCAGGGGTGTGTCCTTGCATCGTTACTATTCAATCTGTACTCCGCCGACTTGGGCTCGGCTCTGTGTGGGACTTCCCTCGTCACACCAAAAATAGGAAATAAAAAAATCCACCTGATGCAGTATGCTGACGATCTAGTTCTTTTAGACCACACAAAAATAGGCCTCCAAAAAGCCCTTAATGCGCTGTCCGAATATAACATCAAGAATGAGCTGGTTGCCAACGCGAGCAAATCTAAAATTGTGATCTTCGGCAGCTACCCAAAATAAAGGCTCACAAAGTGGCACCTGGGCACACTCAGCCTGGACTGTGTACAAAGTTACAACTATCTAGGTGCTTGGCTGAGCGAAACTGGCCACCCCTCACTTCACCTACACAAAACGAGGCTGAAAGGAAAGATGGTGACGCACGCCCTTGTAAGCTGCATGCTACCCTCGATAGCCCAACAACAACGGCCATTCGAAGGGTACTGCGGGCCAAATTGCTCCCAACTTTGCGCAGCAGGCATTCCCGGGAATGCTTGCCGAGGACCTGGAAAAAATATAATGTGCAGCATGCAAGAAATTATTCCATCTGCCCGCTTGCACAAGAAACACCTTGATCCGCCTTGAATTCGGCCTCGTTCAACAAAAACTAGAAGGGCTGACCGCCTTAGCGTAATATTTCTACCTGGCAATCGCGGCCCCAGACAAATCCATGAAGGCACTTATAAAAACCATCTTCGCAAAACCGAACAACCCTTGGTCTGCCAAACTCACAACAGCAAAGGAATTACTGCAATTGGCTATTGAGAACTGGGATCCAAGTATAATTGACTACACAACTATTAAAACATCAACAAAAAAACAACTATGCCTCTTGTCACATACTCCAGACATGGAAGCTCTTGCGGCAAGTTTCACGAAACCCAATGCCTCCCACCAACACTCCAAACAACCAAGCCCCACCTCACGCAGGCTGTGGGGAGACGAGCACTAAATCAGATTTTAGCCACAAGATTACACCAGCTTCCCTTAAAAGAACTTTATCCAACCTGGAAATCACTCACAGGTATCACAGAGTGCAGGCTATGCAACTACAAAAGGAAATCTTTGGCGCACATATTACTTCGCTGCCCGGCACTGTAACAAGCCAGCCGGATCCATCTCAGGCCCATCTTCCTCCAATAGAGCACTCGCACAGCAAAGGATGCCGCCCTCCAGCTCTACATCTTGGATATAGTGAAGGACATGGCCAATTTTGGTAAATTCATACATCAAACCCGACTACTTCTGAAAGATAAAATGGCACATGCAGAGAGCAACAATCAGCCAGAGGAGCCCCATGGCAGAAGGAGCATCATCTCTATAGGAACACTCATTTCTTAGAGGACTTAATGCCACTAAGGACACCATTGATTTCTTCATTTTAATTGATCACAAAGAAAACTGTCCGGGCTCAAGTTAACGGGTCGAGCACTGGCCGCCTACATATCAAATTGTTGACATGATTTTAAAGAACATTACTGTTTCTTAAAACTTGATTTTAAACTGGACTACTACCCTGCGCTTTACATTCTTTTAAATTGTAATGATTTTAAGTAATCACACAAATAAATGTATTCATTCATTCAGTCTTTTAAGAATTTCAGTTAGAATATTATAGCTTGTATAAAAGCGCCAAACATTTAGGCAGGTTTTATCGGATGGTTATTAAAAAATCGGTTTACAGAGTTACACAGTCCCATCACCATTAAAGGCAGAAGGATAGTTTCACTTGTCTAACAGCTCAAATCCTTCAAAGAAGGGAAAATGGTTCAGTATAAAGTCCATTAGCATAGAACAAAGGCAAGTAAAAAAAAAAATGAAGTGTATATGGTTCAGCAAGAAGGTTTCAGTCCATCAGCTACTGACTGTAGCCTCAGCAAAGCAGTCCAAAAGTAAAAAGATAGTTCTCAAAAATCGATCAGCATAGCATCCTCTCGCAAGGAGAAAAGAAAGGTATGGCATTTTCCCACCTTTGCGGTTTCTTCTTTATAGAGTCTCTAACTAACATCCCGGTGATGTAGCATCACACCACAATTGAAAGACTATCATATGTTCAGATTCACATAATGTCACCTAAGACACTCGCAAAGGTAAGATGCTTTCCCATGCTAATCATGTGAAATGAAAGATTCAGGAGTCCACATAGGTCTAACATCGGTGAAAAGAGTTACAAAGTAACCATCTATAGCAACAGCTGAAATCCTGTTCCCACAGGAACATTTCACTGTAAAAGTTGTAGAAACATTCAGGAATGTCAAGAATTAGACATGTAAAGGACAAATAAAGCAACATTTCACTTGTAAATGGTTCACTGTATTAGGTCAGGGGAAAGGTCGGCATTAGAGAAAAAGCATTTTCAAAAAAGCCTTTAAGTTAGCGTTACATATTATAAATGAAATAAACTCTAAACCAACATCAAATACAATGCAATAAATCATTTCAAATAGAGAAATTATAAAAGTTTCACCAAACATTATTACATGGAGATAGCTAACGTTAGAAATACCGTACTACCACATTTTCTCAACATTCATATAAGTGTATAATTTTCTACATTTATACTACTAAATTAGTTTTTCATTTTTCATAAACTATAGAATCTCTAGTATTGTTATGCGAAATTTCAAGATCTTATCTAGTTTCTACACGTTTTGCACCAACTTTTCTAAATGGTGCATTCTAACAGAAAGCATTAGAAACACGAGGCCACTTTATTAACATCACAATTTCATTAGTAACATTAATAAATAACGTTTATAAGAAATGTGTTAGTGCAACTCGTTTATATGTTTTAGTACTACTTTGTATGCATGTTTCTTCATCTCACATTTAAAAGCACGCTTTTACGGTGCTTCTACTACGCTTGTCTCAGTTCCATGTGTCGCTGTGTCTAACGTGTGCAAAGTGTACTTTCAGCTTTTTGTGTCTTCAATCAGTAAATGTGTTGTGTATTGTGATTTTTAAAAGCTTGTGTCATCATAGCCCTGATATAAATTTAGCCTGTCCACCTTGAATCAAAAGTAGTAAACCATGATTAGCTAATCTCATACTACAGTTTCGTTTGAAAAAAGAGGAAATACATTTGGTGGAATCATGCTGTCTACAGAGCTGGTCAGCAAGGAGCTCAGAAGGGCATGGATGCTTAACTTCAAATAAAAGTTTACTCTGACTAGATTGACCTACTTTTACCACTCTTGATGTGTGCGTTGGACGCCTAACACTATTTTTTGTAAAAATAAACACTATATTAGAAACAACTAGGCAGTTACATCTATAGTGCTCTTTTATGTGTGGCAGTCATTGTCTATGGCAGTGAAAGCGGGGGTTAGCCAATGACTGTGTATGTGTGATTGACCAGACATGCTGCTGAATTCCAAGGTTTAAGCTGGAATCAACTATTTAATTTTAAAGAGGATTTTTTTTAAATTTGCCAAGCACAAAAGTGTAGTTGGGTGAAGTTGTCCAAGATGGTGCTTCCTGGGGTGCACAGATAGCACCCTGAAGCTACATGCTCAGCCTCAACCAGCTGTAGACGCTGGGCTTGTGAGGAGATCTTCCTCCCATTCCAACAACTCCTGGTGCAGCAGCTGGTAGGTGCAGCACGTAGCACCCACCATTGCAGAGTTGAGCCCAAGTTTTAAATGAATATTCACATTTTCTTCACCCATCCTCCCTCCATAGCCTCTGCCCATGCACATCTCCTCCTTTGGAAGAGATGCAGGTCACTCCATCCCTGTCAGCTGACTGCTGCCAACACACATGCATCTACATTCTCCTGTCCAGGACCTGGGAATGTACGTTTCATTTTAAGGAGAATGTAAATGAAAAATATTGGCATGTCATTCCATTTTTTATTATAATTGATTAAATTTGGATATCAAACAAAATTCAGAAAACATCAATTTTAATCTGAAGAATATTGCATTTTAGTGTGTTAGAAAATATAAAGGCATTGATAGTTTTCTATATTTCAATTCTTTCTTCACCTTAATATTTTCAAGCCCAGTTTGACTTTCTCTCGAAGTTTGATACTGTTCCGTGCTTTCACCCTCTCTGACACCGCCACTATGCGGATAACACGGTTCTCCCTGATGTCGAGAGGATATCAGCATCCATAATGGACCCATAAAATCATGTAGAAACTCATTGAAAGTGTATTTGTTGTGTCAGTTACAGACCATGCCAGCTTTGTTTTTCCTCATTGGTGATCTAGTTGCATTGCCAAAGTATTCGAAGCTGATGTTACCCACATATTCTCTGTTGTAGTAGGCTGTTCTCCCAAGGGCGCAACATGAATGATTTTATGAGCTAGCGGTAAGACGGCCAGTGGCGGCTCGCCGAGGGAGTGCTGCGGGGCGGTGGGGCGGGGCAGGGCAGGGCAGGGGCAGGGTGGGGGGGTAGTGGAGTCCGACATACGACGGACAGGAGAAAGGTAAGTAATTAAATAAATAAAACTATTTACCTTGCGCTCGCTGCATCGCCAACTCGGCGATGCAGCAAGCACAAGGTAAATAGTTTTATTTATTAAATTACGTACCTTACTCCTGTCCGTCGTATGTTGGACTCCACTATCCCCCCCACCCTGCCCCTCCCCCGCCCCACCGCCCCGCAGCACTCCCTTGGCGAGCCGCCACTGAAGATGGCTGTTAGTACGGAGCTCTGGTGGCAGCAGTGTAAGCTTGGGATCTCTTTGCAGCTCCTATACTGTATACATTGTCTCAGTGACACCTGGTGCACAGACTGCAATAAACCTCACAGAGCCACCAATGGAACAAGCATTTGCAATGCAATAGGTCTCTCATTTGCAAGAGTTTAAGCTATTGGCATTGTAAATGACAATGCCTTTATGTGTTTTGAAAACCAACACATAAATAAAAGGCATTGTCATTTATAATGGCAATAGCTGAAACTCTTGCAAATGTGTAACCACTTTAATGGTGGTCGTGCCCCTTTCTTTAGACGCAGCTTACCGTATTCAGCTTACAGCGAGCCGCGTTTAAAGAAAGTGGCACAGTCGCCATTAAAGTGAAAGCACGGCAAGGAGCATTTTTGCAAAAATAAATAATTTCTTTGTGAAGTTCACAAACAATTTTTTTTTGTTGTAAAAGTGCCCCATGCCGTGCTTTTACTTTAATGGCGGACGTGCCCCTTTCTTTAGACGCAGCTCGCTGTAAGCTGAATATGGCGATTAGCGTCTAAAGAAAGAAGAGCGCCCACATTCAAGTGAAAGCACGGTATGGGGCACTTTCACCCAAAAATAAAAAGCAAAGGTTCCGGAGCGTGGCCGCTATAGTTAAAGCAGACCGGCCGCCATTAGTAATAAATATATAAAAGCGGGCGGCATGCTGCGTTGTAGGAAAGCACGTTGTGGGTGGAATAGCGGAAAATCATTAAAGAAAATAGTGCTCACAGACTGTAGATAAAACAGACCGTGTAACAACACAAGTAAAAAGTCCAGTCCTCATGGGAGGTTACAAATGCAGACAAGGCGGTACTAAGGAGGGACTATTAAGCCTATTCATGAATCAAAAGCAACAATTTTGAAAGGACAATAACAGGAGCCAATTGAAAAGATGTGCAGAAAATGGGCGGAGCTTCAAGTCCATACCTGAATACGACATGCCTCGCAGGGCCCGGCATGCGCTGCCCAGGCTCGACCTAAAAAGGACTGGCTTTGATATAAAGAAAATCCCAGGGGGTTCAGAACTCCTCGAAGGCAGCTTGTCTAGCCTTCATAGATGGCTCTAATGTGCTTATGTACATGACCTTATGCGTGAAGCCCCTGAGTGCTGAACTTGGGCACAAGTGTAAGAAAGAATATAATCACTTACAGGAGGCCGGCGACAGGTACATTGTAGATTGCTGGTTGTAATGCACCTTGAAAAGATGTGTCTTCAGTTTCTCCCTGAAATGAGAGACGGAGCAGTCCTAACGTGAAAGGTGATATTGTTCCAGATCCTGGGTGCGTAGATGGAAAAGACCAGTCTTCTTGTTTTTTCTTTTCACTTTTTCTGGACTCCAGACTGGTGATATCCTTACTCTTGGTGTGGGTTTTCCCCAGAGGTGGTTAGTTTCTTGGCTATGTATATCTAGGTGTTGTTTCTGATGCCCTTATAAATGAGTGGTGGGGATCCACCCTCCTAGGCAACCAACCTTCCTGTTTTGTTGATTACTGCAGGCTTGTTCTAATGATGATATTTTGTGGCTCCCACAGAGGATACAAAATTTCAGAGGGTGAGTTTCTCTTCACTAAATAGTTTAAAGAATAAAAAAAATAAGTTTGTTGGAACGAGGGAACTTGATCAATTAGGTAAGAGAAACACATTTAGGATGGACCTTTCCTTTAAGAGCTGTCAATAACAAAATCCTATTGGAATAAGGCTGCTATATTCTTTGGTGCAACAAGCTGGACAAGCGTGGTCAACTGCCCTGTTTTTTACAGGTTTGTCTTGCATTTGGGTGGTCTGTCTCATTTCTCGCACTTGGTGTCCCGCTCTTTGCTGCTAGCAGCTAGTTGCCTGATGAGACAGCTCAAGCCTCCTGGCAGGGTGTCAACATCTCAACATTTCAGTTAACAATGAGCTGTAAAAAAAGTTGTCTGTTACTGGCAGGGAGGAGTCACAACACAGGAAGGAGTCGGCATACGCAGCTACAGGGAGACGGTCGCCTTTAGATATGCTAATAGGGAATTTGGAGACCTACAGTTAACCAACACTAAATGCATGAATGAAGACCAATCTGGGGAATATGCTGGAAATATAACCTTGTGGGCATATTTACAAAGAATTGGCGTAGGACAGCGCCGCAAATCATTTTGCTGCAAAGCCACCACGTCAATTCAAAGGGGCAGGAATGCACCGTATTTACAAGATACAGTGCACTCCTGTCCTGTCAGCTGGCGCACAGTTAGCAGCCGTGCGCCAACACAGGCACCCTTGCACCATGGTGCAAGAGTGTCTGTGTTGTTGACATGATTGTTTCTGCGCAGGAAACAATCACAGAGCCGTTTCCTCTTTCTATGTGTGCTGCAGAATCCAGCACATGTGGAAAGAGGAAAAACTAGAAGAAATGCAGACATTTCTCCTCGTTATGCCTGCTCTAGGGAGGCGCAAGGTTTTGGCGCTGCCCCAGGTTTATGAGATATTGCAAATCTGGGGCAGCGTCAAAGTCCATTGGTGTTGGGTGAGAACACCCACAGCAACTCTCATGGAGCGGCTCTTTGACACGGATCACTGACAAAATATCGAAGGTCAAAAAATCGACCTACAAAAATATCGCAACAAAAATATCGATGTCAATAATATCGAAATCCTATCTACAACATGGTAAGTACAAAAATATCTAAAAAACAATATCGATTGTCAAAAATATCGTTATCAAAAATATCTTTTTTTTTGTTAAAAATAATATGTAAAAGAAACTAAATAATACTTATAATTAAAATAAACACAGTTAAAAATATTTTATAATTTTTAAAATTAATAAGTAACATATAATTAAATAAAACATTAATTAAACATATACATATAATATATAATATATATACTTACTTTATAATAAGTTTCAATAATTATTTTAATAAATTATAAATTATTAAAAATATTATAAATTACAAATACATCTATACACATAAAACAATAACATAAATAAAAATTAAATAATTATGATAACAAAATAAAAAAATTAATTTACTTTTAATATTTTGCAAATTCATTATATACTATATTAACTAAAATGATACAAAAATATTAAATAGCGTAGGGAATAAAACTACTATTACAACTCCCCAAAAAACAACAGTAAGATAAATGTTGGATAGCATAGGGGTAAAAATTACTATTCCCACTCCAGAGAGTGCAACAGTAGGGAAAGTGCTGGATAGCGTAGGGGTAAAAATTACTATTCCAACTCCAGAGAGTGCAACAGTAGGGAAAGTGTTGGATAGCGTAGGGGTAGAAATTACTATTCCCACTCCAGGGAGTGCAACAGTAGGGAAAGTGTTGGATAGCGTAGGGGTAAAATTACTATTCCCACTCCAGAGAGTGCAACAGTAGGGAAAGTGTTGGATAGCGTAGGGGTAAAAATTACTATTCCCACTCCAGAGAGTGCAACAGTAGGGAAAGTGTTGGATAGCGTAGGGGTAAAAATTACTATTCCCACTCCAGAGAGTGCAACAGTAGGGAAAGTGTTGGATAGCGTAGGGGTAGAAATTACTATTCCCACTCCAGTGAGTGCAACAGTAGGGAAAGTGTTGGATAGCGTAGGGGTAAAATTACTATTCCCACTCCAGGGAGTGCAACAGTAGGGAAAGTGTTGGATAGCGTAGGGGTAAAAATTACTATTCCCACTCCAGAGAGTGCAACAGTAGGGAAAGTGTTGGATAGCGTAGGGGTAAAAATTACTATTCCCACTCCAGAGAGTGCAACAGTAGGGGAAGTGTTGGATAGCGTAGAAGTTACAAATAACATACTTATAAATAATTTAATTTTTTAAATAATTAATTAATTATTAAATAACTCTAAACTATTTACCAATACCAATAAATAATTATTAAAAACATAATTACCAATAGAAAATTTATTAACAATAAATTAATAATAAATACCAATAAATAATAATTAATAAATATTAATTACTAAATAATAAATATTGAACAATAAAATATTTTTAATAACAAAAACATATAAATTATTAAAACTTAATTACCAATTAACTAATATTAAACAATTAAATGCTTTTTATACCAAAAATAATAATAATAATTAAACATTAATTATCAATTAATAAATAATTCTTAATATATTGATTAAATTTATCAATAAATAATATTTAATAATATTTATTTACCAATTAATAATAAAACAACAATACATTAATTTTTAGAACCAAAAAATTGTAATGTAAAAAAATTACCTATTAATAATTAATATCCAATAAATTAATTATCTATATTACTTGTCTATGTCATTATGGAACCTGTAACTCTCTGATCCTCATGTAAAGCGCTCTGATACCTCCGGGTCTAGCCAGCGATATGTAAAACTTTGCAAATAATACCACGGTGCCCGAGCAACTTTGGCTGATGCCCGGTGGAGCTGTCATATGCAGCTATAGAGGAGTTTGGCTCTGGTTCACCCCTCAGCCGGCACCTACCCAGCCGGACATCGGACATCGTTTTCCTCGCCTCCCCCTTGTGTTTTCCTACCTGCATTCCCTACCCCAGTTTACCATTCCCCCTCTACCTCTTCACTCCGCATAAGACGTGTGTAAGCGCTAATAATTCTCACATTATTGTGTAATCTCATGTTTTGTCTTTTCTCCTATGTCTATACTTGTCTATGTAATTATGGAACCTGTAACTCACTGATCCTCATGTAAAGCGCTCTGATACCTCCGGGTCTAGCCAGCGCTATATAAAACTTTGCAAATAAATAAAAAAAAAAAAATCAATACCCAAAAATAAATTTAATAATTACTTAATTAGATTTCAATTACTTCCAAAAGAATTCCCCTATAAACGCACAACACACTCCAATGATAAAATAATACACTTAACATAATGATCAATTAATCAATTAATAAAAATTAATAACTAATTAATAATAATTAATTACCAATTAATAATAATTGCACAGCCACCACGTCAATTCAAAGGGGCAGGAATGCACCGTATTTACAAGATACAGTGCACTCCTGTCCTGTCAGCTGGCGCACAGTTAGCAGCCGTGCGCCAACACAGGCACCCTTGCACCATGGTGCAAGAGTGTCTGTGTTGTTGACATGATTGTTTCTGCGCAGGAAACAATCACAGAGCCGTTTTCCTCTTTCTATGTGTGCTGCAGAATCCAGCACATGTGGAAAGAGGAAAAAACTAGAAGAAATGCAGACATTACTCCTCGTAATGCCTGCTCTAGGGAGGCGCAAGGTTTTGGCGCTGCCCCAGGTTTATGAGATATTGCAAATCTGGGGCAGCGTCAAAGTCCATTGGTGTTGGGTGAGAACACCCACAGCAACTCTCATGGAGCGGCTCTTTGACACGGATCACTGACAAAATATCGAAGGTCAAAAAATCGACCTACAAAAATATCGCAACAAAAATATCGATGTCAATAATATCGAAATCCGATCTACAACATGGTAAGTACAAAAATATCTAAAAACCAATATCGATTGTCAAAAATATCGTTATCAAAAATATCGTTGTTTTTTTGTGTTAAAAATAATATGTAAAATAAACTAAATAATACTTATAATTAAAATAAACACAGTTAAAAATATTTTATAATTTTTAAAATTAATAAGTAACATATATAATTAAATAAAACATTAATTAAACATATACATATAATATATAATATATATACTTACTTTATAATAAGTTTCAATAATTATTTTAATAAATTATAAATTATTAAAAAATATTATAAATTACAAATACACCTATACACATAAAACAATAACATAAATAAAAATTAAATAATTATGATAACAAAATAAAAAAATTACATTTACTTTTAATATTTTGCAAATTCATTATATACTATATTAACTAAAATGATACAAAAAATATTAAATAGCGTAGGGAATAAAACTACTATTACAACCCCCAAAAAAACAACAGTAAGATAAATGTTGGATAGCGTAGGGGTAAAAATTACTATTCCAACTCCAGAGAGTGCAACAGTAGGGAAAGTGTTGGATAGCGTAGGGGTAGAAATTACTATTCCCACTCCAGGGAGTGCAACAGTAGGGAAAGTGTTGGATAGCGTAGGGGTAAAAATTACTATTCCCACTCCAGAGAGTGCAACAGTAGGGAAAGTGTTGGATAGCGTAGGGGTAAAAATTACTATTCCCACTCCAGTGTGTGCAACAGTAGGGAAAGTGTTGGATAGCGTAGGGGTAAAATTTACTATTCCCACTCCAGGGAGTGCAACAGTAGGGAAAGTGTTGGATAGCGTAGGGGTAAAAATTACTATTCCCACTCCAGAGAGTGCAACAGTAGGGAAAGTGTTGGATAGCGTAGGGGTAAAAATTACTATTCCCACTCCAGAGAGTGCAACAGTAGGGAAAGTGTTGGATAGCGTAGGGGTAAAAATTACTATTCCCACTCCAGAAAGTGCAACAGTAGGGAAAGTGTTGGATAGCGTAGGGGTAAAAATTACTATTCCCACTCCAGTGAGTGCAACAGTAGGGAAAGTGTTGGATAGCGTAGGGGTAAAATTTACTATTCCCACTCAGGAGTGCAACAGTAGGGAAAGTGTTGGATAGCGTAGGGGTAAAAATTACTATTCCCACTCCAGAGAGTGCAACAGTAGGGAAAGTGTTGGATAGCGTAGGGGTAAAAATTACTATTCCAACCGCAGAGAGTGCAACAGTAGGGGAAGGGTTGGATAGCGTAGAAGTTACAAATAACATACTTATAAATAAATTAATTTTTTAAAATAATTAATTAATTATTAAATAACTCTAAACTATTTACCAATACCAATAAATAATTATTAAAAACATAATTACCAATAGAAAATTTATTAACAATAAATTAATAATAAATACCAATAAATAATAATTAATAAATATTAATGACTAGGGGGCTCATTACGATGGCGGGCGGAAGCACAACCGCCGTGCTGGCGGATGCAAAAACCACCAGTTACCGCCGGCACGCAGCAGTCCACACGCCCGCCCAATTACGATGCGAAAAGTAGGCCAAACACCGCCGGCAAGCCAGCAACACCGTCCGCCATCAAAGTGCGCCCGTACACGTAGCGGCGCAGCTAACTGACACACACCGTCCGACGAAACACGTCCCGCCCGGCGTATAAATTACGATGCCGCAAACAAACGGCTCCCACGGCCAAGAGATACCGTACGACAAACCGAAGCGGTAACACGGACGCCGAGCACGGACAACGAAGAAGCGGCTCCCCCGAGCATGAATCCAGCACTGCAGGCCCTCCCCATGCTCCTGCTGATGCACCACCAAGGACGCAACGTACCGCGGAGACGCAGGTAGGCACACACACAACAAGTGCACGCAAACAGCGCACACAGTGCAAGGGCAGAAAAAGCGGACAACCCCCACCAGCGCGTGTACACTACACATCCACCATTGCATCCACATATGACACACAGGCCAAATCGTAACATCGCGTAACACATGTGTACACACCACCTGGGACTAGGAACCAACCACCCCGTCACGGCCCCAAAGCGGCGATGACGCCGCCACACATGCGCACAACGCAGAGGCCAACCGCAGCGCCATGCATGCGTCGCACACAGACACAGGGACACAACCAAGCAGCACACACATCAGCCCCACCCCGAACGCACATGACACGTGACAGGCCTGCCACAGACATGTCCCCAACGCCCAATTCACGGACAACACCCAACGCCACACAACCGACGCACACATGTCAGTGAAGTCACGCAACAGCAGGACACACCCCAGTGTAACAAACATGGCGTAGCACACAGCGGCGGCAACACCAACTAGGAGAAGCAGGGCCCCTTCGGGAAGAGGAACTCCAGTACCACACTGAAACACCCATACCACCCTGCACATATGAACAAGACATATGAAACGGAACACCAAAGAGCCCGGGGACCGACAACAGGTGGCCCAAGAATAACATTCACACACAAGGCCCAACGCAGAGCGGAAAGGCAGCCTGCCGCCCACAGAAGGGAGAGCAGACAGCACTGAATGACCTTCCATTCCAACTCCGAAACCACAGCCCTACGACAGAAGCCGGTGAATACAGCCATTGTCCAAGAATAGACCAACACAGGCATGCCGAGGAGACCGACCACAGGGCAGATAGCGCATATCACAGAAGCACACAACGGACGGGGAAGAAAGAAGAAAACACTCCCCCATGTCGGCCACATGCAAGTTAATTGGAAGGAGTCACACATCACTGACCTTGAACTGTCTGAGAAGCATGTGGGATGAGGGCCCGTGTCCTCCAAACAAGCCAACAGAACACAAGTCCTGTCTCCCTACGACTACACAGAGCTCACAGCAACCTCAGAGCGTGCACATTGCAGACTGCACACACAGCCGGAGCACGCCACCACAACGCACCGCTGCGAAATGGCAACCGCAACACACCTACCCAACTACGCCGAACAGCTCAAGCTGTACAAAACCAACCTGTTTCATATATTGGGATGCGATCTCCTGTCCCTGCTGAACGTAAGTTACCGACTGACTTACCGCATCACATTGTTCAGCTGCGTCATGCCCGTCTTCTACTGTCGGAGGTGTCCCTACCAGCATCCCGTGGAGATATGCCTCTCCAACCCGGCATGTCTGAAGGCGGACCTGCTACCACTACTCCTCCCTCTGGACGCACACGACAGGGCCTGCTCTGCCTATGGGGGCATGGCGTATGTGGCCAACATCGCACCCGCACTGAAATGGGACCACTGTGCCTCCACACGACGGATCATCGAGAACAGCTACATCGAATGTCACCCAGCATGCCCCATCATGGTCCTCCAAGGGACAACTTACGAACAACATCTTGACAGCCACCATCCGCTACATTGGCTGGCAAACATGTACACCACCAATGACATGGAAGCCCTGCTGGACGGCATCGCATACCTGACAACCTGTAAATTCGTCGGACCACAACGCAGGTTCCCCGATTGACCTATGATGTCCAACCCCGCACCCATGCTTAGCTTCCGCACGGACTGGCCAGTCACCACCACAACAGCTATACCAAACGACCGGCAACTGTAACCACACCATCAACGACATCGCCATGACATCGGATATGACCGGGACATGCACACTGTTCCCCATCACATCCAGGAACACCGCATGCATCGTGGGAGGCAGTGGCATGGGCTCTGTGTATCGCACCCACATGGACGGAACTGCACGAACAACCAGGACACGACATGGATCCAGCGCACATGGACACACACACCGCTCAGTGGACATGAATAGGTCGCCTGGAGTCTGTGGGTGCTGCACCCCTCCACCCCGCCCCGGGAATCCCATACCAGGACCTTTGCATGGACGACAAGTGCATACAACAACAACACGACCCCAGTGACTGTGACATGTCCAGTAACCACCACAGTGCAACAACAAGTGGCACGCCGCTGCATGCACGCAAGCACATGCCCTGATGTCATCTCACATGCACGCGTGCATGAGGAACAACCGCAGCAAACCTGTCACATGGAACTGAGATGGACTGTGCCCATGATGCCAAGCGGTCTGGTAGGCTACATGTATACCGTCTGTGTCAAAGTCCGCAGCTCCGCAGCTATACGTAAATGTACATTAGCACAGCCTTGGCCAAGCAGATGTCACTCTGAAGCCCACATCCCACATGCAACAGCCAATCACATGTAACCCCACACCCTATCCCATTTGCAATCATGCTCAGTATATCCTCAACATGTATTCCGCTGCCAGTAGTGTCCACTATACTGCATCACAGAGGACAGAAGACTCAATATAATGTTTGAAACCAAAACTGTCTCCGCTGACTCATTTCACAAGTACGAATGAGAGAGGATGAGAGTATGTGAAGTACACGGCAGTCGTGACATGACCATGTAGTCCACTGGTATTGGATGTCAACGCAAATGAGTAGCACAACTGTGGAAGACACACATGTGTCGTGTGAAGTCGTATGGACGCAGTGCTCAGGTGGGTGGGTGTGACGGGTAGATGCGCACATGCCAAGTTGGAGCACGCCGTGTTGGGAGGGGTCATGAACAGTACACCACCGCTTCCTGGGCATTATGAGAGGACACCTGTCGGGGGAGTGAACACGTGTGTGCACAGCAGCCGGGCACACGTACAAAGCGGTACCAGGCGCACCTCAGCCCACCCTCTGTGGACAAGCTGGATCCTGTTGTGCGCCCGCCATGCCCCTTGACAAGGCACACACAGCCCCAGTCGACCAGGTGTAACCCCAACATAGTCAATCCGCACAGGGCACGGGATGGCAGTGGAGCATGGTGTGTGAGAGGTCTCCTCGCGCTCCTCCTGGTCATATCACGCAGGCAATAGAACCTCAACGTCTAGCATGGCACAAGTCAAATGGAAGTGTAGGGGGGACGCACCACAGCACGAGCAGCACTGACGTCACGGGAGGTGGCTCGCACCATCCCATCCATTGCCCATCATACCAACCACGCCACATGCCATTGCGACTAAGTGCAAGCGCGTGCGCCACCACCCCGAGCCCTCCCCAGAGAGGCCAAAGAGTGAATGTGTGGGCCATCAGCCACAGACGGACGCGGCCTGGCCGCAAGGGCAGCCACAGCCACTGGGTGTCGCAGGTGGCGGATCCGGAAGGCGAAGACTGTGATGCATAGTCCATGCAGGCCGGGTCTCCATTTGGGGCACCACGCAGGTGGACGGCGTCCCGCCACACATCATACCCTGAGACAGCCCACTCGTGCAACTGGACCCACACATACACTCCTTGCCCTCTCTGGTGCGAGCTTGGGGCTGCCTGTGCAAGCGCTAGCCTCGCAGGTGAGCATGCATATTGGGGGAGCGAGGGGAGGACATGAGGGCTGGGGCGAAGATGACTGTATCACTGTCAGTTAGTACAAGGGATGACCCAGATGTGGAAAGGAAGAGACGTGTCCCGTGTGTACTGCAACTAGTCGCCAATCCAACTACCCCCATGTCCGGAATGTAAGCCCGCACCTAGGCCCGCCCTTCCGCCACATCGAACATACCACCAGCACGACAACCTTCCCATTCGAAACACTGACTGGGGGTGGCGACCAGTGAACAATCATGTGTAGCCTACCCACGCGTACATGTGGGCCCTCCATGATCCATGTCACCTGCGGCAAAGTCATGACATGCGCAATGAGGGAAGTGAGGAGAGCTGTCCGCCCCACGCGCAGAAGGTGCATCAGCTCCACAGACCCAGCAGCGAGTCCAGCAGGGGTCACATGTGCAGGGGCAGCTGTGCCTGGTGTGAAGGCACATGCATATAGACAGCACATCGACCAATGTGTAGTCTGCCCACATCTACAGTCCATCATCATGCGGACATAGGAATTTAACACAGGGCAACACATCTTAGTTGGTGCACCCACCGTGACCAACAATGCGCAATCATCGACGTACCCGGCCTGTGCATGGCCCCCCACCCAACGGAGGCACATCCAGTGCCACCATCCCACACACACAAGCCTTCCACGGAACATGCTGTGTCCAATGGTCAGTACAGAGTCAGCGCCCATCTGGTGGATCCTGAACAGGAGACACATGCACACACATGCCAGCTCCCACTATGTACGTCTGCCACCTGGCACGTGCAATGTAACCTCTCACCTGTGACGTGTGACTGCAAGCACACAGCCGTCTTGGCATGGGGCTGTCAATGTGGACACCTGTCAATGTTTCGGGAGGTGTGATCCGTACAGTGCTGTACATAGGGTGCAGTGCTGACACCTACTACGGTCTCATATCCCCTCGTGCCACAGGTCCCACTTGTTTTGGCCGCTCAGCCTGTGCCCACATCGTCGTCGTCGTGTGCCATACTCATCCAGCCGCGGAAGCAGTTCCATGCTCAGCAGACATTCATGTTGCCGTGGCGTTGCCGCTTGACGGATATGCAGTCAGTCCCCATCAGCACGCCCCGCAAGTCATTGGGGCCTAGATCCCCATGTGCATGCACATGGCAGTGGTTTGTATCACTAGCCATTGCCATTGTTGGGAGACCTGTGTAAGTGTATTGTGGCCGTGCCGTCCCAGCTTGACAGCTGGGCTGTGGCTCATGTGCTTGCTCAGTCATGTCAGTGATGTGTATGCGAAATTGCTATGTGTTGTGTTGCTTTGACATGTGTCCTCTGCCATTGTCCCTAGGCGGAGACCGAACATTGACCGCCCATACCAATTGCTGGCGGACATGGACAATACAGAGGTTATTAGGAAGTTTCGGCTGGACAGGCCAACCCTGCATCGACTGTGTGCCATGTTAGAACCCCATCTCCGTCCCCGCAGGGTGTATCCGACTGCTGTCACCCCCACGGCTAAGGTGATGGCCGCCATGCATTTCTTCGCCACTGGGTCATTCCAGCACACAGTGGGCATTGGAGGAGGGATGTCCCAGCCCATGTTCAGCAAGGTGCTGAGGGATGTACTGGCAGCCATGATGCTGTACCGAAACAGGTACATCCGCTTCCCCAGGGCTCGTGAATTGGCGGCAGTGAAGGGTGCATTCTATGCCCTTGGCAGAATCCCACACGTCGTTGGAGCCATTGACTGCACACATGTCGGCCTTGTTCCACCACAGGCCACTGAGCACCTGTACCGCAACAGGAAGCACACGCACTCCCTGAATGTGCAAGTGGTGTGCCTTGCGGACATGGTGATCACCCACGTGTGTGCAAAGTTCCCAGGCTCGGCCCATGACGCACACATAATGCGCAACAGCATCTTGCCACGACTGATGTCCAATATGCAACAGGATCGTGGCTGTATTGTCGGTGAGTATGTGGAGTGGTGTAGCGTGCTGGTTGTGCGATGCTGTCCCCTGTCCAGTTGGAATAGCAACGGTTCTCTGTGTCCCTCACACCCAGGTGACTCTGCGTACCCGAATGGGGCATGGCTGCTCAGTCCATTGAGGAATCCTCGCACCCCAGCAGACGATCGCTACAATGAGGCACATGGGAGGACCAGACGTGTGGTCGAGCGTACCTTTGGCCTCCTCAAGTCCAGGTTCAGGTGCCTGGACCGCACCGAGGGTGCGCTGGCGTACTCCCCACAGAAGGTGTGCCGGATAGTGGTGGCGTGCTGCATGCTGCACAATCTGGCCATTCGGAAGCAGATCCCTCTCATCGTGGATGACGGAGATCAACCAGGGCCCCAGCCCGCAGACCAGGACAGCTCGAGTGAGGAGGACAGCGGAGAGGAGGAAGCTGGTAATGTGCGGCAGCAGCTCATCGCCCGCTACTTCACTTGACGGTGAGTGTCCATGTACGACGGCTGATGTGGCTGTATCTGTGCAGGTGTGTGTGCTGTGTCAGGGTGGCCGTTTGTTCACTGCGTGCTGTGTGTCAACGCTCCATGGCCAGGGTAGTATGCCACTGTTGGTGGCTGTGGCATTGTGCCCTATTGCTCTGTGCGATGTGTGTACATTGCTTGTAGTTGTTGACATGTACTGTGTGATGGGTGTGTGACACACTCATTGAATGTGCTCCTGTTCTGTCTCCCACCCCTAGGTCCCTACAGGCCCTCCGGATTCCATTGCCATTCCACGCATCAGGTGCCTTTCCGCCCAAGGTGGCCGTTGTATTCCGTACAAATAAAACACAGGGCACAAACAGCAGTTAGTGTAAGAGGTGCATTTATTTCAAACTGTGACATGTGATTGTGTGTAAGGTGATGACAAAAGTGGTGCGTGCAGTGACAATGAGCTGTCGGTCATGGCTGCGTGATGCTCAGGGTGTACCCACTGGTTCTATGTCCATAGTCCAACACACACATGCCATCCAGATGGCTGTGTGGAGTGGGATCGTAGTCCAAGTCAATGCAGTGGGTGGTCAAGGAAGGCTGGCTGGCTGCCTCACTTGCGTTTGGAGCGTGCGAAGTCCTCCCGGGAGATCTGTTTCCACTTCGGACGGCCCCTTCCACGTTTGCGAGGGGGTGCCTGCTTGCGACATGCTGGTGGTTGAGGTGTGCTCACTGGCTGTGGACGCAGGGGAACTGGACACTGCTGCTCGACCCTGCGCCCCGGCAGGTGGTGGCGGAGGGGAGCTGCTGTCCCTGGCTGTGACCTCACCGCCACCACCAGCTGGCCCATGAGGTCCACGAGTTGGCCCATACGGGCGTCCATGGACCTCAGCACCCCCAGCACCTCACGCGTGTCTGTAGCTGACCTGGCCCATTGTCCTTGGGCCTCTTCATAGGCCCCAAGGACTCTGGCCATTTGAGGCAGGGCATGGCTCCCAGGGGAGGCTGGCGTTTCCCTGACCCTGCTCCTCCTACCAGTCCTGCTGCCACCGGCCTGCCCACTAGCCACATTGCTCACCACGGTCCTCGCTGTGGCTCCCAGGGTGGATCCAGTCGGCCGGGCCACCACCTGCGCTGGGGCTGGTGCCAGCGAAGACGTGGTGGTGGTGGCGGCGGTGGTGGTCGGTGCGGCGATGGTGGCGGTTGCGGCAGTGGTAGTGGCCGCAATGACCGTGGGTGTGGCCGCAACGACAGTGGCAGCAGGGGGCTGGGAATGTTCAGCAGCCCTGGATGATGGGTTGGTGGGTAGGAGGGGTCCTGGGAAGCGGCTGGGCCCTGCCACACCAGATGGGCCTGCTTGGTGGTCCGTGTCCGAAGAGGAGGACAGATCCTCCACATCCGTGTGTCCTCGTTGGGGGCTTGTAGGCTGGCTGTGCTGGCTGCTGGCTCCATCCCCAGCATCCAGCAGTTCGTCACCTGTGGAGAGAATGAGATTTGTTATTGTGTTGCACCTGGCGAAGTATGTATTTGTCGTCTGACATTAACAGTTCGTGCAATCTCGTACATGGGTTTCCCGGAGGCGTGTGTGTGGCTGTAGCATTTGTAGTTGTGTGTGCTTGGCAATGGGACTGTGTGCTGTGCACATGTGGCATGGGACGGATTGGCCATGCCGATGGGTGTGTTGCTGTGCCCCTACTTATTGTGACTCTGGTGTATGCGGGCTCCTGGCCCATCCTGGGTCTGGTTTGTACTTTGCTTTTGGTGTTCAGATGGGACGCTTAGGAACGCATATGGCAACATGGGGGCCATGCCCCAGATTCGCATTTGGGAGGGGATATGCTTTTGGGGTTCAAATGGAACGCTTAGGAACGCATATGGCAACATGGGGGCCATGCCCCAGATTCGCATTTGGGAGGGGATATGCTTTTGGGGTACATGCTGTGAGCCATGGGTGCCGAACGTGACATGTGTTGTGGCAGCATGACAGTGCATGGTTTGAGGTGTGTGCATGCTTGACATGGCCTGCATATTTGCTGTCTGTTGTGATTACTGGACATGGCATTGGACGCATCGTTATGAGTGAGTGATGGTTGTGTGCCAGCCAACGTATTGCAGTTGTCCCATCTCCTTGGTGTGCGTGCTGCCCTGTGCCATGTGCATCACTGCAGTGCTCGGGGGGTGTGGCCCATGTTGTGTGTTGTTGCTCACAGTGTGTCGTGCGCTTCATTGACTTCTGGCACATGGTTGGTCATGGGCATGTATCTTAGCGTGACTGCTGTATGTGTGGCAGCTGTGCGGATGACATGCCTTTCATGAGACTGGGGCTGACGGATGGGATGGATGGTATGTTGTATGTGCATGGTGTGTCTGTGTGTTTGATGGGTTCAGTGGTGTTCGTGTGCATTTATGTTGTTCCGCTCTGTTGCGTCTAGTGTTGTTTGTCTTACATAGGCGTAGTTGTGGGGTGTGTGGTTGACAGGCAGTAGGGGCTACATGGACAGGACTTCAATGGTGTTTCGGTTGTGTGTGATGAGTTGCACAGTGGCTGCCGTGTGGTACTAGATTCAGTGTGGCTTGTGCATGCAGATGTGGCTCCTTGGGTGTTGCTATGTCTGTGATGGGTCATGTGGGGTGTGAGTCTGTTGTTCATGTCCGTGTGCACATTGTTCACTTGTTCGTGACGGTGGGCGGTGCTGCGTGTTCGTCTGCTACGTGACATGTCCCATGTGTTGGTCGTGTTCCGGTCCTCATGCCTCCAGTAATCCAGCCCTGTCCAGTTTCCCACCTGCAAGTTGTTCGTGCGTGCACTGTACTGGATGCCACATGGCTCTAAGCGGGGGGTGCTCCATGTTGCAGGTCTGTGGGGGTGGGGGGTGTTGTGGGTCGTGGGGGTGGCTGGACACCCACTGACACCGATTGCTGTGGACCGTGATGTCTGCCTTTCGGCTGTCGTTGTGCACTGCGGTGGCTGACACGTGGCTGTGGGGTGTGGGGGATGCTCCTCCTTGCTGTGCTGTGGGACTAGGGGCCTGGTGTGTGTTGTACTTGGGCTGTCCACCGTCCCACCCACTGCACTTTGTGTTCCTGCCACTTACCTGTTACTTGTCGGTTAGTGCAGCTGTGGCGGACACATGGGTGTGGTGGGTGCTCGTTGTGGCGCTTCTGGCATATTTGGGGACCTGTTGGTGGTTACGTGGCTGGCTGAGTGTACACATGTCCCCACGTATCTTACAGTTGTTCGGTTTGGGCTGTGTGTGGTGGTGTCTGTTGCATGTGTGTGTGATGTGTTGTGTATTGTGTGCTGGACATGGGGGTGTTTGTCCCTGGGAGCTGTGGCATGGTGGTAGTGCATGTGAGTACATAGCGGTGTGCTGGTATACATTAGTTTGTACTTACCAGCCTCCACTCCCCCTGCTAATCCGGCGAGGATCTCCGGATGTATTATGACTCGCACCTTCTCCTCCCACGCTTTGAAGGTCTTGAAGAGCGCGGGATTCCCTCCGCCAGTGACGGCAGCCAGCTCTCTGTTTTGCCCTCCTTCTTCTTGACCAGGCTCTTGACGTCATTCCAACGTTTGTTTATTTCTCCTCTGTTCCTGGGCAGGGTCCCGACTGCATTGACCTGGTCTACGATCCGGTTCCACATTCTGTTTCTGGTGGCTAGTGGTGTGTGCTGGACCATGTTCCCATAGATTTGTGGGTGCACCTTGATGATCTCGTCGACCATGACCGTCAGCTCAATGGGCGTGAACTTGGGCATTCTTTGTGGTGCCATGGTGTTTGTGGTGCTGGTGCGGTGTGTGTTGTGTAATGTGCAGGGGGTTTGTGGTGCAGGTGTTTGGTGGTGGTGGTGGTGGTGGTGGTGGTTGTGATGTGTGCGTTTCTGTGGTGTGCTGCTGTCCTTGCTGTGTCACTGTGTCCTCTCCTCTCCTCTCTGGTTTGCAATGTTGCAAGGGGTTGTGGTCTGTGGGAGTGCTGCTTTTGTACTTACCTATGTGGGTGTGTCCTCATGGTCTGTTGTTTTCAGGTGTGTTGTGTCTGGGGTTCTGGCCTTTGTAGTTTTTGTTTGTCCGGGGGGGTGTTTTCGGGATGTGTACTGTGCATGTGTATTTGTGCGTGCCTTGCTGTGTGGACTTGTTGGCCATGTTGTGTGCTATTGGTTTTGTGAGCGGATGGTTTCTGTGCAGGGACGTGGGCGCCATGGCTTCTGCCGTGTCGATTCTCATCGGCGTTGTTTGCGCTGGCGGGCGGTATATTTGTAGTTTTCCCGCGCTCATGGCGGTGCGATCGTAATTTCACGTGCGGTGTGTCGGCCGTGAGGGCGGGCGGTTTTGTGTTGTCGTGCGTGTTTCCGTCCGTGGCGGGCGGTTTGACTCCGACTCGGACGATGGCGGGCGGTATCTTGTGTGATTTTTCCGCCGATGGCGGTTTCGGTTTGTGTAATCGTAATGGCGTGGTCGGTGTTCAGACGGTGTGTGCGGGCGGATTTTTGCCGCTTCCATGCCTGGCGGATTTTTTTACGCCGGGTATCGTAATGGGCCCCTAAATAATAAATATTGAACAATAAAATATTTTTAATAACAAAAAACATATAAATTATTAAAACTTAGGTGTCCATTACGATACCGGGCGGTAAAAAATCCGCCATCTACCATAGCGGTAGAAATCCGCCCACCCACACCGTCTGAATACCGACCGAGCAATTACGATGGCACGAGCCGCAAACCGCCGGCGGCGGAAAATACACAAAAAATACCGCCCGCCCATGTCCGAATCCAAGTCCATCCGCCCGCCACGGACGGAAATACGCACGACAACCCAAAACCGCCCGCCCTGACGACCGAGATACCGGCCGTGAAATTAGGATCGCACCGACATGAGCGCGGTAAATCCACAAATACACCGCCCGCCAGCGCAAACAACAGTGACGGAAATGGACACGGCGGAAGCTCAGGCGGCCACGTCCCTACACAGAAATCATCCGCGGACAAAAACAAACACACACAACATGGCCAACAAGTCCACACAGCAACCCACGCACAAATACCCAAACACAGTACACATCCCGAAAACACATCCCCCTGGACAAACAAATAAACTACAAATCCCAGAACACCAGCCACAACACACCTGAAAACAACAGACCATCATGACACACCCACATAGGTAAGTACAAAAGCAGCTCCTTCACAGACCACAATCCCTTGCAACACTACAAACTGAGGACGAAAGCACAGAACACAGCGAGTCAGAAAGGACAGCAGCACACCACAGACACGCACCCATCACACCCATCACCACCACCACCAAACACCTGACCCACAAACCCCCTGCACATCACACACCACACACCGCACCAGCACCACAAACACCAAAACACACACCATGGCATCACACAGAATGCCCAAGTTCACTTCCACTGAGCTGACGGTCATGGTCGACGAGATCGTCAAGGTGCACCCACAAATCTATGGCAACCAGGTCCAACAGACACCACTATCCACCAGAAACCGGTTGTGGAGCAGGATCGTAGACAAGGTCAAGTGCCACGCAACAGAGGCGAAATCAACAAAAGGTGGAACGACCTGAAAAGCGTGGTCAAGAAGAAGGAGGCCAAAAATCAGCAGCTGGCTGCCAGGACTGGCGGAGGTAATCCTGCGCTATTCAAGACCTTCAAGGCGTGGGAGGAGAAGGTGCGAGTCATAATACATCCGGAGATCCTCACCGGATTACCAGGGGGAGTTGAGGCTGGTAAGTACAAACAAACGTATACCAGCACACCGCTATGTACTCACATGCACAACCACTATGCCATACCTCCGAGGGACAAACACCCCCATGTCCAGTACACAATACACAAGACATCACTCACTCATGCAACAGACACTCACACACACAGCCCAAACCTACCAACTGACATAACCATGGGGGCATGTGTACAGTCAGCCAGCACCGCAACTCCCACCAGGTCCCCTCGTACTCCAGAAGCGCCAGAAGGAGCACTCCCCACACCCATGTGTCAGCCATAGCTGCACTAACCGACAAGTAACAGGTAAGGAGCCGCAACACAAAGGCAGTGGGTCGGAGGGGGACAGCTGAAGTACAACAGCCACCAGGCCCCCAGTCCCACAGCGCAGCAAGGTGGAGCACCCCCACACCCATGCGTCAGCCACTGCAGTGCACACCTGCATCCGACAGGTAGACATCTCACCCCACATGCAGGGGTTCCTGTGGGTGTCAGGCCATCACAACAACTCACAACACCGCCCCCACTCCCACAGACCAGCAACATGGAGCACCCCTCCCGCCCATAACCATGTGGCATCCATTGCATTGCGCACTCAAAAACAACCTGTAGGTGGGAGACAGTACAGGGCGGGGTGTCTGTAGGCATGAGGACAGTATTACGACTGACACATGTGACATGTCACGTAGCAGAGGAACACGCAGCACTGCTCCCTGTCACAATCATGTGACCAATGTGCACACGGACATGTATCACAGAGTCATACCCCACATGACCCATCACAGATACAGCAACACCTAAGGAGCCACGTCTGCATGCACAAGTCCCACTGGAGTACAGACCCACACGGCAGGCACTGTGCCACCCATCACACACATCAGCAACACCATCGAAGTCTTGTCCATGTAGTCCTCACTGCCTGTCACCCACACATCTTACAACAACGCCCATGTAAGACAAACCTTACTAGAAGTAACAGCGTGGAACCACAATATTGCACACAAACACCACTGGACCCATGAAACACACAGGCACACAATGCACATTCAACATATCATCCATCTCATCTGTCAGCCCCAGTGTCATGGAAGGTATGTCATCCGAACAGCTGGCCCTCATACAGCAGTCATGCAGAGATACCTGCCCATGACAAATCATGTGCCTGCAGTGACTGAAGCGCACGTCACACTGAGAGTAACAACACACATAATATAGTCAACACCCCAAGAGCACTGCATTGATGCACATGTCCGAGGGCAGCACGCACACCAAGGGTTTTGCCCCTCTGCAATACGTCGTGTGGCACACAACAAGCACGAACTCACAACAATGCCACCAATGTAATGTCCACAAATGATGACAGTCAGCAGATATGCCGGATATGTTAGACAGATACACACCTTTGTCTATGCACTGTCATGTTGCCAGAACACATGTCACGTTCTGCACCCATGACTCACAGTATGTACCCCAAAACCATATTTCAACCCAAAAGCGTTGAGGGGGCTGTACCCCCTTTAGCCATCTGCGTTTCTAAGCATTCCATTTGAACCCCTAAACCATATTTCACCTCAAAAGCGTTGAGGGGGCTGTACCCCCTTTAGCCATCTGCGTTTCTAAGCGTTCCATTTGAACCCCTAAACCATATTTCACCTCAAAAGCGTTGAGGGGCTGTACCCCCTTTAGCCATCTGCGTTTCTAAGCGTTCCATTTGAACCCCAAAACCATAGTTCAACCCACCATCGTCGATGGGTCTGGAGCCCGCATACACCCGAGCCACAAAATGTAGGAGCATAGCAACACACACCCATCGGCATTGCTAATCCGTCCCATGCCACATGTCCACATCACACAGTACCATTGCCTAGCCCACGCATACACACATCGTACATCCACACACACGCCCCTGGGAAACCTGTGCACGACAGTGCACGAACTGTGAATGTCAGACAACCAATACATACTTTGCTAGGTGCAACACAATGACCTATCACATTCTCCCCACAGGTGCCGAACAGCTGGATGCTGGAGAGGGAGACAGCAGCCAGCACAGCCAGCCCGCAAGCCCCCGACCCGGACTCACGGATGTAGAAGACCTGGACACCTCTTCGGACGAGGACCACCCACCAGGCCCGTCTGGAGTGGCAAGGCCCAACCGCTCCCCAGGGCCCCTCCTACCCACCAACACATCACCCAGGGCTGATGACCAGTCACAGACCCCTGCTGCCACGGTCGTTGCGGCCACCACCACCGCCGCAACAACCACCACCACCACCACCACGCCATCCCTGGCCACAGCACCTGCGCAAGGGGTGGCACGCCCGTCGTGCTCGACCCTGGGAGCCAGACAGAGGACCGTGGTGACCAATGTGGCGAGTGGGCCGGTCGGTGGCAGCAGTACCGGTGGGAGGAGCAGGGTCAGGCCAACGCCATCTGAGCTTGGGAGCCAAGCCCTGCCGCAAATCTCAAGAGTCCTTGGGGCCTATGAAGAGGCCCAAGGACAATGGGCCAGGTCGGCTGCCGACACGCGGGAGGTCCTTGGGGTGTTGAGGTCCATGGACGCCCATATGGGCCAATTCGTGACCCGTATGGACCGACTTGTGGACCTCATGGGCCAGCTGGTGGTGGGGGGGTGGGCCCAAGCAAGGCCAGCCACACCACCGCGCCACCACGTGCTGTGGCGCAGGCTCGTGCAACATCTAGTTCCCCTGCGTCCACAGCGAGTGAGCAGTCCTCAGCCACCACCAGCAGCCCACCAACACAACCCCCCCCTACCAAACGTGGAAGGGGCCGTCCGAAGAGGAAACAGGTGTCCAGAGAGGACTTCGCACGCACCAAACGCCAGTGAGTCAGCCAGCCACCCTGACCACCTACTGCACTGACTTGGACTACGATCCTACCCCACACTGCCATGTGAATGGCATGTGTCTGTTGGACTGTGGACATAGAACTTCATGGGTACACCTTGACCATCACGCAGCCATGGCCGTCAAATCATTGTCACAGCATGCACCACTTTTGTCATCACCTTGCACACAATCACATGTCACCGCTGTAAATAAATACACCTTGATCACAATCTGCATTATGTGTCCTGGGTTTATTCAACGATGTGCAATCGCCACCATGAGCAGAAATGCATCTGCTGTGTGGTATGTCGATGGGACAGGAGAGGCTGTAGGGACCTAGTGGTGAAAAACAGAACAAGAGTACAGTCAATGAGTGTGTCACACACTCATCACACAGTACTTGTCACAAACTACAAGCAATGTACACACATCTCACACAGCAACAGGGCACAATGCAACAGCCACTGTCAGTGGCATACTAACCTGGACATGGACCATTGACACACAGCACTCAGCGTCAAGTGAAGTAGCGGGCGATGAGCTGCTGACGCACATTCACAGCTCCCTCCTCCCCACTGTTCTCTTCACTCGACCCGTCCTGGTCTGCAGGCTGGGGCCCTGGTTGATCTCCGTCATCCACAATTAGGGGGATCTGCTTGCGAATAGCCAGATTGTGCAGCATGCCACTACTATCTGGCACACCTTCTGTGTGGAGTTCGCCAGTGCGCCCCCTGTGCGGTCCAGGCATCTGAACCTGGACTTGAGGAGGCCAAAGGTCCGCTCAACCACACGTCTGGTCCTCCCATGTGCCTCATTGTAGCGGACATCAGCTGGGGTACGAGGATGTCGTAATGGGCTGAGCAGCCAGGGCCCATTCGGGTAAGCAGAGTCACCTGGGTGTGAGGGACACAGAGAATCGTTGCAATTCCAACTGGACACAATACAGCATCGCACAGCCAGCACGCTACACTACTCCACATACTCACCAACAATCCAAGCACGGTCCCGTTGCAGATTGGTCATCAGACCTGGTAGGATGCTGTTGCGCATGATGTGCGCGTCATGTGCCGATCCTGGAAACTTCGCACACACGTGTGAAATGACCATGTCCGCAAGGCACACCACTTGCACATTCAGGGAGTGGGTGTGCTTCCTATTGCGGTAGAGGTGCTCAGTGGCCTGTGGTGCAACAAGGCCAACATGGGTGCAATCTATTGCACCAACAACGTGGGGGATCCGTCCAAGGGCATAGAAATCACCCTTCACTGCCGCCAATTCACGAGCCCTGGGGAATCGTATGTACCTGTTCCTGTACAGCATCATAGCTGACAGTACATCCCTCAGCACCATGCAGAACATGGGCTGGGACATCCCACCTCCACTGCCCACTGTGTGTTGGAATGACCCACTGGCGAAGAAATGCAGTGCAGCCATCACCTTAGCTGTGGTGGTAAATGCAGTAGGATACACCCTGCGAGGACGGAGGTGGGGTTCCAACAAGGCACATAGGCGATGCAGGGTGGGTCGGTCCAGACGGAACTTCCGGATCACCTCCACATCCTCCATGGCCGACAGCAATTGGTAGGGGCGATGTATGTTTGGCCTCCTCCTAGGAAAGATGGAAGTGGACACATGTCAAAGCAACACGCCACAGGGCATTTACTCATACACAAATCAGAACTGACTGACCAAGCAATTGAATCACAGAACAGCTGACAAGTAGGGACAGCACAGCCACAATACACATACACAGGTCCCCTACCAATAGCAATGGGCAGTGACACACACCATTGCCATGAGCATGCACATGGGGAGTTAGGCCTTAACAACTTGTAAGGCATGCTGATGGAAACAGACTGCATATTCGGAAAGCTGCAACACCACGGCAACATGACTACCTGCTGTGCATCACACTGCTTCCGAGGCTGGGTGTGTAGGGCACACACCAACAACGCTATAGACACAGGCTGAGCGGCCAAAACAAGTGGGACCTGTGGCACGAGGGGATATGAGACAGTCATTGATGTCCCTACTGCACCCTATGTACAGCACTGTACGGATCACACCTCCAGAAACATTGACAGGTGTACACATTGACAGCTCCATGCCAACACAGCTGTGTGATTGCAAATACACATCACAAGTGACACGTAACGTCGCACGTGCCAAGTGGCAGATGTACATAGTGAAAGATGGCATGTGTGTGCATATGCATATCCCATGCTCCCATGCCAATGTGTACATGATGATATGCCAACAGACATGTGGAGGCTGGCCACTGGCCGTCCCTGCCTATGCACACAGCATGTTGTGGCCCCGTCCATTGTGGACCTGCACCCACACACAAATCATGGCCACACCTGCAGATGCATTGCGCACATTAAACTGTGTGGTGCACATGGCATCAGCGGACTGTACCCGCCATGGGCCAGGCCCTTACGGCCAACTCCAATGACCCTCGCGGTTGCACCCTGCATGTTCCACCATGGAGGTAAGCGTCCCGGGCCAGCTGGGAGCAGGCCATCGTCTGCAATTGAAGCTGGCAGACATGGTACACAAATTGCAGCAGCTTGGACCCACTGAAACTGCCCCAGGGGGCTATGTGAGTGTGTGAGTGATGCCGGCATTACCACAGCTACCTGGGACTGCAGCCTGGCACCCCTCAACAACACCTGCTGCTGCCACCTCTCCACCTACACGTGGATGACGCTGAGGATATGTCCAGGTACACTCACCAGCGAGGAGCTGGAGATCCTGGATTCCGAGCTCCACGCACACTGCACATGGCTATTCCTTGCGAAAGTTGTGTGAGAGAGACAACTGCAGTGTGTGTGGGAGTGCATGTGGGGGTCACACATGTCGTTGATCTGCAGCACTATGAGTCAGAGCCTGTGGTGTTCAAACATGCACTGCTCACCATGCTGACTGCAGGTGGCAGTGGTATGTGAGCTCTCGGGCGCTTTGACATGTCTGTCCCTCCCGAGTGGTGGTACATGGCAACTTCATGTCAGACATCCAGTGACACAAACAATTGGCAATGCAGGTCTCAGTGCACTTGTTGCTTGTGTGCATGTCAGGCTGGGGCCATGCTGCCCTTCTCAGTCCCAGCAGGCCTGGCCATGCACTTTGACTGCACAATGCCAGAGGGTGACAACACAGAATGACTAGTGGGTTACATGTGTCACCTGTTCAGCACTCTCCGGATGAGCGCAAACTCAGCCCTGTACATTGGTCACACCATGCCTCGTGAAAGGGATGTGTGTGTGAGATAGTGCCACTGAATGTGACCACCGTTGCGGGGTGGGCCATGCGCAGGGCGAGTACGTTGGTTGTTGCGCAGTGTTGGTCACAGTGGGTACACCAACACAGATGTGTTGCCTTGTGAACTTTTGCTAGGTCCGCCTGACAATGGACAGTAGATGTGGGCAGACTACACATTGGTCGATGTGCTGTCTATATGCATGTGCCTTCACACCAGGCACAGCTGCCCCTGCACATGTGACCCCTGCTGCCCTCAGTGCTGGGTCTGTTGAGCTGATGCGCCATCTGTGCGTGGGGCAGACAGCTCTCCTCACTTCCGTCATTGCCCATGACATCACTTTGCCGCAGGTGACATGGATCATGGAGGGCCCACATGTACGCGTGGGTGGACTACACAAGACTGTCCAATGGTTATCACCCCCAGTCAGTGCTTCGAATGGGAAGGATGTGGTGCTGGTACTCATTTCAATGTGTAGAGTGGGCGGGGCTAGGTGCGGGGCTACATGCAAGACATGGGAAGTTCATCGGCTTATCTACTAGTTGCAATACACACGAGACACGTCTTTTCATGACCACATCAGGGTCATTCCTTGAACTGACTGGAAATCAAACAGTCATATTTTACCCTGTCCTCATGGCCTCCCCTCGCTCACCAATATATGTGTTAGCACCTGGGAAGCCAGCGCATGCACAAGCAGCTCCAAGCTCGCCCCAGAGAGGCCAAGGAGTGTATGTGTGGGTCCAGTTGAACAAGTGGTCTGTCTCGCAGCATAATAAGTGGCGGGACGCCGTCCACCTGCGTGGTGCCCCGACTCGACACCCGGGCAACATTGACAATGCATGCAAGGCTCCGCAGTCCGGATACACCACCTGCAACACACAGAGGCTGTAGCTGCCCTAGCGGCCCAGGCCGCGTCAAACTGGAGCTCATGGACCCACACATTCACTCTTTGGCCTCTCGGGGGCGAGCTTGGAGCTGCTTCTGCACGCGCTGGCTTCTCTGTTGCAATGGCATGTAACATGTGTGGGGATATAGGCAATGAGTGAGATGGTGCGAGCCACCTTCCGTGACGTCACTCCTGCTCGTGATGTGTGCGTCCCCCCACTACTTCCATTAGACTTGTGCCATACTACTAATTGAGGATGTGTTGCCTGCGTGATGTGTCCAGGAGGAGCGCGCCATGACATCTCACCCACCATGCTCCACTGCCATCCCGTGCCCTGGATTGCCTGTGCAGGTGGACAATGTTGGGGATACACCTGGTCGACAGGGGATGTGAGTGCCTTGGCAAGGGCCTGGTGGACGCACAGCAGTATCCAGCATGTCCACGGAGGGTGGGCTGACGTCTACACCTGATGCAGCATTGATCGTGTGCCCGCCTGTTGTGCACACACGAGTTCACATTCATCCCCAGACAGGTGGTCTTTACAAATCCCAGGAGAGCAGCAATGTACTGTTCCGGAATCCTCCCAACACAGCGTGTTTCAACATTGCATGTGCGCACCTACCCGTCACACCCACCCACCTGAGCCAAGCGTAACTCCCGCTTCACATGACACATGTGTGTCTTCCACAGTTGTGATTCTCATTTGCGTTGACATCCAATGACAGTGGACTACATGGTCATCTCACGACTGCCGTGTACTTCACACACTCTCATCCTCTCTCATTCGTACTCGTGGAATGAATAAGCAGAGACACATATTTACTTCAAGCCATGTATTAGGACTTATGTCCTCTGTGATGCAGTATAGTGGACACTACTGGCAGCGAAATGCATGTGGAGGATATACTCAGCATGATTACACATAGCATAGGGTGTAGGGGTACATGTCATCAGTTGTTGACTGTGGGATGTGTGCTTCAGAGTTACAACTGCTTAGCCGTTGCTGTGCTAATGTACATTTGCTAATTACTGTGGAGCTGCTAACTTTGACACAGACAGTATACATTTCGCCTACCAGACCGCTTGACATCATGGGCACAGTACATCTCAGTTCCATGTTACAGGTTTGCTGCTATGGTTACTCATACACACGTGCGTGGAGGTGACATCAGGGCATGGGCTTACGTGCATGCAACGGCGTCCCAATTGTTGTTGCAATGTGGTGGCTACTGGACATGACACAGTCACTGGGGTCATGTTGTTGGGGGATGCACTTGTTGTCCATGCAAAAGTCCTGGCACGGAAGTTCAGAGGGAGGTGAGGTGACAGCTCTCACATACTACAGCCGAACGATTACTGTCCACTGACCGGTGCATATGTTCATGGGCGCAGGATACATATTATGGCATAGATGTACGTGCAGTTATGTCCATGTGGTTGCCATACACGAATCCCATGCCTCTGCCTCCCCCTGTTCATGCAGAGTTACTGGATGTGATGAGGTACAGAGTGCATGTCACGAAAATATCCGATGTCATGGCAGTGTAGTTGATGGTGTGGTGTTAGTTGCAGGTTGTGTGGTATAGTTGTTGTACTGGTAACTGCTCAGTCCGTGCGGATGCCAGGCATGGGTACGGTGTGGGACATCATTGTTCAATTGGGGGGGTTGCGTCGGGGCCCGACGAATTGACAGGTTGTCAGGAATGCGATACCTTCCAGCAGGGCTTCCATGGCATTGGTGGTAAACATGGATGCCATCCAATGTAGCGGATGGTGGCTGTCAAGGTGTTGGTCGTAAGTTGTCAATTGTAGGAGCATGATGGGACATGTTGGATGACATTCGATGAAACTGTGATCCAGAATCCGTCGTGTGGAGGCACAGTGGTCCCATTGCAGTGTGGGTCCGATTGCAGCCACATACGCCATGCCCCCATAGGCTGAACAGACCCTGTCGTGGACATCCAGGGGGTTGAACAGTTGTACCAGGTCCGCCATTGGACATGCAGGGTTGGAGAGACATAAATCCACAGGATAGTGGAAAGGACACCTCCGACAGTAGAAGACGGGGATGACGCAGCTGAACAATGCGATGCGGTAAGTTAGTCGGTAACTTACGTTCAGCAAGGCCAGATTTTCACATCCCAATATCTGTATCAGGTAATGTTTGTACAGCTTCATCTGTCCGGCGTAGTTGGGTAGGTGTGGTGCAAGTGCCATTTTGCTGAAGGGCGATGTGATGGCGTGCTCCGGCTGTCTGTACAGTCTGCAGAGTGCAACCTCCGACGTTGCTGGGAATTCTGTTATGGTCGTAGGGTGGCAGGGCCTGGGTTATCGTAGCTTGTGCGAAGGACACGGGCCCTCATCCCACATGCTTCTATGAATGGTCAAGGTCAGTGGTGTCTGACTCCTTCCCGATAACTTGCATGTGAACCACATGGGGGCGTGGTATCATTTCTTTTTTCCCTTCGGAATGTTCTTTCGTGTTATGCGCTATCTGCTCAGTGGACGGTTCCCTCTGCATGCCTGTGTTGTGCTTTTTTTGGAATAATGACTGTGTTGTCCTGCTTGAATAGTTGAGCTGTGGTTTCGGTGTGGGTATGGAAGGCCATTCAGTGCTATCTCCTCTTCCGTGTGTGGGCGGCACGCTGCGTTTCCGCTATACGTTGGGCCTTGTGTGTGGGTGTTGTAATTGGAGCCACCTGTTGTCGGTCCCCCGGGATCTTTGATGTTACGTATTGCATGTCTTGGTATTGGGTGCAGGGTGGTATCGGTGTTTCTCTGTGGTACTGGCGTACCTTTTTCCGACGGGGTCCATATTCTGCTGGGTGATGTTGCCGCCGCTGTGTGCTTTGCCATGTTTTGCACACAGGGGTGTGTCCTAACATGGCGTGACATCACTGACATGTTCGGGTCAGTTGTGTGACGTCAGGTTGGCAACAGTGAATTGCCGGTTGGCGACATGACTGTGGCAGGACTGTCACGTGACATGTGCGTTCTGGGTGGGGCTGGTGTGTGTGGTGTTTGGTTGTGACCCTGTGTTGTTTGTGTGCGGCGCATACTTGGCGCTGCCGTTGGCCTATGCGTTGTGCGCATGTGTGGCTGCGTCGTCGACGCTGCGCTGCGGGGCCGTGACGGGGACGTTAGTTCCTGGTCCCAGGTGGTGTGTCCCCGGTTGTTGCGAGTTGTTACAATTTGCCCGATGTGACATTTGTGGGTGCAGTGGTGGATGTGTCGCGTCCACGCAGGGGTGTCGGGGGGGGCCATGTACAGTTTTACCGCACTTGCACTGTGTGAGGTGTTTGCGTGCCCTTGTTCTGTGTCTGCCTACCTGCGTCTCCGCGGTGCGTTGACTCCTAGGTTCTGCATCAGGTAGAGCATGGGGAGGGCCTGCAGTGCTGGATTCATGCTCGGGTGGTCCGCCTCTTTGGTATCCGTACTGTGCGGTCGGGTTTCCGCCTTGCTTTCACGTGCGGTGTCTCTTAGCCGGGGGAGCTGTTTGGTTGTGGCATCGTAATTTGTACGCCGGGCGGTACGTGATTCCGTCGGGCGGTGTGTCTCCATTGTGCCGCGCCGCTACGTGAATGGGCGCACTTTGATGGCGGGCGGCGTCGCTGGCTTACGGGCGGTGGTTGGCTGACTTTTCACATCCTAATTGGGCGGGCGTGTGGGCTGCGGCGGGCGGACGGTAACTGGTGGTTTTTCCATCCGCCAGCACGGCGGTGGTGCTTCCGCCCGCCATCCTAATGGGCCCCTATATTACCAATTAACTAATATTAAACAATTAAATGCTTTTTTATACCAATAATAATAATAAACATGAATTATCAATTAATAAATAATTCTTAATATATTGATTAAATTTATCAATAAATAATATTTAATAATATTTATTTACCAATTAATAATAAAACAACAATAAATTAATTTTTAGAACCAAAAATTGTAATGTAAAAAAATTACCTATTAATAATTAATATCCAATGAATTAATTATCAATACCCAAAAATAAATTTAATAATTACTTAATTAGATTTCAATTACTTCCAAAAGTATTCCCCTATAAACGCACAACACACTCCAATGATAAAATAATACACTTAACATAATGATCAATTAATCAATTAATAAAAATTAATAACTAATTAATAATAATTAATTACCAATTAATAATAATTGATTACCAATTATCAATTAATTAACAATAATATAATTATCAATACCAATTAATTAAAATAAATTATAAGTTAATTACATTTAAATTACATGATGATCAATTAATGAATTAATAAAAATTAATCACCAATTAATAAAAATTAATTACCAATTATTAATTAATTAACAATTATATAATTATCAATAACAATTAATTAAAATAAATTATAACTTAATTACAATTAAATTACTTCCCACCCTATTCCCCTATAAACCCACAACCCGCTACAGAACTTAAACGCAAAAAATAATTAAAATTAATTTAGTATAATTAAATTACTTACCACCCTATTCCCCTATAAACCCACAACCTGCTACACTGCAAAAAAAAAATTAACTTAAAAAAAAAATGTATTAACATATAAAAATTGTATACATATATTTTTAAACAAGTAGAACACTTAACAAAAACACATATAACACATACATATTAAAAACATAACAAAATACATAACAATAATACAAATATCGATATTAGTAACATCGATATTAAAAAATTCGATATTACTTACCTTAGGGTCGATATTCTGTCCATCGATATTCTGTCCCTTCGATATTCTGTCCCTTCGATATTTTAACTTCGATATTTTTGTATATCGATATATTATTTTCGATATTTTGTCTGCTCACCCTTTGACACAGAGTAAAGCAAGGCAACGACTTGCGCTGCTTTGCCCTACTCCATATCTACAAGGCCATAAAAAGCCACGCAGGGTGGCTTTACGTGGTCTTGTAGATATGGCTAAGCCCAGAGCGCCACTGGAACGTCACAAAAAGTGCTGTTCCGGCTGCGCACAGGGCTTGTTAATAAGCCCCCTGATTTTTAAACCTGGCTTCTGAAATTGCTCACATTTTGTGATCCAAGTAAAATATTTTAATTTCTGCAGTTTTCTTATTTTCCGAAACTGTGTTTTCCTTCTGAATTTAACGATATTGCGCGTTTTTAATATGAATTGCATTCAGTAAGAAGTGCCAAACCACCAACAAACAATAAGACTAGGCATAAACAAAAAGCAGGAAGAGCCATTGGCACCAGATTGCAAGATAGTTCTATGAAAGTGGCCTTATTGTGATGGAAAAGTGCGCTCCCACTAACAAAATTTAAATTTGCATTGGGCTTCGAAAATCTGTACACCAGAGTTGAAAGTGGGAAAGAGTAATGTTCAGTGCTAAGAAGACTTTAACTTGAATTAAGCCCATGACACCATCTTTTCTGTGGTCTAATGTTACTAAGAAGCCATTTAACTCTCGATATGGTCAATGAAAAACATGCTGTCAATAACACAATTATACAGTACTGCTAGTGCCAAATGCTACTACATTTCTGTGCACATACCATGATAGTGGCCACTGCTACCCACCCTTCCCCCTAAGTACGATCCAGTCTAGGTTTTATTTCTACAACAACTTTATTGACTGCTTTTAGATTGATTCCATGTATTTATGTGGCTGCCTAAGAGCACCTACTTTACCTGATTAGGGAGGACAAGATTAAGAAGCACATCTCCTGGTTCCACACTTTCCTGCTAGCCCACTAGATCACAACAGGAGTGGTAGTGATTCTGCTGGAAAGGGTATGGGGTTCTCTTCCCAGGGAAAGGTCACTGTATTGTGGGCCTTGCTCATATTTAGAATTAATTGTTTATTTCCAGCATATTTAGATAAAGTGAGGATTAGACATTAAGGGGCCGATTCCGATTCGGGCCGGAAATCTCTCCGACCGAGCCGGACCCGGAGAGATATCCGACCGAATCGGACCCGTGCAGCCCGACCGAACGAGAACGATGCGCACGTATGCCATCGGACTCGAGTCGGTCGGACTCCCATTGAAGTCAATGGGAGCCTGTCGTACAACGCGTACGCGGGCTCCCATTGACTCAATGGGTGCGATCGCGGACAAGTGCGCCCCCTACAGCGTGTACGCGGCGAAGCGATTCGCGCCGTACACGCACAGGTAGGGGGACCCATGGGTCCCCTCTGTGTGCGACTCGCGTGGCTACGCGTACAGGGGGGTCCGACACGGACCCCCAAAGTACGGCTCCGACAGCTCTTTCGAGCCGGAGTGCGCGGCTTGGTCGGACTGCTCGCGGCGCTCATCGTACTTACCCGGCCGGGGAACGTCTCCATTGCGCGGTGCGAGTCGAGTCCGAACGAGTCGGTCGGTGCGGTTAGAGCCGGGATCGAGTCGGTCGGAGCGGTCGGGACGCACGGACGAGTCGGTCAGCGATTTCGCATCGTACTCGCTCGTCCGGACGCGCGTACGGATCGGTCGGGTAATAGGGCTCCGAATCGGATCCGGTTAAGCCGAATCCGATTCGGAGCCCTACCGGCCGAGATCGGAATCGGCCCCATAGTTTAATGTTACGGTCTGCTCACCCCAGTGAAATGTCTGTCTACCTCTAAGTCACTCCTAATATTTTCATATAATGGGAAACAATACGAAGATTCAGAAACAATTTGTTTAGGTCCTGGGGCAGTATGTGGTTACTGGACAGTATCTGTGAATGCTGTTGTCCATTGCTGGTTCAGGCTTTAGGACTATTTCATTCCATTTGGATGATGGAGCTATTCATTTTGAAATTACTCCTGGAGGTGGTAAAGGGGTTGAAACTCAAATGCAGTATGACACAGTCTTCAGACTCGACAAGCTCAATATCAGGCCTAGTGATAGATTTTAAAAGGACCTACTTTAGAGGAGAGGTTACAGAGTTAAACCCCAAAAATGCGCTCCTCAACTTAGGGTCCCCCTACTCACCAGCCAATGTCTTCTGATACGTTCATTGTATTGTAATTGTATTGTAATTGCATTTATATAGCGCTTACTACCCCTTACGAGGCGTCAAAGAGGTTTTTCAGCGAGTAGCACGCTACTCCGGTACCCATAGAGGATTAGTGGTGAATTAGTATAGTGAAATATGAAAGTAATTTGAGTGGTGGATATGTTAATCAGTTATTTGGATTGAGAAGGACAGTGGAAGGATAGAAGAGGGAAAAAGGTTTGCATTTATATTGTGCTTGTTACCTTTGAAGAGGTGTTGAAGCGCTTTTTGGAGAGTAGCACGCTACTCGAGAACCAATAAAGGATTAGTGGTTAATTAGTACAGTGAAATATGAAAGTAATTTGAGTGGTGGATATGTAAATCAGTTATTTAGATTGAGAAGGATAGTGGAGGGAGAGAGGGAAAGAGATTTGAATTTATATAGCGCTTGCCACCCCTGATAAGCTGTTTTAGCGCTTTTTCGGCGAGTAGCATGCTAACCCAGAACCCATAAAGGATTAGTGGTGAATTAGTATAGTGAAATATGAAAGTAATTTTAGTGGTGGACATGTTGGTCTATTAATAGGATTGAAAAGAATAGTGGAGGGACAGAAGAGGGAAGGATTTGGATTTTTGATTTTTGTTTGGAGCTCATAGCAGTAAGAGGAGGCTTGGGATGAGTAAAAGGGAGGGGGAGAGTCAGAGGGAAGGGTTTAAAAAGGCTTGTTTGGAAGGTCTGAGTAGTAAAAGAGGTATGAGATGATACTAGGAGGGGTAGAGTATGGAAGAATCAAGAAAGGGTTGTTTTGGGATCATAGTAGTGGTATGGGGTTTGGGATGGATGAGAGAGAGAGTGGAGGTAGAGGATATATTGATAGAGGTGAGAAATAGGGTAGTGCATTGGAAAGAGTAGGAGAATGAGGTTTGAGATGAGTCAGAGAGTTGAGGTAGTGGATATATTGAGAGCGTTATAGCGTGAGAAATAGGGCAGTGCATTGGATATGCTGAATTAGAAGAAAAGTAATAAATATATAGATAAATAAGTACATGGAAGGTGTATATATATGTGTAAGAAGGTAGTATATGTAGATTAAAGATGCATTTAATGAACTCCAGCTTTCAAGTGTTGTACATTAAATTACTTTTTTTTTTAAATTCATTAGTGAAGCAATTGTAGATAGTTATGATAAAAGATTTACTTGTTTATGCAGTCACTTATATACATACATGTTAAAAACATAGAATAATGTAACTATCAGTAATATGCACATTAGTGAAGCAGAACTAACAAATATCTATATTTTTAAAAACATAATTATTATACACGTTTATACAAAGCAATACACATATATAGGTACATACCTGTAGTCCATTTTGAGGCGAGGTCCCACTCTAGAGCGGAGGTTCCTTTGTTGAATGTGTTTGTTGATTTTATTCCTGATGAAGAGAGGTCCTGTTCCATGTATGCTTTGTGGGTGATACAAAGCAGCTTGAACGTGGATCTTCTGGCAACCGGTAACCAATGCAGGTCTTTCAGGGCGGGGGAGATGTGGTCTTGCAGCTTTATATGTAAGAGTAGTCTGGCAGCTGAGTTCTGAATCCGTTGTAGTCATTTCATGGTCGTTAAAGGTGATCTGTGGTAGAGGTTATTGGCGTTATCGAGTTTTGGACAGAACAAGAGAGATGGTAGCCTGGACCTTGTGTGGAAATCCCAGATGGGGGAAGATTCGTCGACGAGTTTTTATAGTATCAAAGCTTGATCTTGCTAGTTTGTCCACTTGGGCATTCATTGATAGCTTGGAGTCCATGGTCGTTCATGCACACAAAATATCTCAATGTACGCAAAGTGTCTCCCTGCACCTAAAGTGTCTTGGAATCTTTAATGGAAAGTTGGCCACCCTAGGCTGGACAAAGGCCTAACTGGCAAATAATGTGTGTTTCTTTCAATTTTAGCCGTTGTTTTGTCAGGTTACTGGCATTTATATACCATCAGTATGGCCTTGCAGCACTGTCGGCTGTACTGGGATAATGGCGGAGCGGAGGAAGATTTGCACAACGCAGAGAGTCTCGGTCACCACTTGATGATGGGTTTCAGGGTTGTGCTGGGAAGAAGATTGGGGTTATTTGTTTACTTTCTGAGGACAGTGGTTCAAACCGTTCTTTGGTACCTGAACAAAAAATGATGTGGTTGTGGGCAAATCACTTTGCCCTTTTCCCTTTCTTCAAATTATAAATATTCGTGATATTAAAAATATACAGGTTGCTGTTTAATACTGCCCAATTCCAGTTTCCAAGCCGCCTCACCGTCACATCTTGGTTATCCTAGTCTGGTTTCATTCTGCCTCCGCACCCCACACTATTTTATGTACAACAGAAAACAAAAACGTTCTCTCTCCTTGGAGCTAGGTACTCGCAGTACTTTTTATAAATATTGTCTTTATTATTACGGACCTTGTGATAAGCACGAATACTCGTTACTGAGGGGCATATTAGCAAGGCGATTATCGCCACTTTAGCGGGACTTTTTCCCGCTAAAGCGGCGATAATATTATCGCCTTATCAACAAGCTGTCACTAACTGCTGTTAGCGACAGCTTGTAGGCGATAGCGACCGGGTTGGGTGCCGCTTTGCATGCCAGCGATATTTATCGCTAATGGCATGCAAAGTAGGCGTTCCCCACCTAACAGCGACTGGAAACAGTCGCTGAGGTCGCTAACGCCTATCAGCGAGGCAGGGGCGGTGATTAGCGAACCAGCGCTAAACACGTTTAGCGCTGGTTTGCTAACACCTGGTCCCACCCTGACTTAGCCATGTAATCCAATGAGAGGTGGATTACATGGCTAAGTCCCCTCGCACTATCAGCAAGCAGAACTGGGGAACAGTGTGAATATCGCCTGTTTTCCGGCGATATTCACACTGTTCTCCAAGGTTTCTATCGCTTTGGAGATTAGCATTGCTGATTGCACGCTAACTCCGCGATAGAAACCGGCGATGCCTGGCGATAATTATCCAAGCGCTAATTGCGCTTTGCGATAATTATCGCCAGGCATTGCTAATATGCCCCCATATGTTTAAACAGGTTTGCGTTGCATCGACTATGTAAAATGTCATTGAAATGATGTTTCCGTGAAGGAGGTGGCTTGAGAAACAAAAAAGGGCAGGCGGGTGAAGGGGTCCTCGACTGTAAGCCAGTCACTTTGTCCTTGATTTTGTCCTTGATGGGTTCAAGTGAAGTGTGCCGCGAGAAGAATGTGCATCTATTTGTTTTTAATACAGAGTGCTCACAGGCAGATAAAATGTATGTATAAGTTATATTTTATTCATAGGCCACCAATTGCCGTTTTAAATGTTTACATTGTGTTCAGGCTCGGCTGGGATGAATGTTTGCTGAGGCATTTGAAAGGCAATGTCCTACTTGATGCAAAGTCGTGTAGTCCAGCAGTCACAAAATATGTGTGTGTGTGTGAGCTCCATGTTCAGCAATACAAGACAACTTATTGGGTTGAACACTTACTGCAGAGATCTGTGTGTATACTGCTGGTTTCATGTTTTAATGCCGTCTAGGTGAACACAACCTTTCATCCTTCTTAAGTTAAAGAATCAATCACTTTTGATTTTGGGTCATAATGATAATATATGTTACTTAAGTGTTCGGAGACAATTTACTATGTGGTGTGCACTTTTCTGACTAGTTCTATATAGTTATATGAGCAATTATATAAGCCCTTGCCAAGCTAAAAAGCAGCGTTCTGTATATCATCCTGTGACTCACATAGGCTGGAAGGACGAAGCGATTTGTGAACCACTCTTCGTTAGACCTGTCTCTCTTTTAAACATGGTGAAATTGGCTTACACCCAATTGGCACATTTAATTTACCTGTAAGTTCCTAGCATTTAATTTACAGGTCCTATGTACATCTAGATGTACATAGGGCCTGTAAATTAAATGCTACTAGTGGGCCTGCAGCACTGATTGTGCCCCCCACTTAAGCAGCCCTTTAAACATGTCTCAGGCCTGGCTAGCAGCCTTTGTGTGTAGTTTTAAACTGCCATTTCGCCCAGGCAAAATATACCTTTTGCCAGGCCTAAACCTTCCTTTTTAATACATATAACTCTCTCCTAGGGTAGACCCTAACAACCCATTGGACAGGGTGCAGTGTATTTAAAAGATTGGACATGTACTTTCAACTTTTACATGCCGCAGTAGTGAAAAACATTTTAATGCGTTTTTCACTACTGCAAGGCCTACCTGCCCCGTAGAATAACACTGGGTTGCCGTTTTACATTTAATAAGGAATAATCTTTGATAGAGAGCAGGTAGGAAAGTCGTGTTTGGTGCCTGAGTATTTATAATTTAAAACCCTCTTTAATAGTAAAATCGGATTGTAAGTCAAAATTCTGAAAATTACACTTTTAGAAAGTTTATATTTCCTTGTCCTAACAATTTGGTGCCTGCAGCCTATTCCTGGGTCACATGACTAGGTGTAATTAGCAGTTGGCCCTTGTATATTCCTCCCAGACAGCATCACAATAGAGGGTCTGGGCGTAGGCAGGATGGACCACCTCTGGTAGGATGGTGGGGGGAGCTGTGACCTACCACACTTGCACTTCAAATGTGCTGGCTCAGCTCACACACACACATAGGACTTTACACTAGCCGATTGTGCCCCAGACAGACTGGGACTAGGACAAGGAGGCAGGAAATTCCAGGCACCCCTGTAGGGAGAAAACTTCAGAATCTTCTCCCTCTTCAAAGTAGGCACCAGGTATAAATATTGGACCCTCAGACCCAACTCTTTACATGACTTCTGGACTCATGGACTCTACAGAACAAAGACTGCCCAGCTGTGTGAGGTCTGCCCTGCTGACCAAGTGTCAGGTCGCATCGTCATCGCTAACACTGACAGGCAGTTTTGGCAGGTGATGATTTAGAAGAGCGTCACCCTTACGAGTCGGGAACTCCACTTCCCAGCATGACTCGCGCTCCTGACGCTGCACGCTAATCTGCATGAGCCGTCGAGAGGGAAAACTTGGATAAAGCCGGAAGAGGTCCCCGCAAAGCTGCAGCTTATTTGTATTCATCTGTTGAAGTCTGGAATCTGCAGCAGAGGCAGCGGAGAGAGGCGGTCCGGTTAGGGTGCTTGTAGCACCACCTCTGAAGTCGGAACAGTACTCTCTCTGTGCCCTTGATTTTGTTACGTGCGCATTTCTCCTCCCCCGTTGGCGAAACCTGCCGTTGGGCAGGCTCATGCAGAGGAGAAGTTTTCGAGTGCATTCCTGTAGAAGTGGAAGCTTCTAAACACTTCAACGCTCTCCCAAGTAAGGGCGTGGATTCTCCTTCTCGTCTCTTCCGTTGGAGAGTCAGCGTCTGCAACTCATGCGGAGGAGACTGCCATTATCATTTGTTACTAAGCTCATGTTTACCTCCTCTGTTGGAGAGATCAATACCCTCGGCTCATGCGGAGAGAGGTAATTACCTTATAAAAACAGAGGGGTCGTTTCTGGACTTAGGGGGAGTGAAGGAACTCCTGCCTCACCGCTGCCTGTGAGAGTCAGTTATTCTCACAACTGACATTTAATTTTGAGCCTTCCTATGTGGAAAATAGGACGAGTGCTATCAATTGGGGGGTGATTGAAGTTCCTACTCCTGAACTTACTCATCCAGGTCGTTTGCTGGTCTACTGTTGCCTTGTTTCTAAAGATCTACCTTGTTCAACAAATAATAAGCCTTAGCATTTGTTTTCTATTCATTAACAGGGGATCAGTAGTGAGTACATGGAGTTTTGGTTCTCCTGTCCCCTGTGATTCATGGCAATTCGCTCATGAGGGCAGGTGTGTTGGAGGAAAAGTTCCTTACTGTTTCTAGCGTGTGTCCTGCTTTATCATTGTAGGAGTTAATGGTCCCCTCTCATTTCTTTTTTGTTTTTTATAGTATGCATATTTGGAAACGTGAATGCACCCCTTCGCATTCCCGGTTATCGGGTTGATTATTTTCCTTTACAGGTATCTCATTGTTTCTCAGATATAGTTCAGAATCCCTTATTAATGGAATTATAAGTTATCTCTACGCATGGAGTATATTACAAGTCTCTCTCTCTTCATTTACAGATCTCCTTCCCTGTAGTTCCCTACCTTTCCTTCCCTCGCTTGACCATCCCAAGAGTCTGCGCTCTAATAGCAATTCAGACTTGGGGCTGTCGAGAGGTGGACCCCTCTGAGCATCGGCACGACCCTGAGGATAAGCCAAACTAGGACACCAAGGACTGCTCTGCTGCCCGAGGCCTGCTTTGCTGCTCAAGAACTTTACTGCTGCTGTGGACAGCCCTGCTTAGGCCAGCCTGCCTACTTGGACCCAGATCCTCCAGAGTGTCTTTAAGGGTCCGTCAGCTGACCCCTGCACTGAGCCACAGGAACATAACATGCTCCTCAGTGCTGACACAACCTGATGCACCTCAAGACTGGCTTGCGCATCGCAGCTTTTGTTTTGCAGCTTCACAAGCACCAACCCAGCATGACATATCTCGATGCTGACAACCAGATGAGATCAACACATCTCAATGTTGGACTGCACATTGCAGCTTCTGTTTAGCAGCTTTGCAAGCACTGACCCAGCGTGTTGCACCTCAATGCCGACAACCGACCAAGTGCGACGCATCTCGATTCAGTGAGACACATCTCAATGCAAAGCCTCTCAACACCAGCAGGTTCATCGCCTCGATGCAGCTGTTGCACCTCAACACCCACATCGCAGCTCCTGAACGGTGGCTAAACTGGCATGACACGACGCAACGCATCTTGAAGGAGGACCTCGTACCGCCAGCTCCCATTAACAGATCCTCGACCCCTGTGCAGGCCAACGCAATGACTTTGCCTGTCGAAGCCCAGGACACAAGGTACTTTGAACAGCTGACTGAGCTCAGTTCTGTAGCCAGCCCGTACTCCATCGCGGTCTGACTTTGTGACTTGGACCCGGTCCACGGCGACAAGATAACCCCAATTGGCGCTTCTTGCATCTAAGTTCTACTTTCCTTCTAAACCTTTGAAATTGCATATCTCCGGTTCTACTAAATGGACTTTTGTTCTCTTGGTCTTAAATTATTTATTAAAGTGTAACCTATTTTTCTAGACTTCATTACTGTTTGAAGTGCGCGTATAAATACTTTACACATTGCCTCTAAGTTAAGCCTGACTTCTTTGTGCCAAACTACCAGAGGGTTAAGCACAGGTTAATTTGGGGTCTGCTTGTGTTTCTCCCTTACAAGAACTGTGTTTGTTGCTTGAGTAGGCTTTTAATAAAGCGTGGGCAGAGTTCGCAGAGTTCTGCTACGCGGTGCTCCGCGAAGTGCAAGAAAAATTCTGCCACGCTACGCGGAGCTCCACAAGCGGCAGAGTGCGTTGGATAAATGCTGTTCGTGGTGATTTTCAATGCCAGGTGCTTGTCTGCACTGTGCAATCATCATGAACGGCACCATGCACAGCGCAAGCGGGCGCTGCTTCCTTTCTGCTGCTCGAGTAGATTTTTAGTCGAGCGGCAGCTTTCTCAACGCGAACGAACAGTTTCTCAACACGAGCAGTCGCAAGCATACGCGACCACTCGCAATGAGAAATCTGACCGCCTGCGTTGAGAAATCTCGCCGGGAGGTTGATTTTCCATGCTCACGCCTGCCAACTTGATGTTGACGATCACGAACGAGGAAAGATCACGCCGGGAGGTGAATTTTCCTCGCTCGCCAACTTGCCATTGACGAACGCGAGCGAGAAAAAAAACTACGCTCTGCGTAAACTCCGCGAGCTCCGCGTAACGCGGAGTGCGGAATTCTCCGCAAACTCTGCGGCGGAGCGGAGTTCAACGTCCAGACTTACTTTTAACCCCTCAATCAATAATCCAATTTCTCACACTCCAGTAGCCAACCAGTGCTGAACATACAAAACTCTACGAATGTCTCTTTGGCAACTTTCACGCCTTTTATAATGTGAGAAGGCATCACTGTAAATCTGCTTCTCATACACTTGGAATATCAGCTTACGAATTCAGTCATGCCTGAGGATGTTCAAGGCAGGTGAACTAGTGGAATCACAGCTTTGTGGCCAACAATGAATTGTGTCTCCCTCTGTGATATTAGTAAATCAGTTGCTTGGGCCTCTACATCAACTTTTCTTATTCACTAAAGGTTGTAGAGGGTCATAGGGCAGCCATATGCTTTGAGCTAATACTCCATCTTGCTGGGTTTGCTTATGATGGTTCTCCAATTTTGTTACTTCCATGTGAATCTAGATGTGTATAATATCATCTGGAGTCTGGCATATTTTCTATTTGGTCGAAGACTTGAAAGGAGGTTGAAGACCTAACTCCCAGATTACTTAACAAAAGTCTTTGTTACTCCTGATCACCTTCCCAAGTCCCAGAGCTTTCATCTTGCCCTCACTTCCTGGGTTCTTCAACTGAGATTTTGTTTGGCTGGTCATACTTAACAAGAGATTGCGGGTGTAAGCCTACCCTTTTGTGATGGCTTGCATGGGATAGTAACCAGGAAAAGGAGGAAGAAAACAAAATGTGGTTTATTCTGTTTTAGTTTGAGTATGGTATGTATCTCTGCAAGATGTGTGCCTCCTCACAGTGTAAATCCTTGCATAAAGGAAGGGATAGCTGGGGTCAAGAAAATGATATGGCATTACCTAAGTAGTGCTAAAACACGCAAGGCCCAGCAACCGGAAACAGGGTGTGGAGTAGAGCAGCAGAGAAGTGGGTGCCAGGGCTTCTACCTCTTTATCTTAAAAAATCTATGGGGGCCTGGCCAATCGTCATGGCTGAACGGACGAAAACAGTCTCAGCTCCGCTCTTCACTGCCTAAGAAGCCGCTTCTAGGCATGCGAATGACTGCAGACTAGCTGGACTCAGAGAGGCTGACCGGCGGGCATCTCAGGGGCAGACTGGGAGCTGGCCCTCCCTGCGCGACCGACTGACGGAGCCGGGGAGCGGCAGACGGACGGCGCGGTGTCGGAGGTGTCATGGCACCGGAGGAGAAGTGCTTCTAGCACCAACACGGGAGTGGGGGGCCGGAGAACAACCAGGCCCAGTCACGGACTTTCACGTTTGTGGCAGTCTGAAGGAGAAGGTCGGTGCCGCTGGATCCACTCAGCGGTGCTCGGACTATGCCACCACCGCATTTGCTTGACTTGAAGATGGCACCGTCCATGGGTGGCTCCTGAGGCCTTCACTGGGAACGGCATCCACCGCCCAGGGATTGGGGTGAGAGGTGAGAGGTGCAGGGGCTGATAAGTGAAGGGGCTCAGGCAGAGATGATAGCTTGGGCAGCCCCATGATCAACATCTGCTCAACATGAAGGAATAAAGGATATAGCTGTGTCCGGACCGTGTGAGGAGGTGTGGTGGGGCCCCCCTCTCCAGTGCATGAAGGGCTGCTTGGGGTTCTGGCCCCCTGACTTTGACGACACATAAGCGAGACCATTTTGAACCAGGACTCCACCAATGGACATATCAGATCGGGCTCTGATCTGCTGGAGAACTGACTACTTTCCATTGACCCGCTGTGTACCGGCCCTCATTGAAGGCAGGTACATAGTGCAAGGAGGCTGGGCTTCCGGGGGGGCAGACACCCAGTCTGATCTATACCCCTGAACATGGTACTGCCTCGACTGGTGGGGCTCTGAGGGAGCGAAGGGGGAGCATCTGGGAAAAACTCCCAAGGGCTGACCGGTGGCGACTACTGGGCTTCGGTGCTCCGGTGGAGTGAGAGCCCAGCACCCGTTGGCAGTTGAGGAGACTTCCAACCATGAGAGAGCCACTCCAGCGGGGTAGTCCTTTGAGTGAAATCTTCGAGTCGTTTAAGGTAGGACCAACTGATTTGCAAGACAGCTATATGGCCGAAGAGGGAGCTTAGACTTTCCTTCACAGCAGTTTCTATGCCACCGAAAATGGCCCAATCGAACAGGCTTACTAGCTACTTGTCCCAGCCAGTACGGACCATGCAGCCGAGTTCAGGAGACAGCATAACCCTGACAAAAGGTGACCTCCTGGCTTCACTTCGAGAGTTTAAAAAAGAGCTTTGTGATGAGCTTAAGGCTGATCTCACCTCGTTGCTGGACACTGTTATGAGCAACATTAATGCCGCTTGACCTCTCTTCAGATGGATGTGGACTCAATAGGAGCAAGGGCTGTAGACCTTGAAACAAAGCAACTCAAATTGCAGCGGCTTGCTCCACTAGAATCAGAGGTAGACCAGCTGCGATCCAGCCTCCATGGAGCGATACTCAAGTGTGAAGATTTAGAAAGTTGCTCCAGGAAAGACAATGCACGTATACGAGGTCTGGCTGAAGGTGCGGAAGGGCCAGACATAGAGACCTTCGTCAATAGCATGTTCTCGTCCATCTTGGGGGATCAGAACCCCGAGGTGTGGCTGGAGAGAGTCCATAGAGTGGGACCACAGAGACCAGGAGATAACACTAAAGCTAGAGATGTCCTAGCCAAGCTACACTCCTTCAAGGTGAAGGAGAAGATTCTTCTGGCAGCCCCCAAACAGGAACCAATAACGTTTCACTGCACCTCTTGCTCCTTATTCCAAGATGTTGCTCCTGCTTCTCTGGCCCGCCGGATGTGGCTTAAGCCAATCCCTGACCTTCTTTGGGAACGTCATATCAGAAAAAGGTGGACTTACCATTTTGGAATTTCCTTAGAATTCCAGAATAAATCATTTCACTTTACAGAGCTAGAAGGAGCTGCTGAATTATAGGGGATTGATACTTCTGCATGACAGGACGAGACCACAACACGGAAAACGTCAACAGGGGATTCGGACCCCTCTGGGCTGGGAGGACAATGGCAACAGCAGCGCAAGAGTTGACGCACTGGAAAATAGGATAATGATGGAGGACTTACTGTTTCTGTCGCACCAAGGAGTGACTTGGGTACGGACTGACTAAAAGATGACCGACTTGGAGATACTCATAGAAAGGGACAGTTTCCTAGCACTTACTACTTAGTCTACTTAGCCAAACTGTTTACGCAAGATGTGCATCATGATTATATTAGGGTGGGCCCAGGAAGGTCCTCTTGGACCCTATCCCCATCAACTTCAAGCCTGAGAACATTTAACTTATTGCCGATGTTACGCAGTGTGAAAGCGGAACTGGACCACACTACTGAGTTTAATGTACCAGTGAATAAGTGTTTTGAATTTTAAGGATCTGCGGCTCATAAGTTTGTTAATTATTGTTTTTTTCTTATTATTTTATTGGATTGCATGCCCAGAGCTGAAATAAGTGATGAGGGGGACTACGGGAGGGTTGACGGGGAGAGTGGTGGATGTGGGGAGGACGGGGATTACGAAGGGGATGTTATCTACCAGGGGTTATTAATCCAGCTCCCTGGGTTTGCTTGACTCCCATCTGCTCTCATGGCGGTAACTATAGGTACATGGAATCTCAAGGGCCTCAACTCGCCGCACAAATGCGGAAAATTCTGGAAGTACATTGGGGATCACTGAATGGGTATAATAGCCTTAAAAGAGACCCACTTAAAACTCTCTGAGGAGCAAAAACTGAGACATAAGGCTTATCCTTTGATCTATAAATCTTCGGCACCCTCTAAACACAATGGAGTGGCTCTAATGTTTCATTCTTCTCTTAAATTTCAAACCAGTGAGGAAATGTCAGATAAAGAGGGAAGGGTGCTTATGGTCAAGGGATCTCTCCATGGATGCAAATGTTCTATTGCTACAGTTTATGCCCCGAACTTGAATCAGAGAACGTTTCTTCTTTCATTCCATCAATCATTGGGAGGTTTTGCAGAAGGCGCGAATATCTCATGGGTGACTTCAATCCTATATTTTCACACCAATCACCCCCAAAAAACAACATTTGCCACACATTGAGATGCCTTTAAGGCAGTAATATGAGGGAAGTGCACAGCTCTGATGACCACCCTTACAAGGCAAAGGACGGCAGAACGATTAACTCTTGAAGCTGAACTACTACAGGCAGAAAGAGACCTTAAATACTCGCCCTCCCTCCTTGTGCAACATAAAGTGACTGCACTCAAGGGCAAACTCACAGCTATATATTAAAACAGAGTGGAACTAACACTGTTACGTTTTAATTAAACTGTTTATGAAAAGGGGAACAAGGTAGGCTCACACCAAGCAAGGCGAAAAAGGAAAGGGAATATATGGGCTCGATGCAGGACGCTGAGGAGACCCTGATTCATACGGAGGGAGGCAAGGCAGAGACATTTAAGAGATTTTATGAATCCCTCTACTCTAAAGATACAGTTCCTACCTCCCTATCACTAGACTACTTGAAGGAGCCCACGCTCCCTCGGATTTTAGAGGCTCAGCGAGCATTGCTAGAAGAGCCCATACGATTGGAAGAAGTGCAGCTGGCAATTGACTCATTGAAGCAGCACAATTCCTCTGGCCCAAACGGACTCAGGGCCCAATTTTATAAAACCTTTAGTGCAGATCTGACTCCTCATTTGACTGCTCTCTTTAACTCCTTTGGAGAGACACATGCAGCCATGCCATCTATGGAAGAAGCACTCATCACAGTTCTCCCTAAATTCGGGAAAGATCATAGTTTGTGCGCCTCATACCTGCCGATTGCCTTACTAAACTTAGATGCTAAGCTCTATACTAAAATTCTAGCTACCAGGCTGGAAGACGTACTGTTAGAATTGATACACCCCGAACAATCAGGATTCATTAAGGGTAGACAAACTCATGACAATCTGCGATGAGTGGTCTATTTAATTGAGAAAGTGGAGAAGAAGAAAATCCCTGCAGTGCTACTGGTGTTAGATGCCGAAAAGGCATTTGACAGAGTGGATTGGACGTTTCTTTTCTCTACCCTCCGCCACTTCCGACTGGGGGATTCATTTGTGATGATGATTCAAACTAATTATGCTAATCCCCGCTCAAGGGTCATGGTTAATGGGACAGTCTCTGAACTGTTCTCAGAAAGGGGTACATAGCAGGGTTTCCTCCTCTCTCCCCTGCTTTTTGCCTTGAGCATCCAACCCTTAGCAGCAAAAATAAGGGCCTCCCCTCAGGTACAGGGTATCCCCTTTGGATCGGTCTATCACAAAATATCCTTGTTCGCAGATGATATACTTCTGACACTTACCTCTCCACAGAACTCACTTTTAGCTCTGCAGGCGGAACTTCAGAAGTATGAACCGTTGGCCGACTTTAAGGTGAATCTCAGCAAGTCCTTTCAACTTAATTTGACAGTCCCAGAGGGCGATATGAGAATTAAAAATTTGCGAACATTCGTGACAAGATTTTTCAATTCTATTAAGGACACGGAGGCGAGGATTATGCTTCTCATTTCTTTACTGAAATGCTCAGCAGCCAATAGAAACTTAGTATCCACAAAAAACTACAGTACCCATGAACGCTGTATGGGTCACATGTACAACCATAGAGACTCTGTCTATAAAAGGTCCATCCACCAACACAGTGTCCTCTTTCTTTTGCAAACTAAAATCAGGTAAGTCTCTGAACAACTTGCTCCAACGAACATATCATGGCAAGAACTCCTCTTACTCGAAACCTCCGAGGCCCAACGGGGCTTTAACTTCAACCAGGGACGTGGCCCGAAGAACACCGACAGGACCCTGTAGTCACGAAGAACAGTCTTCACCAGAGAAACTCAAGCTTTACTTGGAATCTGCACCTGAAAGGAATAGAGAGAGTACCCGTAACACCATTCCAGAACTGTTTGAATATACATCAACAGATAAGGGGCCGGGAAAAGAGAATATGAATGCAGTACAGTACAGAATAATTCAACACAGCATGTTAAAGACAAGATAACCAACATTCCTGGTGGGATAATCCTCGCCTCTGTGTCCTTAATAGAATTGAAAATTCTTGTCACGAATGTTCGCAAATTTTTAATTCTATGTCAGGACCGGAGGCTCCGATTATGCTTGTTCAAAGCTTAGCCACCACAACAGAAGCAACATCAACAATTGGTTTATAATAAAAAGCTTTAAATGTACACTCCGTAGACCAGTCGGCCGCACTCATAATGTCTGACAAACTGACACCAGCTGAAAAAGCCTTGGACGCCATTGCTCCTCGAGCTGAATGGGCCCCAAATTTTGAAACATCGATACCCGCTTCGCCCATGAGCCAACGCATCCATCGTGACAAAGTGGCTGGAGTCACGGGGCGAAAGGGTTTCTGAAGAGCAATCAATAATTGACCCTGCATATCTGCTCGGAATTCGGCCGTACTTACCTCATAATCCTTGACACACTGTACAACACACAACTTCGGATTATTAGGAAATGCTGGGTAGGAGACTGAGGAAGTATTACACTTAGTCCTCCGTGAGCTATTGAAAGACACCCCTTCTGGGGAAAATCGACGCCCTGCTAAGTCTAGGGCTCTAACATCTGAAATCCTCTTGCAAGAGACAAGGCAAAGTAACATAGTGAGCTTAGCAGATAACTGTTTCCGAGAAAGATATTTGTTAGAAGACCAAGATTCCAGAAACTTCAGGACCACAGAAACGTCCCATAACTGCGAGTACTTTGGGCACGGGATTTTACCATCCGAACGCCTCTGAGCAGTTTACACACTAACGGATACTCACCAAGTGGTTTGCCATCCACAGGTACATGCCCTGCAGAGATGGCCGAACGGAAGTTGTTCACTGTCCTGTAGGCTAAGCCAGAGGATGCCATGGAAGCCAGAAAATTCGCTGCTAGAGAGACATGTGCTGTAACGGGATCCACGTCCCGTTGAGAGCACCAATCACACCACCGTCTCCAAGAGGAAGCATATCGTTTGTGAGTGTTGGCCGACCAGGCCTCGTTGATGAATTTGTCAGCTTCCTTTGAAAGGCCTGGGACTTTCCGTCTGTCCCTGAAACCCGCCAAGCTACCAGAGGAAGATGGCCTGACTCTACCAAAGGATGAGGGTTCTGTAGAGGGTCCTGCAACAGGTTCCGTAACCGCGGAAGAAGGATTGGAATTGCGCAGAGCATTTCCAGAACCACCGGGAACCACGCCTGTGCTCTCCAGAGTGGAGTGATTAGAATTTATTCCGCTCGATGACGTCTGGCCCGCGCCAGAACCCTGGGGATCATCATGAACGGAGGGAAGGCATAACACAGGGATGTCGGCCACTCTTGAAGGAGCGCATCTGTGGCCAGGGCCTCCGGGTCCGGACGCCAGCTGTAAAAACTGGGGACTTGCCTGTTGAGACGGGACGCAAACAGGTCTATGTGACAGGGACCCCAAAGGTCGTTCAGGTTCTGGAACACCCGGGGGTGCAGCATCCAGTCGCTGAAGTCCTGCAAGTGACGGGAGTGCCAATCTGCCACCTTGTTGCTGTAGCCCGGAAGATATTCCACCACTACCGAAATTCTGTTCTGGAGGCAAAAGTGCCAGAAGTCCTTGGCAATTTCTGCCAGCAGTCGGGACTTCGTGCCGCCCAGTTTGTTCACATACCGTACCGCCGAAATGTTGTCCATCCGAAGGAGGATACAACAATCTGTTTTCTGTGGCGACAAACACCGAATCGCAAATGAACCAGCCAATAGTTCCAGGCAGATGATATGCAATGTAAGTTCTTCCGGCGACCAACGGCCACCCGTGGACAACTGACCGCATCGGGCTCCCCATCCCCACCGGCTGGCATCGGATTCGATCACTATATCCGGAGTCGATCCGAAGAGGGCTCGGCCGTTCCAAGCCTCCATGTGGTGTAACCACCATAACATCTCGAGCCTCGCCTCCTCTGAGAGGGGATTCATTTCTGAGTAACTGAGGCCTTTTTGAAGATGCCGTATTTTCAGCCGTTGAAGGGCCCGGTAGTGAAGGGGACCCGGGAATATCGCCTGAATGGAGGAGGCCAGTAAGCCCACAATCCGGGCTACGGATCTCAAAGACACCATTTGCTTGTGAAGCATCGACCGCAGTTCCCTCTTGATGGACCTGATCTTTTGCGTAGGTAAAAGGAGCTGACAAGTCAGGGAGTTGACGAGGAAACCCAGAAACTCGATCGATTGAGACGGGATCAACATTGATTTCTGTTGATTCACAATAAACCCGAGACTCTGCAAGAGATTGATTGTCCATTCGAGGTGCAGGATGACTAGTTGGGGACAGTTCGCCAGTATGATGATGTCGTCCAGGTAGACGATCAGACGAGCTCCCCGCGCCCTCAGAGAATCTACTACCGGACGGAGGAGTTTCGTGAAGCACCACGGTGCTGACGAGAGGCCGAACGGGAGAACCCTGTACTCGTAACAGATCCCCTGCCAAAGAAACTGCAGGAACCGTCGATGAGGGGCGAAGATAGGAATGGATAAATACGCGTCCTTCAAGTCCAGACGGACCATCCAGTCCCCTTCTCGGAGGAGATCGCTTAGAAGATGGATGCCCTCCATCTTGAAGTGACGGTAGATTATCCAGGCATTGAAATCTTTTAAGTTTAAGACTAGTTTGGAACCACCCCCTTTCTTCTCCACTAGGAAGATATTGCTGCAAAAACCGCAAGGGTGGAGTGTCGAAACCACTATGGCCCCTTTCTGCAGAAGCGAGTCTATTTCTGCGGAGATAAAGGTCTTATCTTTTTGGGAAAAAGACATCTGCATAGGGGGTCTGATTTGGGAAGGATGGTCGTACAGTTCTAACCTGTACCCCTGCACGGTTTCCAAGACCCATGCATCGTGAGAGATCATGCGCCAGCTGTCTAGGAAAAACCTGACTCTGCCCCCCAAGATTACTTCTGAACAGGGAATAAGTCTCACCTGTAGCGCCGGAATCTTGTTGTCCACCCGAATTGCCTCCAAATCTGTCTTTGCGGAATCTACCCCTGGAACGTTGTGTCGGATAGAAGGAGGAGTTATTTGAGTTGGAGTCCTGATAACCTCCTCGTTGCTGGCCGCGCGGGGCGCCTTGATGATAACCCCGGCCGAACGAGCGCCCCCGAAATCGTCCAGCCCTGCCGAAAACCGGGTGGAACGCCCGTCTGAGAGACCCTTGGGCTTTGTCTAAACCACTGAACGTGGCAACGAACTTCGTCAATTCCTTGAGGAACGGCTGTCCGAAAAGCAAGCCCTGGGCCAGTGGGCCCGATTCAGATGTTGAGAGTTCTGCCAATTTGGGGTCTAACTTTAACAAAATAGAGCGACGACGTTCTGCAGATAGTGCACAATTGGCATTGCCGAGCTGACACACTGCCCTCTGGGCCCAGCCGACAAGCTCCTCCGGATCAATCCCCAGTCCGGTCTCTTTGGCTCTAAAGCCTAACTCAAGGATCTTTGTCAGAGGGCCGGTCATGTCTAACAACTTATCCTGACATGACCGCCAAGATCTATCCAGACCCTTCTTGGGATCCTTCGAATACTTCTTGAGGTAAGTAAGCATGGAGGGGTCAACCTCGGGAGTCTCAGCCACCTTGCCTGCCAAATCGGGTCAAGGGCATTCCGACCGAAGTCGCGCCCGTACATCCTTGTCGAAGGCCTGGCGCAGATGAGACTGGACATAATCAGCCACCTCTTGGGGTGGCAGCCAGGCGGAAGAGTTGGGGTGAATAATTTCGGTGGGCTCAAAATTGAGTACCTTGTGAGCCGAAGACTCAGTCGTGTGCCTCTCCTTCCTGGCTTTTTTGGCAGGTCTAGGAGCTTCCTCCTGATCGGTGGAGGGATCGGATGAGGTGTCCTGGTCATCTTCCTGGGTGATTTCCGTAATAGCCGCCTTACTAGAGGGGCGGAATACTCCTGCTCCTCCATAGACTTCGCAAGCCTGGCAAAATCCGCAGTGTACGGATTCTTAACCCCCATTCCCCCAGACTTAGGGCGATTGCTAGAGTTGGGGAGCCAGCCCTGTTGTTTGGCGTAGGTACACAGGTGACGTTTGAGGGGTTCTATGGCTTTCACCAAAGCCTTGTTAACAGAATGCTGGACTCCTGCGTCTAGGGCCTCAACGAGGTCCTGCTCCATAGACCTAGAGGGTTCTTCTTTGTAGTAATAGTCCTCTTCATAATAGAACTCAGCCATATTGACACACACTGGAAGTGTTATTTCGAAGACCCCAGGAGGACTGTCTGAAATGCTCGGGGAAACCCACGTGTCACAGATGTATAAATATAGAAGTCAGGGGGAGTGGCAAGAACCCCAGGCAAGCTCAGTACAATCCTGAAGGATGTAAGCCAATAAGTATAAGATAAGATGTGGAGGGAGGAAGCTTGCCCAATAGCCACTCTAGGCAAAGCCTATGCAATATTATACAGCCCCAACACCGTGATATTGGTGTAGGGCGTCTGGGGAGAACAACGAGCTGATTTTCGCCAAAACGCTGCGAAAATCGGGGTCAGGAGCACAAAAAAACGCTGCTCCGGCGTTCACTTAAGCCCTGGTAATGAATTTGGGGCAAAGATGGCCGCCGCGCATGCGCGGAACCGGCCGCTCGCTGAAATAAAGAGAGGACTGCGCGTCAATAAAGGCGCGCGTCCTCGCTCCCCTGCATCTCCCGCTCCACTTCGCGGCAAAACCGATCGGCCGAGGGTGCTCAAATGAGGCGCGCTGCCTGCCAGACGGATCCGGTTCATGATGCGAACACAAAGCGGCGCACAGCGCCGGGCGGCAATACTCGAGCACGGCAGCAAAAGCAGCGTTAAGCCACAATTACGCGCACACACAACGCTACCAAAGGTAAGAAAATAAACACAAGACCATCGTAATTACAAACACAATAGCGACGCTATTAAGAAATACAGCAATAGCAATGCAATTAACCATTAAGTAATAGACAAGGTAAGAGCACTTAACTGGCTGCAGAGCAGCAAAGAAAGAGGACACTGTGTTGGTGGATGGACTTTTTATAGACAGAGTCTCTATGGTTGTACATGTGACCCATACAGTGTTCATGGGTACTGTAGTTTTTTGTGGATACTAAGTTTCTATTGGCTGCTGAGCATTTCAGTAAAGAAATGAGAAGCATAATCGGAGCCTCCGGTCCTGACATAGAATCTTGGCTTCTAGAACACCTTTTCAGCTAGCACACAAGGAGATCAGATATTTGAGCATACAGATTACACCTCAGGTTGAGGATCTCTACAAAGCTAATTACCCACCCTCATTCGTCAATTGCAACAAGATTTGAAGAGATGGACTCCAATGTACTAAACGTGGTTGGGTAGAATTAACGCGATTAACATGATGATCCTGCCACAGGTATTATATCTCTTTGAGGGCCTTCCAGTGGAAGTGGACAACCAATTCTTTACCTCTCTGCGATCCCAAATTACAACATTTATCTGGCAAAACCATAGGGCCTGTCTTTCTACCAAATTACTGAGGCTTCCTAAACAGGAGGGGGGGCTCGCACTCCCAAACTTTTTAATATACTATAGAACTGCACAACTCCGAGTGATCTCGGAATGGTCCATGAGAGAGTCGGAGAAACAGTGGCTCCACATCGACAGGGCTGTTACTGGTAAAACAATATGGGATCTTATTTGGAAACCTAGATACTCTAGACCTCCTAATGGATATTTTGGTACTCCTACTGGAACTACATTAAAAGCATGGGATGTGACCACCCGGCAGAACAATCTTACGACCTTCCCCTCCCCTTACACCGTCATTCACTTTAATAAGGCATTCTCACCAGCTCTCACACATGGACCCTTTGACTTATGGAGGGAGGAAAGGTGTCTCACTATCTCAGACTTATTCCACGGTTGGGATATACTTTCATTTGATAATTGCTGCAGGGACTTTAATCTCCCTAGCACAGAGAGATTTCATTACACCCAACTGGTCCACTGGGTGACGCAGCCCGAGTACAGAGAAGCAGCCACCAGGGATTTACTTCTGATTGAGCGATGTGTATGCTATGGAGGGGGGGGGAGGGAATCTGAACCGACTAGTTCACTTCTCTATTCTCTTCTTACTGCAATTACCACCACTCTTATCCCAAGATATAGGACCTTATGGAAATGGCTTTTGGGTAATTCAATCACTAAAAAACAATGGAGCACACTATTTAAAGTCATAACTAAGCATAACCGCTCGCTAGGTCTTCGAGAGGCCCACTATAAACTTCTCTATGATTGGTATCTCTATCCTGCAAAGCTCCACAAGATCTACCCAGATACCTCAGATTGTTGCTGGAGGGCATGTAGACTCTAGGGGGACTTCAGGCATATATGGTGGGATTGCCCCTCGATTAGACCATATTGGAATGAGATCCTGGCCCAAATGAGAGATACCTTGGGTTACCCTTTGCTCCAGACACCTGAGTTTGCCTTACTGGGAATTCAAGACCCCTCATTAAAATACCAAGTGATGGGAGATAGATCCATAAAGTGGCTATGCCTAGGTGCAGCCAAGATGGCATTAGCAGCGGCATGGAATAAACCATTGGTCCCTTCTATGTCACAATGGCATGTTCGTTTGCTGCAGGGCTTACAGTCTCCCGAAACCGGTTTAATTACATATGGTGTCCACTGGTAAGATATCTATCAGTGGGTCTGCCACAGCTTTCCTGCCACCTTCGTACCCGTGCCCTTCATTTGTTGCAGACCTAATCCTTCATGGCAATTCTCTCTCATTCTTGTATAAAGCGGAACTGGCCTCGGCTGTTGCAGCATGACCCCAACTTACAACTGTGTAATTTCAATAGATTTGTTGACACTCTGTGTATGCATATTTCACTTTTTTGTATTATGCCATTTTGTTTTTAGTTATCTTTGTAATATGAATATGTTCCAGTGAGCACAGCTGGAGTGGGATATTTACTGTATGATTCTGTGATAACCATGCTGTGGTATACTATTCAATATAATGGCATGATTTTGATAGATAGTTTACATCATACTATTCTCCTTTGCTGTATGTATGCCGATAAAATCAAATAAATACAATTTGTGAAAAAATGGATGCCTGCTATAGTAAAGATTTGTGAGAGAGATTGAAAAAGAAGGTTCAGGCCCGCAACAGTCCAAGGCAACCAGTCTCTTGCTGTTACAGATACTGACTGCAAATACCCACATATAGGATATGCATGCAAAGGCAGGGTCTGTGGAGCTTATACCTATTGTGATGTTATAAATGTAACTCAAACGACAATACTCACAGTGAACAAGAAACACCACCTAGGTAGTCAGCTGTGCCCACGGATCCTGGCGATCAAACAGGAACATGCAAGGCAGTAACAGCAAGGGGGGTAGAACTAAACACATGCACAATAGACAAGGAGCTAGCAAGGAGGAGTGCTTAACAGGAAAGGAAGTTAATCACAGGGCGTGCTTGGCAGAAAGCAGGTAACAAACATACAGGGTAATAGAAGCAAGACAGCAGGCATAGAAAGACAGCAAACTAGGAACCGGAACCAAGGAAATGGGAAGAAAGGCAGGGACTAGAAAAGGATAACGTGGTAATCACTTAGGGGTAACTGTTCCTATGAAAAAGGACGCAACCTATTCTGGTGGCTTAGATAAACGTGTTGGAGTGGTCTCTTTTTACACTCGCGGTTGGATATAGATGAAGGTGGGGGAATTCCTCCTTTTGGAAAAAGTGCCCTCATACACCCCTGTGGGTGTCATGCTTCATCATCGGGCGTTTGCTCATCGTGGGGTTGGCGCTGCTGTCCCCCACGGGCCCCGCAAGAGGGCTCTTTGGCGTAGATCTTTTAAGGAGAGACGCCGCAGTTGTGCATGCGGGTGTCTGGGCCTTACAGAGTGTGTGCCTGAGTTAAAATTACCTCCCCGGTACCTGTAAATAGACTTTTATTCGGGGGTCCAGGTGGCAAGGTTAAAAAACAACAAGGGATAAGGAGAACCTCTTACAAACAAATATAGTAGAGGGAAGAGTATTATCCTACTGACCTCTTATCCGTGAGTGTGAGTGACAGTGAAATTAGGTCGACATGTTTCGCGCTTAAAGTGGTCCCAAATGGATCCCAGTGCGCTTCTTCAGGACCGTGATGTGCAATAAAAATTCTTAAAAATAGGAATTAGAGACGACGACACTCTATATTCCTATGGTACCTAAAATTAGGTGTGGGCGTCTGAGCGCCTAGTGGAACATCCGAGTCATGTTCCTTATTCCAACCTGGTGAAACAACAAACAAAAAGAGACACACAAATAGACATTAACATGCAGGGATATAGTGAATACAATCATTCACATTCGATGGAATGCTGTCAACTGATCGGCATTCATGACGACGGATAGTCTTGGAGGCATGCTTAATATAACGTGCCCCTTCCATCATAATAGTGCGTGGTAAAGTAATAGTACTCGTGTTTAGCCTGTGCAGTGGAACACGCACAGGTGGAATGTCACCTATCCCTGGCTAAGTGCAGCCAGAGGTGACCGGTATCATGCATGCTTTATGGGGTACTGACAGTACCCCTGGCACATGAAACGAGGTATTAAAAACATGATCATATAGTATAGGCATCGCTGCCATAGTGATCGTGGCAGGCTGTTAACAATTACAAGGTACACATCTCATTGTATCGAGTCGCTCACGTAGTGCGTGAAAAATGCGTGAAACCAGGTATATGCCGCGATATGGTACACACATCAGTCCCACACATACTGCATGTCATGCCTATCTGTATGTGCGAGACTGAGTCGCAGAACGTGATCTTAAAATCTAGGCATCACTGCCATGGTGATCGTGGCAGTCCGTTAACATTTGAGAGGTGACGATCACACAGTCATCAGTAATGCGCGTTGTGCTTAAATTCCGTGAAAATAAGTCTACAGCCGCGTTGTGGCACATACATCAATCCCACACATACAAAATATCATACCCCTCTATTTAGATGGAGTGGCTTCCTCGGCATACCATGCAGAAATGAGGGAGTACACCTGTTGATATAATTGGTCGAGGTCAGCTCTAAGCTTAATGGCGCGTGTTGGTAAATACCTTAATCCGTCGTCGAGGCAGCAGGAGAATACTCACAGTTTTACTCCTTCGTGACAGCCCTTTTACCTGCCCATCCGCTCGTGGGTTTGCCGGTAGACTGCAGCCGGAAGACTGCCCGAGATATACCTCGGCAGGGAGCGGAAGTGGGAGGGAAACGGGGGGCGTGGTGGGTCAGGGAGCAAAAACGTGACGTCGTTCACGTAGGTATCTATCATATGCTCTCAAATGTGATGGCCATCTTGGAGAAGGATGTGTGAAAAAGAATATTGAGGCTGGGGTGAGATGCTGCACTCAGTTCCAGTACGTATTGGTTATATGGATTGTCCCCGGTGTGAATGTGTTCCCATGTGGAGTGACATCCTGGTAATGACGTACTAAGTAGTCAGTGCTAAGTCAAAATTCCTATTCATAGTTAGGTGAAGTCGATTTAATGTGTACCTATAGTGTATCATAGAGTCATGTGCTCTGTGTGGGTTGGTCTACGAGGACATAGGCTCCGTGAACATGATGCCGCAAATCACACAAATATGTTTTCAGTAGGTGACGACAACTGTCTGCGGTTCGAAAAGGTTATATATGCTCTGTGGTAGACATCATATGGCTGGAGACAGACCCTATTTATAATTTAACCGGATTAGGGTGGTCTAGGTCTCGTGTGTGATATGAGACAGTCCAAGGTGTGTGATCAAGAGAGGAAGATGGGGTGTGGCACTCATATCTGAGCTAATGCGTAATGGGATTCGTGTACTGTTCTCAGGATATCTCTGGAGGCCCGAAGTAACTGGTAGGCCTATACACCTAGGTGATCAATTCCGCCCAAGGTATTTCGTCATTCAAGCCTCCTGAATTACTCTTCAGACGGAACACCCAGCGTTGTTCCTGCCTGAACAATGTGCTTGTTGTCCAACTAGGGTTGGATTCAATAATGGTCCATCTGAGGTTATCAGGGGTGTGGTTCTTCTCTAGAAAGTGGCTCAGTAGTTTGGTGCTTGTTTTTTTACAACATATGGTACTTCTGTGCTCCCCTATTCGAATTTTCACAGGTCTCGTTGTCATACCTACATACCACTTGTCACAAGGACAAGTTATGAGGTATATGCAGTTTTTCGTATTACAGTTTGTATGTCTCTTCTGATACCACGGTCTGGCCAGACCTAGGTCTATCTGTTTTGATGCTCCTGTGAGTGGACATACGGAACAGGATCCGCAGGGATAGTGACCCTCTACTGGGGGTAGAGCCCATAGGGTAGGTTGAGTTGTGATGGTTGCCTTAGGACGTGTGTGGACAAGGATGTACTTCAGGTTTTGGGTACGTTTAAATGCAAAGAGAGGTGGTGGGCCTGGAGTGAATCCCCCCGTCTTTAAAACACCCCAGTGTTTTTTAATAACCTTCTGAATTTTGTTGGAATTGGGGGTAAAGGTAGTCACGCACGTCAATCCCTCTGTGTTTGGTCTCTCTCTGCTTTCCAGCAGGGCATCCCTATGATTATTTTTAGCCCGTTTTTGTGCCTGCCGTATTATTTTCTTCGGGTAGTGTCGATCCGTCAGATTATCTGACAGGATTTTTGCTTGTTTATCAAATTCAGTCAGGGTATTACAATTGCGACGTAGGCGTAGGAACTGACCCACTGGAGAGGTGTGGTGCAGCGGCCAGGGCAGCTGACTTCGGAGCACAGGGCTCACGGTTCGATCCCCGGCTCCGGCGGCAGCTCAGCTCAGCACCATGTGACTCTGGGCAATAGCTCACTTAATTTCCACGACGGCCCCCAGCGCCTTGAGACCCGTAAGGGTGAGTAGTTTGCGCTTTACAAATACGGATTTCCATTTATTTACATTTTTACTGAGAGGTTGTTCCTTAAGGCTTTTGGATGATGGCTTTCACATATAAGAAGACTGTTCCTATCTGTGGGCTTTTTATAGTTTGTTGTGAATAATGCTCCTTCTTGTAGGGAGATCAAGAGATCCAGGAAAGGGATACTTTCATGTGATCTGGTGCCTGAGAATTTGAGATATGGGTCTAAGTCGTTAATCCATTCACAGAATGACACACATTGTTCTTCCCCTCCCCACCAGAAAAGGAGGATATCGTCAATATAACGCCTCCATATTAATATGTTAGCCCTGTAGGGATTGTTCTCACCTAGGATGAACTTTTCTTCAAAGTTGGCCATGTAAAGACAGGCTAGGCTCGGTGCGAATGTGCTTCCCATGCTAGTCCCTTGAATCTGATGGTAAAGCTGTGTTTGAAAAGCAAAAAAGTTTCTTTCAGGGCTAGGGAAGCACATTCGCAGATGAACGAGATAGGTGTCTCGTAGGGCCATGGGTCAATGTTCTGTAAGGTGGATTCTAAGACTTCCAGCTTGGCATCTTGAGGAATGTTGGTGTATAAAGCCTCTACGTCTAAGGTCACCAGAAGATCGATAGTTTCTGGTGCAGGGAAGTTCTCAATGAGGTTGAGTACTTCAGTCGTATCTCTGAGATAGGTCGGAGTTTTTGTGACTACAGGGCGAAGGTAGAAATCACAAAACTTACTCAATGGTTCCAACAGGGGATCAATCCCGGATACGATGGGTCGACCGGGGGGAGGGGGGAGTGGGCAGGGATTAGTCCCTTTATGTATCTTAGGTAGTGTGTAATAGTAAGGGATCCTAGGTTGATCGTTGATGAGAAACGTTGCTTCCTGTGAGGAGATCCACCCTTCAGTTTCTGCTTCAGTGACTAGGCCCTTGATCTTGGCCGTGAGACGCGCAGTAGGGTCTTCCTCGGTAGGTAGGTAGTATTTGGTGTCAGTTAATTGGCGCCGGCATTCCGCATCGTATGTGCCCACATCCTGGATCACAATGGCACCGCCTTTGTCGGCTGGATGATAGTCGTGTCTTCAGTGAGGGTCTTCAGGAGAGTTATTTCTTCTTTGGACATGTGGTTGAATGGGCGCTCACTCGTGATGTTGGTGACGTCCTTCAAGATGGCTTGTTCGAAAGTGAGTATTTTGTTGGTGTCATGGCCGCTGTTGGCGTAAACCTTGACTTCTTCTTGAGACCAGTGCCGGTGGTAGGGGTCTCTGGTTTGTCTTGGAAGAAAGCTTTCAATCTCACCTTCCAGAAGAACTGGTGTAATTCTTGGTGTAGTCTGAACGTGTCCTCACAGGGTGTCGGGACGAAACCCAAGCCCTTCTCCAAGAGTCTGGATTCGCCCTCAGACAAGGGTCTGGAGGACAGGTTAACTACTAGCGTTTCTGTCCTGATGTCTTGCTCCGCAGTGTCATCGGTTCTGGCTCCTGCCAATGCACATTCTTGGGTTTTCCTCTTCTTCTGCCTCTTCCTCTGCCCCTCCCTCTGTTGTAAAAAGGGGGGGTTCGGGAATTGGTGGTATTGTTGTGCCTGAAGAGGATGTCCTGGTGGTATGTTCCACATTGGCTTGGGTCCCATCCACTGTCCTGGGTATAGTTGTGGTTGGAAAGGGTGAGGTGGGAAGTTCTGGAACAAGGGTGGTGGTTGCTGTCTCTGGGCACTCCTGGAATTCAGCGTGTAGTTACGGCCCTCATAGCTGGAGTCACTACTAATAGAGTTTGTCCTCCTGGAAGAGTTACTGCTGTTGTCATCTGAAGTGGTTTCTTGATTCTGGAAGACATAGTCGTCTTTAGTATACGGATACACCTTCTCCTGGTCGAATCGCTTCACATCCTTCTGGAGTTTTGTGATTTTTTGTTTGGTGATGAACTTCTTATGTTCATTCATCTCCTCATTTATTTCAGCCAGTCGTGACTTAAATGCTGAGATTGAGATGCCGGCTTTCAATCCGTTCTCAGCTACGTTGATCTGGATCAAGAGTTCGTCTGACAGACACTTGGCTGTATTGATTATGAGTACGAGCCAATCTCGTGTACACTTCCACGCTATTTTTGACCATTCTCTACGGAAGGTCAAATCCTCTAGGAAGATCCTTGGAGTAAGTGTGACTAAGAGGCCATTGGGGGCGATATTGGCCCGTAAATATTCAGTCATAACTATCCCGTGTAGGGCCGTTTTGATCTGTAGTTTCCTAAGTGCTTGTAGTGCTTTCCAATAATCATTTTTACTGCCACGATCACCATGGCAGTGATGCCTAGATTTTAAGATCTCGTTCTGAGACTCCGTCTCGCACATACAGATAGGCATGACATGCAGTATGTGTGGGATTGATGTGCGTGCCATATCGCGGCATATACCTGGTTTCACGCATTTTTCACGCACTACGTGAGCGACCCGATACAATGAGATGTGTACCTTGTAATTGTTAACAGCCTGCCACGATCACTATGGCAGCGATGCCTATACTATATGATCATGTTTTTAATACCTCGTTTCATATGCCAGGGGTACTGTCAGTACGGCATAAAGCATGCATGATACCGGTCACCTCCGGCTGCACTTAGCCAGGGATAGGTGACATTCCACCTGTGCGTGTTCCACTGCACAGGCCAAACACGAGTACTATTACTTTACCACGCACTATTATGATGGAAGGGGCACGTTATATTAAGCATGCCTCCAAGACTATCCGTCGTCATGAATGCCGATCAGTTGACAGCATTCCATCGGATGTGAATGATTGTATTCACTATATCCCTACATATTAATGTCTATTTGTGTGTCTCTTTTTGTTTGTTGTTTTACCAGGTTGGAATAAGGAACACGACCCGGATGTTCCATTAGGCGCTCAGACGCCCACACCTAATTTTAGGTACCATAGGAATATAGAGTATCGCCGTCTCTAATTCCTATTTTTAAGAATTTTTATTGCACATCACGGTCCTGAAGAAGCGCATTGGGATCCATTAGGGACCACTTTAAGCGCGAATCATGTCGACCTAATTTCACTGTCACTCACACTCACGGATAAGAGGTCAGAAGGATAATACTCTTCCCTCTACTATATTTGTTTGTAAGAGGTTCTCTTTATCCCTTGTTGTTTTTTAACCTTGCCACCTGGACCCCCGAATAAAAGTCTATTTACAGGTACCGGGGAGGCAATTTTAACTCACGCACACACTCTGTAAGGCCCACACAACCGCATGCACAACTGCGGCGTCTCTCCTTAAAAGATCTCCGCCAAAGAGCCCTCTTGCAGGGCCCGTGGGGGACAGCAGCGCCACCCCCACGAGGAGCAAACGCCCGATGATGAAGCACGACACCCGCAAGGGTGTGTGAGGGCACTTTTTCCAAAAGGAGGAATTTCCCCACCTTCATCTATATCCAACCACGAGTGTAAAAAGAGACCACTCCATCACGTTTATCTAAGCCACCAGAATAGGTTGCGTCCTTTTTCATAGGAACAGTTACCCCTAAGTGATTACCACGTAATTCTTTGGGAGCTTTGGTACTGGACCTTCTATTTCTAATTAGCTCTCGGTCCCCTCCCTCTTGATTGATCTACTAGAAAAGGATATACAGAAGGGGAGGCTACAAGGGTATACTAGAATAGTGCTGGATCAGGAGTCAAGAAAACAAAGTAGCACTGAAGGCTGTGCTGGACCAAGAACAAGAATTTAGCAAAAGCTCAAAAGCCAAGGCAGCACTGCAGGCAGTGCTAGTTCAGGAACAAGGGAAACTGCTGTAGCTCAGGAACAAGGAATGCTAAGACTCCGGAGTCAAGGTAGCACTGCAGGGGGTGCTAGTTCAGGAACAAGAGAATCTCCTTCAAACTCCTGATCCACGCACACAAGGCACTCCACAAAACCGGCCCAGCCTACCTCAACAGTCGACTCTCCTTCTACGTTCCCAACCGTCAGCTCCGCTCCGCCGACCTCTCCCTGGCCACCGTCCCGCGCATCCGGAGAACCACCACCGGGGGCAGATCCTTCTCTCACCACGCCGCCAAGATCTGGAACACCCTTCCCCTCAACCTACGACAGACCCAAGACCTGCTGACCTTCAGGAGACGACTCAAGACCTGGCTATTCGACCAGTAGCGGCAACACCCCCCCTCCTCTCCCTCAGCGCCTTGAGACCCTCGCGGGTAAGTAGTGCGCTTTACAAATCTTGTGATTGATTGATTGATTGAACAGGGGAAACGGCTGTAGCTCAGGAACAAGGAATGCTAAGACTCAGGAGTCAAGGCAGCACTGCAGGGAGTGCTAGTTCAGGAACAAGGGAAACTGCTGTAGCTCAGGAACAAGGAATGCTAAGACTCAGGAGCAGGAACTAGAATTGAGTTAAAGCTCAGGAGTCAAAGTAGCACTGCAGGCAGTGCTAGTTCAGGAACAAGAGAAACTACTGCAGCAGCTCAGGAACGAGGAATAACTGAAGCTCAGAAAACACTGCAAACAAGGATAGCAAAAGCTCAGGAAACACTGGAAACAAGGGTCGGTCTCACCGGTACACAGCTACAATGACCAACCTTGGCCTGAAAGGAGCTGGGGCTTAAAAGAGCTCACAGTAATCACATGCATCAGGTGTGAGCAGGCTAGCAGCAGCCAGCCACAGGTGAGCTGAATTCCTCCACCCATCCTTGGCCTGCAGGGGTGGAGACGGAGCAGTGAGCAGGGAATTCTAGGAAACAGAGTGTCAAACATGAGCAGGCTGGCTTCAAGCATGAGCAGGCTGGCTTTCACAAAACCCGGCATGGATTGGGAATGGATGTCAATTCCAAAATAGTGACCAAATGGATGGAAGTCAGGATATGCATGCTGGGGAGTATCTGGAAGCTTATTAGAACACAGGAAAGTCACACTATGCACCCCTCTGGTAGTGGGCACGAGAGTGTAGGGAGCAAATCGGGACAGGTTGGGCGTTCGTCTTTGGGCTGAAAAAAAGAGTAGTGGGACATGAGGTTAGAATCAGGAGACAGAGACATGAATCCCAGATTGTTAATGAGGACAAAGTACAGTTACTGTATGAATGAGGAGAGAAGTATGTAAATGGGAGACGTTGTTGCTGTCACGAGGAAAGCAGGGAAACAGGGACAGCTCTTCATGTGGGGTTGCAGCTAGGTGGTGAGTGTCAATTCAAGAAAACTAGAAACACGCTGATTATCTTACTTTACAGGGCACTTCAATGGGAACCTGAACAGCGTTTCCACAGTGAATGGCAGGAGGACCAACCTTCTAGGGCGGATGGATTCAGGCAGAGATATGGAATGGATCCCATTCAATGCTGCGCAGGGTCGAATTGGTAAGGCGGGCACTCGGGCAATAGCTGATGGGCCGATATCCGAGTTCCAGCTGTGGGCTGCTTTTTTGGGCAGCCTGGGGGCAATTTGGGCGGTGTCTGTGCTGTTCGGATGCCGCCAGCGGCCCAATGGGTGCCTGAGTGACCTCTCTGGAGGCAGATGGGCCTCTATTACCTCCGTTTTACCAATGGGAGGAGGTGTCACTCCCTTTCTCTCGCTGGGCTGGCCCAATAATATATGCAGATTGAGCGGGGGCAGAGGGTCTGAACAGAAGTGGTCCCACTTGTATTCATGTGTGGTTCACCAGTGTGAACTAATCCATGCATTTTTTTAATGTAAGTGAAGTTAAGAAAACATTCCTCTGCCAGAAACCCCCACAGCCATTCCTTTCATAAAACCTTGCCAAAGCAGTGTTTTGCGGAAAGGCAATCCGCAAATGTGGGCCACTTTTTTTTTAGCGTGCCCGGGCCTATTTTTGATCCCAATCCAACCCTGCTGCTGCATTATCTATTCAAGAAAGCCTGCACTGAAGACATGTAGGTGAATATGTGCTTGCGACCAAGGCGCGCGGCAGCCATATTGGAGTGGGTACTGCAACCAACTTGAAGTGGTTACTGCTCCTCACCAGTCGCGGCTCCTGGAGGGAGTGCTGCGGGGCGGTGGGGCGGGGCGGGTGGTAGTAAACTCCGGCATACGGCCGAACGGAGGTAAGTACATAAATAAATACATAAAACGAATTACATTGCGTGCGCTGCAACGCCAAATGGTGATGCGGCGCGCGCAATGTATGAAATGTATGAAATGCACAAAAATGAATGATCTACGCAGTAAGGGGGCCCAGGTACAGATGAAGTTCCCCGCAATGCTGAGGATAATGTGGCGGAACAAAATGCATAATATCAGAGACCCAGAAGAAGTGGACTCCTTTTTGGCGCAGATGGAAGGGTCAGAATAGTGGAGCAGAGGATACATCTATGCATTGATATGGCTTTTGACCGTTAGTCACGCTTTTCCTCTTCTAGTACTAATTATTTTCTTTGTATTTTGGATTCCCTCCCCAAGCTCGGGGGTCGCGAAAGGTGATCATTTCGCCTAGGGATAGGAAGGGGGGTTCCCCAAGGTGGGTGGGTGGTGGGGTGCACTGGGTGGTGGGAGCATGGGGGGAAAATAGAAAAAATTGTCCTTGTTCTGTCATATGCCCGTATGGTCTTAGCATTGGTGGGTCTTTTGACCCTTTCTAGGGGGGTAGCCGATTATGAGGAAAGGTTAAGGTGGGTTTACGGGAGCCGGGGGCCTAGACTCAAAGATGAGTAGATTAAACCTGGTGCATTTTATATCATGGAACGTGAATGGTTTGAGGTCCAGGAAGAAGTTGGCCCGGGTTTCCGAATTCCTAAAGAATAGCGAGGCTAGTGTTATCTTGCTCCAGGAAACTCACTTGGAACGGGAGGAGTGTAGGTCCTCTTTTATAAAATTGGGTTGGGTTCAGGAAGCAGTCTGTTCGGACCAGAGAGGCAACTCAAGAGGTGTGGCGGTCATTATTCGAAACAATTCAGGCATAAAGTTAGAAAGATACGAATCGGATTCCTCCGGCAGATGGTTGGTTGCCAACTTGATGATACAGGGGATGCCTGTAGTCTGTGCTAATTATTATGGCCCGAATGAGGATGCTCCAGATGCTTTAATTAAGCTTGAATTATGCCTCTTACAGGCTATTGCCCCGGTAATAATCGGAGGAGATTTTAATATAGTGCAAAATAAGACCAGGATAGAACTTCCAAAGTTAAATATGTTAGTCCCCCTAAAACATCGGCAGTGCTGAAGACCATGATCCAGGAGCTCAATCTGATAGATATTTGGCGGAGTAAGATGGGGGAGAATAAGGATTTTACATTTTACAGCAAAAAGTATGGCCACCACTCCCGCATCGACTATTTCTTGGTAGACCAGGAGGTATTAGCATTGGTTGATGAGGTTAAACATCTGCCCGCTGTTCTTTCAGATCATTCAGCAGTTTTCCTGTCCTTTAGGCACCACTACAAACCCGGTAATAAAAGGTGGACCCTAGATAGGACTGTATTGTTAGACGAAGGGGTGGTTTTAAGTATAAGAGAGGAGGCCTCAGTCTTTTTCCAAGCTAATATGGGTTCGGCGAGAATTCAAATTACCTGGGATGCCTTCAAAGCTTTTCTAAGGGCAATAGGTAGTTCTATAATGATGGGAAAGAGGCAGGCTACGAAACGGCAAGAGGAGGAACAAATTAAAAAGATCAAGGGTAAGGAACGCGACCTCCAAAAGGCATCATTGGAAGGTTCCAGCAGAGTTTCTCTTCTCGGCAAAGAGTTAGAACATCTCCAGGCGGAATATCAAGGGCAACTTGATAAAAGGTTACTAGATAGGTGGAGGGTTAGCAAGTTGCAGCATTTCTCATATGGAGAGAGGAGTAGTTCGCTTCTTGCTTGGAAAGTAAAAACTGATAAATCTAGAAATCTAATCCGAAACCTAAGGGATGCTGAAACAGGAGCTTTATTAGACACCAATTTGGATATGGGCATAGAGGCCCGTAGGTACATGAGTAGGTTATATAAGGATGATATTTCGCCAGGGAGGGAGAGCATAAAGGCCTGGCTGGGGAAGATTGAACTTCCGAGTTTAAACGATGACCAAAAGAGGTTTCTAAAGGCCGAGATAACAGAGGAGGAGGTCCGGCTACAGATCAGTAAAATGGCAGGCGGGAAGGCGGCTGGCCCTGATGGCCTCCGGGTTGAGATTTACTCCAAACTTCTTGATATCATTGTACCAGTACTGAAAGGCTTATTTAACGCTATATTTCCGGACGGGGAAAAAGCCCCGCTGTCTTGGGCCGAGGCCACGGTAACGTTAATCTTGAAACCAAATAAAGACCTACTGGTAGTGGACTCATATAGGCCAATATCACTTTTGAATTCTGATTATAAGGTTTTCTCGGGGATATTGGCCTCTAGGGTCACCCAGGTCATCAAATGGGTTTTCCATCAGGACCAAAGAGGTTTTATTCCTGGGAGGCAGCTCAATGAGCTTACCTTTTGGATGCTTGGGGTTGTGGACTTGGCAGAAGCTCAGAATTTACCTGTAACAGCAGTAGCCGTAGACGCCGCAAAGGCGTTCGACCAAGTCCATTGGCCCTACCTGTGGGATGCTTTAAAGATCTTTGGTTTCCCACAGAACATAGTAAGGGCTGTCCAAAATTTGTACCATCTGCCTAGAGCCAGAGTTTTAGTCAATGGGGAGCTATCAGACTGGTTTAATATTACACGGGGAACCAGGCAGGGGTGTCCCTTGTCTCCGCTTTTATTTAATCTTTATATAGAACTGTTTGCCTCCCTGATTAGAGCGGATTCTACTATTCTGCCCTTTAAATTTGCGGGACTGGTGGCAAAGCTGGCGTTGTATGCGGATGATCTTATACTCTATACTATTAATCCAGAGGTGGCTATCCAAACTTAATGGCTAAGGCGGAATCTTTTGGGAAGATATCGGGCTATAAGATAAATAGAGGGAAGACCGAAATTATGGAGTGGAACCAGCCTAGGCAAAGTCCGGGGACTAAGTCCCAAATGCGTTATCTGGGCATTATAATAACGCAGAAGTTGGACGATGTCCCTAGAGTTAATTGGAAGAAAGTAAGTCAAGAGATTGGGAGGCTCTTGGTAAGGTGGGCGAATCTACCTTTAAACATATATGGTAGGGTTAACCTGATTAAAATGATTGTCCTCCCTAAGATCACTTTCCTTTTTAATTCCATACCCTTACCTTTTGATAAAGGAGAGGTAGCTAAATTACAGGGGAAGATTGGCAGCTTTATTTGGTCCTCCAAGGGATCAAGGATATCCTGGAAAAAGCTGAGGAGGAGGCTGGAGAAGGGGGGGCTGGCCCTCCCCGATCTTATGGCATATTGCTATGCTTTTCATTTTAAGAACTTTTGTATGCTGTTAAATAAAGTGGACAGGTCCCCCTTAGGATTACTCTTTGGGGCTATGTTAAGTGTTCTGAGGGATGGGCAGAGTCATTTTCTTTTTAAATACGGAGATCCGAAGTACTTTAAAAAAGTGAGGCTGAAGATCTTGCAGGGGGCCTTAAAAACGTAGGTATTTTTTCGAAAAAAACTAGAAGTCCCCTATTACTCTTCCAGGGCTCCGATTTGGGATTCTCTGGGAACTCCTGAGTGTTTGAGAGACCAGCTCAGTCTGCCTTCAAAATCTGCAGGGTTGTCTTGGTGGGGTGATCTCAAATCTGCCTCAACTTTGGTTAGCTGGGAAGTCCTGAGTCTTTGCACCAGGGGTCAATTAACCAGATTTAAATATTACCAAATTTCCTCCTGGTGAGCAAGGCAGGTTTGGGTAGAGGAGGAAGAGGACACCTGGCTAGACCAGGCGATGAGAACAGGCCCCATCAAAAAGGAAGTTTCTCTGTGGTATCAGGCCCTGTTAGAGGCGAATGATGATATGGACATGGACATCTCAAAGCTTTGGGCAGAAGAATTAGCGGGTGAAAATGTTAAAGAGGTTTGGGTTGACTCTTTTTCGATTCTTCGAGCGGTTGTGAAACCTGCTTTTCTTAAGCTTAACCATCTTTTTACCACACACAGAGTCTATTGGTCTCCAGCCAAGCTATCAAGACTTACAGGAATCCAGAACGCATGCCCAAGATGTATGCTCCCTTCTGCGGATGATATGCATATGTTTATGACATGCTCCAAGATTACAGGTTATTGGACTGAGCTGTGTAAGTTCATGACTGAAGTAACGGGTCAGCAAGTTAAGGTAAGCCCCAATCTTATATTTTTTGGGCTTCATCAGGGCTGCTCCACCCGAACAAACACTGCCATCTCTAGATTTATTTTCTATGCGATCCTTCTGGGGAGACGGGAGATCTGCAGGTCTTGGAAATCTGGAAGTCCCCCCTGCCCTTCTGACTGTGTTAAAAATATAATCTCTACAAGTCAGGTGGATATGGCCTGCGACCCCAGAAGTCAGGATAAAGTTTGGGCACGGTTGGTTGAATAGAGCCAACGCTCCAGGAGGTCCGATGATTAAGCCAAACTGCTGTCGGTCCTGGTTCCCTTTCTGCTACGGGCACACTGGTGAAGGGTTGGAAGAGGAAATACATTCTTCTTGTGTGGAAGGCTCTGCCCCATGCTCTGGCAACTGGGAAAAGAGCGTTACCAGCAAGAGAATTGGCAGAATGAGGACACAAAAAAAAAAAAAAAAAGAATTCCTGCAGTCCAAATTCATTGAAAGAGATGCTTGGCTCAGTGACTGCTGGATTCGAGCTCACAGTAGTGTAAGCACTACCTTAATGTGCTGCAGCGTGTTTCAGATGTAAACTCATTGCTTTTTTCCATAAGTCCCAATTATTAAGGCAGTGGGGAGGGCAGCCAAGTTCAGTCATGGCTGTGGTGGTCTGCTCGCGCAGACTAGCCTATCAGAGGCATTAGCCTATCAGGAGAGAGCGCAAGGCCTCTTCCCGCCAGTTCACCTGTGCTAAGAACCAGTGTTCTCCGGTTGGATTCATTTGCTCCCCAACATGAAAGATTCTGTGCACAGAAAGTTGTAAAACACCCCATGTGCAGAGAGCTGTGAAAAGAAACAGATATATATCTTGCTATGCTCCGTTCCCGAAAGTCTGAATAAGCGTTGCAACCAGCAAAGGCGATTAAACATCTCCCGGCGCTGTAAAAATAAGAATGGAGGCCTCCGGAGGGGCCCGAAGTCTTTCTGAAATGCCTTTTTCCGATGAAAGAGCGCCGGATAAATCAAGGAGGTGAAGTCCGGTGAAACGATACCCTGGAGCTCCTTAGCTGATATTGCAAAGGGAAAAGGCTACACTTTGCGAGCGAGCTGTCTAATAACTGATCATATTTCTGTATTGTGTATGACATGCCTGGATCTCCAGTGAGTTTGTGTTCTTTAATGCTTAAGCATCCCCTTGTGGACGCAAAGGAGGAAGATGGGCCCTCTTCAATGGTCTCTCCCACAAGTCCAAGGGTAACAGGTGATTGGTTGTGGTGCACAGTGGCAGCTGGCGCATTAGGGCAGGGGCGACTGTAGTGCACAGTGACAGCCGGTGCATTAGGACAGGGATGGCTGTGGTGCACAGTGACAGCAGGTGCATTAGGGCAGGGGTGGCTGTGGTGCACAGTGGCAGCTGGTGGATTACGGCAAGTGTAGCTGTGGTGCACAGTGGCAGCTGGCGCATTAAGGCGGGGTGGATGCGGTACACAGTGTCAGCTGGTGCATTAGGGCAGGGGTGGCTATGGTGCACAGTGACTGCTGGTGCACTAGGGCAGGGGTGGCTATGGTGCACAGTGACAGCTAGTGTATTAGGGCAGGGGTGGCTATGGTGCACAGTAACAGATGGTGCATTAGGGCAAGGGTGGCTGCTGTGCACGGTGACAGCTGGTGCATTCGGGCAGGGATGGCTGTGGTGCACAGTGACATCTGGTAGCTTATGGCAAGGGTGGCTGTGGTGCACAGTGACAGCTGGTGAATTAGGGCAAGGGTGGCTATAGTGCACAGTGACAGCTGGTGCATCATGGTAAGGGTGGCTGTGGTGCACAGTAACAGCTGGTGCATTAGGGCAGGGGTGGCTGTGGTGCACAGTGACAGCTGGTGCATTACGCTAAGGGTGGCTGCGGTGCACAGTGACAGCTGGTGCATTAGGGCAGGAGTGGCTGCGGTGCACAGTGACAGCTGGTGCATTAGGGCAGGGGTGGCTATGGTGCAAAATGACAACTGGTGCAGTAAGGCGGGGTGGCTGCGGTGCACAGTGACAGCTGGTGCATTAGGGCAGGGGTGGCTGTGATGCACAGTGACAGTTGGTGCATTCGGGCAGAGGTTTCTGTGGTGCACAGTGACAGAGGTGGCTGTGGTGCACAGTGACAGTTGTTGCATTAGGGCATGGTTGACTGTGGTGCACAGTGGCATCTGGCGGATTACAGCAAGGGTGGCTGCGGTGCACAGTGATAGCTGGTGCATTAGGGCAAGGGTGGCTGCGGTGCACAGTGATAGCTGGTGCATTAGGGCAGGGGTGGCTGTGGTGCACAGTGATAGCTGGTGCATTAGGGCAAGGGTGGCTGCGGTGCACAGTGTCAGCTGGTGCATTAGGGCAGGGGTGGCTGTGAAGCACAGTGATAGCTGGTGCATTAGGGTAAGGGTGGCTGTGGTGCACAGTGATAGTCAGTGCATTAGAGCAGGGGTGGCTGTGCTGCGCAGTGACAGCTGGTGCATTAGGGCAGGGGTGGCTGTGGTGCATAGTGACAGTTGGTGCATTAGGACAAGGGTGGCTGTGGTGCACAGTGATAGCTGGTGCATTAGGGCAGGAGTGGCTGTGGTGCACAGTGACAGCTGGTGCATTCGGGCAGAGGTGGCTGTGGTGCACAGTGACAGCTGGTGCATTAGGGCAGGGTTGACTGTGGTGCACAGTGGCATCTGGTGCATTAGGGCAAGGGTGACTGTGGTGCAGTGTCAGCTGCCGAATTACAGCAAGGGTGGCTGTGGTGCACAGTGATAGCTGGTGCATTAGGGTAAGGGTGGCTGTGGTGCACAGTGATAGCTTGTGCATTAGGGCAGGGGTGGCTGTGGTGCACAGTGACAGCTGGTGGATTAGGGTAAGGGTGGCGGCTGTGGTGTACAGTGATAGCTTGTGCATTAGGGCAGGGGTGGCTGTGGTGCAGAGTGGCAGCTGGCGCATTAGGGTAAGGGAAGCTGTGGTGCACAGTGACAGCTGGTGCACTAGTGCAGGTGTGGCTATGGTGCACAGTGACAGCTAGTGTATTAGGGCTGGGGTGGCTATGGTGCACAGTAACAGATGGTGCATTAGGGCAAGGGTGGCTATGGTGCACAGTGACAGCTGGTGCATTCAGGCAGGTATGGCTGTGGTCCACAGTGACATCTGGTAGCTTATGGCAAGGATGGCTGTGGTGCACAGTGACAGCTGGTGAATTAGGGCAAGGGTGGCTATGGTGCACAGTGACAGCTGGTGCATCATGGTAAGGGTGGCTGTGGTGCACAGTAACAGCTGGTGCATTAGAGCAGGGGTGGCTGTGGTGCACAGTGACAGCTGGTGCATTAGGGCAGAGGTGGCTATGGTGCACAGTGACAACTGGTGAATTATGCTAAGGGTGGCTGCGGTGTACAGTGACAGCTGGTGCATTAGGCAGGAGTGGCTGCGGTGAACAGTAACAGCTGGTGCATTAGGGCAGGGGTGGCTATGGTGCACAATGACAGCTGGTGTATTATGGCGGGGTGGCTGTGGTGCACAGTGACAGCTGGTGCATTAGGGCAGGAGTGGCTGCGATACACAGTGACAGTTGGTGCATTCGGGCAGAGGTGGCTGTGGTGCACAGTGACAGCTGGTGCATTCGGGCATGGTTGGCTGTGGTGCACAGTGGCATCTGGCGGATTACAGCAAGGGTGGCTGCGGTGCACAGTGATAGCTGGTGCATTAGGGCAAGGGTGGCTGCGGTGCACAGTGTCAGCTGGTGCATTAGGGCAGGGGTGACTGTGGTGCACAATGATAGCCGGTGCATTAGGGCAGGGGTGACTGTGGTGCACATTGATAGCTGGTGCATTAGGGTAAGGGTGGCTGTGGTGCACAGTGATAGCTGGTGCATTAGGGCAGGAGTGGCTGTGGTGCACAGTGACAGCTGGTGCATTCGGGCAGAGGTGGCTGTGGTGCACAGTGACAGCTGGTGCATTAGGGCAGGGTTGACTGTGGTGCACAGTGGCATCTCGTGCATTAGGGCAAGGGTGGCTGTGGTGCCGTGTCAGCTGGCGAATTACAGCAAGGGTGGCTGTGGTGCACAGTGATACCTGGTGCATTAGGGTAAGGGTGGCTGTGGTGCACAGTGATAGCTTGTGCATTAGGGCAGGAGTGGCTGTGGTGCACAGTGACAGCTGGTGGATTAGGGTAAGGGTGGCTGTGGTGCACAGTGATAGCTTGTGCATTAGGGCAGGGGTGGCTGTGGTGCACAGTGGCAGCTGGCGGATTAGGGTAAGGGAAGCTGTGGTGCACAGTGACAGCTGGTGCACTAGGGCAGGGGTGGCTATGGTGCACAGTGACAGCTAGTGTATTAGGGCTGGGGTGGCTATGGTGCACAGTAACAGATGGTGCATTAGGGCAAGGGTGGCTATGGTGCACAGTGACAGCTGGTGCATTCAGGCAGGTATGGCTGTGGTCCACAGTGACATCTGGTAGCTTATGGCAAGGGTGGCTGTGGTGCACAGTGACAGCTGGTGCATTAGGGCAGGAGTGGCTGCGATACACAGTGACAGTTGGTGCATTCGGGCAGAGGTGGCTGTGGTGCACAGTGACAGCTGGTGCATTCGGGCATGGTTGGCTGTGGTGCACAGTGGCATCTGGCGGATTACAGCAAGGGTGGCTGCGGTGCACAGTGATAGCTGGTGCATTAGGGCAAGGGTGGCTGCGGTGCACAGTGTCAGCTGGTGCATTAGGGCAGGGGTGACTGTGGTGCACAATGATAGCCGGTGCATTAGGGCAGGGGTGACTGTGGTGCACATTGATAGCTGGTGCATTAGGGTAAGGGTGGCTGTGGTGCACAGTGATAGCTGGTGCATTAGGGCAGGAGTGGCTGTGGTGCACAGTGACAGCTGGTGCATTCGGGCAGAGGTGGCTGTGGTGCACAGTGACAGCTGGTGCATTAGGGCAGGGTTGACTGTGGTGCACAGTGGCATCTCGTGCATTAGGGCAAGGGTGGCTGTGGTGCCGTGTCAGCTGGCGAATTACAGCAAGGGTGGCTGTGGTGCACAGTGATACCTGGTGCATTAGGGTAAGGGTGGCTGTGGTGCACAGTGATAGCTTGTGCATTAGGGCAGGAGTGGCTGTGGTGCACAGTGACAGCTGGTGGATTAGGGTAAGGGTGGCTGTGGTGCACAGTGATAGCTTGTGCATTAGGGCAGGGGTGGCTGTGGTGCACAGTGGCAGCTGGCGGATTAGGGTAAGGGAAGCTGTGGTGCACAGTGACAGCTGGTGCACTAGGGCAGGGGTGGCTATGGTGCACAGTGACAGCTAGTGTATTAGGGCTGGGGTGGCTATGGTGCACAGTAACAGATGGTGCATTAGGGCAAGGGTGGCTATGGTGCACAGTGACAGCTGGTGCATTCAGGCAGGTATGGCTGTGGTCCACAGTGACATCTGGTAGCTTATGGCAAGGGTGGCTGTGGTGCACAGTGACAGCTGGTGAATTAGGTCAAGGGTGGCTATGGTGCACAGTGACAGTTGGTGCATCATGGTAAGGGTGGCTGTGGTGCACAGTAACAGCTGGTGCATTAGAGCAGGGGTGACTGTTGTGCACAGTGACAGCTGGTGCATTAGGGCAGAGGTGGCTATGGTGCACAGTGACAACTGGTGAATTATGCTAAGGGTGGCTGCGGTGTACAGTGACAGCTGGTGCATTAGGGCAGGAGTGGCTGCGGTGCACAGTGACAGCTGGTGCATTAGGGCAGGGGTGGCTATGGTGCACAATGACAGCTGGTGTATTAAGGCGGGGTGGCTGTGGTGCACAGTGACAGCTGGTGCATTAGGGCAGGGGTGGCTGTGATGCACAGTGACAGTTGGTGCATTCGGGCAGAGGTGGCTGTGGTGCACAGTGACAGCTGGTGCATTCGGGCAGAGGTGGCTGTGGTGCACAGTGACAGTTGTTGCATTAGGGCATGGTTGGCTGTGGTGCACAGTGGCATCTGGTGGATTACAGCAAGGGTGGCTGCGGTGCATAGTGATAGCTGGTGCATTAGGGCAAGGGTGGCTGCGGTGCACAGTGATAGCTGGTGCATTAGGGTAAGGGTGGCTGTGGTGCACAGTGATAGCTTGTGCATTAGGGCAGGGGTGGCTGTGGTGCACAGTGACAGCTGGTGCATTAGGGTAAGGGTGGCTGTGGTGCACAGTGATAGCTTGTGCATTAGGGCAGGGGTGGCTGTGGTGTACAGTGATAGCTGGTGCATTAGGGCAAGGGTGGCTGCGGTGCACAGTGTCAGCTGGTGCATTAGGGCAGGGGTGGCTGTGGTGCACAGTGATAGCCAGTGCATTAGGGCAGGGGTGGCGGTGGTGCACAGTGATAGCTGGTGCATTAGGGTAAGGGTGGCTGTGGTGCACAGTGATAGCCAGTGCATTAGGGCAGGGGTGGCTGTGGTGCGCAGTGACAGCTGGTGCATTAGGGCAGGGGTGGCTGTGGTGCATAGTGACAGTTGGTGCATTAGGACAAGGGCGGCTGTGGTGCACAGTGATAGCTGGTGCATTAGGGCAGGAGTGGCTGTGGTGCACAGTGACAGCTGGTGCATTAGGGCAGGAGTGGCTGTGGTGCACAGTGACAGCTGGTGCATTCGGGCAGAGGTGGCTGTGGTGCACAGTGGCATCTGGTGCATTAGGTCAAGGGTGGCTGTGGTGCAGTGTCAGCTGGCGAATTACAGCAGGGGTGGCTGTGGTGCACAGTGATAGCTGGTTCATTAGGGTAAGGGTGGCTGTGGTGCACAGTGATAGCTTGTGCATTAGGGCAGGGGTGGCTGTGGTGCACAGTGACAGCTGGTGCATTAGGGTAAGGGTGGCTGTGGTGCACAGTGATAGCTTGTGCATTAGGGCAGGGGTGGCTGTGGTGCACAGTGATAGCTTGTGCATTAGGGTAGGGGTGGCTGTGGTGCACAGTCACAGCTGGTGCATTAGAGTAAGGGTGGCTGTGGTGCACAGTGATAGCTTGTGCATTAGGGCAAGGGTGGCTGTGGTGCAGTGTCAGCTGGCGAATTACAGCAAGGGTGGCTGTGGTGCACAGTGATAGCTGGTGCATTAGGGTAAGGGTGGCTGTGGTGCACAGTGATTGCTTGTGCATTAGGGCAGGGGTGGCTGTGGTGCACAGTGATAGCTTGTGCATTAAGGCAGGGGTGGCTGTGGTGCACAGTGACAGCTGGTGCATTAGGGTAAGAGTGGCTGTGGTGCACAGTGATATCTTGTGCATTAGGGCAAGGGTGGCTGTGGTGCAGTGTCAGCTGGCGAATTACAGCAAGGGTGGCTGTGGTGCACATTGATAGCTGGTGCATTAGGGTAAGGGTGGCTGTGGTGCATAGTGATAGCTGGTGCATTAGGGCAGGAGTGGCTGTAGTGCATAGTGACAGTTTGTGCATTAGGACAAGGGTGGCTGTGGTGCGCAGTGATAGCTGGTGCATTAGGGCAGGAGTGGCTGTGGTGCACAATGATAGCTGGTGCATTAGGGCAGGGGTGGCTGTGGTGCATAGTGACAGTTGGTGCATTAGAGCAAGGGTGGCTATGGTGCAAAGTTGCAGATGGTTCACTAGGGCAGGGGTGGCTGTGTTGGGCAGGGGTGGCTGTGGTGTACAGTGGCAGCTGGTGCATTAGGGCAACGGTGGCTATGGTGCAAAGTGGCAGATGGTTAACTAGGGCAGGGGTGGCTGTGGTGGGCAGGGGTGGCTGTGGTGTACAGTGACAGCTGGTGCATTAGGGCAGGGGTGGCTGTGGTGCACAATGGCAGCTGGTGCATTAGGGCAAGGGTGGCTATGGTGTACAGTGGCAGCTGGTGAATTAGGGCAGGGGTGGCTGTGGTGCACAGTGGCAGTGGGTGGATTATGGCAAGTGTGGCTGTGGTGCATAGTGATAGCTGTTGCATTAGAGGAGCGGTGATTGTGGTGCACAGTGGCAGCTAATGCATTAGGTCAAGGGTGGCTGAGGTGCACAGGGACAGCTGGTGCATTAGGGCTAGGATGGCTGTGGTGCACAGTGACAGCTGGTGCATTAGGGCAAGGGTGGCTATGGTGTACAGTGGCAGCTGGTACATTAGGGCAGGGATGGCTGTGGTGCCCAGTGGCAGCTGGTGCATTAAGGCGGGAGGGCTGCAGTGCACACTGACAGCTGGTGCATTAGGGCTAGTGTGGCTGTGGTGCACAGTGACAGCTGGTGAATTAGGGCAAGGGTGGCTATGGTGCACAGTGACAGCTGGTGCATCATGGTAAGGGTGGCTGTGGTGCACAGTAACAGCTGGTGCATTAGAGCAGGGGTGGCTGTGGTGCACAGTGACAGCTGGTGCATTAGGGCAGAGGTGGCTATGGTGCACAGTGACAACTGGTGAATTATGCTAAGGGTGGCTGCGGTGTACAGTGACAGCTGGTGCATTAGGCAGGAGTGGCTGCGGTGAACAGTAACAGCTGGTGCATTAGGGCAGGGGTGGCTATGGTGCACAATGACAGCTGGTGTATTATGGCGGGGTGGCTGTGGTGCACAGTGACAGCTGGTGCATTAGGGCAGGAGTGGCTGCGATACACAGTGACAGTTGGTGCATTCGGGCAGAGGTGGCTGTGGTGCACAGTGACAGCTGGTGCATTCGGGCATGGTTGGCTGTGGTGCACAGTGGCATCTGGCGGATTACAGCAAGGGTGGCTGCGGTGCACAGTGATAGCTGGTGCATTAGGGCAAGGGTGGCTGCGGTGCACAGTGTCAGCTGGTGCATTAGGGCAGGGGTGACTGTGGTGCACAATGATAGCCGGTGCATTAGGGCAGGGGTGACTGTGGTGCACATTGATAGCTGGTGCATTAGGGTAAGGGTGGCTGTGGTGCACAGTGATAGCTGGTGCATTAGGGCAGGAGTGGCTGTGGTGCACAGTGACAGCTGGTGCATTCGGGCAGAGGTGGCTGTGGTGCACAGTGACAGCTGGTGCATTAGGGCAGGGTTGACTGTGGTGCACAGTGGCATCTCGTGCATTAGGGCAAGGGTGGCTGTGGTGCCGTGTCAGCTGGCGAATTACAGCAAGGGTGGCTGTGGTGCACAGTGATACCTGGTGCATTAGGGTAAGGGTGGCTGTGGTGCACAGTGATAGCTTGTGCATTAGGGCAGGAGTGGCTGTGGTGCACAGTGACAGCTGGTGGATTAGGGTAAGGGTGGCTGTGGTGCACAGTGATAGCTTGTGCATTAGGGCAGGGGTGGCTGTGGTGCACAGTGGCAGCTGGCGGATTAGGGTAAGGGAAGCTGTGGTGCACAGTGACAGCTGGTGCACTAGGGCAGGGGTGGCTATGGTGCACAGTGACAGCTAGTGTATTAGGGCTGGGGTGGCTATGGTGCACAGTAACAGATGGTGCATTAGGGCAAGGGTGGCTATGGTGCACAGTGACAGCTGGTGCATTCAGGCAGGTATGGCTGTGGTCCACAGTGACATCTGGTAGCTTATGGCAAGGGTGGCTGTGGTGCACAGTGACAGCTGGTGCATTAGGGCAGGAGTGGCTGCGATACACAGTGACAGTTGGTGCATTCGGGCAGAGGTGGCTGTGGTGCACAGTGACAGCTGGTGCATTCGGGCATGGTTGGCTGTGGTGCACAGTGGCATCTGGCGGATTACAGCAAGGGTGGCTGCGGTGCACAGTGATAGCTGGTGCATTAGGGCAAGGGTGGCTGCGGTGCACAGTGTCAGCTGGTGCATTAGGGCAGGGGTGACTGTGGTGCACAATGATAGCCGGTGCATTAGGGCAGGGGTGACTGTGGTGCACATTGATAGCTGGTGCATTAGGGTAAGGGTGGCTGTGGTGCACAGTGATAGCTGGTGCATTAGGGCAGGAGTGGCTGTGGTGCACAGTGACAGCTGGTGCATTCGGGCAGAGGTGGCTGTGGTGCACAGTGACAGCTGGTGCATTAGGGCAGGGTTGACTGTGGTGCACAGTGGCATCTCGTGCATTAGGGCAAGGGTGGCTGTGGTGCCGTGTCAGCTGGCGAATTACAGCAAGGGTGGCTGTGGTGCACAGTGATACCTGGTGCATTAGGGTAAGGGTGGCTGTGGTGCACAGTGATAGCTTGTGCATTAGGGCAGGAGTGGCTGTGGTGCACAGTGACAGCTGGTGGATTAGGGTAAGGGTGGCTGTGGTGCACAGTGATAGCTTGTGCATTACGGCAGGGGTGGCTGTGGTGCACAGTGGCAGCTGGCGGATTAGGGTAAGGGAAGCTGTGGTGCACAGTGACAGCTGGTGCACTAGGGCAGGGGTGGCTATGGTGCACAGTGACAGCTAGTGTATTAGGGCTGGGGTGGCTATGGTGCACAGTAACAGATGGTGCATTAGGGCAAGGGTGGCTATGGTGCACAGTGACAGCTGGTGCATTCAGGCAGGTATGGCTGTGGTCCACAGTGACATCTGGTAGCTTATGGCAAGGGTGGCTGTGGTGCACAGTGACAGCTGGTGAATTAGGTCAAGGGTGGCTATGGTGCACAGTGACAGTTGGTGCATCATGGTAAGGGTGGCTGTGGTGCACAGTAACAGCTGGTGCATTAGAGCAGGGGTGACTGTTGTGCACAGTGACAGCTGGTGCATTAGGGCAGAGGTGGCTATGGTGCACAGTGACAACTGGTGAATTATGCTAAGGGTGGCTGCGGTGTACAGTGACAGCTGGTGCATTAGGGCAGGAGTGGCTGCGGTGCACAGTGACAGCTGGTGCATTAGGGCAGGGGTGGCTATGGTGCACAATGACAGCTGGTGTATTAAGGCGGGGTGGCTGTGGTGCACAGTGACAGCTGGTGCATTAGGGCAGGGGTGGCTGTGATGCACAGTGACAGTTGGTGCATTCGGGCAGAGGTGGCTGTGGTGCACAGTGACAGCTGGTGCATTCGGGCAGAGGTGGCTGTGGTGCACAGTGACAGTTGTTGCATTAGGGCATGGTTGGCTGTGGTGCACAGTGGCATCTGGTGGATTACAGCAAGGGTGGCTGCGGTGCATAGTGATAGCTGGTGCATTAGGGCAAGGGTGGCTGCGGTGCACAGTGATAGCTGGTGCATTAGGGTAAGGGTGGCTGTGGTGCACAGTGATAGCTTGTGCATTAGGGCAGGGGTGGCTGTGGTGCACAGTGACAGCTGGTGCATTAGGGTAAGGGTGGCTGTGGTGCACAGTGATAGCTTGTGCATTAGGGCAGGGGTGGCTGTGGTGTACAGTGATAGCTGGTGCATTAGGGCAAGGGTGGCTGCGGTGCACAGTGTCAGCTGGTGCATTAGGGCAGGGGTGGCTGTGGTGCACAGTGATAGCCAGTGCATTAGGGCAGGGGTGGCGGTGGTGCACAGTGATAGCTGGTGCATTAGGGTAAGGGTGGCTGTGGTGCACAGTGATAGCCAGTGCATTAGGGCAGGGGTGGCTGTGGTGCGCAGTGACAGCTGGTGCATTAGGGCAGGGGTGGCTGTGGTGCATAGTGACAGTTGGTGCATTAGGACAAGGGCGGCTGTGGTGCACAGTGATAGCTGGTGCATTAGGGCAGGAGTGGCTGTGGTGCACAGTGACAGCTGGTGCATTAGGGCAGGAGTGGCTGTGGTGCACAGTGACAGCTGGTGCATTCGGGCAGAGGTGGCTGTGGTGCACAGTGGCATCTGGTGCATTAGGTCAAGGGTGGCTGTGGTGCAGTGTCAGCTGGCGAATTACAGCAGGGGTGGCTGTGGTGCACAGTGATAGCTGGTGCATTAGGGTAAGGGTGGCTGTGGTGCACAGTGATAGCTTGTGCATTAGGGCAGGGGTGGCTGTGGTGCACAGTGACAGCTGGTGCATTAGGGTAAGGGTGGCTGTGGTGCACAGTGATAGCTTGTGCATTAGGGCAGGGGTGGCTGTGGTGCACAGTGATAGCTTGTGCATTAGGGTAGGGGTGGCTGTGGTGCACAGTCACAGCTGGTGCATTAGGGTAAGGGTGGCTGTGGTGCACAGTGATAGCTTGTGCATTAGGGCAAGGGTGGCTGTGGTGCAGTGTCAGCTGGCGAATTACAGCAAGGGTGGCTGTGGTGCACAGTGATAGCTGGTGCATTAGGGTAAGGGTGGCTGTGGTGCACAGTGATTGCTTGTGCATTAGGGCAGGAGTGGCTGTGGTGCACAGTGATAGCTTGTGCATTAAGGCAGGGGTGGCTGTGGTGCACAGTGACAGCTGGTGCATTAGGGTAAGAGTGGCTGTGGTGCACAGTGATATCTTGTGCATTAGGGCAAGGGTGGCTGTGGTGCAGTGTCAGCTGGCGAATTACAGCAAGGGTGGCTGTGGTGCACATTGATAGCTGGTGCATTAGGGTAAGGGTGGCTGTGGTGCATAGTGATAGCTGGTGCATTAGGGCAGGAGTGGCTGTAGTGCATAGTGACAGTTTGTGCATTAGGACAAGGGTGGCTGTGGTGCGCAGTGATAGCTGGTGCATTAGGGCAGGAGTGGCTGTGGTGCACAATGATAGCTGGTGCATTAGGGCAGGGGTGGCTGTGGTGCATAGTGACAGTTGGTGCATTAGAGCAAGGGTGGCTATGGTGCAAAGTTGCAGATGGTTCACTAGGGCAGGGGTGGCTGTGTTGGGCAGGGGTGGCTGTGGTGTACAGTGGCAGCTGGTGCATTAGGGCAACGGTGGCTATGGTGCAAAGTGGCAGATGGTTAACTAGGGCAGGGGTGGCTGTGGTGGGCAGGGGTGGCTGTGGTGTACAGTGACAGCTGGTGCATTAGGGCAGGGGTGGCTGTGGTGCACAATGGCAGCTGGTGCATTAGGGCAAGGGTGGCTATGGTGTACAGTGGCAGCTGGTGAATTAGGGCAGGGGTGGCTGTGGTGCACAGTGGCAGTGGGTGGATTATGGCAAGTGTGGCTGTGGTGCATAGTGATAGCTGTTGCATTAGAGGAGCGGTGATTGTGGTGCACAGTGGCAGCTAATGCATTAGGTCAAGGGTGGCTGAGGTGCACAGGGACAGCTGGTGCATTAGGGCTAGGATGGCTGTGGTGCACAGTGACAGCTGGTGCATTAGGGCAAGGGTGGCTATGGTGTACAGTGGCAGCTGGTACATTAGGGCAGGGATGGCTGTGGTGCCCAGTGGCAGCTGGTGCATTAAGGCGGGAGGGCTGCAGTGCACACTGACAGCTGGTGCATTAGGGCTAGTGTGGCTGTGGTGCACAGTGACAGCTGGTGCATTAGGGCAAGGGTGGCTGTGGTGTACAGTGGCAACTAGTGCATTAGGGCAGGGGTGGCTGTGGTGCACAGTGGCTAACTTGACATTTGGATGAATGGTTTCAATAATCTCAGAAAAGACGCTAAATCTGGATTCCAACTATCGACATATAAATAATATTTACATTATGAACATATTGGTTATCTTTAAAATTTAGATAGGCGCCATCTCTCTTTAACCTATGCGGGCCATTTCTGGCCTAGCATATGGTGGGAGAACACACGCATGTTAAAGCACAACAGCCTGTACTGGGTATGTGAGATGATCTGTTCCTGTTATGTGATGGTGGCTCTTGTACATACAAAGCAACACATGAACATATGCAGCTGAAACCACCCCTTGTATGTGATGGGAGTTCAAAGGCACATGAAGTTGAGCCTGTGTATGCGTTTTGTTATTTTATGCTATTGTTATTTGCATGGTGCTCATTCGTATGGCCTCACTCTGCAATCAGTCATCAAAGTTCTTCTCTCTATAATTCAAAGTTTCCATTGCAGAAAGGAGTCTGAATTATCCTGTAATGATACATTTAGAGCCTTATGTTTTTGTTCTTCTATAGGACAGAGCAGTGTCACTTGTCTGGTAAGTGATTCACTGTGGATGCATATATCAAGGTTCCTCTTTGGTCCAGATGGTTGTATGTGTGGATATATCATATTCGATGAGCAAAAGGGGTATGATATTGGAATCAGAGCGGAGAGGCGAGAAGACTTCACTGATTGTTTAGGCATCTCTTGAGTTAGCAGTAGGCCAGGTATTTGGAGATCATTCAAACATGGTCTTGAAATCTGCATGACTTGTCAGAGGTGTATGTGTTGTCGTCTGCCCTAGGCCCACATGCTGGGTAAATGACCACACAAACACAAGGTATATGATACTGGAACTGGCCCAGGGCACGTGCGCCTGGCACTTTTTATTGGCAGGGTCACCTGACCAGTGACGCCTGTGATGGGTGGGTGTACAGTGTGGGTTAGCACCAGGTGAAAGACTAGAATGTGTCCAGCAGAACACTACATCCCTACCAAATTTTAATGAAAAAAATAATAAACAAAAGTCCAACCTATGGGAAAAACAACATCACGAAACAGCACCAACGAGTCTGCCGGGCAGTGCTGGAGCTCTGGACCGCTTGGTCAGGAGGCTTTAGTCCACCTCGGCGATGTAGTTCAGTGTTCAGACCGGCCTGGTCTTGCGGTGTTGAAGTCTATTTACATAGTTCCAATAGCGGTGCATCTGGAGCGGTGGTGGAGTCCACTTTGGAGATCTTGCAGGCGCTCAGGTTCTGGGGAACGACAAACCTGCAGCTATTGAGGATGACCTTGGTGGACGAGGCCCTTCCTTAGAGGCGACGGTGCTTGATGATCTTTAGGCGACCAGTCTCCGTCTGCGACCTCCATGCTTTCCGGTGCCTGTCGTGGAGCTGCTGCCGACGCATCTCTCTGATTCGGATTCCCCTCTCACAGGAACTCCGTTGAGACCCTTGCCCCTGGATTGCCACATGACCGCGTGGGCTGTGCGAACCTTTCGTAGGCCGCGCTGAGGGTCGCTGCACAACTCCCAACAGGGCCACGGTCAAGCCTCGTGTAACCCCAAGGGTGGATAGTCCAATGGTCGGGTATGCTCTTCTTCGGCAGGCTTCAGGTTTACGGGGGCACACAGAAGGCTCCTGGGTGGCTAGCCTCATTGAACTCCGGATGTCTCAAATGTTTGGATCCACTCTGGTGGTGCGATGCTTCACAATGTTCTTGGTGATGATGCACCTGTATGACGGATACGATAATTTTCTTTCGGTTGGGCAACAGGCGGCGATCTCTTGCTTTCGGTGACCTTGTGGAGTGAGGAGGACTGGAGGGACTTTGTGCCCACTTACGGTTGTATTCTGGCAGTTGCACTTACTAGATGTGGTGCCATCGATGCCAAGCAGCCGGTGACAGGTGAGTTTGCGGTCGCACTGTGAAGCGTGGGGCCTGGACGCAGATCGCGCATGCTAGCAGCTTACGGTTGATCCTCCTGCTAAGCTGTCTCCAGTGACGTCTCTGCACCCCGGTGGCAGGCTTGTGCTGACGAACACCTTTTCCAGTGCTGGCACGAGTCCTCTGTCCTGTCGCTCTTCTCCTTTTCCCTCTTGCACGCCTGTGGTGGTTGTTCGCCCTGTGGCGTCTGGCCACTCTCCTCTCCTCCTTCGCGAAGTGGCGTCCTGCCACGCTGTTTTTCCCCTTCGTGGTGTGGCGCCCAGCCACACTCTTCTTTGATTTCAACCAGGTTCCTCACTCGGATGTGGCGTCCTGCCACATGTCTCATGTTTGCAGCACATGCAAATCTCGCTGGTCATGTCCAGTTCTTAGGACTGTCTTTACTTGCTGCGGACCTGTGGCGGCCTGTCCTGTCGCTAGGACATGCTTCTTCTCCTTGTGGACCTTTTGCCTCAGGGATTTTTTTTGTAGTGCTCCTCTGCCAGGATAGCAGGTCACTTCTTCTCTCTAGGGCGTCGTGCTTGCGTCTTGAGGCTGCGCAGTCGTGGCCCCGGCTCCTGCCTCCATTCGGACATGCTTGGCGGGGTCGGTCACTTCGTGTGACGTGCTCCTTGCTTGCGGTGCGATGTGGCATCTGGCCACGTGTCGCATGTCGTTGGAGCACACATGTTGCGGTGGAAGCCTGCCACTTGGAGTGTGCGACTCTCCTCTTGCCTGTCTGGGGCCACTGGCGACTCCGTCTTGAGGCAGTGTGAGGGAGGACACTGTGCTGTCTTTGGCCCACTGCGGGGCTTCTCTGGTGCGGTGGAGATGTGGAGGTTCTCACTGTTGCCTTCAGCATTGCTTCTTCTTTGTGGAGAGGTCTCTCTCTTCTGGGCGCTTGCCCGTGCTGTCAAGCTTCTGGGTGCATGCGTCACGCACCTAGGACTCCGCGCTCTTGGTCCTTCTTCAGGGCGCCCTCTTCTGGTGCTTGGTGTGCTTGCTCTTCTTTCTTGCGGTGGTGGCCGTTCACTACCAGGGGTGTGTGGTGCTATTTCCTTGCTTGCAGTGGCATCATACAACCGCAGGGGGGGGGGGTGCGCATTCTCTTTGCACCTTTTGTGGGCTTGGGGCTTCCTGCTTGGCATCACTGGACTCTTGGCCGCTTCCTTGGCTGGGCAGCTTTGAGCTCCTTCGGACACTCTGCAGAGGTTTAAAGTCTTTAACTATGGTGCCTGGGAGCAGTGCTCCATCTCTTCTGCTAGTTTCCTACTTGTAGTTGGGGTTTGTGCTGTATCCCCACCGGGCATGTGTACGTGTGCCAGGGGGTTCTCTCCCTAGTAGTCAATGTGGCATGGGACGCTGGCAGTGCTTAACGGCAGCAGAAATGAGTTTGCTCCTGCTACTCTGGCACCAACTGTCCACTAGGTGGTGCTGCTGCCAGCTATGCTCTCAGGCCACTTGCAGCTTCTCTAAATTGCGGGCCGTGCAGCTCTCACTTGGTCAGAGGGGAGGCTAAATGTGGCAATGGGCACAGACTGGAGGTGCTTGGTTTCCTTAAATGTGGTGCAGTGTGTGGGGGCCGCCACCAGGTGGCACTGCAGTCACTTTCCATACCTCACAGGCTGACCATGGCTTCTATTTTGGTAAGAAGGGGACCCCTTCGGAGAATAATGGAACCTGCTAGCTGTAGGGAAAATTACATATGGGGTAAAGGCAAAAAGCGGATGTATGACGATACCACGCATGCATTACATCGCATGCCATCAGATCGCGGTTTTAACAACGCAAGTCGTTACAACGACTTGCGTTGGAGGGCGCTGGACTTAGGAGTAGTTTAATTTACTATTCCAACTCCAGCCTACGTACAGTAGGGAAGGTGTTGGATAGTAATTTAAACTACTCCTTGTCCTATAGCGCCCTCCAGTGCTAGTCGTTGTAACGACTTTCGTTGTAAAAACCGCAATCTAATGGCATGCGATGTAATGCATGCGTTCTAAAGGTTGTTTCCCCAAAAAGCTAGGTGCAAGTTATAGGATCAATTTAAGTAAAACATTTCAGGCTATATCTTCACATGTAAAGCAGAATGGAGTGCACTATCATAGACATATGCACATGACCAGAAATGTATATATTTTTATTTAAAAAAATTGGTTTTATTCAGAGTTCCTTAATGGTGAAAAGAATATTTTTTATATATATCAAATATGTATTTTTTTTTGGGTATATATATATATATATATATTTTTGTTGATGTTCTGGATCATCATTAGTTCACATATACAACATAACAATGTACAATCACAGGTCTGTGGAGAACATATACATAATCATATGTCCATAAAAGACAAATACATACACACATAAATATAGCAAAAACAATATATAACATCACTATACATAGGGTTAAAATGCGAGAGAAAAAATAGATGAACTGCAAAACAATTCAAAGGCTGGCGGTAGATGGAAACACTACACGCATTTCGGCGTGTATGCCTTCGTCAGGGAAAAACCATCTCAACTTTCTCTAATATAGATGCAGAAAACAGCAATCTTAATTCTGAGATTTGAAGTCTATGCTTCTTGGGCTCCTGGACCAACAGGTGGGACCTATTCGTCTGTATTGTAGCTCAGAAGAAAAGTGCTTCTCGTGTATAGGTACTTGGATTAACGTGGCTTCTGACCAGCCGGGTTCCCTGCGGCAGTCTTTCTCTAATTGCAGGGTATGCAGGGCTGGAGCTACAGACAAGGCTCAGAAGCTGAGGCGAAGGGTTTACCTTTCTCCTGCGGGCGGGGCGCTGTGTTTCTGGTTGCGACTCTGGCACTTGGCAGCAGGTGTGTCACACAGCACACACCTCTTCAGGCTTGTAGTGACAGCAAAGATCCACAGGGCGTGCAGGGATCCTGCTGCTGCGGCACTCTGCAGGTCGTTCTTGCTCGTCAATCTCTTACGGGCCTCGGTGCGGTGCACTGATGCGACTGCTAGGTGGCGCTGAGGTCGCGCACTGCCGCCTCAGTCGGGAGTGCTAGGGCTGGTGGGCCGGCAGCATGAGGGGATGAAGACTTCTCCAGCAGCAGGTAGGGGCACACAAATCCCAGCGTTTCTCAATAATATTTTCAGATGGGTAGTGTTGGCACGCACTGTTGCTGCTCCGTTTATTTGTCTACTAGCGCGTGAGCAGTCACTAAATGCTCCACGTGCGGCCTCGGGCAGACAGACCTTCATTTCTTGCCACTACGGGCGCTGGTGGCTCCATGCAAATGCGGGGGCCCTGCACCTCCGACTTGCAACCTCGATTTATTTTCCTGCTGGCAGAACGCTACGGGCATGGTTGGGGATCTGTTTCTTGAGGTGCTGTTAACGCCTCGAATGTTGAGGGTGCACCATGCTGACTGCGGAACTCCTCCCATATCACCGATCTATCCCCCTCAGGGCCAGTTGGTACAACGTGAGGCAGCCGCTCTTGCTCACCGAGGGTTTGCTTGTGCGGCTCTTTCTTCGTTTGGCGGGCACAACTGACTCCTCCTGCTTTAGCGGATGGTGGCATGCGGGGGTAACTTGCTGGTGCTCCTTCCTCTTCCTTTCGCCAGGTCCACAGGTTAGCAGGCTCCGGTGGCAGACAGTCATGCCATGGGCTGGTATAACCCAAACTCCGAAGTGCAAGAGCCGCAACGGAGCGCTACAAACAGTGCGGGCGCTTATGCTGGAGATGCGGCACTTCACCACCTTTTTCCTCTGCACTTACTTCCTACAGTGCCAGTCGGTGCATTTGTTCAGGCAGCCAGGGGCTGAAAAAGGCATGAGCATATGGGCGGTGGCAAAGGCCTTACCGGTGAACACGCTTGATGGCCTGCACTTAGCCCTGTCTGGCACTGGTCACTGTCGCGCTGACAGCAGGTGCAAAGGGTGCACTAGACAGAGACTACACTTCCCACTTTGAAGAACAGCCAAGCCTCTGCCAACACACACTCGGGGATCGACCCGCTCGTCACCATTGTGGTGTCGTGGGCCCTAGGCCCACATGCTGGGTAATTGACCACACAAACACATGGTATATGGTACTGGAACTGGCCCAGGGCACGTGCGCCCGGACCCTTTTATTGGCAGGGTCACCTGACCGATGACACCTGTGATGGGTGGGTGTACAGTGTGGGTTTGCACCAGGTGAAACACTAGAACGTGTCCAGCAGGACACTATAGTGTATTCGAAGTGCCTGTGAGCTTCTGAAGCTGCTGATAGTGGTACATGGGCATGGAAGGGAGCACACGGATATGTGAGACTGTAAATGGAATCTGCAGTCACATGGAGGTGTAAGCTATTTCTCCCATTAAACAGTGATGCATAAGCATGCGAGGCTGAGCCTACAAATATGAAGCTGTTCTTGCCATATGATGATGGTACATGAACATATTAAGCTGTATATTACCATGTGATGATGCAAATGGACATGTGCAGACGAATCTGAATATTTTAAACTTTTATTTGCATATGATGGAATTACTTGGGCATCAGATGGGATGGTGCTCTTGGTTATTTTAAGCTACCTCTATTAAATGATGGCAGCGAATTGGTATTTAAAGCAATACATAGTTTTCGGGAGTGAACATGGGCATTTGAAGCTGATTTGCACTTGTGCATAGGGGTTTATGGAATTGTACCAAACATATGGTGTAGCACGTGGGCATATGAGCCTGTTTCGGGGCAGAACCCGATGTACATGTTTATGAGAGGTAAAGCATTAGCCTATGAACCTATTCCTTACATACTGTGGTGGTGCATGGTCACAAAGGCGGTACATGGCGATATGAAGCTTTTCCTTGAACAAAAGTTGTTAAGGACATATAAGGTATGAACTATGAGGTGCTATCTGCACACATGCAAATAAATATAATTGTCAAAAATATTAAAATGTTGGGTCTTGCAGCAAAAATTGAAAATTTACTGCAAATGGCCAACTGATATTTGTGCACATCATCGGTATAGTTTCAGAAAAAGCATGCTAATATTTGGGGATAAAATAAGTGCATATTTAAAAAAGACATAAAATGTCATTGAAGAATATTCCTTACATGTTTTTAAAGATGTAGGCATTTTTTGAAACCACAAGGCTGAATTGGAGGATAAAAGTATTCAATTTACATTAAAATTAAGTTTTATTTTTGCCAACAAGATGAGGTCAGATACTGAAACTGGCACTGGTATTTTAGGCACCATGATCACACTGTCAAAATATATCTAAAGCTTATATGAAGGGGGTGGGGCTGACCAGAGATAAAGATGGCTGCAAGTCATTGGTGCTCCAGAGAGGCTCCCTGTTCCGTAGGTTGCACACCAATCCTGAGTCTAGAGGAGAGAGAACTGTTGCTTCAGCCTTCATTGAGGAATATAGAGCTGAACCTTGAAGATTGACTACAGCATGCCAGCGGTGACCAGTTGTGCTGCTGCAAACTTGAGCCTACCAGGACCTATGGGCAGAGATGTACTGGTGCCCGTTTAGTGGTGGGCCCCTCTTGATTATCCTCCAAGTAAGCCAGAGGCTTGGCGGGGAGCTTGAGTAGTGAGATAGGGCCTCCCAGCTTGCATGATTGAACATAGGAGCACGGTAACCTGGTGTCACTGTTAGGATGATGTGCCCTGGCGGAAAGTGGATGGGCCAAGAGCGGTTCAGAGGAGCATGGCGTGACAGTCCCTGCATCGATGACAGAAGGAGCAAAAAGAGAATACCTTGGTTGGCAACTTGCCTTGTCCATGGTGCTGTCTTGTCCTCCCTGGCATCCTCCTGTCAAATAGGACCTCTCTGTGTGGCCCAGCCTGAATCGTGCAGTGCTCTGCCTCACAGTGCCTTGCAGCTCATGATGACAGAGAAAACAGAGACGCAAGGAGGACTGCTTCAGCTTCTTTGGTGACGCTGAGAAAGTTGGGGAAATAACTGTCTCTGCAGAGGCATAATAGACTATACAACTTACAAGAGGCAGGCAGACCTTGTTACCTTCTATAAATCCCCTCCATAATAACTTAAGTGATAAAGTTTCTACGGTGGTGGCCCCTGCAGTGAAATGTGTAGCAGAGAAGTTAGGAGAGCTAGCTGGTGGAGGTTTACTGCAGCACACTCCTTGGAACTAACAGAAGGAGGATTGAAAGAACTGGAGGGTCGTTCAGTGGACACTGAACAAGCACTAAAGAGATCCAGACCTTCAAGGTGAATACTATGTTAAAGCTTGATAAAGATATAGGAACACTGGGTCCCAGATTTACAATGCTTTTGCATCGTACATGCATCGAACAATAGGATGCAATTCATTGCCTTATGTTTACAAAGTGACACAGTGTTTGTTTTGTTTTACTTTTCTGCCCTTGCATGGCACCAGGTCTGCATTGCATCATATTGCATCAAAATGTTTTTATAGTATTCAAGTAGGGTGTTCGAAATCAAAACCACTGCAAAACCAACTCAATGCTATTTACTAATTTAACACAGATTCATGCAGTATAACACAAAGGTCAAATTGCGTAAATAACCTGCATGTGGACCTCGCAGGTGCAAAAAGTGACACAATTGGCACAGTATATAGAGAGGCATAACATACTTCATCACACATTCATTTGCAGCCATGGACAGTGTCATTATGAAAGTCATGGGGCATCTGCAACAATGCGGTCTTCAAAGAAGTAGGAAAGAGAGGATCTTGCGGCAAGAGGATCTGCCTCATAGACCAAAGGGAGTAGGATGTGGTTACATTTTACAGAGTGGGGGAAGAAAAAATATTATTTAATTGGACAACATTGGAGCCACTTAGCAATCCAGGATTGGACACTCACACAGAGTATCACCAAGTCTGAAGCTGCTGTCAGTATTCCATCTGCTTGCATCTGGTCAATTCAAAAGTCCTTGAGCTAGGAGGGCTGGTATTTTCTAGAATGCTGTTTCTTCTTATTTACAATATGTATTAGTTGCCATCATAAAAATTACTCTTCAGTTTCTTCATTTTTCAAATACTCTTGTAGAGCAAATTCAGAGCAATCAAGGATTTTATAAGATTGCTCAATTTCCCCATGTGTTAGGAGCAATAGACTGTACTCACATTCAATTAGTACCTCCAGCACTAACGGCACGCGTGCATTGGAAGAGCAATCAACATTACTCCATAAAAGTGCAAGCTATTGTGGATTCTCAATACTATTTCACAAATATTATTGCAAAATATCCTGGAAGTGACCACGATTCATACATCTTTAGGAAGTCTACTATTAATCATTACTTTCAGAATGAGTATATGGAAATTCTTTATTAGTTGGTAAGAAAAATTGTTTCTTACATTTTTAAAATAAATACTATCTCAATACATTTCATTTACCATTTTTTTAAAATTCAACAATTTAAAATATATATAATAGAATATAATAATAGTATAATATAATGGACTATTAAGATCCTCGAGAAAGACCCTGTGGTATCTACCTCTTAATGCACAAAAAACCCGTAGTGCAGGCCTTGATCATTTTAAGACTGGACTATGGCAAAGTATTATATATGTGGGTGGCTCAGTGACGGCTAAAACCATTACAGATTGTGTAGAATGCTGCAGCCCAGCTTCTATGTCACATCCTTCTCAATTAATCAGTTTCAAAATATCTTCATAATCTATATTGGCTCCCAATTGCTCAACGTATCAAGTTCAGGACTCTGTGCTACATTTTCAAAGCATGGCACCAGATGGGACCTACATATATACTCTCTATTATACATCCGTATGTCCCTAAGCGAGCACTACGTTCTGGAAACTCTAATTTAGTCTCTATCCCTAGATTTAAAAGGTTTAGACAAGATGGCCCTTCCTTGGCTTACTTGGTCCCTAAGCTATGGAATAGCTGACTTGCTGAACTGCGATTATGAATCTTTGACTCTTTGTTCCAGAAACTACTTAAGCCCTGGGTTTTCTGAGATTTTGTGGTATTCTTGGTCTTTTTCCGCAAGCACTGTGAAACCCTGTTTGGCAGCCGTGCGCTCTATGAATCTAATTTTGATTTGATATATACGGGAAAGCTAAATAGATAGATAACAAATACATGCATTGATGTCATTATTTTAGTGTTGATGTATGCACCAAAATACATTTTAATAAAAAATATCTGGGTGTCAGCAATGTAGTATCATACAGCAGTGTGTTAATGGACTATATGTTCGCATTGTTCTACACAACCTACCATTATTTTTTTCAGATATCTGATTTATCGGTGGTCATCCCTGTACCTTGTATAGAAATGGCATTTTTTACGCTCATGTCAAAGATTTGCTTAATGATGCCAGATTTTGTAATTAATCATTACTCAATAAATGTTTCTATTTTACCACACAAAATCATCTTAGTTGATATTTAATATTTAGTAAGTAAATTCCAGTAATGATCTGAAAACATCCAAAATACAGGAAAATGTTTAATGTGGCATGATCACTATTTATTATGTCATTCAAGCCCATGTTTTACGTGTATCTGGTGTTTTGAATCTATAACAGATTAATTATCAAGAAATGTACAGTGTGATCCAATTACACAATGATCACTACTTTGCCTAAACATCAGCATATGTTTGATGTAGATGCAGCCAATGTGTGCTGTGTTGTTACAAAGTTCAACATTGTATAGAGTATCTTCACCTTAGTTTTCTAGGACAGGTGGCATTGTTTTATTAAAAAAGAATAAACAAATCTTAGAAATATTTATGTTGCCCTTTGTGTAATTTATCTAAAATGTAATTTTTTTAAAACATTTTTCCTAATATTTTTTTAATTAGGTGATCAAGGTTATGTTCTCCAGCCTTGGCTAATGACCCCAATTCAGAATTTACAAAGTGAAGGTTAAAAGAAATATAATTTTGTCTTAAAAATCAGAAAATATCAATGAACAGACATTTTGGAATTTTTTAATTTAGGTTTAAATGATGGATCAGTCTGGAAATTAATGGCTATACACTCCAGAGATGGTGTACAATATGATTGTATATACGCCTCTCTTAACAATATTCCAGTCAGAGCTTCTGTTGATTGAGAATACAATTTTTAAAATGTTAATAAAGGTATATCTAATTTTTTTAATTCAGAAAATCTAATGGAATCTCAGGAGGGACAAGTGCAAGGAAAGTACTTTGTGGTGATTTTTTTTTCTGCAGCATAAAATATTAGTATTTCAGTGACAACATATATATATTTCTTTAGCAAAATAATTACTGAAATTAAATTGATTTATTTGTAATAAAAACAATTTGTAAATTATGCATGTCTAATTGGTTGTATTAATCTACAGTATAACTGTCCCCTATTTCAATGTTCTGTCTAATGAAAGAAGCATACAGTGTTGGTTTTAAGTTCAAACTAACAGTCTGCATTTAAAAAAAATATGTTTGGCATTTTTGGGTTGTGTTTAGTCTAGATAATTGTACGAATCATAATTTACCCCTATTCGGTAACATAAATCATTGTTAAATACTATAAAAGTAAAAGTAAAGATAATCCAGTGTCTAATTATTTTTATCAAAAACAATTTCATCAGCAAGAATTGTTATATACAATCACTATCTCTTACTAAAAATGCTACAGTTCCACAACTCTATACTAATGCAAACTAACTTAATCTACCTTAACCTAAACTACTGTTTATTAAAATACCTACATCCAAAATCCCAACTCCCCCAAAAAAATACACTACTGTAATGTTATCTAAAACTTATATACTTTATTTGAAACATATATTATTAAGCTAAACACTTACTATTACATATATATATATATATATATATATATATATATATATATATATATATATATATATATATATATATATATATATATGTATTTCTATAATATGAACGGATAAATGAAATGATGATATAATACAGTTTTTTCATCAAGGATGAAATGGTAAATACCATTTTATTTAAAATAAGGTATCATACCAGTTTATTTGAAAAAGTTTATCCACTCAGATATATGATTGTATTTCAACAATGTCAATGGTATGCATTTATGCATGAAACGTACAGTATTTTTTCTATGTTTAGTATTAATCAATTGCACTGGCACTTTAAAAAGAGGTCTCACGTAATTCAATGCTGTCATGTGATCAAGGCAGGGATCTGCCGAAACGCGTCATGGAAACTTGATGGTGTGCTGAACTAATTAAACATCTAGCACCAAACCTGGGTCTACGCTCGTTTGTTTTCGAGAAGAAGGCTGTAAGCGAGGTTCGTGGCAAGTATATATATATAAAAAAAAATGTAAACATTAACCCCCTGTGTAATACACATATCTAAAAATGTTCTTAAATTAATATATTCTAAAACTAACTAATTCTAAAACTAAATATCAAATAGCAATAATTTAATATACCTATAAAAATACAATGTTATCAAATTACACAAAAAATGATAAAAATGACTATTAAAGTTAGTCCATTATTGGTTCTGTATCATTGTATAAAGCCTTCTGACAGCTATGTAAAATTATTGTTATTTGGTGCAGTTGTCTGTTGATACTTCAGTTGAACCTTTCGATATTATCAAAACATCCATAGTTTTGTTCAGCATTATATATATTCCCTTTGAAGGTCTTGTCCTCATTAAGGAGGTGTGGAGCTGCAGCTTGAACAGATGGTGCCGGTGGTGCCTGGGGTGTTGCTGTTGGCTGCGAATATCTTGCCAAACGAGGTTCTCTCTGCTGTACTCTGGCTCTCTCGCAAATGGATCCCATGTGCCTGAATAGAATAGGATGCATTCGGGGAGAGCTCTGGCATGGCATTTGTTAGAAATGGGGGTCTCTAGTTGGCAAGGGCTTGCACCTTTGTCCAAGTAGGGACCCTTCTTCCTAGTCAGGATAAGGGAGTTACACTCCTAAAATAACCCCTGCTCACCCCCTTGGTAGCTTGGCACGAGCAGTCAGGCTTATTCTAGAGGCAGTGTGTAAAGCATTTGCACATAACTAACAGTAATACAGTGTAAGCACTACAAACGGACACCACACCAGTTTAGAAAAATATCCAATATTTTTATATACTTAAAACAAGACCAATATGATAAAAATCCACAGTACAGTACTTTAAAAATCTTCAGTTATCACAGTGTCCTTAAAAACAGTTCCTTGATGTTGATAGCTCCATCCGGGGCTATCACGGCATCGTGACCAAACAAATCCAAACAGTTCTGGCTGACCGCGGCGTCGCGAGTCAGCTCCGGTGTCGGGAAGACCCGCCAACAGTACCTTTCAGAAATGCAGGGCGTCGATGACCTCGCGGTGAGCTTCCGAACACACGGCGTCCGCAGGCGTCGGTTCCGGAGGTCGGTGGGGTGTCGTCGGGGCCCTCGAAGTCACACGCGATGCAGATCGATCTCCTCTCTGTTGAAGTCAGGAGCGCTGGCGTCAGCCGGCGTCGGGTGCTGCGGTGCGAAGTGCAGCGGTGCGGTGCCCTCAGGTCGCGGTGCGAGCAGCGGCTCGGTGGCGGCGTCGGATGGCGTCGGTGAGACCAGGGTCGCGGTGTGAGATGAAGGCGGTGCTCGTCACAGTGCTGACAGGTCACGGTGCAGCAGCGGCGTCGTCGTAGCTGCAGCGCTGTCGTCGGCTGACGGACTTGGAGTCGATGGCACCGGCGTCGGTGGGCCAAGGCTGCGGTTCGGGATGAGGGCGGTGCGACGTGTAACTTACGAGCGGTGCCCCCGAACCACGGTGCAAGCAGCGGTGTCTAGTCCGGCGTGGAGCGTCGTCGTCGGGGATACCACGGCATCGTCGTGAAGCGAGGCGGTGCGGAGTGCTGTGCCCACAGGTCGCGGTGCGAGCAGCGGCTCGGTGGCGGCGTCAGCAGGCATCGTCGGTGAGACCAGAGTCGCGGTGCGGCATTGCGGCGGTGCCCTCTGCGGTGCCTTCAGGACACGGAGTCGCCAGCGGCGTCGTAGACGGCGTCGGGCTTGAAGTCTTTGCTGTTCCTGAGACTTCTTGAACAGGGGGCAAGCTCTACCTCAAGCCCTTGGAGACACTCACAAAGTAGATTGCAGAAAGTTCAGTTCCAGTCCTTTCACTGCCCAAGACAGAAGCAGCCACTGCAGGCCAACACAGCAAAGCACACAGCAAAGTGGTAGTTCCTCCTCACAGCTTCTCCAGCTCTTCTTCTTGGCAGTCTTCTTGATCTCAAAGAGTTCCAAAGTTCTGGTGTTTGGGTCCCCCTTTTTAATCCTCAATTTCTCTTTGTTCTCTGAAGGCAGAGAGGCCTTTGCCTAGTCCAAACCAGTTCTGGTCAGTCCTGGAGCACTTTGTTGACAAGTCTCCTTCTTTCCTTTTGCAGTGTAGGCCAGGGACATCAGACACACCACAGGAGGTGGAGCCAGCATTGTGGAGGGAAGGCACAGTCCTATTCAGGTCCCAGGTGCAACTCCTCCCACCCATCTACATGTAGATCTTGCTATTCAGCCCTGTGCTGACTCACCCTGTCTCCTGGCATCCCCCAGCTCCTGTCACTCACACTCCAGACAAGGAATACACAACCTAGCAGAGGCAGGCTTGGATGGTTAGACAAGAGAATACCCACTTTCTAAAAGTGGTATTTTCAAACACAGAATGTTAAAACCAACTTCACTAAAAGATGCATTTTATCATTCTGAGTCCAGGCATACTAAACTCGAATTTCTACCATGTTCCCTGGGTCAGTTAGGATTATAAGCTGTAATAATCAAAACTGCCCATTCTGGCCTATGGGGAACAGGTAGCCTTGCAATAGTGAAAAACGAAAATGGCTGTAATGGCTGTAATTCACTATTAGGACATGCCACACACACCAGGGCATGTCCTACCTTATACTTACAATGCACCCCGCCCTTGGGCCTACCTTAGGGGTGTCTGATATGAATATAAGGGAAGGTTTAGGGACTGGCAAGTGGGAGCACTTGCCAAGTCGACATGGCAGTGACAGACTGCACACAGGCTCTGCAATGGCAGGCCTGAGACACTATCAGGACATGCCACCCACACCAGGGCATGTCCTACCTTTCACATACAATGCACCCTGCTCACAGGGGTACCTTGGGCCTACCTTAGGGGTGACTAGCATGTAGAAAAGGGAAGGTTTAAGGACTTGCAAGTGTGTGCACTTGCCAAGTCGACATGGCAGCCCCAGGCTGCACACAGGCTCTGCAATGGCAGGCCAGAGTTACACTTACGGGCTGTTTGCGTGGGTGGCACAATCCAGTGCTGCAGCCCACCGACAGCATTTGATCTATAGGGCCTGGCACTCTCAGTGCACTTTACAAGGGACTGACACATAGATCAAATAGGCCAATCATGGAAACACCAATCCATAACACATTTTATACAGGAGCACTTGCACTTTCCCACTGGACAGCAGTGAGGAAAGTGCGCAGAATCATTACACCAGCAAAAACAGAGTCAAAAACCAGGAAGTCAGAATGCAAAAAGTCAGGGGAAACACGCCAAAAGATGCCAAGTCTAACAGCATTCCAGACCCTTACTGATCCTGTTTTACTGCAGGTTCCTGGTCGCCTGGGAATCTATCATGGTCTTCACAAGGTGCCAGAGAGAGCTGCATTGCAGGCAGACGGTAAACAGCCATTACAACGAGTTTTTTACTTCGACATACCATTACAACGCATGCATTACCACGCATGCGTTGTACATCGCGAAGTCATTACTACGCATTTTTTTTAGAACGCATGGTCATTTACCACGCATGCCTTTACAACGAATTTCGTTGTAAAGGTATGTATAGGAAATGACCATGCGTTCTAAAAAAAATGTAGACGATCCACGTCGTTGTAAGGAAACCGAGGCTGTTCCGTTTCCTCATAACGACGTGCAACGCCCCTCAGAGACGACGTGAAGCAGGAACCAGGAGGAGAAAGGAACCACGAGGAGAGAGAGGTAAGGGGGATTGGGCATGGGGTGGGGGTTACTTTTTTAGGGTTTAGGGGGGTCGTGCTGGGGGTAGTGTTTTAGGGTAGTGTTGTGGTGTTTGTGTAGTGTAGGGTAGTGTTTTAGGGTAGTGTCGGGGGGTCGTGCAGGGTAGTGTTTGAGTGTAGGGACCGGAATGGGGGTCCTGCTGGGGGTAGTGTTTTAGGGTTTAGGGTAGTGCTGTGGTGTGTGTAGTGTAGGGGGTCGTGCTGGGGGTAGTGTTTTAGGGTTTAGGGTAGTGTTGTGGTGTTTGTGTAGGGTAGTGTTTTAGGGTTTAGGGTAGTGTCGGGGGGTCTTGCAGGGTAGTGTTTGAGTGTAGGGACTGGACTGGGGGTCGTGCTGGGGGTAGTGTTTTAGGGTTTAGGGTAGTGTTGTGGTGTTTGTGTAGTGTAGGGGGTCGTGCTGGGGGTAGTGTTTTAGGGTTTAGGGTAGTGTTGTGGTGTTTGTGTAGTGTAGGGTAGTGTTTTAGGGTTTAGGGTAGTGTTGGGGGGTCGTGCAGGGTAGTGTTTGAGTGTAGGGACCGGACTGGGGGTCGGGGGGTCGGTCAGGGGGTAGTGTTTTAGGGTAGTGTTGTGGTGTTTGTGTAGTGTAGGGTAGTGTTTTAGGGTTTAGGGTAGTGTTGTGGTGTTTGTGTAGTGTAGGGGGTCGTGCTGGGGTAGTGTTTAAGGGTTTAGGGTAGTGTTGTGGTGAAGTGTAGGGTAGTGTTTTAGGGTTTAGGGTAGTGTCGGGTGGTCGTGCTGGGTAGTGTAAATGTAGTGAGAAGACTGTCACTTACATTAGAAACTTTTACCACGACTATACCTTTACCACGCATGTTTTTGCGTTGGAATGGCATGCGTGGTAAAGGCATAGTCGGGGTAAAAGTTTGCGTTGTAATGGTATCTCGTTGTAATTGACAACGCGTACTAATACCCGCGTTGTAATGGTACGCGTTGTATTGGTACGCGTTGTAACGAGTGCTATTCCAGGCAGACACTTGCTGTCACAGAGACACAGCACTTGGTGGTGGAACACCCATGCCGGCTCGAGAATTAAGATGGCGGCTGAGCTTGCGACCTGATTGGAATATGGAGCGACCGCCTCTGGAGGTGTTGTGCCCAGGAGTCCGGCACAGAGGACTCATGCCGGAAGAGTCGCGGGCCACCCTATGTGCAGGAAGCCTGACAGGAGCCCCACAAAAGGATTTTCGGAAGCGGCAGAAGACCGGGAAGATGTTGCATGCAGTCGCCCAGGTCTCGGACTGCAGGTCCGGCCTCAGAGAAGCTACGGCCTGTGGAGTTTTGCAGGGGAATGTAGCCTTGAGCGACATGGGGCTTGCCCTGGGCTCGGCGCTTTAAAGGTTGGTTCTCCGGTTCCCACACAGGCACCCATCATACATCAGTTGAGGGTTGCTGGGGAAGCCCAAGGGCCCCCGCTGCCTCAGCCGGTCCCCGCATGCAGTGGGAACAGGCATTGTTGCAGCCCGCAGGGAGCAGCTACTTATGCTACTCCCTCCAGGCAGAAGCAATCTTTTGACCTATTTTCCTGCCCGCATCAGCAAGGTCAGGGAAACAGATCAAAAGTCTTCCCCCCGCTGGCGATGGCATTTCCAAAGCTGAGAAATCGGGCTCTGGGGAGGGGGTCCCAAGGGCCAATTGCGGCTCAGGGAGAGGGGCCATGTGCCCCTCCCCCCCCTCCCCACATTAATGAATCGGGCACCGGGGGATGAGGGTCCCAGGGGCTGAATGCAGTTCAGGCAGGGGGTGCCTGCCAATTGCCCTTATCAATATATATTTTTTTATCCTGTGGGAGACCCGCAGGATCGTGACAAACTGTTTTTTAATTTTGAACACTGCAGGTCTCTATGGGTCCCCCCATGGGGCCTAGGTGGGCAATGTATCCCTACAGTGCCCCCTTATAATTTTTTTTATTTACCACTTCAGGACAGGGGACTAAGTCACTGAGTCCTGTAATGGCTGCCAGCAAATTTTTTCTAATGTTGCTGGCAGCCAATCAGAGCGCTTGCGCCTGCAGGAGTCTCACTCCCGTGGGAGCGAACTGGCCTAATGGAAAAAAAGCTCCCTGGGCCAATCAGAGCACTCCATTTTTGAATTGCCGCTCCTGCAAGAGTCTCTCAAGCCTCTCATGTACCCAACCGCCCAGATATACAATTATTTTTAAACTTTAATTTCTCAAAAACTACTGAACGGATTTATACCAAATCACAAAAAGCACAGCCTGCGGACCAAGATCTAGCTTCCTGCCAAATTGGTGTAATTCCGTTCAGCAGTTTTTGCTGTAGCCTTGCCTGTGGCATCCAGTTAAACTGCATGTGGAACACTGGAACATAAGGGAAAATATTTGTGTTTTTTACAGGTTGAATTGTCGAGTGGCTTTCTGTGTCCTGGTAAGGGTTGACGTTTCTCACAGGGGTCCTCAGGATGCGGGTGATATGACCACCATGGATTGAGCTAGACTGCGAATGCTCCTTGGGTCCAGGAGGAACATATCTATTTTATATGAGCACCTAAGTTACTGCTTTGGCTTGCTCTCCACTTTCCCTCTTCCCTCAAAGGCCTTGTTGTTTTAGCAGTTTCTTTATGGGCTACTAGAGGGACATATTCAGTTTCAAGTGTAAGTAAGTCAAACTTCATTCGATTTTTCATAAAAATCATTAAAGTGTACATGATAAAATTAGGCAAACAAAAAAAAAAAAGAAAAAAAGAGCTCTAAATCTCAGCTACCACAGGTTACAAAGCAGATGGATAAAACATGTTAGTGGGCTATAAAAGTCTAGAGATATAGTAAAAACACAGCATAAAACCATGATAAAAACAGTGCTATGTAAAAGGAACAGATCTCGTGTTAATAACACAATACAAGTGTTCAGCACCCAAGCAGAACCACAGATAAAAAGCGGGACAAAAAAAACAAAAAAACAAATAGTGGGTGACTTTAACATTTGAAGGAACAAGAAGGCGGGTCTCACTTGGTTAAAATTCATGTGCAAAAGAAGCGGACGTGTGTACTTATAGCAGAGACTGTTCAATCTTGGGCATCTCATAACAATGTGAAAAGTGTCAGAGGGAAAACATCATTACACAAACATGCCAGAAGGTCCAAAATGTTAAACCAAGACCCTTAAGACAACAACAGTTGATGGAAGAGGTTAAATCTCAAGTAAGTTAACAGCCTGCAATGAGAATTGGATATTTCTAATATCAAATAAGGTTCCAACCCAGGAACAGTTTTCACCATAATGAAATGGCGCATAGAGCGCTTTTGAAGGGCTGCAGCCTCATGCTCGGCTGCCGCCCTTGTGGGAAAGACCTGCTTTATCCAGGGAATGTCCCTCCTTACTATATGTTCAGGCTCAGCAAATAATTCAGGGAGGCCCAGGGAAGTGAGAATTCACCGTCTGATATATGAAAGCCAATGGATATGTGACATACCGTTCATGGCCAGCAAGTCACGAATGATGAGCCTGTTAAGAGACAGGTCCTCCTTTAGCCAAATGGACAGCCAGAGTAACAGGGGACGGAATACCATTAGGTCGGAGATGTACCCTAGTCCCACTTCCTCATGGAGCATCTCAGAGGGGGTGCTTTGGGGGACCATGAGAAGACCTTTCAAGAAGGAATTCTCATCAAACTGTAACTGGGAGGAAGGAAGACAAAAAAACCAACAAAACATCAGAACCATAGCAAGCCATTGTAATGCACTTTGCTCTGAATACTTTTAACATGGCCTCCACGTGAATGAGTCCTATGCGCCTTGACAGGACACTAACCCCATTAATTGCAGATTTGAACCTCATGGTGTTTTTTTAAGCAAAGAGAGACTTGAGTTCAAAAGAATCCCTAAATACAAGAAGTGCTCAACCCTGGATATTGGATGGCCCTTAATCAAGAAACTTTTAGATCTAGTATTTTAGGGCCCACCACCATGACGTTTCTGTCTCGTTTGTGCGGTTTCTAGATTTTTACGCACGTTTTCCCACAGCGTGGTTACCTTTTCCCTGAACGTAGAGACATAGTCAAGGAGAACTTTTCCCTCGTCTTCCTCTTCTTCCCACCTCTCAGCGGCCATGTCTAACAGAGTTCTGGGCTTCCTCCCAAACACCAACTCAAATGGACTGTACCCAGTTGAGGATTGCGCATGTGTACGGATTGCAAAAAGGGTTAGAGGTAGCTGCCTGTCCCAGTCCCTCCCTGATGCTGATATGGTCTTCTTAAGGATGGTGTTGATGGTGCGGTTATACCGCTCCACCTGCCCGTCCGTTTGTGGGTGGTAGACTGAGGTGCGTATCTGCTGCACCCCAAGCATGGTACAGATTTGAGCCATGAGTCTTGACATAAAAGGGGTACCTTGGTCCATCAGGATCTCATGAGGAAAGCCTACTCTGCTAAAAAACCCAATCAAAGCTTGTCATGCTAGTAAGCGATATAGCCTCGGGGTATCTGGTTGCATAGTCAACCAACAAAAGTATGTACTGGTATCCCCAGGCTGAAGTAACCAAAGGTCCCACCAGGTCCATGCCAACTCTGGTAAAGGAAACATAAATGATGGATAACGGTCGTAAGGGGGCCTTGGATACATGAGGGGGATTCACTCGCTGGCACAGAGCACAAGACTCACAGAAGCGTCTAATCTCCGAGAACACTCCAGGCCAGTAAACCCGCCTCAGAGGGTACTCTTCGTTTTTTTTCTCTCCAGTAGTGACCCCCGCCCGCCTGATTGTGAGCCAGGTGTAAGACCTGCACTCGAAAATGGAGAGGGACCAGTAACTGGGTAATGGTCTCAGTATTTTCCTTTATTTTTCTGTACAATAAACCCTTTGTGATGCAGAAATAGGGTCCTACCTGTCTGTCTTCCTCCGATACGGTCTGGGCCCAGGCCTGTTCTAGGGTCGGGTCTTCTCTCTGGGCTGCCCTGAAGATGCGTGGCGTTTTCTCTGTCTCGTATGCAACGGAGGGAGCAGGAGGGTTATTAGACAAACCATTCAGAACGACCCGTTGATTATTAAGAGGTTTTTCTCTACTGGATCTCCATGCTTTGTACCTACCACCAGTTATGTCTTCCTGAGAAAACGGGGCGTCCTTCAGCCACATGCTTTCATCCCTCTTTTTGACAGCCGACGACAGGAGGACCGGAAAGTCTACGTAATCCGTGCCCACTATCATCTCTTCTACCAGTCTGGGGATTCCCCCAACCCTAAGGTGCTTTCTGCCTCCTTCCCTGTCCATGTAGATGATGGCAACGAGATATGCCTTACAGTCCCCATGCACGCATGTTATCTTTACCGTTTCACCTGGCTGCCACTGGTGGTCCAAGACATGCTCGCTACTGATAACGGAGTGGCGTCACCCGGAGTCGACTAGGGCCTTTGTACTGTTCCCATTTACCAGGAGGGTCAGGTGGTAGGCTCCGTGCTCATCGCCAGCCCACAGCACCCTACTCCTTGTGTACCCCACCTCCATGAGTTCGCTAGTGCTGGTCTTCTGGGGGCAGTTGCGGGTGATATGGCCCCACTCTGCGCAATGATAGCACTGCAGTCCTTCTCCTGTCTCCTTGTTAGGGGGTCGCTCGGTGGGTCTATAGTCCAGGGGAAGCCGTAGAGGGGATGAAGGGGATTAGGAGCAGAAAACCTCCACCGCAAAGCCACCTGGGTGGGCATTCGTGGCTGGGGAGGCCCTGTAATCTGGGGCTCGCTGGTATGCACAGGCCAAGTCGATGGCGTTTGTTATGGTTAGCTTCGGATGTTGTTTGACCCATGCCCGCGTTCGAACCGGGAGTCCCTCCAGGAATTGTTCGAAGAAGACTTTGCCCATCACTTCCTCCATTGTGGAGGTATTCGGTTGCAGCCACCAGGTACCAAGATCCTGCACCCTATAAAAGAATGCGCGGGGAGTGTCCTGTTTTAACCATTTTTCTTTTCTGAACTTTACCCGGTAGCATTCTTGGTCGTATCCTAGCCTTTCTAACATAGCCTTTTTGATCTCTTGGTATGGAGTGGTACCAGCAGGATTGGCAGCCTGATAGGCCATTTGCAGCTCTCTGGACAGTAAGCGGGCGATGTACTGGCCCCAACGCTCTACAGGCCACTGGGCGGTGCTGGTCACCCTTTCGAAATTTGGGAAAAAAATTCTGGGTCCTCCCCATGTTGGTATTTCTGCAACACTGAGGTGGGCACGTTGTGGTGAACCCTACTGCTAGCAATGGTGTCCATTAGGCGTTGAATTGTGGCGTCTTGCACCACCTGATTGTTCGCGATCACCCCTGCTTGTGCTTGTAGGACTTCCTGTAGATGCTCACGGTCTTTCTGGGCCGTTGTGGTCTGCCCCTCCATCACCAGCTATAGGTGGCGCTGCTGCTCTGCCAGTTGTTTGATCATGTCGTCAAGGCTTATGGTTTGCGGCATTGTCTTGTCCTGTGTCTAGCGAGAAGGGGGTCCCACTTCTGACACCACTGTGACAGGACAAGACAAGGGGCTACGTAGTGGTTGCTTGATCGTATTGTTTATTAACAACAAAACAGCGTGTCCCTGGGAAGATGACAACCCAGGAGGTCTTCCTTCGTTTGATCTCGATATTCTTTTCTCTGATTCCGCTCCTCTCCTTCTCTTCCTCTGTAGTCGTTCGTCCCTATGGTCCTCTTCTGTACCGAAGCATCCTCGGGATAACAAAGAAAGGACAGGCAGTTAATGTCCAGGCATTAACTGCCGTACCTACAAAAGGGGGCGGGATATGGGTTCCCTGGCTCCAGCGACCCCCTAGAACAGCGCTAAAGAAGATCAGAATGAGGGTTATGATAGGCTTAATAAAAGCGGAAGATTTCCTCCCTTTGGCTCGTTGAGAAAACATACTTCCCCCACCCCAGGTTTACCTTCACCCTGATGGATTTTAGCACAGCAGAAGTGAGTTAACAAATAAACAAGAAAAGGCGAGGAAGTGTGATCCTATCTCCTTACTCGAAACAAAAGAAGGGGTACTATTCCCAAGGTCCCGCCTAAGTCCCCTAAAGCCCTGTGAGGTATGCGCGAGTTAAAAACCAACCACTCACACAACGACCAGTCGCCAGGTTACTTGCCTGAAGCCGTGGCCCTGTTTCGCCTCTCCTCGCGTTCGGTCTCGGTTTCCTCCTCTGCGTCCGTGTCCTCGCTCCGGAATCCGCTCTCCATCCACCGCTGAGACGTACATCGACTCCTGTTCCTCCTCTCGTCCCTCCTCATGTACTTCTCGACCTGGAAGTGTTCGCCGGCCGCACCACGTTGAGGTTGTCAGCCCACTCCTCGTGGTACCCCCGGGGCACCCAGGGTCCTCCGCCGGGTTGGCCCTGTCACAGAGCCTCCCCACCAGGCATGGCCAATCGGGCCATGATGACACCGCTGACCGGGACAGGAAATCAAAGTTTCCCTGCTGTTTCCCAGGTAAGTGCACCAACTGAAATGAGAAAGGTTGGAGTGCAAGAAACCATCTCAAGACACGTGCATTGGTGTCATCGTCAGTGGTTACTCACAATGCCGACACTCCCAGGAGCAGAACGACGATATTTTCCAAATTCCACCTCCGGTTTTCCCACAGCCACCTACTCAGTAATTACCAGCGGCCGTGTGAACCCCGCCGGGGAAGAGGGAATGGGACAGAGAAGAGACTGCCTGGTCTTTGGCGCTTCCACCTCCTTCTTACTTCTGTATTCCGTTCTGTTCTTTTCTTACACCCTCTCTATCTTTTACCAACTTGTGGAAGCACTGCAACAGAAGAACACATTATTACTAATTCCCTTCTACTTTCCCCCACTCTCCCACTCTCCCCCTTTGGCTCTTTCCCTTACCCAGAGTGTCTAAGGCTTTCGCTCCTCTTCTATTCTTTCAAAGGCAACTTTTTAATTCCTCTGAACTCTGTATGACAACGATAATTTTATACTTTAAAACATTATAGACTTTCTTACTTTATCTCTTTCATTCCTTTATTCTCTCACACACTCTGCCTTACTTTCTCTTCTTCGTTAATTCGCTTCTGTTTTGTTCCGTAGGTACTTCTGTAATCAACGCCATCAACAGGACGACGAAGGAAGGTCAGGAACTGAGATTCTGGATGGTGAGTATGGTACTACTGCTTTTATTTCTTTCTATTTATTTTTCCTTCTAACTATTATTTTCTCTTGCCTATTCCCTAACTAACTAACCGACGAACCGAAACGCTCTATCCTACGCCTAAGCCTAGCTCCCAAAACTACTCTATTTCTACCTAACTAGAAGCCTGTCTTTACGCTACTTAACCCAGAAATTCCGTTGGTGAAGTGCGCGGTTCCAATATCAACCGGCGCACTTCACAGCTGGATCTAGACCTCGCGCTCGCATCCAGGAGCGCAAGACTAGACCCGCCACTGCCTCTGCGGTCCTCCCTGTTGGGAGTACAGGAAGAAATGACCGGCTGTGCGCGACGATCACCCGCAGCCTTTTGCGAGCGGGTGATCTCTTAGAACGGGCTCATTACAAGATACGGAGGAGCACTGGAGAGTCTTTGCTCCTTTTTCCAGCACCCTGACAGTATCCCCCCGCAAGATTAAGCCTCCGGGCTGAGGCTTGTGAGGATACTGTGAGTGAAAATTTTTGGTTAATCGGGGAGCATGAACATCAGATTGTTCCACCCAAGACCTATTCTCGGGGCCAAAACCCTTCCAATCTACGAGATAGAAAATTTTACCTCGAACAGACTTGGAGTCTAAGATTCTTTTAACTTCAAATTCTTCTTGTCCTTCTACTAAAATGGGTTCTCTACTCCTCAACTCTTTCAAGTGGGGTGAAACCTTTTTTAGAAGGGAAACATGAAACACTGGGTGTATCTTCAGCTGGGGAGGCAGTTTTAGTTTGAAAGTCACAGGATTCACTATTTGTTCCACAGAAAAGGGACCTACAAAACGGGGTTGGAATTTCGATTTCCTTTAAGTTTGAGATTCTTGGTATTTAACCAAATCCTGTCCCCTACAAGTAAATCTGGCTCTGGTCTTCTCTTCTTGTCTGCACTTTGCTTGTAGCGTTCTTTAGCTTTCTTTAAGTTCTTAGTGGCAGACTCATGTACCTCACTAAGATGTTGTACAAAATCTTGAGCCGCTGGCACCAACACTTCTTGAGAGGAAACCACAGAATTTGGATGCCTTCCGTAATTCAAGTAAAAAGGGAAAAACCATTAGAGGCATTCTTTGCATTATTATGCGCAAACTCTGCGGTCCAAAGAAGATCGGGCCACTCTCCCTCTTGATCTAAAAGAAACAGCCTAAGATACTTTTCTAACTCTTGGTTGGCCCTTTCTGTTTGCCCATCTGTTTGTGGATGAAAACTCGTTAAATAACGCGTTTCAATTCCCAAACCTTTAGTGTAAGCCTTCCAGAAATGAGATAGAAATTGAGAGCCATGATCTGTGATCAAAACCTTGGGTAAGCCATGTAACTTAATCACACTTTGGTTGAATTGAGTGGCAATTTGTCTTGCAGATGAATTCCCTTTCAGGGCAACAAAATGCGACATTTTGGAAAAGGCGTCTACCATAACTAATACAGAACTGAATCCTTGACTAGAGGGTAGCTCTACTATTAAATCCATGGTTACTGTGTGCCAAGGATATGGTGGGGTAGGTAAAGGTCTCAATAACCCTTGAGGAGCCCGCTTATCTGTCTTCCCATTGCACAAGTCCCACAGCCCTCCACATGAACTCGAACATCAGCAGGCAACCAAGGCCACCAAAATTGTCTCTTTATCAACTCCTCAGTTCGATGGATTCCTGGATGACCAGCCAACGGATTGTCATGGCAGTAGATCAATGCTTCCTCTTTGAAGTTCTTGAGTTGGTAAATACAAGGCCTTGGAATGAAATGGTACTCCATCGATAATCTCCCGAGCTGGATCCTTCAGAGCCCAACTTTGCATTTCTTCAGAAGTTAAGACTTCTTTAACCTTTTCCACGAGAGTTTTCTCACTTGTGGCTCCAATGATCTTAGTTTCTGGAATGATGTTTTGATCACTAATGAGAATCTTCTTTCCATCTGTGTCTATTCGAGACAAAGCATCTGCCTTTCCGTTATTCCTTCCGGGCCGAAATGTGATTACAAAGTCATAATCGGCGAAATATAAGGACCATCTAAGTTGGCGTGGCGTAAGCGTCCTGGCCGATTTCAGAAACTGGAGATTTCGATGATCAGTGAATACCGTCACCACGTGTCTGGCTCCGAGAAGGTAATGTCGCCACTCTTGGAAAGCATCTTTGATAGCGAGGAGTTCCTTATCTGAAATTGTGTAATTCATTTCTGCTGATTGCAGTTTTCTGGAGTGATATGCCACCGGATGCAACTGCCCAGTTTCTTTATGTCTCTGTGAAAGTACTCCTCCAATGGCTTGCTCAGAGGCATCTGTCTCCAGGTAAAATGGTTGAGCAGGATCCGCATGCAGCAGAATGGGCGCCGTGGTAAAGCTCTTCTTCAAAAACTGGAAAGCATCTTCTGCCTCAGAAGACCATTGAAAAAACACTCCTTTTCGCAGCAACCTAGTTATTGGTGCTACCTTCAGGGAAAAATCTCGAATGAATCTGCGATAGAAATTTGCAAATCCAATGAAGCTCTGTACTTCTTTCACCGAGGTTGGAGGAGGCCAATTCAATACCGCCTCAATCTTCTTAACATCCATGGTTAGACCTTCCGGGGCAATCACAAATCCCAAAAAATCTACAGATTTCACTCCAAAAGCACATTTATCCAGTTTTACGTAAAGTTCATTTTCCTTCAGACAACGCAAAACTCCTTTGACTTGGTGTTGGTGTTCTTCTTCAGATGAGGAGTAAATCAAAATATCGTCAATGTAGACAATAGCGCACTGATCTATGAAATCTTTCAGGACATCATTAATGAAGTATTGGAAAGCAGCCGGGCGTTGCTTAACCCGTAGGGCATGACTTGGTACTCATACAATCCATACTTGGTTCTAAACGCCGTTTTCCATTCATCTCCGCTTCTCACTCGAATTAGATGATATGCTCCCTGCAAATCTAATTTTGTGAAGATCTTGGCATCTTTTAGTTGGTCTAGTAGAACAGAAATCAGAGGGAGGGGATAACGATTCTTGATAGTAATTTTATTCAGGGCGCGATAATCAATACACATTCTCAGATCTCCGTCACGTTTTGGAACGAAAAACAACGGCGAAGAAACTGGGGACTGTGATGGACGTATGAAGCCATTTTCCAAATATTCCTGAATGTAATCCTTAAGATGACGGTTCTCAGCCTCGGTAAGAGCATATATACGACTGCAAGGAAGATTTGCTCCGGGTTCTAAATCAATTTTGCAGTCATACGACCGGTGTGGGGGCAATTTCTTTGACTCCAATTCACTAAAAACTTCAGCAAACTCCTGATACTCAACTGGTAAGCTCACAGTTTGCACAGCACAAACCATCATCCCTTGTTCGTATAGTAAGGCTGCTGGGTTTTCATCTCGGTTCTTTTGCTTTTCACCGAAGCAATGTTCCAAACAGTAGCTTGAGTTAAACTTCACTGTTCGATCGCTCCAGTTAATTGTTGGGTTGTGTTCAGTTAACCAAGGCAACCCTAGGATAATTCCGAACTGTGGGGCATCGATTAAGTTGAATTGAATTTCCTCCTTATGACCTTCTACTGAGACAAGTTCCACTAGTTCAGTATGACTGGTTATGGGACCGGAAGACAAATTTGTTCCGTCAACAGCTCTGACTGCTTCGCATCGTTCTTTTGGTAAAGCTTTCAACCCAATTCTGGAAGCATATTTGAGATCGCAAAAGTTTCCCGTGGCTCCTGAATCCAACATCACGACTACTCCCAAAAGAACTTGATCTTGAAACTTTAAAGTCATCGTCAAAATGAGGTGTGGAGCAGAAGATTGTAGTGTATTCGCCACTTGGTGAGAGATTGGAGTTGTATTCTTGTTAGCAACCACCAGCCCAACTCCATTTACGGGTGGTGCAGAGAGTTTTCCTTCTTGTAGATTTTGGGCCTCTTGGGACAATCCTTTATAAAATGACCGCTGATCCCACAATAAAGCGATACCAAAGGGGACGATGGACGGAGCGTTTGAGCAAATCAAACACTCACCCCCAGTCAACTGATCTGGGTTTAATCCATCATCATTCTTTAGCTCACTCCACCACCCCAGTTCAGACATGGCCATATGCAAATCAGTCTGACCCTGTGCCTCATGGGAACAGTCCAGCCCGAACTGCCAAGCCATGTCTTCCCTGGACCGGAAAAAAGCATCCTGGGACCGGTTTCTGGCCATTCAGCCGTCATCAGCCAGGCTAGCTTGAATCCAGTGGCAAAGTGAGCAAGGGACCCACGTCTGGGCATACCCTGCCAACTTAGGGCGAACAAGCGATACCAAAGGGGACGATGGACGGAGCGTTTGTGCAAATCAAACACTCACCCCCAGTCAACTGATCTGGGTTTAATCCATCATCATTCTTTAGCTCACTCCACCACCCCAGTTCAGACATGGCCATATGCAAATCAGTCTGACCCTGTGCCTCATGGGAACAGTCCAGCCCGAACTGCCAAGCCATGTCTTCCCTGGACGGGAAACAAGCATCCTGGGACCGGTTTCTGGCCATTCAGCCGTCATCAGCCAGGCTAGCTTGAATCCAGTGGCAAAGTGAGCAAGGGACCCACGTCTGGGCATACCCTGCCAACTTAGGGCGAACAAAGCGATACCAAAGGGGACGATGGACAGAGCGTTTGAGCAAATCAAACACTCACCCCCAGTCAACTGATCTGGGTTTAATCCATCATCATTCTTTAGCTCACTCCACCACCCCAGTTCAGACATGGCCATATGCAAATCAGTCTGACCCTGTGCCTCATGGGAACAGTCCAGCCCGAACTGCCCAGGATGCTTGTTTCCGGTCCAGGGAAGACATGGGTGGCAGTTCGGGCTGGACTGTTCCCATGAGGCACAGGGTCAGACTGATTTGCATATGGCCATGTCTGAACTGGGGTGGTGGAGTGAGCTAAAGAATGATGATGGATTAAACCCAGATCAGTTGACTGAGGGTGAGTGTTTGATTTGCTCTAACGCTCCGTCCATCATCCCCTTTGGTATTGCTTTGTTCGCCCTAAGTTGGCAGGGTATGCCCAGAAGTGGGTCCCTTGCTCACTTTGCCACTGGATTCAAGATAGCCTGGCTGATGAGGGTTATGAACCCGAGACCGGTCCCAGGATGCTTGTTTCCGGTCCAGGGAAGACATGGCTTGGCAGTTCGAGCTGGACTGTTCCCATGAGGCACAGGGTCAGACTGATTTGCATATGGCCATGTCTGAACTGGGGTGGTGGAGTGAGCTAAAGAATGATGATGGATTAAACCCAGATCAGTTGACTGGGGGTGAGTGTTTGATTTGCTCTAACGCTCCGTCCATCATCCCCTTTGGTATTGCTTTGTTCGCCCTAAGTTGGCAGGGTATGCCCAGACGTGGGTCCCTTGCTCACTTTGCCACTGGATTCAAGATAGCCTGGCTGATGAGGGTTATGAACCCGAAACCAGTCCCAGGATGCTTGTTTCCGGTCCAGGGAAGACATGGCTTGGCAGTTCGGGCTGGACTGTTCCCATGAGGCACAGGGTCAGACTGATTTGCATATGGCCATGTCTGAACTGGGGTGGTGGAGTGAGCTAAAGAATGATGATGGATTAAACCCAGATCAGTTGACTGGGGTGAGTGTTTGATTTGCTCTAACGCTCCGTCCATCATCCCCTTTGGTATTGCTTTGTTCGCCCTAAGTTGGCAGGGTATGCCCAGACGTGGGTCCCTTGCTCACTTTGCCACTGGATTCAAGATAGCCTGGCTGATGAGGGTTATGAACCCGAAACCGGTCCCAGGATGCTTGTTTCCGGTCCAGGGAAGACATGGCTTGGCAGTTCGGGCTGGACTGTTCCCATGAGGCACAGGGTCAGACTGATTTGCATATGGCCATGTCTGAACTGGGGTGGTGGAGTGAGCTAAAGAATGATGATGGATTAAACCCAGATCAGTTGACTGGGGGTGAGTGTTTGATTTGCTCTAACGCTCCGTCCATCATCCCCTTTGGTATTGCTTTGTTCGCCCTAAGTTGGCAGGGTATGCCCAGACGTGGGTCCCTTGCTCACTTTGCCACTGGATTCAAGATAGCCTGGCTGATGAGGGTTATGATCCCGAAACCGGTCCCAGGATGCTTGTTTCCGGTCCAGGGAAGACATGGCTTGGCAGTTCGGGCTGGACTGTTCCCATGAGGCACAGGGTCAGACTGATTTGCATATGGCCATGTCTGAACTGGGGTGGTGGATTAAACCCAGATCAGTTGACTGGGGGTGAGTGTTTGATTTGCTCTAACGCTCCGTCCATCATCCCCTTTGGTATCGCTTTGTTCGCCCTAAGTTGGCAGGGTATGCCCAGACGTGGGTCCCTTGCTCACTTTGCCACTGGATTCAAGATAGCCTGGCTGATGAGGGTTATGAACCCGAAACCGGTCCCAGGATGCTTGTTTCCGGTGCAGGGAAGACATGGCTTGGCAGTTCGGGCTGGACTGTTCCCATGAGGCACAGGGTCAGACTGATTTGCATATGGCCATGTCTGAACTGGGGTGGTGGAGTGAGCTAAAGAATGATGTTGGATTAAACCCAGATCAGTTGACTGGGGGTGAGTGTTTGATTTGCTCTAACGCTCCGTCCATCATCCCCTTTGGTATTGCTTTGTTCGCCCTAAGTTGGCAGGGTATGCCCAGACGTGGGTCCCTTGCTCACTTTGCCACTGGATTCAAGATAGCCTGGCTGATGAGGGTTATGAACCCGAAACCGGTCCCAGGATGCTTGTTTCCGGTCCAGGGAAGACATGGCTTGGCAGTTCGGGCTGGACTGTTCCCATGAGGCACAGGGTCAGACTGATTTGCATATGGCCATGTCTGAACTGGGGTGGTGGATTAAACCCAGATCAGTTGACTGGGGTGAGTGTTTGATTTGCTCTAACGCTCCGTCCATCATCCCCTTTGGTATTGCTTTGTTCGCCCTAAGTTGGCAGGGTATGCCCAGACGTGGGTCCCTTGCTCACTTTGCCACTGGATTCAAGATAGCCTGGCTGATGAGGGTTATGAACCCGAAACCGGTCCCAGGATGCTTGTTTCCGGTCCAGGGAAGACATGGCTTGGCAGTTCGGGCTGGACTGTTCCCATGAGGCACAGGGTCAGACTGATTTGCATATGGCCATGTCTGAACTGGGGTGGTGGAGTGAGCTAAAGAATGATGATGGATTAAACCCAGTTCAGTTGACTGGGGGTGAGTGTTTGATTTGCTCTAACGCTCCGTCCATCATCCCCTTTGGTATTGCTTTGTTCGCCCTAAGTTGGCAGGGTATGCCCAGACGTGGGTCCCTTGCTCACTTTGCCACTGGATTCAAGATAGCCTGGCTGATGAGGGTTATGAACCCGAAACCGGTCCCAGGATGCTTGTTTCCGGTCCAGGGAAGACATGGCTTGGCAGTTCGGGCTGGACTGTTCCCATGAGGCACAGGGTCAGACTGATTTGCATATGGCCATGTCTGAACTGGGGTGGTGGAGTGAGCTAAAGAATGATGATGGATTAAACCCAGATCAGTTGACTGGGGGTGAGTGTTTGATTTGCTCTAACGCTCCGTCCATCATCCCCTTTGGTATTGCTTTGTTCGCCCTAAGTTGGCAGGGTATGCCCAGACGTGGGTCCCTTGCTCACTTTGCCACTGGATTCAAGATAGCCTGGCTGATGAGGGTTATGAACCCGAAACCGGTCCCAGGATGCTTGTTTCCGGTCCAGGGAAGACATGGCTTGGCAGTTCGGGCTGGACTGTTCCCATGAGGCACAGGGTCAGACTGATTTGCATATGGCCATGTCTGAACTGGGGTGGTGGAGTGAGCTAAAGAATGATGATGGATTAAACCCAGATCAGTTGACTGGGGGTGAGTGTTTGATTTGCTCTAACGCTCCGTCCATCATCCCCTTTGGTATTGCTTTGTTCGCCCTAAGTTGGCAGGGTATGCCCAGACGTGGGTCCCTTGCTCACTTTGCCACTGGATTCAAGATAGCCTGGCTGATGAGGGTTATGAACCCGAAACCGGTCCCAGGATGCTTGTTTCCGGTCCAGGGAAGACATGGCTTGGCAGTTCGGGCTGGACTGTTCCCATGAGGCACAGGGTCAGACTGATTTGCATATGGCCATGTCTGAACTGGGGTGGTGGAGTGAGCTAAAGAATGATGATGGATTAAACCCAGATCAGTTGACTGGGGGTGAGTGTTTGATTTGCTCTAACGCTCCGTCCATCATCCCCTTTGGTATTGCTTTGTTCGCCCTAAGTTGGCAGGGTATGCCCAGACGTGGGTCCCTTGCTCACTTTGCCACTGGATTCAAGATAGCCTGGCTGATGAGGGTTATGAACCCGAAACCGGTCCCAGGATGCTTGTTTCCGGTCCAGGGAAGACATGGCTTGGCAGTTCGGGCTGGACTGTTCCCATGAGGCACAGGGTCAGACTGATTTGCATATGGCCATGTCTGAACTGGGGTGGTGGAGTGAGCTAAAGAATGATGATGGATTAAACCCAGATCAGTTGACTGGGGGTGAGTGTTTGATTTGCTCTAACGCTCCGTCCATCATCCCCTTTGGTATTGCTTTGTTCGCCCTAAGTTGGCAGGGTATGCCCAGACGTGGGTCCCTTGCTCACTTTGCCACTGGATTCAAGATAGCCTGGCTGATGAGGGTTATGAACCCGAAACCGGTCCCAGGATGCTTGTTTCCAGTCCAGGGAAGACATGGCTTGGCAGTTCGGGCTGGACTGTTCCCATGAGGCACAGGGTCAGACTGATTTGCATATGGCCATGTCTGAACTGGGGTGGTGGAGTGAGCTAAAGAATGATGATGGATTAAACCCAGATCAGTTGACTGGGGGTGAGTGTTTGATTTGCTCTAACGCTCCGTCCATCATCCCCTTTGGTATTGCTTTGTTTGCCCTAAGTTGGCAGGGTATGCCCAGACGTGGGTCCCTTGCTCACTTTGCCACTGGATTCAAGATAGCCTGGCTGATGAGGGTTATGAACCCGAAACCGGTCCCAGGATGCTTGTTTCCGGTCCAGGGAAGACATGGCTTGGCAGTTCGGGCTGGACTGTTCCCATGAGGCACAGGGTCAGACTGATTTGCATATGGCCATGTCTGAACTGGGGTGGTGGATTAAACCCAGATCAGTTGACTGGGGGTGAGTGTTTGATTTGCTCTAATGCTCCGTCCATCATCCCCTTTGGTATTGCTTTGTTCGCCCTAAGTTGGCAGGGTATGCCCAGACGTGGGTCCCTTGCTCACTTTGCCACTGGATTCAAGATAGCCTGGCTGATGAGGGTTATGAACCTGAAACCGGTCCCAGGATGCTTGTTTCCGGTCCAGGGAAGACATGGCTTGGCAGTTCGGGCTGGACTGTTCCCATGAGGCACAGGGTCAGACTGATTTGCATATGGCCATGTCTGAACTGGGGTGGTGGAGTGAGCTAAAGAATGATGATGGATTAAACCCAGATCAGTTGACTGGGGGTGAGTGTTTGATTTGCTCTAACGCTCCGTCCATCATCCCCTTTGGTATTGCTTTGTTCGCCCTAAGTTGGCAGGGTATGCCCAGACGTGGGTCCCTTGCTCACTTTGCCACTGGATTCAAGATAGCCTGGCTGATGAGGGTTATGAACCCGAAACCGGTCCCAGGATGCTTGTTTCCGGTCCAGGGAAGACATGGCTTGGCAGTTCGGGCTGGACTGTTCCCATGAGGCACAGGGTCAGACTGATTTGCATATGGCCATGTCTGAACTGGGGTGGTGGAGTGAGCTAAAGAATGATGATGGATTAAACCCAGATCAGTTGACTGGGGGTGAGTGTTTGATTTGCTCTAACGCTCCGTCCATCATCCCCTTTGGTATTGCTTTGTTCGCCCTAAGTTGGCAGGGTATGCCCAGACGTGGGTCCCTTGCTCACTTTGCCACTGGATTCAAGATAGCCTGGCTGATGAGGGTTATGAACCCGAAACCGGTCCCAGGATGCTTGTTTCCGGTCCAGGGAAGACATGGCTTGGCAGTTCGGGCTGGACTGTTCCCATGAGGCACAGGGTCAGACTGATTTGCATATGGCCATGTCTGAACTGGGGTGGTGGAGTGAGCTAAAGAATGATGATGGATTAAACCCAGATCAGTTGACTGGGGGTGAGTGTTTGATTTGCTCTAACGCTCCGTCCATCATCCCCTTTGGTATTGCTTTGTTCGCCCTAAGTTGGCAGGGTATGCCCAGACGTGGGTCCCTTGCTCACTTTGCCACTGGATTCAAGATAGCCTGGCTGATGAGGGTTATGAACCCGAAACCGGTCCCAGGATGCTTGTTTCCGGTCCAGGGAAGACATGGCTTGGCAGTTCGGGCTGGACTGTTCCCATGAGGCACAGGGTCAGACTGATTTGCATATGGCCATGTCTGAACTGGGGTGGTGGAGTGAGCTAAAGAATGATGATGGATTAAACCCAGATCAGTTGACTGGGGGTGAGTGTTTGATTTGCTCTAACGCTCCGTCCATCATCCCCTTTGGTATTGCTTTGATCCCACAATAAAGGCATAGGTTATTCAGTCGACGCTTTTCTTTTTCTTCCTTGGAAAGGGGGCCTCTGATAGTTCCAATTTGCATGGGTTCTACACCATGCTCTCTATCTCCAGACTTAACAACTTCCGACCTGACTCGATCAAAGCGAGGTACACTGGGTCGAAATTCACGTCGTCTTTCACCTCTTCTTTCCGTTTGTCGATAGTCCATCTCCAAAGCTAAATCAATCAAAGCAGATACTTCTGTGGGGCGATTTGGAATCTGTGACAGGGCGTCTTTCAAATCGTCTTTTAAACCCCGATAGAACAGGGCTGCCCTTTTGGCCTCTGGCCAATCTGTTTCGACAACAAGTTTGTTAAATTGGGCAAGGTAGGTGACTAGTTCTCGATTCCCTTGCCTCAGCTCCAGTAGTTCATTATCCGTAGCCTGTGCCACCTGTCGACGATCAAAAATTCGCAGAAACTCTTTTTGAATTCCTCGAAGTTATATAAAATTGGAGAATCCTGAGTGACCAAGGGCATAGACCACGAAGCTGCGTCCCCATTCAGGTAAGATAGGATGAAGGCTATTCGAGACTGTGCATCCGGGAAGACAGTGGGCCGACACATGAAATGCAAAGAGCACTGGGTTAAAAGATTTGGGCCTTTTGGGGATCCCCACCAAAGCGTTCTGGCGGAGCCAAAGGAATTACAGGCGCCAAGGAATGAATGACCTGCGTAGCTGACCCCCACTAACTGTGGAACTCTGATTAAATATACTGGTCCCAGAAGGAGAGGGGTGGAACCTATTCCCAGACTCTTCGCTCTTCAACTGAGATGCTATCTCTTTGGTCTCGCGTCTAGTGGCCTCCATTTCCAATTTGAGTACCTTATTTTCCTCCCTGACTGCCATCAACTCATGCTGAATTTCCTTAAGAACATTCCCTAAATCTTTTAAGTCGAACACTTCTGCCATTCTGCTCGGGTGAGTATTGACGTGGGCACTTCACTCTGTCATCGTCAGTGGTTACTCACAATGCCGACACTCCCAGGAGCAGAACGACGATATTTTCCAAATTCCACCACCGGTTTTCCCACAGCCACCTACTCAGTAATTACCAGCGGCCGTGTGAACCCCGCCGGGGGAAAGGGGAATGGGACAGAGAAGAGACTGCCTGGTCTTTGGCGCTTCCACCTCCTTCTTACTTCTGTATTCCGTTCTGTTCTTTTCTTACACCCTCTCTATCTTTTACCAACTTGTGGAAGCACTGCAACAGAAGAACACATTATTACTAATTCCCTTCTACTTTCCCCCACTCTCCCACTCTCCCCCTTTGGCTCTTTCCTTACCCAGAGTGTCTAAGGCTTTCGCTCCTCTTCTATTCTTTCAAAGGCAACTTTTTAATTCCTCTGAACTCTGTATGACAACGATAATTTTATACTTTAAAACATTATAGACTTTCTTACTTTATCTCTTTCATTCCTTTATTCTCTCACACACTCTGCCTTACTTTCTCTCCTTCGTTAATTCGCTTCTGTTTTGTTCCGTAGGTACTTCTGTAATCAACGCCATCAACAGGACGACGAAGGAAGGTCAGGAACTGAGATTCTGGATGGTGAGTATGGTACTACTGCTTTTATTTATTTCTATTTATTTTTCCTTCTAACTATTATTTTCTCTTGCCTATTCCCTAACTAACTAACCGACGAACCGAAACGCTCTATCCTACGCCTAAGCCTAGCTCCCAAAACTACTCTATTTCTACCTAACTAGAAGCCTGTCTTTACGCTACTTAACCCAGAAATTCCGTTGGTGAAGTGCGCGGTTCCAATATCAACCGGCGCACTTCACAGCTGGTCTAGACCTCGCGCTCGCGTCCAGGAGCGCAAGACTAGACCCGCCACTGCCTCTGCGGTCCTCCCTGTTGGGAGTACAGGAAGAAATGACCGGCTGTGCGCGACGATCACCCGCAGCCTTTTGCGAGCGGGTGATCTCTTAACAACGGGCTCATTACAAGATACGGAGGAGCACTGGAGAGTCTTTGCTCCTTTTTCCAGCACCCTGACAATTGGAGTCTTTATGCCGGGCCAACCATACCAGGGGAGCATGGTGTATATACAGCTGAAACGGACGCCCAAGCAAGTAGTATTGAAGGGCTTGGACGGCCCATCCTATTGCCAAACACTCCTTCTCAATAGTAGAGTAGCAGGACTCACTGTGCAACAGCTTGCTGCTCAAATAGACCACAGGGTGTAACTCACCCTTCTCGTTGGGCTGTGATAATACAGCAACCAGTCCCCTGTCCGAAGCGTCCGTCTGCAGTGCGAACCGCTTCCTAAAATCCAGACAAACAAGCATCAGATCGTCACACAACAGTTTTTTCAGTGCATCAAAGCTTTTCTGTTGGTGGGGTAACCACACACCGATCGTGTTAGGACGAGTCTTGGTCAACAGATCCGTCAGTGGAGCAGCCACCTCTGAGAAGTGGGGAATGAAACGGCGGTAGTATCCCACCAATCCCAGAAAAGCTCTGATTCCTTACTTTGTGTGGGTCATTCCAGCGTTTTGATAGCCTCCACCTTATCAACCTGAGGCCGTATCATCCCATCCTGGATATGATACCCCAAATAACGAATCGCATTTGTGGCCAGTGTACATTTTTCGGGGTTTGCTGTGGCCCTGCCTTTCTGAGGCTATTCAGAACAGCTTTTAGGTGTATGATATGCTGTTTCCAGGAATGACTAAAGACCACAATGTCATCCAAATAAGCAGCCGCAAATGTCTGGTGTTCACGCAACACTAAGTCCATCAGGCGTTGGAAAGTAGCCGGGGCTCCATGTAAGCCAAAGGGCATGACTTTGAAATCATATAGGCCAGAGGGGGTAGAGAAAGCTGTTTTTTCTTGGGCCGCTGGTGCCAGGGATATCTGCCAATACCCTTTTGTTAGGTCCGAAGTGGTCAGAAACCTGGCTGTACCCAGGTTTTCTATCATCTCATTGACCCGGGCATGGGATAGCTGTCAAAATGGGACACCCCGTTCAGCTGTCTGAAGTCAATGCAGAACCGTAGTGACCCATTCGCTTTGGGCACCAACACAACTGGGGAACACCAGGCGCTACAGGAGGGCTCTATGATGCCGTCCCTTAGCATCTCCTTCACTTCATCCTCTACGGCCTTTCGTCTGGCCTCGGGTATCCGATAGGGTCGTAACCTGACGGGTCTTGCGCCTTCAGTCCTAATGTCGTGTTGTATGAGGGAGGTCCTGCCTGTCCGTTGGGTAAATACGTCATGGTAGTCGCTCACGAGGTCAGTAAGTGTCTTAGTCTGGTCTACTGACAAGCACGGACCCATAGGAACTAGGCCTGCTTCTGTTGTTCTATCTGTTGAAGGAAAGGAGACCGCCAGTGGTTGTGAGTCTGTCACTAACAAGTCAGTGGAAGACGTACCCGCTAGCTCCTCTCTGTCTACCCATTTCTTCAGTAGGATGACATGGTATATCTGTCCTGTTCTCCCCATATGTGGTACAGCTACCCGATACGTAACTGGGGTCACCTGGGCTAATATCACATACGGTCCTTGCCATTTCGCTAACAGCTTATTATCAGTAGAAGGAAGGAGCAGGAGGACCTTTTCCCCCACCCGAAAGTCCCTCAACACTGCCTTGTGGTTATACTGGCTTTTCTGTCTCGTTTGTGTGGTTTCTAGATTTTTACGCACGTCTTCCCACAGCGTGGTTACCTTTTCCTTGAGCGTAGAGGCATAGTCAAGGAGGGCTTTTCCCTTGTCTTCCTCGTCTTCCCACCTCTCAGCGGCCATGTCTAACAGAGTTCTGGGCTTCCTCCCAAACACCAACTCAAATGGACTGTACCCAGTTGAGGGATTGCAAAAAGGGTTAGAGGTAGCTGCCTGTCCCAGTCCCTCCCTGATGCTGATATGGTCTTCTTTAGGATGGTTTAGATGGTGCAGTTATACCGCTCCACCAGCACGTCCGTTTGTGGGTGGTAGACTGAGGTGCGTATCTGCTGCACCCCAAGCACGGTACAGATTTGAGCCATGAGTCTTGACATAAAAGGGGTACCTTGGTCCGTCAGGATCTCATGAGGAAAGCCTACTCTGCTAAAAAAAACAATCATGGCCTGTGCGACTGCCATGGTTGTCATGCTAGTGAGCGGTATAGCCTTGGGGTATCTGGTTGCATAGTCAACCAACACGAGTATGTACTGGTATCCCCGGGCTGAAGTAACCATAGGTCCCACCAGGTCCATGCGAACTCTGGTAAAGGGAACAACAATGATGGGTAACGGGCGTAAGGGGGCCTTAGATACTTGAGGGGAATTCACTCGCGGGCACAGAGCACAAGCCTCACAGAAGCGTCTAATCTCCGAGAACACCCCAGGCCAGTAAAACCGCCTCAGAAGGTACTCGTCGTTTTTTTTCCCTCCCGTAGTGACCCCCGCCCGCCTGATTGTGAGCCAGGTGTAAGACCCGCACTCGAAAAGGGAGACGGGCCAGTAACTGGGTAATGGTCTCAGTGTTTTTTTTAATTTTTCTGTACAATAAACCATTTGTGATGCAGAAATGGGGTCCTACCGGTCTGTCTTCCTCTTATACGGTCTGGGCCCAGGTGTTTCCTAGGGTCAGGTCTTCTCTCTGGGCTGCCCTGAAGCTGCGTGGCGTTCTCTCTGTCTCATCTGCAATGGAAGGAGCGGGAGGGTTATTAGACAAACAATTCAGAACGACCCGTTGATTATTAAGATGTTTTTCTCTACGGGATCTCCCTGCTTTGTACCTACTGCCAGTTATGTCTTCCTGAGAAAACGGGGCGTCCTTCAGCCACATGCTTTCATCCCTCTTTTTGACAGCCGACGACAGGAGGACTGGAAAGTCTACGTAATCCGTGCCCACTATCATCTCTTCTACCAGTCTGGGGATTCCCCCAACCCTAAGGTGCTTTCTGCCTCCTTCCCAGTCCATGTCGATGATGGCAACGGGATATGCCTTACAGTCCCCATGCGCGCATGTTATCTTTACCGTTTCACCTGGCTGCCACTGGTGGTCCAAGACATGCTCGCTACTGATAACAGAGTGCCGACACCCGGAGTCGACTAGGGCCTTTGTACTGTTCCCATTTACCAGGAGGGTCAGGTGGTAGGCTCCCTGCTCATCGCCAGCCCACAGCACCCTACCCCTTGTGTACCCCACCTCCATGAGTTCGCTAGTGCTGGTCTTCTGGAGGCAGTTGCGGGTGATATGGCCCCACTCTGCGCAATGATAGCACTGCAGTCCTTGTCCGGTCTCCTTGTTAGGGGGTCGCGCGGTGGGTCTATAGTCCAGGGGAAGCCGTAGAGGGGATGAAGGGGATTAGGAGCAGAAAACCTCCACCGCAAAGCCACCGGGGTGGGCATTCGAGGCCCTGTAATCTGGGGCTCGCTGGTATGCACAGGCCAAGTCGATGGCGTTTGTTATGGTTAGGTTCAGATGTTGTTTGACCCATGCCCGTGTCGGACCCAGGAGTCCCTCCAGGAACTGCTCCAAGAAGACTTTGCCAATCACTTCCTCCATTGTAGATGTATTCGGTTGCAGCCACCGGGTACCAAGATCCCGCACTCTATAAAAAAATGAGCCGGGAGTGTCCTGTGGTAACCATTTTTCTTTTCTGAACTTTACCCGGTAGTATTCTTGGTCGTATCCTAGCCTTTCTAACATAGCCTATTTGATCTCTTGGTATGGAGTGGTACCTGCAGAATTGGCAGCCTGATAGGCCGTTTGCAGCTCTCCGGATAGTAAGGGGGCGATGTACTGGCCCCAACGCTCTACACGCCACTGGGCGGTACTAGCCAACCTTTCGAAATTTGTGAAAAAAAAGTCCAGGTCCTCCCCATGCTGGTATTTCTGCAACACTGAGCTGGGCACGCTGGGGTGAACCCTACTGCTAGCAATGGTGTCCGTTAGGCATTGAATAGCGGCGTCTTGCACCACCTGATTGTTGGCAATCACCCCTGCTTGTAGGGCTTCCTGTAGATGCTCGCATCCTTTCTGGGCCTCCATAGTCTGCCCCTCCACCACCAGCTGTAGGTGGCGCTGCTCCTCTGCCAGTTGTTTGATCATGTCGTCAAGGCTTATGGTTTGCGGCATTGTCTTGTCCTGTGTCTAGCGAGAAGGGGGTCCCACTTCTGACACCACTGTGACAGGACAAGACAAGGGGCTACGTAGTGGTTGCTTGATCGTATGGTTTATTAACAACAAAACAGCGTGTCCCTGGGAGGATGACAACCCAGGAGGTCGTCCTTCGTTTGATCTCGATATTCTTTCCTCTGATTCCGCTCCTCCCCTTCTCTTCCTCTGTTGTCGTTCGTCCCTACGGTCCTCTTCTGTACCGAAGCACCCTCAGGATAACAAAGAAAGGACAGGCTGTTAATGTCCAGGCCTAAGACCACAAGAGTTGGTTCCGTCACCAAAACAACCCGGGACGTGCCTACAAAAGGGGGCGGGATATGGGTTCCCTGGTTCCAGTGACCCCCTAGAAAAGCGCTAAAGGAGATCAGAATGAGGGTTATGATAGGCTTAATAAAAGCGGAAGGTTTCCTCCCTTTGGCTCGTTGAGAGCATATACTTCCCCCACCCCAGGTTTACCTTCACCCTGGTGAATTTTAGCACAGCAGAAGTGAGTTAACAAATAAACTAGAAAAGGCGAGGAAGTGTGATCCTATCTCCTTAGCCCGAAACAAAAGAAGGGGTACTATTCCCAAGGTCCCGCCTTAAGTCCCCTACAGCCCCGTGAGGTATGTGCGAGATAAAAACCAACCACTCACACAACGACCAGTCGCCCAGGTTACTTGCCTGAAGCCGTGGCCCAATATCGGGGCCACAGCTGCCTTGTCCGTTTGGCCTTTCCCTCGGATGTTCAACACCGCTACCCTGTTTTGCCTCTCCTCCCGTTCGGTCTCGGTTTCGTCCTCTGCGTCCGTGTCCTCGCTCAGGGCTCTCTGCTCCGGAATCTGCTCCCCATCCACCACCGAGACATACACCAATTCCCGTTCCTCCTCTCGTCCCTCCTCACGTACTTCCGGACCCGGAAGTGTCCGCCGGCCACACCCCGTTGAGGTCGTCAGGCCACTCCTCATGGTACCTCCGGCGCACTCGGGGTCCTCCTCCGGGGTGGCCCTGAAACACCTAGTGTCCTCAAATTTGAGTAAGTGGGCTGGCTCCACCAATGATGAAAACCTCCCCACAAGGTACTGCAAGGGTGAGCAAGTGAAAACAAGAGGGTACACACAAAAAAGAAGCAGCCGCCTGGAACTCAATAAGACAGAGCCTGTGAAATAAAGAGGCAGACCTTGCAAATGTAATACTGTCAAAAATGGCAGTCAAAAAGAGAGACAGAGGCCCTCGTATGTACTAATGACACTGAAGATGGCGACCAAACAGTCAGACACGGACTCTGGGATAGGTTTGTGTCAAAAGAGCAAACAGTAGACCGCTCCTTCCAGGCAGGCCAAGAGGTCACGATGACAAATGGGCACACAGGTACTCGGAGACTCAAGCAGTAGGGCAGACGAGCAGTCACATACCTCCTCGTGCAGATGGTCCACCACCAGATGTAACCAATTAGGCCAGAGGCAGCCTGGCACAAGGCCATGGGGGTGGCCCGGCCTTGCCTCTTCCTGGCACTGACGGGTGCAGGACGGGCCCGCCCTTGGCCCAGGCATGTCCAACGCAGTGGGTGAAGCATTGGTGCTAAATAACACTTACGCGGGTTGAGGACTCCTCCCCTAGTCAGGTTATCTGGTACGGCGCCTCCTGGCGCGGCAGGGTATGGGGCCTGAAGTCCCCTGAAATGTGTCCAGTGCAGCGGGTGAAGCGTTGGCGCTAAATAGTGCTTATGGGGGTTGAGGGCTCCTCCCCTTTTCAGGTGAACTGCTGTGGTGCTTACTGTCGCTGCTGGTTATGGGGCCTGAAATCCCCTGGATAGAGGTTCAAGTGGTATTCTTGTTTTGCTCTTTCTATGGTATGGAAGTATGTTCTATGTGTTATTTACCCAAAAAACATTTGATCCGTAGAGCCATAATGAGAATGGCAATTCATTCTGGACTGGGGGCACCTATTGCTGATGTTGTGGCATAATTTTATTTGTGGCACAAGACACCCTTGCATTGCTGTGGTGGCTATTTCTTGAGATGTGTTGAAGCATACCTTCATCTATATTATTAACCTTTTGTGACATAATTATTAGCGTACATATATCGCTGCCTTCTGAGGTCTGAACCTGTAGGATTCATTTAATCTCTGTAACCTATGTGGCTAATTCGACACTGAGAAGATTTGAGATGTAGGATCTGAGTAGATTTTCATTTTCCATCTTTCCCCTTCCAAATAAAATCAAGAGGAAAATTTGATCCTGATGTGTGGACTACCAGCTGTCCAGGTCAGCAGAGGCTAAGGTCTCCTCATCACTGACAGAGGATCAGCTGCCATAATATTTTCCACCAGGTAGGCGGGGATCTCTGTGCCTTCAGTGGACCTGCTGCTGCAGTGGCTCAGCTGAAGGCACTTAACATTTTCCAAGTGGTTGCCATGTACATTTGTATAGCTAGATTATCTGAACAACTTTTAAAACGAAATAGCGTTTTATCCAATTTCATTGAGATATTTTGATGAAAAAATTAACTTTTTAGCCTCAGAGGGAAACTATTTCTGACACTGTAGGAACAGAACACACCTAACAATCCCTGGGGACACACGGGTATGCTCAGAAGACCATAAAATATTCAAATGTGTTACGAATGGGTTTTTAGGTTTTTAAAGAGTGAATCGTTTTGGGCAGGGTAGGCTATGCACAAATCAGTCATTGTGAAGTCAGTGGCGGCCCTCAACAGGTGCAACATTGAGGCTGGAAACACAGGACACTCTGTAAGCGTGCATTCAAATGCTTTCTGAAAAGTATGGTATTGTGTATCAGACTTGAGCTTGGTTACATAGGAGAAGTCTGAGTTTTCCAAATAACACTGACCTTATAGGTTATAGCTACCACTCAATATGTGGGAACACATTGAAAAGTGCTGTTTTTAGGTCTCGGCCTGGCGTGAGCAGCGCATGCGCTGCTCTCGCCATGGCGAGTGCCTTTTGGAATCGATACGGATTCCAGGCGTGCACGCGGTGGGACAGATGGGACCGAAGATGTGCACGCGGGGATTGGATGCTTTACTGGCGGCGTGATACTCTGGGGACTTTTTTTTTCGCCGCCAGTAAAGCCAGTCCCCGCGTGCACATCTTCTGTCCCACCGCGTGCACGCCTGGAATCGGTATCGAATCCAAAAGGCCGTCATCTGTGTGCCTTGCAAGTGTAGTTCATCAGCTTAGGGTGCATGCGTGATTAATGCCCCTGGTATCGTAACAGGGGGCACTCACAAGCAGGTAACTGCACTTTAATCTGCAGATCGCTAGTAAGGGGTTTCTTCATCATTGCACCTTTCTTAGGGAATTAGTGATTGGCAGCGTTCAGTCTAGAGTTCTAACGCACACTTTTTTAATTTGATATCTTCCACGTTTTCCGCCATTCTCGTCGGATGCGTTGTTTATCGCCGTCAGTTTGGCTCATTGGTGGTTGTGTGTTCTCCCTTTAACTCTGCAGAGTCACGATGCATGGGCGAGAGTGCACCCACCGCATTTTGATTTAATTTGCTCTGTGACTTTCCTGGAGTCTGTGCCAGAGAATACAAAGTTTCTCACCAGCTGATTATCAGTCAGTGGTTATGCGTGTCATTCTTGGAATGTGTACCATATCAGCCAGACTGCAAACATTTGGCGTTTGTATAACTTTGTGTGTGCTTCCATGGGTGGCTCTCTGATTAAAAGATGATTAGTTCAGTTTCCACTAATGGTTGTGTGTTTTAACGGTGGATAAGTTGCACAAGTTTTCGACTTCTGGGCCAGGATTCATAGTAAAGAATAATGTCTACTTTAGATTGATTTGTATAAATGTCGCATTCTACATGAATATGTACATTTACCAAGCTAGATAATCCAAAAATTGTGAGAAAAGCCGATGGGTCTGCGAGTTTTTTGTCAAAGTTCACAATAATATCACAATCTACAACAAATGTATCTTTAAACACAGATTAGACCACATGCTAACCATTTCTACTCCTGGTCTAAAGAAAGCACTGCTATACAAACAAGCATTGAAAATGCAATAGGTCTCGCCTTTTATTAAGTTAAAGCCATTTGCTTCGCTATACAATACCATTAGCAAAGCAAATGGCTTTAACTTAATCAAAGCGAGACCTATTGCATTTTCAATGCTTGTTGATCATTGGTCGTCCTTTTTTAATTTTTTATTTAGAGGCAATGTTTGAGGATTTTCGTACTAATGTCCAAGGAAAGCTCAAAGCATTGGCTGACAAAATGTATTATTTTTGGCATCATTCCAAGGCCACGTAACAATTAACCGGCCCTCATTGTCACCCTAAAATAGTGAGTAGTCTAACATTTAAAGAAACTTGGCCTTGTGATCGTCCCCACTCAGGACTTCATACTACTCAAAACCCCTGCATTGATGTCTCAATTCGTGCAAATAAACACTTATCGCCTTCGAGAAAGCACCAAAACGACTCTATTTCGCCCCCACAATCAAGTCATCTTTCAGACAAGGCCCACACAGGTGACATTTGAGGAAATCATTTGCCCATTCTTCACCTGCCACCCGAATGCACCAGATATGTAATTGTTGTAGAGGAAGTTCCTTCGCTATCTGCCAATAAGAAGGAAACTTGGTACGACCTCAAAGCCAAGGGGGTTCATTGACCGAAGGAAAACTCAGGTTGGTTGGATGACTTATTTAGGGAGATACTTACAGTGAGAAGAGTGGTGGGGATTAGCCTGGAGCCACAGCATTCTTCAAGACACTGTGCTGTTATAAACTTCAGAAAACTTAAGGTTGTGGGAAATCTACCACTTCGCCTGAACCATTGAGCTAACTTGGCAGGAAGGATGAGGCCCACCCCTTGGGATATTTTTTATAAGACCTTCAACAAATTCTCCCAGAAGGCCAGCTTTTTGTTGCAGGGGAAGGTTTAGAAAAGGCGCGATAAACCTGCCACCTTATTGTGAAGTGAGAGATCAGTTTTCTCCCCTCACTGAGCTTCAGGACATTGATTGACTCTTTCTTAAAGATATCCCTGAGATGCCTTTTACTTTCCTTGAGGACTGTGTCCATGATTCGGGGGACAAGCCCCAATAGCCTGGAAGGGTGGAGAGCAAGACAATGAGAACAGTAAGCATTAAGACACAGATAGACTCTGGAGGTTACAAACGTTTATCGTGGAACACTGCAGGAGTGCCATCTAAATTAACAAATGAGGATTGGTTAAAGTTCTTAAACTAGTTTGATATAATTTACCTCGAGGAGACCTGGATATTGAAAGTTTTTCCTCGGTCAGCTGATTTCAAAGTAATTGTAAATTGCGCTACTGATTACAATTCCCTTGCATTGTCTATAAATTGAAACCAGGAGCCCAGAAGTTTTATAAATGATGCAGGAACCATTGAGTATTCCTTAAACAAGGTCATCGGAACCAAATGGGACACTGTAAATCCGACTATATTCATGGAAAATTTGACATTAAAAATAAGGGGGTTAGTGCGGATCGACTGTCCATAGATACTCTAGCAAACTCCTTAATTAATAGCTTTATTGTCCTATGTCATTCGTTTTCCCAATCTCTTACTGCTAAACCTAGAATTAAACAGGAACATTATTGTTGATGGTTTAATTCTCAAGCTCGCTCTTAATCATCCCCAGCAAAATAGGGAATGTATTATACTAGCCCTTAAAACCTATAAGGCAGCCTTAAAAGACAGAAAAGAAGAAATAAGAAGATCAGCCTGGGATGATCTAGAAGCTCAGGGTTTGTCAGAAACAGTAGATTGTTTTGGGAAACTGTAAATTGCCCCTTTTTCCTGAAAACTCCCCCCCAAAAGCTGAATGCTCAATTCTAGCTGATGCTTAGGTCTCACATTTTTCCAAGGTGTTTGAATGGGATTCGTCCTCCTTAGTAGAGTGTGGAGAAGTGGGGACTTTATTAGCTGACCTTGAGGAGAAGTGTTTCCATTAATGTCAAGGAAATTGAAACAGCCATAAAAAAAAAGCTCATGGGGGAAAAGCCCCGGGCCCGATGGTGTTCCAGTGCATATCTTCAAAGACTACAATGAGTTTTTGGCCCCCTTACTGACAAATGGGATCCAGGCAGTGATAGTGGCCCCACTAATTCAAACCTGGCAAGAGGCAATAATCGTTCCAATTTTTTTCAAAAGGGGATAAGAACCTAGCCAAGCTGTTACCGTCCTATATCCTTATTGGACTCTACAGTTAAAACTTTGGGCTGAGTACTCTTTTCTAAGTTGGAGGAATTGGTAGAGAGCAGTAATATTTGATCAGATGTCCAATTTGGTTTTAGACCTGGCATTGCTACTGTAGAACAATGCTTAAACGTATCACTCCTGATAGGAAAGTATGTACAAGCAAAGAAGGGCGCTTTACATATTGCGTTTATGGACCTCTCAAGAGCTTTTGATACCATAAATCGATATAAACTATGGCTGGAAAAGTTGAGGGTATAAAAAGCTCTAGTCACTTTATTGAGACATTTACATTGGGACTCCTCTGTCAAGATTAGATAGGGCCCAAATGGAAAGTGTTCTAATTTGATAAGGTGTCCGGGAGGGCTGTATCTTGGCTCCTTCACTATTTCTAATCTATATAAATGTGAAGGAAGTGACCCGTTTCGGGTCACCCGGGTCACTCGCGACCACCTCTCAGCCTTCCATTCAAATGAAGAGTCGGTCAGACAGTAGAGAATACAAACCAAGTATATGTTTATTCAGGTACACCATAGTGGAGTCCCGTCTGCCCAGTCGCTTGGGGTGCTGCAGAGGGAACTGACATCAGAACTCATGGTATTACATTATGTAGGATTCAGAATCAGTAAAACACGCCCAAACTGGAAATTTCCAGTTGGACCAGCTACACAATGAAGGTACAGTAGAAAAAGTTTCAATCCTAAGACTGGGCACACACTATCTGTGTGCCAAGGTCACTTTGCCGGCACCCATAGCCTAGCTAGTGGGAGCGGGATTCTATCTTGTGGGAAAGGTATGCGCTAACAATAACAATATATTCATTAGTACAGCGAGGCCCAACCCTGAGAGAGAAAAAGAACACATCACAGCTGCTTCTAGCAGAGCCGAGATGAAAATAAGTCACGATCATGACACAAAATGGCGGCTAAACGTAAAATGGTGCCGCGAATGCGTACTTAAGCTGAACAACACATAGCAATACAGCGAAGACATTTGATTATATTCCAACAGATCCTCCTTTTAGCATTTCGCTAAACCCATTTTACCCTAAGGAAAGAAGACATTACTTTTTCATGTTGGCAAAAAAAAAAAAAAACATCAACACGCAGAGCAGTCCATATACTCATGATCAGGAATAGACATTGCAAGAGATGACGTAGACTCAAATATGCCATCATCTATGTTCATCATTTCCTCAACACTTTCTGCAGCATGATCATCGTGTTATTATCAAGTATGGATATTTTTCTTTTGGGTGCCAGAGCATTGACACAGCAGGCGCAACATGCCGGGAGGCAGTGTATGCAGAGGCAACATGACAAGATAACGCCTGCAACTATTACCAAAAAGATAAGTATTTTCCAACCCCATGTCATCAGTAGACTCCAGAACCACCCGATAGTGTCCAGGTACCTGTCTCCTGGTGTATTTTGGCTGATAACCTATGTAACTTCTGTATCGCTGAATAGACATTGGGTGCGTAATCAGGTATGTATACGCAACAGCTACTGCCAATGACACGACAGGCTCCTCCTGGGTCTGCAAGGATGACATCTAACACCATCCGGTTTTGTAAGGTAACTGATCTCGTAGCCTGGAGCTCTGCTGTAATATTTGTCGCTATCCCCGCTGTGTTATTGATAACTGCCTCCACAACTCTAGTGAGCCGACGAATTTCTACACTGTTGACTATAGGGCCCAAAAGGGGGAAAGGCCCTTTGTGACATCCTCAAATTGCTGTGAGGCTGTATCTGTCTGATCTACATCCTTCGGATCAAGAACCCTTTTTATCTGGGACAGGCGTGTACTCCTACGCTGCAACTGATAAGCTCTGTGATAATTGGATGGAGCAACATACACAGGGGGAAGGAGGAAAGAGGGATAACATCTACCCGACTAACCCCTTGGGAGCCATACATAAGCGTGGGAGCCGCAGACAAAGTAAACATTGGGTGGTGAAATGAAGGGCGGACTATCGGTCGTTCTCAATTCATACGTGGAATTGCATCGGCTCTCTCCTACCACTACCTTCCCTGTCCCCTGGACACAGAAACTAGCTGTTGTGTTGATCACCAACACTGGCATTGGCTTGTCCTCAGTAACATTATGAGCCTGGAAAGACTGGAAATACTCAGACGTGTTAAAGCCCTGGAAATCAGCCATTTCCATTTGAAGCCATGTCTCATTTTTTACAGTTTTATATGCGTTCATACAAGACTTAAAAAACATTCTACCAAACATCTCCTGTCCTGCCGGTACTCCGAAAGGAATCCTATGACGGGGTTGTACATTCTGTACCATAGAGCAAGAATGAGCAGGTGCCTTATTCAGAGTAGGGAGTGGGGAATGTTGCTGCACCATGCTATGCAATTCGAACCAGCCCTCACAACTACTAATGTATGACAGTGGCATGGACAACAAATTTTTAACTTTGTGAGTCACTGAGGGAAGCAGTCCGCAAACCGAGCAATTTGTTTTGTTGGACTCATTGTGGACTTGTTGCAACATTTGCACAAAAACATTTTCAGTGTAAGACAACCTATGCATTGCCTTGTGTGGAGCCAAAGTAACAAAAACATGCTCGTGGGAAGGAGTCGTGGTACCAACCAAAGAGTGTACTGGATATTTTTCCTCCAAAAACCATGTTATTCCAAGTACCGTTATTAAAGAAATCACAACGATCACTACAAAAACTATTTTACTCTTTGTGGACCAACTAGACCAATCCCGCTCTGAACGCGGTGCTGCAAATGGCTGCTCCTCCTCCTCAATAGGTCGACCAAACGGATGCATTGTGAGACAAGAAAAGGTATACAATGAAACTGATAGTGGGGTGAATGTTCCCAGTGTCCGTCAGAGCCTCACTGGCAGGCTCCTATTGTTCATCAACGTTGGCGCTCTTAAGCACCGGTGGTGGAGCTGCTCAGTCCTAGCTCGGATCCATATCCCACGTTGCAGGGTAATGTACTCCCCTCCTGGAGAGCACATTCAACTTACCCTGTACAATGTCTGGAACAGTGCACCAATCTCGTCACTGACTAAACTAACACAGTTGGTACCACAGCAGGGTATGCTCTAACTTGCACAGTCCATCCCTAACCTGACTTTTCCTTTGGTGCACTATTCCTCCGTCGAGGGCGCAAATTGTACCTAGCTACTCCAGGTACAGAGGGGTCATTAAAAAGGGGGTCAGGTTCAGAGGGGTCACTAGAAAGGGGCTTAGACACTGAGGGGCCAGCTGAAGAAGGCTCAGACTTGATAGCTCTGATCTCCGGGGGTGTCGCCGCATTCAACACCTCATCATTCTCCTTGTCAGTTTGGGTCCATATGAGCTTGGCATCGGAGAAGGGAACAAATCGCGGTACTTGTTCGCACTCCGAGTCCCCTACTCCATCCCTTACCCACTGTCATAGGGTAAGGGCAGGGGTACCTTGCGGCAGTGCGAGGAATGAATCCAGTTCTTTCGACCGTCGACCTTCATGGCTGTGCGGGTCGCGAGGAGGACCTGGATCGGTCCCGTCCAGCGAGGCTCCAGACTTTTCTTCCGCTGGAATCGCTTGACCATCACAAAGTCGCCAGGCCGTATATCATGTCCGGGCCCCTCAGGTACAGGTGGGAGGCTTTCATGAATCTGTTGGTGAATAGAACGCAAATTTTCAGTCAATTGATAGAGGTAATCTGTCAATAGTGGGTACTCTATCTCAGAAAACCGACGAGGTCGCGGGACGCCCCAGACATTTGCCGGGCGCCCGAACACGACCTCGTAGGGTGACAATCCTGTTCTAGAATGAGCTGTCGTTCTTGTGGACAGGAGAGCTAGGGGTAAAGCATCTGGCCATTTTAGTCCTGTTGACTCCTGAATCTTTGCCAACTTCAGTTTGAGAGTACCGTTGTACTTCTCAATCAAACCTGCTGACTGCGGATGGTTTGCAGCATGAAACTTCTGCTTTAAGTGCAGACCCTCGCAGATCAGCTGTATGACCCTGGCATTAAAATGACGTCCATTATCACTCCAGATCAAGCGGGGAAAACCGAAGCGAGGAAAGAACTCCTTCAGGAGTACCTTTGCCGTCGCCAGGGCTGTGTTCTCTTTAGTGGGGTAAGCCTCAACCCATTTACTGAATGCACAGACAACTACCAACGCGTACTTCAAGTTATTGACCCTATCTAACTCGATGTAATCAAGCTGGAGGACTTCAAAAGGAAATGTAGGTGGTGCAAAATTTCCGGGTGGTGTAGGGGTACCTTTCCCAGGGTTGTGCATCATGCACACCATGCAATACTTCACTAAATGAGCAGCACTCTTAGATATGTTATCATTCTGCCATACAGGGTCTAACAACTTGCAAATACCCTTAGCACTAATATGGGCTGGGCCATGGGCCATAGTAACTACAGGAAGAACATACGCATCTGGCAACATCCATCTCTGCTTCCCAGACTTATCGATCCTGCATCCCTCTTCATTCATACTTGCTGTACTTTCTTGCCACATTGCTAACTCCTCTATTGTGGCCCCACTCTGGATTTCCTTAACATTCTCGAGCGTGTCCTCAAACATGATGACTTCAGGCACCCATCGGGCGGGACATGCTACAAACATTCTTTTCATCTTAATTCGGGCTGTCTCCTTAGCTGTCTGATCTACAAACGCATTACCCTTCCCTACATCATCAGTGATCTTTTTGTGAGCGCTACACTTCACTATGGCCAATTTCTTGGGGAGTGTCAAAGCCGACAAAAGCCTATATATGAGCTGGCCATGTTGGATCTTGGTCCCGTGGGAAGTAAGGAACCCTCTCTCTGCCCAGAGCCGCACAAAATTATGGACGACTCCAAAGGCATACTGACTGTCCGTATAAATATTGACAGTCAGTCCCTCACTCAACTCGCATGCACGAATAAGGGCTACTAACTCAGCTGCTTGGGCGGACTGATAGGACACTCGTTATGTGTCAACTACCGTGTGCAGTGTAGTGATTGCATAAGCTGCAGTGGTAGTGCCATCTGGTAGTTTGAAACAAGAGCCATCGACATATAGTTCCCCTTGGGGGTCGGATAAAGGAACATCAGTAAAGTCTACCCGTCCCTTCGTCTCTTCCTCCGTTCGAAAGATGCAATCAGGTATGTCAATTTCCTCATTTTCAGAAGGGAGGGGTAGTAACGTGGCTGGATTCAGAGTGGCCCAGCATTTGATCGTGATATGCTTTTGGAAGAGCATAGCTCGTAACCGGTCAGATGGGCACTGGTGAGGTGCTGCGTCCTTGTCTTATTCAAAAGTGTGTCCACAGCATGGGGTACCATAACTGTGAGATCTGTATCAAGTACGAGCTGCGCCGATTGTCTGATAGAGACGGCCACAGCCGCGACCGTTCTTAGACAGCTCGGGAGGGCTCTTGAGACGGGGTCAAGCAGAGCAGAAAAGTAAGCACACAGCCTTTGCTTATCTCCAAATTTTTGTGTTAAAACAGAAAGCGCACAACGAGCCGTCTCATATACGTACAGCACGAACGGCTTGGCATAGTTAGAAGTACCAAGCACAGGTGCCGAGCAAAGCGCAACCTTTAATTGCTCAAAAGCATGCTGACATACAGGCATCCAAGGCAAGGGTTCATGCACATCTTTAGTGGTTAATGCGAGCAGAGGTTTTGTTAGTAGGGAATAGTTAGGGATCCATTTGCGACAGTAGGAAGTAATGCCAATAAAAGCACGCACATCTTTCTGAGTTTGAGGAAGGGGCATTTTAACAATGGTACTGATGCGTTCTGGAGTCAATCTCCTACCCTCCTTTGACAGTAGGTGACCTAAGTAGGTGACCTCCTGTCGACAATATTAAAAGTTTGAAAGGGAGACTTTATGGCCATGGTGGGCTAGATCGAGCAACAGTTTTACTGTGCTATCTTTGCAACCTTGCTCTGTGTCGGAAGCCATGAGAAGATCATCAACGAACTGAAGCAATACATTACCTGTAGGGAGTGATAAGGAATCCAACTGACCTTTCAATGCCTGACTATAGATACTCGAACTCTCTGTATACCCTTGTGGAGCGCGACAGAAGGTAAAGCTTCTACCAGCTAGGGTAAATCTGAAAAGATACCTACTGTCATGATGAATAGGAATACTAAAGAACGCATTTTTCAGATCAATGACAGAAAAGAACTTAGCAGAAGAAGGGATCATAGTCAAGAGTGTCGTAATGTCCGGAACCACTGGAAACTGGGGAACCACAATCTTGTTAACTTTGCGCAAATCAATCACAAAACGGTAAACATCTGCATGATCATCAGAGGGACCCGAAGGTGTCTTTTTGAGTATTGGAAGAATAGGGCTATTGCAAATATTAGCAGTCGTCTCCTCAATCACTCCATTCTCAATCAAATCCTGCACAATCCGTAACAAAGCTCGCTCACCAGCCTGCAGTATTTTGTACTGAGGGATGCTAGGCAAAATAGCATTTTCCTTAACAGTAATGGAAACGGGCGATATCTGTAACAGTCCCACATCTGTGTCACCCGCTGCCCACAGAGTGGATGGTACATCTTTAAATTCGACGAGAAGGGGCGCATCTTTGGACAAACACTGCTTAGCGCGGACTACATCTGGGCCAATAGTCATGTAAACACCTTCCGGGGAACAATACATTGTGGCATGCAGCTTCTTCAACAAATCCAAGCCCATCAAATTTTCTCCACAATTGGATGTCAGCAAGAACGGCGAATCCACAGTGAAAGGACCAATAGTCAATGCAAGGGGTTTGGAAATGGGGCTTCAAACCGGTACACCAGAAAATCCTACCGAAACATTATTATGGCCAGACAGAGCCGCCCCAGGGACCAAGGAACGAGAAATAGAACTGTTCATTGCACCTGTATCCACCAAAAACTCCTTAGCCGAACCATACACATCCACACTAACGTTCAGACCACGTTGATCTACAGGTATTGAAACTGGTCCCTCACTCTGTCCCTGGCTGTCCTAACTGTAAGACATCCCTGTCACCTAGTCCATGTCATAATCATCATGATAATACTGTCGTCCTCGAGGGTCATCAAAATAATTCTGGTCAGAGCGACCCTGCGATGCCTCAGCATTCTGAACCCTGTCCTGGCCACCTACACCACGACCCCGTCCACGAGAACCCCGTCCTCTGGGGGGTGCTACCTTCTGTAGAAGTACAGGACACTTGCTACGCCAGTGTCCCTCCTCTTTGCAATACGCACACTGATTCGGCCCTACAGGCGCAGCATTCCTGCTTGTACGGGGAAACTGCCGAGCCGGACCACCACCACTCGTCCTCTACCATTTCCCCTGGATGCCTGCTGTAACAACACCTTCAACTCTTTGTGCTTCTTCTCCGTCTTCTCCTTCTCCTTATTCTCGCTATGGTCATAATACTGCGCCATGTTCAAAATAATAGAACGGGAAGATGTGGACCATGTGCTTTCAGAAGCCTGTAATTGTGTCGCAATTTCAGGAAGCAAATTCGAGACAAGCCTATCAACAAACAACCTGACACCACCCTCAACAGACAAATCCTGTCCACTATAATCCCGAAACACCTCCTCGAACCGAGTGAAAAAATCAGACGCACTTTCGTTTTTCTTCTGACGACAAGCCAATAGCTTGTCCCAGTCAACCTTTCTCGGTGGAATAAGAGAATGCATATAAGTAACAATTCGGCTCGGCAAAGCAAGTATCTCCGCCCTAGGCTTTTCACCTGGCTTCCTGTCCTTATCCCAATCTTTAATTTGGTCCCATGTACCTCCCAGTTCCGCGACATGATCCTGTGTGTGCACCCCACGGGGACCAGGAGACCAAAAAACATTTCAATATCTGCAGGGGTCATTACTGTCAAGGAAGCAGCTTCAGTCAATTCTTTATAATAGGCTGTCGGATTTTTCCTAGGATCAGGTAACTGAGTCTTGAGGGACAAAACCTCACTCCTCTTCCAAGGAATATAAACCCATTGTTCTTGGAAACGAGCAGCTACACCAGGTCGAACAACTACATCTTGTTGATCCCGTAACTCCGGTATTTCAGGGTGATATATGGGGTGGACCTCCCACATTGGAAACTGAGATACTGAAATGGGGCTCTTCTCGAGGAGCCTTCGCCGATAAGCAATCATCGTTGCAACATTACCGTAAACCTGAGCAGGCGCCATGTCAGCAATATATGCATGATCCTTAATATCATACAAAACCCGAGGTGCCAAATCCTTAAAACACTACTCCCAAAGATCAATCAACGTAGCTGACATATGCTTACGGGCATGCTGTTGCACAAATGGTTTGTAATCTTTCATCACATTCCACACGTCATACAAACCATGAATGGGATTCCAAGCCCACTGGGAAGCCTGATTAGCTACCATCCTTTTCTCTTCCTCCCCCACATCTGGCCGGACCAACGCCCATCCTATACGTTCCTTAATGCTCGTCCAGTCTCTATCTGTTGGTCCACGTACTGGTGTCTCACTAGTCCCTAACATTGGGGAATGTAAGAATACAGTGGGAGTAGTGACAGAAACACCGGGCATTAGCGTCGCTGGTGGCTGCGTCGTAGGTGTAAGGGCTGTCAAAAGAGACATTGAAGCAATAGGTGTGGCAGAGGTACTAACAGTTAGAGTCACCACAGACGGCGAAGACAGCGATAGGACAGGGGGTGCCGAAGCCAAAACAGTCTGATCAATAGTAGCAGGAGCAGAAACAGAAGAGACGGAAGAACCAGGTGGCTTGGCCTGTGGGGGAAGAGCAGGATATATCCTCTGCGGGGCATATGGGGGTGGTGGTCTAGTATCTAATAATTCCTCTACAAAAACATCCTTTTCCTCTCGGGCCACATAAGACCCGTCAACCTGCAGTCGAAACCTCCTATCTGCACGCTCAATTCCTATCTCTTGCTTCTCTTTATCATGCGCCACAGCTTTTTGAGTCAATGTTTTCGTTCTCTCCTTCCGGGCCTCTTTCTCTGCTTTCATTCGTCTCTGTTTAGCCTCTTTCTGCCAAGTTCGAAGAGAATCAAACATAGACTGCCTACTTCGTTTTGCAAACAATTTGTCCTGCAAAAAATTCATTTTTTGTTTATCAAAGGTGCCAGTCAACGGCCACTGCAACTCGGCATTGTCCCTCGTATATTTGTGCCATAGTGAACTAAACATAATAGGGCCAAGCCCATGCTTCACATACATGTAAAAATTCGGGGTGCCTTCCGGAGGCGCTGGCTGACTTTCTTCCAATCGAGCATCAGCAGAACAACAACGGCAGCAAGAAACCCAAAACTTACTGCAACCAGGCATTTTCAAAAGTAAGCCAAATTCATTAAGTTGCCAACAAAGCGCTCACAGACACTTTACACCAAAAGCGGTCTTCAAACCGCACCAAATACAAAAGAGGTCTTCAAACCGCACCAAATACAAACCAAAATGGTACCATATCCAAGTACAAACCAAAGCAAACTCACCTGGTGCACCACAGGCCAAGCGAATTTATTCTCCACTGCTGACTCTTCGGACCAAACGGTCAGATCCAAGGGTTTCGCCGTTCAGGACCCCAGCCGGGATGATCACTGGGCGAGGCACCGACTCGTCAGACAGACGGGGCAGCTGCGAGTTCAGGACTCTCTCATGCAGGGATCCCTGGTCCGCCCGTCCGACCCGACGTGGCCCCTACCTTCTCACCCGTCCGCGGGCGAGGATGGGTCACCCGATGAGGTCCCATGTTCGGGCGCCAACTGAAGGAAGTGACCGGTTTCAGGTCACCCGGGTCACTCGCGACCACCTCTCAGCCTTCCATACAAATGAAGAGTCGGTCAGACAGTAGAGAATACAAACCAAGTATATGTCTATTCAGGTACACTATAGTGGAGTCCCGTCTGCCCAGTCGCTTGGGGTGCTGCAGAGGGAACTGACATCAGAACTCATGGTATTACATTATGTAGGATTCAGAATCAGTAAAACACGCCCAAACTGGAAATTTCCAGTTGGGACCAGCTACACAATGAAGGTACAGTAGAAAAAGTTTCAATCCTAAGACTGGGCACACACTATCTGTGTGCCAAGGTCACTGCCGGCGCCCATAGCCTAGCTAGTGGGCGTGGGCTTCTATCTTGTGGGAAAGGTATGCGCTAACAATAACAATATATTCATTAGTACAGCGAGGCCCAACCCTGAGAGAGAAAAAGAACACATCATGGCTGCTTCTAGCAGAGCCGAGTAGAAAATAAGTCACGATCATGACACAACATGGTGGCTAAACGTAAAATGGTGCCGCAAATGCTAACTTAAGCTGAACAACACATAGCAATACAGCGAATACATCTGATTATATTCCAACAAATGGATTGGAGAGTTATTTATTGTACCACGTGAAAGATGTGCCAAAAGCAGGAAACCGCCTCATTCCTACCTTACTATACATAGATGACGCAATTCTCATTTCGAGGATCGCAAATTGCCTGCAAATCCTGATTGATGCTTTTTAGGCTTTTATGAGTAACTTAGACCTAAAAGTAAACCATACTAGGGTATATGTTTATGAGAGCTTTGCAACATGCTTCCACCATGCATCTTGGTACCTGCCTGATGCAAACATATAAGTCATATTTTTGAAGCCACACAAAACTACTTTGAGTTGTTTTAAAAGGTTTCAAAAATATGGTGTAATGCAACGCATTGCAAATCGCTGTGTTGCATTACTCTGCACAAGGCAGTCGTTCCATCGGCATTGTAGTGGGTGTTCCCACGCAACTCCCCTGGTTTTTGACGCATTCCCAGATTTACCAAACCTCCCCAGAAAATGAATAACGAGGAGCAATATGTTTATTTCTCCTCATTTTTTGCTTTTTCTATGTGTGCTGTATTCTGCAGCACACATGGAAAGAGAAACAAGCCTCCAAGGATTGTTTTTGTGAAGGAAGGTGCCCTGCCTACAACACAGGCATCCTTGCACCATCGTGCAAGGGTGCCTGCATTGGTGCGAGACTGCCAAAACGGTGCCAGCGCGACGGGCAAAGGACAGGAATGTGCCGTATAGAATGAATACGGCACATTCCTGCCCTTTCCCTGTGATGCAAGGCAGCACAGCAAGGTGACTTGCTGTGCTGCCCAGTGACACAAAACTGGTAAATATGCCTCTAAGGGGCCGATTCCGATCTCGGCCGGTAGGGCTCCGAATCGGATTCGGCTTAACCGGATCCGATTCGGAGCCCTATTGCCCTATTGCCCGACCGATTCGTACGCGCGTCCGGGCGAGCGAGTACGATGCGGAATCGCTGACCGACTCGTCCGGGCATCCCGACCCCTCCGACCGACTCGTTCCCGGGTCTAACCGCACCGACCGACTCGCTCGGACTCGACTCGCACCGCGCAATGGAGACGTTCCCCGGCCGGGTAAGTACGATGCGCGCCGCGAGCAGTCCGACCAAGCCGCGCACTCCGGCTCGAAAGAGCAGTCGGAGCCGTACTTTGGGGGTCCGTGTCGGACCCCCCTGTACGCGTACCCATGGGTCCCCCCTACCTGTGCGTGTACGGCACGAGTCGCTTCGCCGCGTACACGCTGTAGGGGGCGCCCTTGTCCGCCTCGCACCCATTGAGTCAATGGGAGCCTGCGTACGCTTTGTACGACAGGCTCCCATTGACTTCAATGGGAGTCCGACCGACTCGAGTCCGATGGCATACGTGCGCATCGTACTCGTTCGGTCGGGCTGCACGGGTCCGATTCGGTCGGAAATCTCTCCGGGTCCGGCTCGATCGGAGAGATTTCCGGCCCGAATCGGAATCGGCCCCTAAGTCTTTTTCCATTATTAGTGGTCCCAAATGCACTAAAACTAAAGCTCAGGTTATAGACGGGGTACTTGTTTTGAAAGTAGAGCATTTTAATTATTTAGGAATTCTCTTTGATTCGGCCCACAAGTGGGCCTACCACATGGTGCAGGGATGTTTCAAAACATGCATTTTTCAATGGAAGCTTGTGCTGCAAGCCTTTTCCGCCCACTGCACAAGCTTCCATTGTGAAATGGATGTTTGCGACCGCCCTATGGGCGGTCGCATCGTACTAGTGCGGTCGGAACCGCCAACCCACAGTCGGGCGGTTCCTATCCGCAACGGTGTCGGCATCATAATGAGGCCCCTAGTAAATATGGCACCCCGAAGAAGCACTTTCTCTGATGTACACCAAGAAACATGTGTTGGCTATTTTTTTATTTGAAAGAATGAGAGATGAGAAAGATATCATGAAAATAATTATATTTATGGCTGTTTTTTGATTCAGTGGAACATTTCATTGGAATGATGTTATGCAAATAATGATACTTAAGTAAAAATGATTTGATATGTTCTCAGTGGATTCCGAATTGTAAAACCTTTTTTAACCATTCTTTTTGTATAAATTAAGGAATTTTTATATTTTATAAAAAGGTTAGTGATATCTTACTCCCCCCAACTTGTGAAACTCATTTTTGAGTTCCGTTTGACAAGTTTTCTAATCTACAACAAGATGGTATGGGTTAAAAAATCTGGGTGAGTTTTGAGTAGTTGCAAGTCTACTGATTCAGACTACTGTAGTGTGTTTCTTAAATTCCTAAAATATAACCCCATTCAAAGAAAATATTTATTATTTAAATTATATTTATTAAAGTTTATTTATGTAAAGTTGATGTTTAAATGAATATGTTTTTTATAGTTGTATTGGTTGGTTTAATTGTATATTTTAGAATTAATGCTGGTTTAATTTTTTTTTGTTTATGTAGATTAATGGTACTTTGATATATTTTGTATAATATTTAGAAATATTATATTTTGTGTTTATATGTTAAATATTAATTATTAAATATTTCAATTTTATGTAATACTTTACAGTGTTTGAAATTAGTAATTTAGTGCATTTTAATTAAAGTTTTTTAATTATTGATAACGATATGTTGGTTGTCAATAATGTTATTATCTATGTTTGTGTAGTGTTGTACATATTCAATGTGGTCACGATATTGGGTATTTTGTTCGTTTTGCTTTTGATGCTGGGTGTTTCAGCTATTACTAACAGTGATATTTTTGTAGCCAATTTTTGGATAACAAATTTTTTGTACTCCATATTTTTTCTGTATTTCGATAATATTATCCTTGATATTCCTTGAGATTTAAAGGGGTTTTGAGTGAAAGGAGGATTGGAGATAGAGAGAGAAAGATGCTTATTTGTCTGTGGTATGTAGAGTGTGTCAGTGAAAAGAGGGTGTGAGCACGTCTAGGTGATAGTTGGATGGTAAGAGAAGAAGAATTGTAAAATACATTTTTGACAAAGGGATGTTTTGGAGCAAATAGTGAGATGACAGAGAGAGGAGAGTGTGTGGGAAAGAGAAATGCAGGTGTGAAAGTGGAATGTTTGAACAAGATATATTAAGAAGATAATTAAAAATAGAGAGGAGGTTTGAAAAAGAGAGGACAGTGGAGTGTTCAGGGAGCATATCTGAGGGAAAGAGAATGCTAGATGGATGCCAAAGGTGCCAAAACTAGGTGATGTTATATATCAATATCAACAGCGAATGTGGCACATTTCTGTAAGGGTGATGCAGAAACGTGCCTTCACATAGGTTGGTAAAAATCCCTGTATTGACCCTAGGTGGTGGAGAGGGGGATAGAAATGTGGGAAGGGAAGAAGTAACAGGGGAGGTAGGTGAGAGACAGAGGGACTGCGAAAGAAACAAATGAGAAGAGTATTTCAAACTGTGTGTGTAAGAGGGTATGGTGGGAGAAAAGAGGGCAAGAGAGAGGCAGTTGTAAACGAAGTGTGTGGGAGGTAATGCTAACAGAACACAGAAGACAAATGAAAGTGAAGCAAGAGTAAGATGAGAAGATATTGAGAAAAGAAAGAAATGAAAGCCGAAGAGCTGGACATGACAAGGGGAGAGAAAGAGAGAGAACGACAGAAAATGTGGGAGAATGGATAGACAGGCAGAAGGTGTAGAACGAGCAAGGGCTAATATTTAATAGAGAGATGGAACATGTGGAGATCAGTGAGAGCAGAGGGCATAATGTTTGTCCATTTTCCACTGTGTCTTTGGATGGACCTACCAGGCATCAGCAGCTCTCTCCTGCCACTTCCACACCAAGAGCAGAAAACGTCTCTGTGTAGGTAAAGGACAGTGGCGTAGCTGGACCTTAAGCCACCCGTGGCGGTCTGTGCACTGACGCCCGGCGGCGGCGGCATTTAAGAGCTCCGCCCCCAAAACTCGTGCCTCCCGAGGCACAACGCCCCGCCCCGTCTACCCCCCTTGCTACGCCACTGGTAAAGGAAGGCCTCAGTCTGTGAGTCTAAAGTTTGTTGACAAATGGGCATGTGAATAGAAGCAGTTGGATCTTCAGCAAGTGACAGCAGCATGGATGCAGGATGGGACAATAACAGGAATTGCAGCAGGGACACCGAGGACTCCGCGGCCACAGCTGGACCTTTAGTATAATATGGAAACTTCCCCATCAGCATTGGAGGCAAACTAGTGAGAGTAGTGGCAGCACTGGCATATTCACTCACTCATCTACCTACAATCATCTCAGTGGATTAAGCACCTGCGCCGGGGATCTATGTGTAACCTATATTTAACTTAGCATCTTTCTGAATGTTAGCATTCAGTCATCTAAGCTGCAGCCCAGGAGGCCACATGAAAAGATGAGGCGAGTCGTAGAATGAGAATTCCTGCCGCAGATCCTCAGGGTTCGTAAAGGACACAGACTTGATGGAAATTCTCTGGAAAAGAGACTGAAGACATCCTAGCCCTTCCTTTTATTTGCAAATTTGTACATGTGCATAAGAAGGGGCATTGCTTATACGTCACAGAGACTCATGTCAGTTTCTTGAATTATCACAGGTGTCTTAGCTAATGAGATGCACATTTCCCACAAGTTTTACAGTGAAACAATGCCATGGCTGCACACTCACAAACTTTGCAAAGTCTTCTGATCCTACAAACTGTCCAATCACAGTTGCATCCCCAAATCGATAACAAAAATATCGATTGACATAAATATTGTGGCTTAAATATCGTTTACAAAAATATTTCTCCATGCCATTTCGATTTTCTATTATTAATTCCAATGGTGCGAAAACATTTAAACCCAGGGAATCTGGGGCAATGATGTAGATATTATGGTGCCATCCACAGTCTATTTTTCATTGTCATCGTTAAGAACATATGGCACGGTAGAACTCCCTCCATATTTGAGGCTGAACCCACTAGAACTCTTCCAGAGCCCCATTACATAAAACTAATGATGACTTGAAGAGGTTTCAGAGAAAGTTGAGAATCCAGGGACACGTCCTTGCTTCAGTGACCTCATGTCTTCCCTGTATGCCCCATATGTCTCTCTTAACCCTCTCTGTCCGCCCTATATCTGTTTGGTTAAGGGATCTGAAGTGGGCAAAAAGTGCTATGTACATTTAAACAATCAAAATACAAAAAATAGATTCAGTGCTTGAAAACGATAAATAGAAGTGCAGGCACTCTGTATCAGAGTACCTGCTTGTTTCTGAGAAGTCCCGGTACTCCCCAATTAAAAGTATTACGTCTCTCTTAAGAAGTGCCGGTACTCTCCGTCTCAAAATAAAAAAGTGCCGGTACACAGTACCGGCTATTTAAAGCACTGATTAGATTTGGCGCCGACACGCCGTCTGGACGTTCGCTGGTCGGAGCTGCTAATGCGGTGAGTCCGTGATCCCCCCCACCCCCCTTCTAACCCTCACTCCTCGGCACCGCCCGGCCATAGCTTGGGCTGGTGTCCGCCAGAGGGGGGGGGGGGGTTATGCAGCTCCCCCGGTCCAGAGTCAGGCTCCCTCGGAGCACACGACGGCGGTGCGGTCAGGGAGGCACCTGGGGGGCGAGTGGCCGTGGGTGAGGCGTCCGGGCATCTCCAACGCCCGTCTCGCCACGGCCCGTGACGCCGATTAGGATCCGTTGGTGATCCTCCAGGAGCGGCGGGTACCCCAGGAGCAGCAAACACGGTGAGTGCGAACACCCCCCCCTCTCCCAGCAGGCACTAACGGGTGTCGAGTGCCCGGCAGCCGCCGTAGGTGACGGTCTGCCGCGGGGGGGGGCTTAGCACAGCTCCCGGGGGTACGGGCCTGGCGCCTGGCATGCCGCTGCCTGGTCCCGACCTGGGTTGCCCAGAGGGGATCCCTGGTAGGCCCGGGGTGTTAGGAAATAGGCTCCCAGGCGCGTGCACCACAGTAGTGCCACCCACTCCGAGCCAATCCTAGTACAAGGCAGGTCCCCACCCGGCATTAACTGGTGGCGGCTGGAGCACTCTTCGCTGTGCCCGGTCCCTCCTTCGCGGGACCTGGGCTCCAAATCGGGGTCGGGTGGAGGAGGCCAGTAGCTGCTGCTACTCCCGGCCGGCCCGGGTAAGTACCAGGATGCTTCCAAGCGGGCCAGCGCATGCCGGAACTGGCAGCGAGCCCGAGAATCGTGGCGGCAGGGGCAGGGGGGCCGCGCGGGGATCTCCGACACCGCGGTTCCCACCGGTGGGGCGTTCCCTGGCCACGGGGGGGAGGTTCCGGCAGGGGAGGGGGAAGAAGCGGTACACCCGTGCACCCTCCTCCGTCGTGGCGGAGGGATTCGGGCAAAGCGGGGGGAGGGCGGCAAGCGCGTGGCCCCCCCCTTCCCCGTGCAATGGTCGCCGGCGTCGTGGCTTCTGGCCCCAGGGTAGCCAGGTCCCCTGGAGCAGGGGGCAAGTTTGGCAAGTGGGGGGAGCAGCGTTGGTAACGGGCTCCATCCTCCGCACCCGGCTGGTGGATTCTGGCGAGCGGGGGGAGGGCGGTGAGCGCGTGGCTCCCCGTCTGACAAAAGCTTAACTTTGTCGCAGCCCCTCTTCAGTCCTCTGTTACTAATTATGAAATATGCCTGGAGGCCGCAATCGGAGTTGGGGAACTGGGGAATACAGTTCGAAGGCGGCCTCAGTTACTGTGTTCTCGTGGTTTATTCACTGCATGTGATAACGATTTGTTAACCACAAGGTGGCACTCGCGCTCTTGACTAAAAATACAAGTGCATTTTCGCCCAGGCTCATGGTTTGATGTTTGTTGCTCCCGAATGAAATTGAAATACAGCCTGTTAGGACAAGAAGTACAGGTTACCTGGGCTAACCGTTCAACTCGTTTCACGGCGGAGCTAAGGTTGAGCCCCGGGCCGCGTGGGCCGGAGGTCTTTCCTCGTAATATTGGGGTTAGCCTGACTTTAAATCCCCCTGTTTGTTACACATGGTTCTAATGCTGGGGGTGTCTCCAAGCCCTGTACTCTGAGGAACATGGCCTGTGGCCTTCTACAGGGACATGGATTTGACCTCCATGGAAAATAGGTGCATCTTTGTTTTAGGATATCCAGCTGTGCCCCTCACTGCATTATGCCCAGCTGTGCTCCTCACTGGGGTGAACAGTTTAGAAGTGATCGGAGGTGACGTAATGGTCACATTCGATCACAAGGCAGGCGGCCAGTGATGGGGGGGACTGGTAGTCGGCCTTGCTGTCGGCTGGGATAGCCCTGTGTCCTGGCGGAATGCCCATGGGCCATGATAGGGGTACTGGGGTTGGCTCCCTTCCTACCCCCCCCCCTGCTTTTGGACTGGCCCTGCCCTCCATGGGGGGTGGTCTTCCACGGGCCTGTGCGGCCCAGCGCTGCCCATGGCTGGCTCCCCCTGCCCACATGCCTCAAGGGCAGGGCGGACACGTTGCGGCGAGAGGGTTCGGGCCCACAGTGTCGGGGGTTAGGGCTGCGCTCCGCACCCTCAGCCGAACCTGTATTGTGGGGGCTGCTGACGGCCCGGCTCACGCTTTAGGGGCCCAGGGAAACCCTGTTTTCGGCGGTTCACTGCGCCAACAATTTTGCAATACTGGGGCCAAATCTAGGCCGAACGGGAGCTTCAAAAGACACCCGACCGCGCGGCCGTTGTTAAATGGAGCGCACCAGGATCATGTTGGCCTGCGCATTGTCGTGGTTTCGTCATGGTCCCTTGATTATCGCTGTGGCTCCCCCGCATTTGTATTGCATGGGACCCTGAGCTGGGAGGCAGCATCAGGCGACTGTGAGTTCTCGAGGAGGGCCACCCCCTCCCTTCAGTGCACCACAGGTGGGGGCAGTGGTCAAGCGTGGGATAAGGTGTGCATTAGCTTCAAACTGGAAGAGGAGTTGCCAGCACAAGGTTTCAGCAGGGGATGAGGAAAGAGGTTGTTCGTCTCTACCATCGGTTAGGCTAAAATTGCGAACGCACTTCCTGCGGGGTACAAATATCCAGGAAGTCTTTTGTCCGGCTGGGGACATAGTACATCACTTTGGCGTGACACACACGCCCCCCCCTTGGCTGTGCGCGTTTACTTAGGAGATTCTTTATGCCTCGCTGTCTTTGGCTTTCTCATTTGTGGTGATACCACGCCAGCCTATGCACCCCTTTTAGCTGCTAGGTTAACCCACGGGCCATACGCGGTGGTGCTGTTCCTATGGAGGCTGGATGCCAAGTTCGAATCTCAACCTGTCCTGTTTGGCGCCGGGGTGGCGCTGCAGGTGTCATGCGCCTCCAGCAGATTGCTTCTGGGGGCACAGGTTTTGCTTTGTTAGGTGTTTTTTAGGGGGGCGCCAACTGCACTCTTGCAGCGACTTTGCCAGCATTCCAGGACATGCCAGTTGCTCCAGATACTGTAATTAAATGCTCCTTGTAGGGCGCTGCTCCTTTGTTTAGAAATGCGCTGCAAGTGGGTTTCCCGCCCAGGTCATTCTTTGGCCCCTCTCTATACCTGAACGGTTTCCACAAAGTGCCTGTCCAGCTAAACAACTTCACTGCCGGGCCGCGAGTTGCATAGGGGCAGCATCAGCCATGCTGCCTAACCCGGTCAGCAAGCTGTGTGTCTGGCAAACCACTGCCTACATTTTATAGGGGGCACTCAAGCTTCATGGAGGGGGCAGTGTGATCAAGGATGGGCCATTATGTTGGGGCCTTTGCGAGCGACCGCGCTGTTCGCGGTGGTTTGTCGTGCTGTTCTTTGGAGTCGGGATGCCCAGTTTGAACCTCGGCCTGTCCTGGTGGCATGCGCCCCCAGCATAATTTGGGGGCTCATGGTTGCTTTGTTAGGCGTGTGTGGTCCATGGCACAATACTGCTAATACTACAAAGCATTCTTACCCGAACTCGACGTCATGTCTCGGCGGCCCTTGTTGTTAGGCAAGAACTTTCTCGCCATGCTAGTTGTGTAGGAGAGTAGGATCTGCCTCTTATGTTGCCCCCATTTTTTTCTGATGTTTACACTGGTTTCTGGCTATAGTCTGGCTGGGACCCTGCCAATCAGGGCCCCAGCCTCTCTGTCTCTCTAAACGACTTGGAGTGCACTCTAGGTGCACTAGTGATTGGATACTGTGGTACCTTATGAGTCCCTAGTATATGGTACCTTAGGTACCAAGGGCATAGGTACTTCACAGGCCTACCATGGACTGAAGCATGTATTATGCCACCCCTGGGAAGCAGACTAAATCTGACACCACAGGTCTGCTACTGCAGCCTGGGTAAGGTGGTGCATGCGCCCCTTACTGTGATGTAGGCTACCTATATCACTACATAGATACACACATATAAACCTATAAGGCACTCCTATGGCAGGCCTTATCAATCCTGAAGGCAGAGTGCTTGGTTCCTATGTGAGAGGGTGCCCCTGCATGAGCAGAGCCCCTCTGCAGCATTCGGAGAACCTTCTCTGAGGCTGTTTGTAGTGCAGCCTGACCATATACTCTTAAGCGCATTATAACCTCGCGTTAAATGCTAACTTTGGGATGGCTGCACGGAAACATGTCGTGTTTGGTGTCAAACATCTTGGAATACTACCCCCCCTGCCAGTTCTGGTGGCGGGGGTAGCATTCCACCCTTCTAGAGGGATAGACATGTACCTACTGTGGAAACGCGGTAGAATCCTGAAGAGCCCTGGCATCACAAAATGGATGCCACCAGTCACAGACACTGGCCTGCCCTCCTGCTGATGACCGAAACTCGCAGTGGAGGAGGCCCAACAATAGGTATCCTGTCGCAGGAGGGTGTGACCACCTTCCAGACAGGGTTTAGTGTATTGGGGCTGGGTGGGTGCACTCCTAGAGTGCTTTGAAGTCCTGCACTGGGGGAGCAGAAGGCTCCTCTGTGCATATGCCAGTTCAAACCAGCTCAGGGGCTACCTGCCCCTGCTCTGGCGCGAAACTGGACAAAGGGAAGTGGGTGTAGCCACCCATTCTCCTGACCCTCCCATAGGTGGGGTCATAGAGCTAGTCCCTCCCTTCCTTTTAGTATAAGAGGGGGAACCTGTGCATTGCAAACTATATCTCCCTGGACGACGCTCTTAAGAAGAATCCTGGACCTTCGACGTTCCACTACCTCTGGAAGACCGAAGAATCTCCCTTGGAGTCAAGGAGTGACTCCCCTGCTTGGCAGGCACCAAAAACTACAACGACGGTTGCAAACTATGCCGCTCCCGCCGGAGCCTGAAGTCCCTGCAGCCCAGGAAGAGGATTTCCTGACTTTTCCAAGGCCATCGTGAGTCTCCAGCGAAGCTGAGGCAAGTGGACCCCACGAGTAATGAGGAACCGTAGTCCCTGGGTACCGTGCACTATTGTCAAGTGCAACCCCTTCACGACGTTCTACGAATCTGTGCTTTGGAACACGTGTGGTCCCAGCCTCTAGCAGGAATCCCTCCGAAGATCAGAGGCCTACCCCATCCAGAGTGACCGTGGGCCCCTATTGAAGGAATCCTCTTGAGGTGTCTTTGCGATCCCTTGCCAGCCGGCTTGTGGGTCCCTGAAGACTTTTCTACAGAACCAAAGGGCTCCCCTGGTTGCTCCAGGCCTGCCCTGACTTATCCTTGCTGGGTGAGTTCTCCAGACCTTGCTGGTCTGCACCATTGACTTTTTGCTTTTTCCACGAGACTTGCTGCTGCCAAGGCTTGTTGGCTCCAAACGGGTCGCCGATACCGCAGTCAGCTGCAGACTTCATGGGACACGCTGAATCCAGTTCCTGGTTGTCCTCGACTCCTCCTGGACCTCATGACCGAAGAGTCAAGACACCCGTGAACGACCTGAATCTGTCGACGACGGTGGGCATTCATCTTCCTTGCCCCGGGTCACTGCCCAGTGACTTTGAACACTGTCTCCTCTGCTTTCAGGTCTTCCTTCTTCCAAATCCAGGTTTGGATTCCACCGGACACTTCTCCTGTCGTCGCAAGCAGCAAGTCTTCAGTGGCTCCCATTGAAAACGACGCCGCGACCCGATACCAAAGGACACCTATGCACCCGGCTTCCCTGGGTGAGGTAACTCCAGCACTACGGTGCTCCTGTGGGTGTTGGCCCTAGAACTACTTACCCTGTAAGTGACTTGCTTGTAGCTACTCCCGAAGTGCCCTGAAACTCTTAATTTCCAACCGCGACTTGCCCCATTGAAGTCAACGGCGACCCGCGCCTGTGTTCACTCACTGCACGCGTCCCCGTGGGTCCTTTACTTACCTGCCTTGGGTGGTTTCGTGAGGCCCCAGCACTTCTGAAGGCCCTAGGCCTTGTCCCTTTGCAAGTCGTTGTTCTTAAGTCTCTTTTAGTATATGTCTGGTACGCCCCTAGGGCCCCAGCCATATTTGTGCTTAATTTATTGTGAAACGTTGATTTATGCATATGTTCCTGACTTCTAATCTCACAAGAGATTAGTAGAGAGTTGTTTAGTAATAAATACATATATATTTGATATATATACCTGTGTGGTGTCTTTTCATTTGGTGATTCAAGAGATTGTGTGGTAAAACAAGCTGCTTTACATTCCTCCAAGACTTAGCCTGAAGGCTGCTCTCCACAGCTACCACTAGGATAGCTTTCTATAAAGGTTGTCTTAAACCTACCTACCATAAGAGTCGAATTGTACTGGTGCAAGGTGTCCACTTTAACTAGTGAACAGCATATACCAGGCCAACTTCTCACATTGGTGGCAGAGTGTGGGATTCCAGCTTGCTATTGTTTTACCAGAAAATCTCTATTTGAATTACTAACTGAAAACCACTATAGGTACTCATGGTACATATAAAGTCAAGCTTAGTATCAATAAGTTCTACTGAACTTAGAGCTGTGTGCCAAGGGATAGCACACCCTTTCTACAGCTCAAGCTAGTATCAGTAGGCCATAAACTAGTGTAGGTAGTACAACACTGCACAACACTAGAATGTCCTTAAGGGGTGGACCCAGTGGATCCACTCAGCCTCAGTATAAGGACATGGCTTTCTTTGACTTGAAAGCCATGTGTGCTGAAAGGCACCTGAAGCTAGGACAGAGTCCCTCCACACTACACCTGATAGATCTGCTGACAGCAGATGATCTTAGATTAGCTCTAGGAGCTAATGGGTCTGAATCAGTGAGTGGGTCAATTACAGTGTCTGGGTCAGATGATAGACAACAGGATGACCAAGACTCTGTGGTTGCAGGGCCAGGTCCCAAGGGGTCTGAACAGGACAGAGGAATTCTCCCTAAGAGAACTGACATAGTGGAGGTGAGGCCTAGGTCCCTTTCTAGGGAATCTGAACACTCCTATCACTCTGGCAGAGAATCTGTCTACCAGAGGAACTCCTACTTCTCAAGAAGAGAGACCTCCTCTGACAGAATGTACAAACTGCTGCAGTATGAGGAAGCAAGATTTGCCCTCAAAACCAAGCAGTTGGCATTAGATAAGGAAGCCCTGGAGCTCCAGAGAGCTTCTAGAAAAGAGGGGTTAGAACCCCCTGGTGGCAGCAACAGTGACCCTAGAGGCAGAGAATATATTCCAGACCATAGGAACCTGAGCAAGGTTGTTCCTCCCTACCAGAGTGGGGATGATATCCATAAGTGGGTAACTGCTATGGAAAGGGCCTGTAGAGTACAACAGGTCCCCCAAAAGCAGTGGGCAGCAATCTTGTGGCTCTCCTTTTCAGATAAAGGTAGAGACAAGCTCCTCACTGTTAGAGAAGAGGATGCTGATGACTATGAAGTCCTGAAGAGTGCACTGATAGATGGGTTTGGCTTAACCACTGAGCAGTACAGGTTGAAGTTCAGAGACACCCAGAAGGCACAGACTCAGGACTGGACTGACTTTGTAGATTGTGCAACCAAGGCTCTGGAGGGTTGGCTGGTTGGCAGTAGGGTTACTGATTTCAAGGGATTGTTTAATCTAATGATGAGAGAACAGATCCTTAATAATTGCCAGAACCAGTTGTTGCATCAATACCTGGTGGACTCAGATCTGACCTCTCCCCAAGAATTGGGAAAGAAGGCAGACAAGTGGGTCAGAACCAGGGTGAGGCAGAAAACCCAGAACCAAGGGGGTGACACAAAGAAGCAGGATTCTAAGGGCTCTGAGAAAAGTGGGGATAAGTCAAAAGACCAGAAGTCTTCACAAGGGCCCCAAAAATCTGCATCTGGTGGGGAGTCACAATCCAACAAAGGAAAAGGCCAAAAGAAGCCCTGGTGCAAATTCTGTAAACAGAAAGGGCACTGGACTTCTGATTGTAACAAGTCCAAAGACCAAACCACCACCACTCCTGCCCCTAAGGCAACTGTTCCCCCTAGTTCAGCTACTGGTGGAGGTGGTACTCAGAATAAGGGTGTAGTAGGGTTGACCCTGGGTTCTGAAGTGGACTCTGGCCTAGTCAGAGTACCCACTCAGGCAATGCTGATTTGTGATGGAGACATTGACATGTCCTTCCTGGTGAGCCCCAGTAATCTGGGCAAATACAAACAGCAGCCTGTAATAAATGGCAAACAGGCTTTGGCATTTAGGGACACAGGTGCTAGTGTCACCATGGTGGCAGAGGATCTTGTGGACCCTGGACAGATCATCCTGGGCGAAATGTACCAGGTGACCAATGCAAGCAATGTCAGGACCAACCATAGTCTGGCAGTTGTGAATTTCTCCTGGGGAGGGGTAACTGCCCTCAAGAAGGTTGTAGTCAGTGCAGACCTCCCTGTAGAATGTCTATTGGGCAATGATCTAGAAACTTCAGCCTGGTCTGAAGTAGAGTTATGGACTCATGCTGAGATGTTGGGCATCCCTGCAAAGGTATTTGCTGTGACCAGGTCACAGGCCAAAATGCATGACACTGAACCAGCTCTGGATCCTGAAACCATGGACCAGATGCTTCCCAAGAAGAGGAGGAGTAGGGGTAAGGCAGTGCCTTCCCCTCTGTCTCAGATCACTGATTCTCCTCTTGAGGGAGGAGGAGCAGATCCTGAAGAAGGAACTGCCCCAGAGGAACTTGAGCCTGATCAGGTTGAGTTTTTGGGGGCAGGGGGCCCTTCTAGGGAAGATCTGAGTAAGGAGCAACAGTGCTGCCCCTCTCTTGAACCCCTCAGACAGCAGGCTGCTGCTGAGGCTGCTGGGAGTGCTAGTGGGTCCCATAAAGTTTATTGGGATGAGGGACTCCTATATTCTGAGGGTAGAGATCCAGCCCCTGGAGCCACCAGGAGGTTGGTAATACCTCAGAAGTTTAGGGGTTCCTCTTGACCCTAGCACATGATATCCCTTTAGCAGGTCACTTGGGCCAAAACAAGACCTGGGACAGGCTTGTTCCACATTTTCATTGGCCACATATGTCAGAGGACACAAAGGAGTTTTGTCGCTCCTGTGTCACATGCCAAGCCAGTGGCAAGGCAGGTGGCACCACAAAGGCCCCCCTGATACCACTACCTGTGGTGGGGGTACCCTTTGAAAGGGTAGGGATTGACATTGTTGGTCCCCTTGACCCTCAAACTGCAACTGGGCACAGATTTATCCTGGTGGTAGTGGATCATGCCACCAGGTACCCAGAGGCCATTCCCCTGAGGACCACCAAGAGCCCTCATTGGAGTTTTCTCCAGAGTGGGTTTCCCAAAGGAGGTCATCTCTGACAGAGTTACAAACTTCATGCCAGGATATTTGAAAGCAATGTGGAAGGAGTGTGGTGTAACTTATAAGTTCACCACCCTCTATCACCCACAATGCAATGGGTTGGTTGAACGTTTCAACAAAACCCTGAAGGGAATGATTAAAGGACTCCCATGGAAGCTTAGGCGGAAATGGGACCTTCTTCTTCCCTGCCTGTTGTTTGCATACAGAGAGGTTCCACAGAAGGGGGTTGGTTACAGCCCATTTGAGCTTCTGTTTGGGCATCCTGTAAGAGGTCCATTATGTTTGGTAAAAGAGGGCTGGGAGTTACCTCTCAAACCCCCCAAACAGGATGTGATGGACTATGTACTTGGTCTCCGCTCCAGGATGGCCGAATACATGAAAAAGGCAACCAAAAACCTGGAGGCCAGCCAAGAATTACAAAAAGCTTGGCATGACCAAAAGGCTGTGCTGACTGTGTACCAGCCAGGACAGAAAGTGTGGGTGTTGGAGCCTGTGGCCCCAGCAGCCCTCCAAGACAAATGGAGTGGCCCCCATACAATAGTTGAGCAAAAGGGAGAAGTCACCTATCTGGTGAATCTTGGAACTCCCAGGAGCCCCCTGAGGGTGCTCCATGTCAACAGATTGAAACCATATGTTGACAGGGCTGACATGGGCTTGCTCATGGCAACTGATGAGGAACAGGAGGAGGAGAGTGACCCTCTCCCTGACCTGCTCTCACAGAACCCTGATGATGGGTCAGTAGATGGTGTTGCTTTGGCAAGCAGCCTCACTGACCATCAGCAAACTGAGTGCAGACAAGTTCTGCAGCAGTACAGACATATGTTTAGCCTGACCCCTAGTCAGACTACCTGGTGCACCCATGAGGTGGACACTGGGGACAGTCTGCCTGTCAAGAGTAAAATCTACAGGCATCCTGACCATGTCAGGGACTGTATCAGGACTGAAGTCCAGAAAATGTTGGAATTAGGTGTGATTGAGCCTTCAGATAGCCCTTGGGCTAGCCCAGTAGTCCTAGTACCCAAGCCTCATACCCAGGGTGGTAAGAAAGAAATGAGGTTTTGTGTAGACTACAGAGGCCTCAATGCAGTCACCAGGACTGATGCCTATCCCATACCAAGGGCAGATGAACTGATTGATACTTTGGCAGCAGCCAAGTATCTGAGTACATTTGACCTAACAGCTGGCTACTGGCAGATCAGGTTAGCTGATGATGCAAAAGCCAAAACAGCATTTTCGACCCCTGGTGGGCACTACCACTTTGTGGTGATGCCCTTTGATTGAAAAATGCACCTGCCACTTTTCAGAGGTTGGTGAATAAAGTTCTGGCAGGGATGGAAACTTATTGCTCAGCTTATCTAGATGATATTGCTGTCTTTAGTTCCTCCTGGCAGGATCACCTGGTCCACCTCAGGAATGTTTTGGAGGCTCTGCAGAAAGCAGGCCTCACTGTCAAGGCCACTAAGTGCCGGATAGGGCAGAGTCAGGTTGTGTACCTGGGCCACCTTGTGGGTGGAGGCCAGGTTCAGCCTTTACAGAGCAAAATCCAAACCATCATGGAATGGGTTGCTCCAACCACCCAGACACAGGTGAGAGCCTTCTTAGGCCTGACTGGGTACTATAGGAGGTTTGTGAAGGGATATGGATCTATAGTGTCCCCCTTGAATGATCTGACCTCAAAGAAAATGCCAAAAAAGGTTCAGTGGACAGCTAGCTGTCAAAAGGCATTTGAAGACCTAAAGCAGGCCATGTGCACTGCCCCCATCTTACAGAGTCCAGACTACACCAAAAAGTTCATTGTCCAAACAGATGCTTCTGAGCTGGGTGTGGGAGCTGTACTGTCTCAACTGAATGATGAAGGTCAAGACCAGCCAGTAGCTTTTATTAGCAGAAGGCTGACCCCTAGAGAGAAACGTTGGTCAGCTATAGAGAGGGAGGCCTTTGCTGTGGTGTGGGCCCTGAAGAAGCTGAGGCCATACTTGTTTGGCACTCACTTCATAGTTCAGACTGACCACAAGCCCCTCCTATGGCTTAAACAAATGAAAGGAGAAAACCCAAAACTTTTGAGGTGGTCCATTTCCCTACAGGGGATGGACTATACAGTGGAACATAGACCTGGGACCCAACATGCCAATGCAGATGGACTCTCAAGGTATTTCCACTTTGAACACGAAGACTCAACTGGTCAAGGTTAGTTTAGTGTCCCTGCGTTTGGGGGAGAGTAGGATCTGCCTCTTATGTTGCCCCCACTTTTTTTCTGATGTTTACACTGGTTTCTGGCTATAGTCTGGCTGGGACCCTGCCAATCAGGGCCCCAGCCTCTCTGTTCTCTCTAAACAACTTGGAGTGCACTCTAGGTGCACTAGTGATTGGATACTGTGGTACCTTATGAGTCCCTAGTATATGGTACCTTAGGTACCAAGGGCATAGGTACTTCACAGGCCTATCAGGGGCTGAAGCATGTATTATGCCACCCCTGGGAAGCAGACTAAATCTGACACCACAGGCCTGCTACTGCAGCCTGGGTGAGTTGGTGCTAGCACCCCTCACTGAGATATAGGTTTCCTATATCTCTCCTGCACACACATTTAAACCTATCAGTCACCCCTAAGGCAGGCCCTATCAATCCTGAGGGCAGGGTGCTTGGTTCCTATGTGAGAGGGTGCCTCTGCCTGAGCAGGGCCCCTCTGCAGCTCTCAGAGTCCATTCTCTGGGGCTGTTTGTGGATGCGGTTAAACCATATACTCTTAAGTGCATTATATCCTTGCGGTAGAATGCTAACTTTGGAATGGCTGCATCAAAACATGTCGTGTTTGGTGTCAAACATCTTGGAATACTACCCCCCCCGCCAGTTCTGGCAGCGGGGGTAGCATTCCACCCTTCTAGAGGGATAGACATGTACCTACTGTGGAAACGCGGTAGAATCCTGCAGCGCCCTGGCATCACAAAATGGATGCCACCAGTCACAGACACTGGGCTGCCCTCCTGCTGATGACCAACACTCGCAGCGGAGAAAGCCCAACAATAGATATCCTGTCCCAAGGGGGTGTGACCACCTCCCAGACAGGGTTTAGTGTATTGGGGCTGGGTGGGTGCACTCTTAGAGTGCTTTGAAGTCCTGCACTGGGGGAGCAGAAGGCTCCTCTGTGCATACCCCAGTTCAAACCAGCTCAGGGGCTACCTGCCCCTGCTCTGGCGCGAAACTGGACAAAGGGAAGTAGGTGTAACCACCCACTCCCCTGACCCTCCCATAGGTGGGGTCATAGAGCTAGTCCCTCCCTTTCTTTTAGTATAAGAGGGGGAACCTGTGCATTGCAAACTAGATACCCCTGGATGACGCTCTACAAGAAGAATCCCAGACCTTCGACGTTCCACTACCTTTGGAAGACTGAAGAATCTCCCTTGGAGTCAAGGAGTGACTCCCCTGCTTGGCAGGCACCAAAAACGACAACGACGGTCGCAAACTATGCCGCTCCCGCCAGAGCCTGAAGTCCCTGCAGCCCAGGAAGAGGATTTCCTGACTTCTCCAAGGCCATCGTGAGTCCCCAGCGAAGCTGAGGCAAGTGGACCCCACGAGCAACGAGGAACCACAGACCCTGGGTACCGTGCACTATTGTCAAGTGCAACCCCTTCCCGACGTTCTACGAACTTGTGCTTTGGACCACATGTGGTTCCAGCCTCCAGCAAAGATCCCTCTCAAAATCAGAGGCCTACACTGTCCCGAGTGACCGTGGGCCCCTGTTGAGTGAATCCTCCTGAGGCGTCTTCGCGATCCCTTGCCAGCCGGCTTGTGGGTCCCCAGAAGACTTTCCAAAGAAACCAAAGGGCTCCCCTGGTTGCTCCAGGCCTGCCCTGACCTACCTTTGCTGGGTAAGTCCCCCAGACCTTGCTGGTCTGCACCATTGACTTTTCCTCATCACCACGAGACTTGCTGCTACCAAGGCTTGTTGGCTCCAATTGAGTCACCGACACCTCAGTAAGCTGCAGACGTCATGGAACACACCGAATCCAGCTCCTGGTCATCATCGACGCTGCCTGGACCACGTGGTCGAAGAGTCAAGACACCCGTGAACGACCCGAAGCTGTCGACGACGGTGGGCATTCATCTTCCTTGCCCAGAGTCACTGCCAAGTGACTTTGAACATTGTCCCCTCTGCTTTCAGGTCTTCCTCCTTCCGAATCCAGGCTTGGATTCCAACGGACACTTCTTCTGTCGTCGCAAGCAGCAAGTCTTCATTGGTTCCCATTGAAAACGACGCCGCGACCCGACACCAAAGGACACCTATGCACCCGGATCCCCTGGGTGAGGTAACTTCAGCACTACGGTGCTCCTGTGGGGGTGGGCCCTAGAACTACTTACCCTGTAAGTGGCTTGCTTGTAGCTACCCTAGAAGTGCCCTAAAACTCCTATTTTCCCCGTGCGATTATCGCACTGGCTCGTACAGGGCTCGCGTCTGTGTTAGACACATCGCGTCCAACTCCCTTGTAACTCTATCAGTATCCGCGTCCTTCGACTCGTACTGACCGATCAGTGTGTTCGCCTCGAACACGCCAGGGACCTGTAACATTGATAACTCAATCGCGTTCTCTCGCATAGACTCGTACAGGACTCGCACCAGTGTCTAAACACCGCGTCCGTCCCCTGTGGGTCTCCTACAACTACCGGGGTGGTTCTTTGGGGTCCCTCGATTCTAAATGCTCTAGACCACGGTCTAGCCAAGATAAGATTGTGATATTTACTTGTGCTAACTATTTGATAAAACATTGACTTGTACATATGTTCCTGGCTTCTAATCTCATAAAGAGATTAGTAGAGAGTTGTTTATTAATAAATACATATATATTTGATATGTATACCTGTGTGGTGTCTTTTCATTTGGTGATTCAAGAGATTGTGTGGTAAAACAAGCTGCTTTACATTCCTCCAAGACTTAGCCTGAAGGCTGCTCTCCACAGCTACCACTAGGATAGCTTTCTATAAAGGTTGTCTTAAACCTACTCTACTATAAGAGTCGAATTGGACTGGAGCAAGGTGTCCACTTTAATTAGTGAACAGCATATACCAGGCCAACTTCTCACATTGGTGGCAGCGGTGGGATTCCAGCTTGCTATTGTTTTACCAGAAAATCTCTATTTGAATTACTAACTGAAAACCACTATAGGTACTCAAGGTACATATAAAGTCAAGCTTAGTATCAATAAGTTCTACTGAACTTAGAGCTGTGTGCCAGGGATAGCCCACCCTTTCTACAGCTCAAGCTAGGATCAGTAGGCCACAAACTAGTGTAGGTAGTACAACACTGCACAACACTAGAATGTCCTTAAGGGATGGACCCAGTGGATCCACCCAGCTTCAGTATAAGGACATGACTTTCTTTGACTTGAAAGCCATGTGTGCTGAGAGGCACCTGAAGATAGGACAGAGTCCCTCCACACTACACCTGATAGATCTGCTGACAGCAGATGATCTTAGATTAGCTCTAGGAGCTAATGGATCTGAATCAGGGGGTGGGTCAATTACAGTGTCTGGGTCAGATGATCAACATCAAGTTGACCAAGACTCTGTGATTGTAGGGCCAGGCCCCAAGGGGTCTGAAAAGGACAGAGGAATTCTCCCTAAGAGAACAGACACAGTGGAGGAGAGGCATAGGTCCCTTTCTAGGGACTCTGACCGCTCCTATCACTCTGGCAGAGAATTTGTCCAGCAGAGGAACTCCTACTTCCCAAGAAGAGAGACCTCCTCTGAAAGACTGTGCAAACTGCTGCAATATGAGGAAGCAAGATTTGCCCTCAAAACCAAGCAGTTGGCATTAGATAGAGAAGCCTTTGAGCTCCAGAGAGCTTCTAGAAAAGAGGGGTTAGAACCCCCTGGTGGCAGCAGCAGTGTCCCTAGAGGCAGAGAATATATTCCAGACCATAGGAACCTGAGCAAGGTTATTCCTCCCTACCAGAGTGGGGATGATATCCATAAGTGGATAACTGCTATGGAAAGGGCCTGTAGAGTACAACAGGTCCCCCAAAAGCAGTGGGCAGCAATCTTGTGGCTCTCCTTTTCAGATAAAGGAAGAGACAAGCTCCTCACTGTTAGAGAAGAGGATGCTGATGACTATGAAGTCCTGAAGAGTGCACTGATCGATAGGTTTGGCTTAACCACTGAGCAGTACAGGTTGAAGTTCAGAGACACCCAGAAGGCACAGACTCAGGACTGGACTGACTTTGTAGATTGTGCAACCAAGGCTCTGGAGGGTTGGCTGGTTGGCAGTAGGGTTACTGATTTCAAGGGATTGTATAATCTAATGATGAGAGAACAGATCCTTAATAATTGCCAGAACCAGTTGTTGCATCAATACCTGGTGGACTCAGATCTGACCTCTCCCCAAGAATTGGGAAAGAAGGCAGACAAGTGGGTCAGAACCAGGGTGAGGCAGAAACCCCCGAACCAAGGGGGTGACACCAAGAAGCAGGATTCTAAGGGCTCTGAGAAAGGTGGGGATAAGTCAACAGACCAGAAGTCTTCACAAGGGCCCCAAAAATCTGCATCTGGTGGGGAGTCACAATCCAACAAGGGAAAAGGCCAAAAGAAGCCCTGGTGCAAATTCTGTAAACAGAAAGGGCACTGGACTTCTGACTGTAACAAGTCCAAAGACCAAACCACCACCACTCCTGCCCCTAAGGCAACTGTTCCCCCTAGTCCAGCTACTGGTACAACGAAGAAGGGTGTAGTAGGGTTGACCCTGGGTTCTGAAGTGGACGCTGACCTAGTCAGAGTACCCACTCAGGCAATGCTGATTTGTGATGGAGACATTGACATGTAGTTCCTAGTAAGCCCCAGTAATCTGGGCAAATACAAACAGCAGCCTGTAATAAATGGCAAACAGGCTTTGGTATTTAGGGACACAGGTGCTAGTGTCACCATGGTGGCAGAGGATCTTGTGGACCCTGGACAGATCATCCTGGGCGAAATGTACCAGGTGACCAATGCAAGCAATGTCAGGACCAACCATAGTCTGGCAGTTGTGAATTTCTCCTGGGGAGGGGTAACTGGCCTCAAGAAGGTTGTAGTCAGTGCAGACCTCCCTGTAGAATGTCTATTGGGCAATGATCTAGAAACTTCAGCCTGGTCTGAAGTAGAGTTATGGACTCATGCTGAGATGTTGGGCATCCCTGCAGAGGTATTTGCTGTGACCAGGTCACAAGCCAAAATGCATGACACTGAATCAGCTCTGGATCCTGAAATTATGGACCAGATGCTTCCCAAGAGGAGGAGCAGTAGGGTTAAGGCAGTGCCTTCCCCTCTGTCTCAGATCACAGATTCCCCTCCCCAGGGAGGAGGAGCAGACCCTGAAGAAGGAACTGCCCCAGAGGAACTTGAGCCTGATCAGGTTGAGTTCTTGGGGGCAAGGGGCCCTTCTAGGGAAGATCTGAGTAAGGAGCAAAAGTGCTGCCCCTCTCTTGAACCCCTCAGACAGCAGGCTGCTGCTGAGGCTGCTGGGAGTGCTAGTGGGTCCCATAAAGTTTATTGGGATGAGGGACTCCTATATTCTGAAGGTAGAGATCCAGCCCCTGGAGCCTCCAGGAGGTTGGTAATACCTCAGACGTTTAGGGGGTTCCTCTTGACCCTAGCACATGACATCCCTTTTGCAGGTCACTTGGGCCAAAACAAGACCTGGGACAGGCTTGTTCCACATTTTCATTGGCCACATATGTCAGAGGACACAAAGGAGTTTTGTCGCTCCTGTGTCACATGCCAAGCCAGTGGCAAGGCAGGTGGCACCACAAAGGCCCCCCTGATACCACTACCTGTGGTGGGGGTACCCTTTGAAAGGGTAGGGATTGACATTGTTGGTCCCCTTGACCCTCCAACTGCATCTGGGCACAGATTTATCCTGGAGGTAGTGGATCATGCCACCAGGTACCCAGAGGCAATTCCCCTGAGGACCACCACAGCCCCTGTGGTGGCAAGAGACCTCATTGGAGTTTTCTCCAGAGTGGGTTTCCCAAAGGAGGTCATCTCTGACAGAGGTACCAACTTCATGTCAGGATATCTGAAAGCAATGTGGAAGGAGTGTGGTGTGACTTATAAATTCACCACCCACTATCACCCACAATGCAATGGTTTGGTTGAACGCTTCAACAAAACCCTGAAGGGAATGATTAAAGGACTCCCAGAGAAGCTTAGGCGGAAATGGGACCTTATTCTTCCCTGCCTGTTGTTTGCCTACAGAGAGGTTCCACAGAAGGGGGTTGGTTACAGCCCATTTGAGCTTCTGTTTGGGCATCTTGTAAGAGGTCCATTGTGTTTGGTCAAAGAGGGCTGGGAGTTACCTCTCAAGCCCCCCAAACAGGATGTGATGGACTATGTACTTGGTCTCCGCTCCAGGATGGCTGAATACATGAAAAAGGCAACCAAAAACCTGGAGGCCAGCCAAGAATTACAAAAAGCTTGGCATGACCAAAAGGCTGTGCTGACTGTGTACCAGCCAGGACAGAAAGTGTGGGTGTTGGAGCCTGTGGCCCCAGCAGCCCTCCAAGACAAGTGGAGTGGCCCCCATACAATAGTTGAACAAAGGGAGAAGTCACCTATCTGGTGAATCTTGGAACTCCCAGGAGCCCCCTAAGGGTGCTCCATGTCAACAGATTGAAACCATATGTTGACAGGGCTGACATGGGCTTGCTCATGGCAACTGATGAGGACCAGGAGGAGGAGAGTGACCCTCTCCCTGACCTTCTCTCACAGAACCCTGATGATGGGTCAGTAGATGGTGTTGCTTTGGCAAGCAGCCTCACTGACCATCAGCAAACTGAGTGCAGGCAGGTTCTGCAACAGTACAGACATATGTTTAGCCTGACCCCTAGTCAGACTACCTGGTGCACCCATGAGGTGGACACTGGGGACAGTCTGCCTGTCAGGAGTAAAATCTACAGGCAACCTGACCATGTCAGGGACTGTATCAGGACTGAAGTCCAGAAAATGTTGGAGTTAGGTGTGATTGAGCCTTCAGATAGCCCATTTGCTAGCCCAGTAGTCACCAGGACTGATGCCTATCCCATACCAAGGGCAGATGAACTGATTGATACTTTGGCAGCAGCCAAGTATCTGAGTACATTTGACCTAACAGCTGGCTACTGGCAGATCAGGTTAGCTGATGATGCAAAAGCCAAAACAGCATTTTCGACCCCTGGTGGGCACTACCACTTTGTGGTGATGCCCTTTGGATTGAAAAATGCGCCTGCCACTTTTCAGAGGTTGGTGAATAAAGTTCTGGCAGGGATGGAAACTTATTGCTCAGCTTATCTAGATGATATTGCTGTCTTTAGTTCCTCCTGGCAGGATCACCTGGTCCACCTCGGGAATGTTTTGGAGGCTCTGCAGAAAGCAGGCCTCACTATCAAGGCCACTAAGTGCCAGATAGGGCAGAGTCAGGTTGTGTACCTGGGCCACCTTGTGGGTGGAGGCCAGGTTCAGCCTTTACAGAGCAAAATCCAAACCATCATGGAATGGGTTGCTCCAACCACCCAGACACAGGTGAGAGCCTTCTTAGGCCTGACTGGGTACTATAGGAGGTTTGTGAAGGGATATGGATCTATAGTGACCCCCTTGAATGATCTGACCTCAAAGAAAATGCCAAAAAGGTTCAGTGGACAGCTAGCTGTCAGAAGGCATTTGAAGACCTAAAGCAGGCCATGTGCACTGCCCCCATCTTACAGAGCCCAGACTACACCAAAAAGTTAATTGTCCAAACAGATGCTTCTGAGCTGGGTGTGGGAGCTGTACTGTCGCAACTGAATGATGAAGGTCAAGACCAGCCAGTAGCTTTTATTAGCAGAAGGCTGACCCCTAGAGAGAAACGTTGGTCAGCTATAGAGAGGAGGCCTTTGCTGTGGTGTGGGCCCTGAAGAAGCTGAGGCCATACTTGTTTGGCACTCACTTCATAGTTCAGACTGACCACAAGCCCCTCCTATGGCTTAAACAAATGAAAGGAGAAAACCCAAAACTTTTGAGGTGGTCCATTTCCCTACAGGGGATGGACTATACAGTGGAACATAGGCCTGGGACCCAACATGCCAATGCAGATGGACTCTCAAGGTATTTCCACTTAGAGCACGAAGACTCAACTGGTCAAGGTTAGTTTAGTGTCCCTGCGTTTGGGGGGGGGGGGGTTGTGTAGGAGAGTAGGATCTGCCTCTTATGTTGCCCCCACTTTTTTTCTGATGTTTACACTGGTTTCTGGCTATAGTCTGGCTGGGACCCTGCCAATCAGGGCCCCAGCCTCTCTGTCTCTCTAAACGACTTGGAGTGCACTCTAGGTGCACTAGTGATTGGATACTGTGGTACCTTATGAGTCCCTAGTATATGGTACCTTAGGTACCAAGGGCATAGGTACTTCACAGACCTACCAGGGGCTGAAGCATGTATTATGCCACCCCTGGGAAGCAGACTAAATCTGACACCACAGGTCTGCTACTGCAGCCTGGGTAAGGTGGTGCATGCGCCCCTTACTGTGATGTAGGCTACCTATATCACTACATAGATACACACATATAAACCTATAAGTCACTCCTATGGCAGGCCTTATCAATCCTGAAGGCAGAGGGCTTGGTTCCTATGTGAGAGGGTGCCCCTGCATGAGCAGAGCCCCTCTGCAGCATTCGGAGACCCTTCTCTGAGGCTGTTTGTAGTGCAGCCTGACCATATACTCTTAAGCGCATTATAACCTCGCGTTAAATGCTAACTTTGGGATGGCTGCACGGAAACTTGTCGTGTTTGGTGTCAAACATCTTGGAATACTACCCCTCCACCAGTTCTGGCAGCGGGGTAGCATTCCACCCTTCTAGAGGGATAGACATGTACCTACTGTGGAAACGCGGTAGAATCCTGAAGAGCCCTGGCATCACAAAATGGATGCCACCAGTCACAGACACTGGGCTGCCCTCCTGCTGATCACCGAAACTCGCAGTGGAGGAGGCCCAACAATAGGTATCCTGTCGCAGGAGGGTGTGACCACCTTCCAGACAGGGTTTAGTGTATTGGGGCTGGGTGGGTGCACTCCTAGAGTGCTTTGAAGTCCTGCACTGGGGGAGCAGAAGGCTCCTCTCTGCATATGCCAGTTCAAACCAGCTCAGGGGCTACCTGCCCCTGCTCTGGCGCGAAACTGGACAAAGGGAAGTGGGTGTAGCCACCCACTCCCCTGACCCTCCCATAGGTGGGGTCATAGAGCTAGTCCCTCCCTTCCTTTTAGTATAAGAGGGGGAACCTGTGCATTGCAAACTAGATCTCCCTGGACGACACTCTTAAGAAGAATCCTGGACCTTCGATGTTCCACTACCTCTGGAAGACTGAAGAATCTCCCTTGGAGTCAAGGAGTGACTCCCCTGCTTGGCAGGCACCAAAAACTACAATGACGGTCACAAACTACGCTGCTCCCGCCGGAGCCCGAAGTCCCTGTAGCCCAGGAAGAGGATTTCCTGACTTCTCCAAGGCCATCGTGAGTCCCCAGCGAAGCTGAGGCAAGTGGACCCCACGAGTGACGAGGAACCGTAGTCCCTGGGTACCGTGCACTATTGTCAAGTGCAACCCCTTCACGACGTTCTACGAACCTGTGCTTTGGACCACGTATGGGCCCAGCCTGTAGCAGGAATCCCTCCGAAGATCAGAGGCCTACCCCGTCCCGAGTGACCGTGGGCCCCTGTTGAAGGAATCCTCCTGAGGCGTCTTTGTGATCCCTTGCCAGCCGGCTTGTGGGTCCCCTGAAGACTTTTCTACAGAACCAAAGAGCTCCCCTGGTTGCTCCAGGCCTGCCCTGACTTACCCTTGCTGGGTGAGTTCCCCAGACCTTGCTGGTCTGCACCATTGACTTTTGCTCTTTACACAAGACTTGATGCTGCCAAGGCTTGTTGGCTCCAAACGGGTCGCCGACACCGCATTCAGCTGCAGACTTTGTGGGACACGCTGAATCCAGCTCCTGGTTGTCCTCAACGCTTCCTGGACCTCGTGGCCGAAGAGTCAAGACACCCGTGAACGACCTGAATCTGTCGACGACGGTGGGCATTCATCTTCCTTGCCCCGGGTCACTGCCCAGTGACTTTGAACACTGTCCCCTCTGCTTTCAGGTCTTCCTTCTTCTGAATCCAGGCTTGGATTCCACCGGACACTTCTCCTGTCGTCGCAAGCAGCAAGTCTTCAGTGGCTCCCATTGAAAACGACGCCGCGACCCGACACCAAAGGACACCTATGCACCCGGATTCCCTGGGTGAGGTAACTCCAGCACTACGGTGCTCGTGTGGGTGTTGGCCCTAGAACTACTTACCCTGTAAGTGACTTGCTTGTAGCTACTCCCGAAGTGCCCTGAAACTCTTAATTTCCAACCGCGACTTGCCCCATTGAAGTCAACGGCGACCCGCGCCTGTGTTCACACACTGCACGCGTCCCCCGTGGGTCCTTTACTTACCTGCCTTGGGTGGTTTCGTGAGGCCCCAGCACTTCTGAAGGCCCTAGGCCTTGTCCCTTTGCAAGTCGTTGTTCTTAAGTCTCTTTTTAGTATATGGTCTGGTACGCCCCTAGGGCCCCAGCCATATTTGTGCTTAATTTATTGTGAAACGTTGATTTATGCATATGTTCCTGACTTCTAATCTCACAAGAGATTAGTAGAGAGTTGTTTAGTAATAAATACATATATATTTGATATATATACCTGTGTGGTGTCTTTTCATTTGGTGATTCAAGAGATTGTGTGGTAAAACAAGCTGCTTTACATTCCTCCAAGACTTAGCCTGAAGGCTGCTCTCCACAGCTACCACTAGGATAGCTTTCTATAAAGGTTGTCTTAAACCTACCTACCATAAGAGTCGAATTGTACTGGTGCAAGGTGTCCACTTTAACTAGTGAACAGCATATACCAGGCCAACTTCTCACACTAGTGTTATCTGCTCTTACTTCACCGAGGCAATATTTGGGGGCCTGAGGTCAACGAGGAAGACGGATGCGGGTAACAGTTTTATATCCTTTCGGTCAAGGCAACTACCTTCAGTGTGCGCCGCACAAGGTGATACAATTGGGTAGCGTTTCCGCCTTCCGCATCAGGCGGCGGGTGCTAATGAGCACATTGTGTGGTTTCCCTCGTTCTGTTTCATTTGGGCCGGTGGCTGACAGTGCATCCCACTGCTATTCTGAAGGGGTGTGTGGCGATGCTATGCTATGTTCTATATGTTTTGGGTATCCCTGGGTTACAGCACATGGGCTGCAATTCACTGGTCATGGGGCAGGCCCCCAATTAAAGAAAGGGTAGGTGAGGTACTTTTGTTCGCACAATCCCAGGAGCTTCACGAAAGGTGTGCCGTCTTTCAACGGTCTGGGAAGATGTGGTTGGAGCACAAATTCCGACAATTACCAGTACAGTTGGCATTTTTATTTCAGAAAGGGCAGGTATAGTTGCTCATGTTTTACTCCCTGTCCTCATATCCAGATACATTGGCTAACCTTTTGGCACGCTGGGATACCTTAGCAAGTGGTTATGGGATACATATGCTGGGTGAGGGACGCCAGCATGGCGGCACATCATCCGTCAGTGCAGATGACGGATGGGTCTGCAGGCAAGAAGGACACGGTGATCCACCCTTGTCTTGGTTTAGGCGAGGTGGCGCACCGAGCGGCCTTGTAGGGCATGAGACAGCGTAAAATCGCTCCATGTCTACATATTTATTGGCCGGCGCAGCTCTTGGCCATCAGGCTGTACCCTCGTACTGGGGATGATCCAGGGAAGGGGGCACATTAGGGCTTAGTCACCCCTAAACGATATGCACAAACTGGCACACGGTGCGGTAGGGTTTGCATCACACAAAACTGGGGGTGTCTTATTGGGCACACGGCCTGTGCATTGTACTTTGGGCCGGTTTGTTTTTCTTCGCATAGGGAGGAGATATGTGGGGTACCTAATTGCTCACAGCATGGCACGTTAAGGTGGGCGCAAACCGCAAAAAAGGCGCAAATAAATGCTTTGGGGCACCTGCAGCAGTGAGGGATGCTCCTGAGGGCTTAGGACTTGAGGGTCAGTAGCACTCCCCTCCCCCAGGCCCCAGGGCTTTCTGCAGAATAGCCACATGCTCGCGCAGGTCAAATGGGGACGTCTGCGCAGTGCTTGTAAAATGTCATGTACCATTAAGGCTAGCAGAAGTTTGGGAGGGCTACTCGTCACCTAGGGTGGTGACTGGCTTAATTCAATGGACAAGTCCAGAAGGTTTCACATTTATTAACGTGTGGCATTTTTGATTGCCTGTGCATAGTATTCATATGCACAGTATTATATTAATTTAAATAATCACTGTATTAACTAGTGTGACCGGCCATGTGTCATTGAGTGACAGGCAAGGGCATTAAGGGGCGGTAGTAGGTAAACAGGTCATTTGCAAGGATGCAGAAGGGTCACAGCAGATACACTGAAGGTGGGCTGCAGCTAAAAAAGAAACTGGGAATCCTGGATTACGACGCTCCTGATGCTTAAGCATCTAGGATCGCAGCTGGATAGCAGGTACGGTGCATCTGTGATCGGACAGCAGTTAAGCAAGCCTGGTGAGCTGCGTAAGTTGTCACTCCACGAAGAGGTGAGGTGCCTCCAATAGTGGGCACAATACATATATTGTTTCAAACCAGTTTTGACCCCATTAATGTGTTCACCAGGGTCTAGCAATCAAAGAGGTCTGTGGAATTGTCTGGTCAACGGTGCGAAGTAAGTGCACTCCAGAACTGAGGTTAGGTGACACAGGAGGATGGAGTGTGATTAAAGGGACACAGGTTTTTGTGACGGCAACGTGAGACTACAAAACAGAAAGGTATGCGGTTCCTAGTGAACACGGTAAGCTAATGTGTGGTTAGTGTGTAATAGAGTACACACTAGAAGCAGGAGGAAATGTCCTCCTTTCGGAAAAGGAACCCTCACACACCCCCCATCAGTGGGGTGTCTTGCTTCATCATCGGGTCTGCTCCTTATCGGGTTGGCGCTGCAATACCCGATCGGCGGCCCTAAACGGGGCCTTTTGGCGGAGATCTTTTTTTCCTTTTTGCCGTAAGGTGCAGTGAGTGTAGATGTAATAAGTAAAGAAGTGAGATTAAAACAGGAGGTAGAGGTCCACCCAGAACTATTTTAATGGTAGTGGCCACTCTCCTGACTAAAAAACGTGAAGGTTGCGCAACCCTGTTATAAGGTCACGGGGATGTGCGCATTCGGGGTCAACATGTTTCTTGCCTTTAGTTCGATTTGAGGGCAATTCTTCAGGACCAATACAGGATCTATCCACACTTTTTGGTAGTGGTGCACACTCTACTAACCGGCCCTGGCAGAGCAGGGGTAGGTCTTCCCGCGATCCGCGTGGATGCCCAAGACACTGCACTACTCAGTGTTGGAACTCGCCGGCCACTGACGATACATTATTCCGACCCTACTGGGTTGATGTCCTAGAAATTCAGGTACCACTTTTTAGGGTGCTGTATAGGTGGTCACTTACTTAGTAGAGTGTGCACCACTACCAAAAAGTGTGGATAGATCCTGTTTTAATCTCACTTCTTTACTTATTACATCTACACTCACTAGGGCCCTCACACGCACTGCACCTTACGGCAAAAAGGAAAAAAAGATCTCCGCCAAAAGGCCCCGTTTAGGGCGCCGATCGGGTATTGCAGCGCCAACCCGATAAGGAGCAGACCCGATGATGAAGCAAGACACCCCACTGATGGGGGGTGTGTGAGGGTTCCTTTTCCGAAAGGAGGACATTTCCTCCTGCTTCTAGTGTGTACTCTATTACACACTAACCACACATTAGCTTACCGTGTTCACTAGGAACCGCATACCTTTCTGTTTTGTAGTACTTTAGGGCATGTATGCTGGACCTGGATAAATATAGCCCGTAGTCCCTCCCCTATTTGTTAATAAAGGCAACGTGAGACTGTCAGCTGATGCTGGGTAGGAGGTTCCGTATCACCAACCAGAAGGGTGCCATGTGGCAAAACCAGTAATATGTTTAAGAATGCTATAGATGATGGTCAGGAGAGGTTTGTCAAAGGTATTACACTTATTGCCAGGCATTGTTAACAACCCATCCACAACATGCCTATTGCTTAGTTTCCTGGGCCGCATACACACAGCCTGGTATTGGGCACCTGCGGTTGTCAGGGCCATGAGTTACTAAATTACAACTGTACAGTGGGCGCACTTGCTGACCGGGCAGTATTGCTACGGCCTCCAAGGGCCTATTAGTCAGACACCAGTAGCAGTGAGTGTGGCGTGCCCTCAGTGCAGTTGTTAGGAGAATTTAAATTCCAGGTACAGGTTATACTGGACTTGCTACCAGCGGGTCTCGTGTGTGAGCGGGTTAACTGCTTTGAAAAAGGCATAAAAGGAGTATGGCATAGCACATAGACTACTAGGAATTAAATCAGGGACCAGCTACCCTTACACATGGATTTCGGTGGAGGGCAATTAAGTCCGGGGTAACCAAGTGTACCGGGTCTAGTGCTTGCATCTTGGGTCAAAGCAGGTTGGCACGCAGGGGGTGTCTAGGATCGTACCAGGCACACACTGCAGTGTAGAATGCAAAAGAACTGCACGTTGCCACTATTTTGAGTGTGACAGATGCAACAATTTGATCCCTGCCAAAGCGAACCAAGGTTCTTACTGTCAGATGCACAACATACAACCGTTCACTCCAGCCTCACTGAAGGTAGTCTGTTAGAGGTATTGAATGGGACGTCTTGCGCCAGGGTGCGGACATTGCACGGGCGACACAGCAGATACACTGCTGTCAGACGAGGGTGCTTGCAGGTTAGGAGGCCAGGCAATGTAGCAGAACCAATTCTAAGGACCCCTCTCCCCCACCGGACTGCCCGAGAATGTGAGGGCAGTGGGATTTGCAATGTTACAGGTATTTTCTCGCCCATACAGGGGCAGAAGGGTACATTGCAGGAATCCGCATAAATAGAGTGGGGGCAAAACCTATAGACGATGTGCACCGGTAACCGCAAGAGCGTGGTGTTAAGATCAAAGTCTCGCAGCGGCAAGTTAGCCAGGTGGCATGCGTCAGTTGGCTAGGCCAGAATGTGTGCCGTGGCTCTAATAGCGGCTTGAAATATAGGTTTGGAGCACCATCGCTGACAATTCCAGAGCACACACTGCACCTCGGCCCAGTAGGTGAAGGCCATATGCTCATGTGCGGCTTGATCTTGTGGAGGGCAATGATTCCTGGAATAACAAAGTACTAGGTCATTAGCTGGTTTGAGCATCAAGGGTCACAGCTGGTTAGGAGGTATGTGTGTATCTGTGATCGAGCTTTAGTTAAGCAAGCCTGGTAGGTGGCGTAAGTTGTCACTCCAAATGGTTGCTGTGACTGCAATAGTGTGCGCAATGCGAACAGTCCTGTTCGCCATGGTTTATTAATCGCAAAGGTCTGTGCACATGTCTGGTCAACTTCAACAAAGTATGTGCACTCTGCTCCCAGAGCAGATTACGGGTTGCTTCAGTTATGCATGAAATGCCCCGCCCGCATAGCCAGAGTATATAGGCTGGTTGTGGAAGCGGTCTTCTAAGCAAGTGTGCTGCTGTTCCATAAATTGGGGAAACAGGTGTTAGGGAGCACGAAATGCTAGAAGGATTGCAACTACAGGTTGCAGGAGGTGGGAGCCCACATCAGCTTGAAGAGTAATATAGCGATGGTTAAGAGTGGAGCTCCCTCCTGGGAGGCCATCACATTCTTGCAGGTCATGTGAGTCAGTGGTACATTCCCAGAGAAGGATAAACCGCTCCATGCGCAAGTTCGCAGAGCAAGGGGCTTTGGCTGCATCAGGCATGGGCTATGCCGGGCGAACACCAAAAGGTTATTTTGACAAAGTTGGGGTGCACCTGGCACAGGTGGGCTTGGATCTGTTCTTACTGGACATGAATGAGGCCCCGGAAATTGCAGGTGGCAGGTGAGAATACAGCTGTGTTGGTGGGGGGCTCTTTAGGCGACGGGGGCCGCCTCCAGAGCTGTGGCAGAGTTACAGGGCGATCTGGAAGCATATGGGTATAGAAGGGTACCTCTGCAAGAGCACAATAGGGGTGCCAGGAGCCAAATCCCAGGAGCCTCATGGGAGGGTCCTGGAACAATTACGTAGGCGCCCGTTAGTCCTTCGGGCGGTTGTGGGCCTGAACAACCGGGGGCTTGCCTTGCTACGCTCCGCCCTGAAAAGGGCGTGAGTAATAATGGACCAATGTGTCACGTGATCCAGTAAGGGGATCACCCCCATAAGGGTAGCGCTGATTGGGTTCTCCACAGTGCTTGGCTCATCAGGCGGGCAGGGCAGCATAGGTTGGTTACAGCTGCCTGCCCTTGGATCGCCCGTAAGATAACCCACCATATTGCATACTTTTGTATGGAATAAACCTGCAGCAATATTTTTCCCAAACAAAAGTTGTGTTGTGTATTTATTTATGCATGCATACTGTGTTGTGGTGTGGGTGGGGTGTGTTGCCAATAATGAGACTATCGACAAGAATATATGGCCGATTCTGCCTGCAGATTTTCTCTGAGCCCATCCCATACTTGGCCACGTTGTCAAGTTGACCCTGAAGGTAGCTTTCTGATTTAAGTCAGTTCTACTTTCGAAAAAACAATTCGGCATGGCGCGCTTTTCTCGGCGAGCACCGAGCTCGGGGTCAGCATCTCTGGCTGCTCCGTTGAAAGAGAGCAGCATATTTAGCTCTCGGGAGTCTCTCAGAACACAAAACAAATGATGCTCAGACTAAACTGCCGGTGCCCTTTCCGCGACCAAACATCTAAAGATGTCATTTCAATAGGACATTGATTTTGATGAATGTAGCAGCGGCAAGAACTCATTGATTGCCTTGCGCTCTCTCTCGGGGCTGGAGGAGTCATTAGGAGTTTTTATGCCATACAAACAAGAGGAAGTAAAATGCTTCATTACGGGGATCTTTCAGGACTCGACTCTTCAACAAAACAAGTGGCTGCGTCGACACAGATAAGAGAGTTAAGAGCATCTCATAAACATTTGTTGTACTTGATTCATTCAACAATCAGCAGTCTGAGATAAATGCATCTCTAGCACGCTCCCAATGCAAAGGGATAGATGGCCAGAGTTACTAAACCTCTCATTCACTGGGGCGGGACTTGAGTGGCCAAAATGGTGGGCAGTTTCTGATATGACTCAGTTGAGGCACCTACTAATCCGCCGGCATCCCACTTGTAAGGAAGGACCAAGCGCTGCACCGTCAGCAAAATAACTGCAGGAGCAATAGAGCGGCAAGACACCCATGGCTTGAGTTTCCACCCGTTTGCTGGCCGCGTGTAACCTAAGAGACCACAGCATCTGCAGCATAGAGAGATTAGGTCCCACGAACAGGAGGAGGCACGGTGAGCCCCCCCACTCCCTTACTCTGTCCACTTTCCCAAGATCAGTGGGTGCCAACAGTGACAAACCAGGATGCACAGGAACGGAACCAATCCCTTCACAAGATGGCAGCTCTGGAGTACCCCAGCTGGATGGTCTGTACAGAAGTAGGGGGCACGCAAGATGGGTGCAGATGGCCATGCCCAGCAGGAGCCCCTGGAGAGCTGCAAACCTCCATCAGTGTGGCAACCGGACCGCTTCAGGAGGACGGGAAGCGTTGTTTGATAATGGATCCCTCTACTTGAATTGATTTCTGATTAGATTCACAAAGGGGGTCCAAAACATTGGTCAACTTGGGTTTCTTGCTTGCTAAGCAGGATCTTGCAAGGCATTGGAGTTGCCCCAATGAGCGAATGGCTAAGAAGTATGGATCGATGCTTGTTAATTGAGGAACAGATACACCGAATGAGGGGGTGTCCTTGCAAACATACAAAGACCTGGGGCCCGTGGTGGGAATACTTTGACATATCCGTTTCGGATACCAGTGTGCTACTGACCTCCCATGCAAAGAAGCTGCTTGAGGGTGGTATGACTTCCCCAGCCCCTGCTGATTGCAATGACTATCTGTGTGATATTGTTGACGTATTCTTTATGTAACCCATTGTATAAACAAATGTATTATTGTCAGGTGCTTTTTAAGAGTTTTGTAGTTTTTCCAGATGTTTAATACGCTTGAATGTCAATCAAATATTACAGAAAAACCCAGTGAATCAATTTGAAATAGGTCTTTAAAGGCCAGATTCACAAAGAAAGTCAGAAATGTGCTACAACTGGGTTACTCCTCCCTCTGCAGCAATTGTCTCTTGTTCTTTAAATCCTAAAGGAACCCTATAAGTACTAACATGCATAAATAAACATTTACCTGTTCTGAAATGAAGCGATTATATATTTCCGAGTAGTACCTGCAAGTTTTATCCCACCCATAAGCGTTATCTCCGTTTTGTTTACTATGCATGTCATGGCAATATTGAATTGGTGTTGTTTGATTGAAAGGATCTTGAAATGATAATTCCAGTAAAAGATTAAGAAGCAGAAAATATATCTGGTCTTGTCCATTTCTTTTTTTCAGGGAAATTCTCACCAAAGATAAGTAAAACCTACTGAAATGTAGCCGTCATCCAAAGAAAGTTGCATCCAGTGGTTGTCAAGTATCCGGGAAATAAAAAAAGGACTGACTGTGTTGAGTTTGTGAAGGAGGCCGAAGAGTCTGAAGAAGAACTGCCTCCCTTAGTCAGCAGCGTGGCTTACAAATGCACCATGTTATGAACATACATAGAACAAGTTTGCTGGTAGCCAAGTCTGTTTTGCAGGTACTTATGCAATCTAAAATGTGTTGTACATATACTCCTGTTAAGATTAGGAGTAAATCGATTTTCATTGTAGGATTGGTAACAGAACACCTCCAGAATTGAAAAGGTATTTTTTTCCATTGGAAAATATTTTAGACTTCGAAAGACTAAAAAATTCATACAAAGTGCAAATACACTTAGTGCACTTCCACACGCAGAAATGTGGGTTGGCATAAACGGGCATACATGCGAGTACTGTGCCAGTTACACTTTCCCGGGAGCACTCCAGGAAATCTTTGAGGTTTTCTAAGAATTTAGAACTCTACCTCAAATGTAGGGATAAGCCTACGGATGTAAATCTCTGTATTTTTGTGCATCCCTTCATAAATCGTGCTCTCGGCGCAGTGCAGTGTTTTTAAGAAGAGGGGAAATCTTACTAGACAGTGTGGAGAGGAAGGGGCCTTGACATAGGCATTAATAATGCTCAGTGATTTTGGCAGAACATGCTTTATATTGAGATAATGGCTTCTTTGCGTTAAAAACGCACGTTTTAGTCGAGAGAATGGAGATTGGTTGACTTCAGGAGGATGATACAGAGGGTGTGACCGAGATACATTGGGAAGTATATAAAAATTACTGATAGTCTATTTGAAGTAACATTGGTTTGGGGTTCTCTGTAGCACCTGGGATGCTGCAGAACTTGAATCAAACTCAATCCACAAAACGTTTATTAAATTGCTCCTGGCAACAGCAGACAGAGGCATTGCCAAGAATTGGATGAGCAACCAGGCTGCAAATGTAGGACAGTGTGCAAGATGATGGAACAAATGTCACCTAATGGGTGGCTGAGAGGAAGGTGTGGGTGGCACCTGCAGAAAAGCCAGCACAGATGACACCTTTAGGTGTGGAACCATGGCCTGGCTTTTAGTAATGAATGCGATTTTATACAAGAGGAAGAAGAAGAAAGAGGATTCATCTAAAGCAGAAAATGTGACAGGAGAGAGGGAAAGGCCAGTAATGACTGGTGTCAATTTGTTTTCCTCAATTCCTAAGATTTAAGGCGTTGAAAACGAAAAATCTGTAATGGCTGAGGCTGTCGGTTTGTCTTTTGTACAGTGGAAAGGTTTTTGCTTCACAGGACAGGTGTCTATCACATGGTCAGTGACCGTGCAAGCTTCTAACCCCTGAGGTAAGTCCAAGGGAGCAGAGGTCCAAGCTTACACCACACAGAAACAGGAATAGCTTATGCAGCTGCAGTCCAAGCTTTCCTCCAATAAGCATGACGTATACAATCTGACAGCAGGAGTGTACGTTTTTCTCAGTAGGACAGGTGGGGCACAAAAAATATTGGTGCAAGAGTCATTCACAAGCAGGACAGGCACAGCGCAGTCAGTAGCGCAGCAAGCTTCCCTCACAAGTATGACAGGCACAGCAAAAGCAGAATCAGTGCTGCCTTCCCCCAGAGATAGGAAAGGTGCAGCCTAGGCAGTGGTAATGCAAGCATTCCTCACCAATGGACCAAGCACTGTGAAGACATCTGACCAGCTCCCGTCCCCAGCCCTCTTGACATGCTCTTCCCACTCTAAATGACTTCTCGCACTGCCCCCTTTAGTCCTGCAGATACGCCCAGGCTCGGCAGTGCTTGCCATGCCAGCAGTAGCACTGGTGGTAGCACCTGGAAGGCTGCAGGAAGGTGAGGCAAAGACCCAGCCTAATCTCTGGAGGCTGGAGGGGGGTCCAGAAAGGAGAGGAGGTACCAGTGATGGAAGTACCTGCAGGACTTGCTGAAGGTAGAGTGGGGGGAGGTGAAGGCATTTGGAGATAGTAAAAAATGAGGGGAAGAGCATCATTGGCAGCTGAAAGGGGCAGCAATCTGATATTGTATGTTAAGACAGGATCACTAGACAACAGTTCAGAGGGCAGTGCTCCTATACGCGACCTCAAGATTGGGGAAGTATGCCTACATCTCATGGTTGACTCTGGATTTCCAATCACAATACTATGGAATAAGATCTTTTACAAGGAATGAAAGGAAAATAACGTATTCTTCTATATGTAAATGCTTTAGCATTCAAGCAGAATCGATATGATACGATTGGGTAGTTCTGGAGCTATATTATGATTAGACGAGAGAATATCTGCTAAAGTCTTTGTAGCTTTAAGAAGGGTATGGAGACTGGGAACCAAATGCCCTACATCATTGGTTGATAGCACGTGCGTAGGAAGAGTGGGAGATGTAGAATTTTAACCCTCCGCCCAAATTTTGAAGTGGGGGGAACCGGGGGACAATATCCCCCCAGATTTTGAAGTGGCAACTGTAGGTAAGCAGCAGTGGCGGCTGGCAGGGAACGGGGTGGTGGGGAGGGGGGAGGAGGGGGTGACAAAAAAAACTATTAAAAAAAAAACACTTACCTCTTCACAGCCGCAGTCTCTCCTCTGTCGTTGCTTCTCTTCCTGGTGAGTCCCGGAAAGAGAGAGCACACAGGCTCCCCTAAGCCAATCACAACGCTGCAATGCAATGTGTGATTGGTCTGAGGGCCATGGTTTGGCACTCACACAGGGACTGTGAGCCTGTGCATGTTCCCCACCAGGCTGTGCAGTACAGCTTGGTGGGGAACATGCAAAGTGTGCATGACTGTTTGGCCTGCCACAGATGGCCGGCCAAACCGTCGTGCTCACTTATAGCGTGCCATCACTCCTCCCCCTGTGACACAAGCTCTGCCTCACCCTAACCCAGACCCGCAGCTACAAAAAATAAAATGATAATAACACTGTTATTATAATTGTATTTTTCCTTTTTTCACTGCTCTGAGAGCCTTAGTGGAGGAGCTGCCCCTGGTATACAGTTGTAGACAAAGCAAGTTTTGCTCAACCAATGCTGCACATTTCCTGACTCCTTGAAGTGCTGTAATCTGAGGAGCAAACTCTGTCGAGATTCAAAGGCTACTTTGTTTTCTGAATTATTTAATTGAGGTCATTGAGGTGTTGAACCTCTCCTAAAATAATTCTCTTTGTCACTCCTGGCAAGCCAGCAGAGTAAAAGAAAGCAGGAGATGCTCCTTTGTTAATGCTACTGCTGGCTCAGCCTGACTCGAGATAAAGCAGGATTTTTGGAGAGACTGAACATCTCAATGACCACAATTAAGTAATAATTAGCAATAATGAAGAGGTATCCGAGTACCCACAGAGTTTGCTCTTTAGATTACAGCTCTTCAATGAGATGGTGCGAAGTACATCTTAATTTCAGAGAGCTATGCTCTGTTGCAATGTTTGATCTTTAGTGTCTGTGGAAATATTAGAAACAGAAGGTCACATATTTATATATGTACTCACTGAAAAAAAAGAGTTAAAGTGATGTTATAGTTAGGCCTTGTAATAAAATAAAAACAAACTTTAAAAAATAAAAAAACAATGAAATTCACCAATGATACTTTACTGAGCTAACTATAACTTGCATCCCCACCATGCACCGCATCTGACCTCACATATTACATCACTCTTGACATGTTAAATGACATCACTGACGACATCTCAAACAACAACATTGGGATGGGGTGGGGGTTTCGTGGTACCACAACTCCCTTGGTGGTCCTGCTGTACTACACAGGGTGCCACACTGGGTCCTGTTGGAGTACAGAGGGACCTGTGGCATGAATAATATTTTTATTTTGGGCCCAGTGGCTTGAGAGTTAGGGGCTATGGGGAAAAGGGTTCCCATAAGGACCCTGCCCTCTGGTACCTTAATTGTTTTCAAAACTCAAGACACTGGGACCAGTCAATCAGATTGCTCAGTCCTGCAGGACAGGTACCAGTCTTGTTGGACTGAAGTGAAAGACAGGAAAATAAGCCAATTGCCCAATCAGAATGCTCTATTTTTTAAATCTGTGGTAGCGTGTAAGTAGCACAGTACTCCCGAAGGATCAACTGTCCACATATCATTATAATTTACTTTCAATACGTTTTTATTGCAGGTTTTATGGAAAAAAGGAACTGTCAGAACAAGATGGTGGACGCATCCACCTATAAACTTCCCCTCCAGAATCTCTTCAACCTTCTCCCCTCCCACCCCACACGAGTCAGCCAAGGTCACAGTAAAAGGGCATGTGTCATCAGTCCTCTGGAGGCCCATGGGCCCCAAAGCGCTGGACGACCGATAGGTCGGCCAGGTCCAGAGGCCGCAGAGTTTGAGTGCACGTCAGGCCAATATAGTGTTTGTTAAGGTAGGAGAGAACAGGGCTCAACGGTTTCAGGAAGAGAGGGTAGTAGTTTATTAAGTCGTAGGCTAGCTTCTTGTGCCCCATAAGATTCCAGAGTTTATGGGAGCCATTGTTCAAAGGTTGGAGGAGTAGCCTTACCCCACAAAGAAAGGATAGTGTGCTTGGCTGTCAGCAGGAGGTGGGAGATGTGCTTGCAGGAGGTGGAGCTAAGTGGGTAGAAGCCCTCCGACGGCCTGCCAAGGAGAGCCAACTCTATCAGCTTATATAGGGGGTAGCCCTTTATTTGTGAAATGGCGAGGATAATTTTGTCCCAGAAATCCCCCAGGCAAGAGCATGAGCACATGATATGGAGGAGGGTTCTTCTGTCTCAACACCCTCGCCAGCAGATATCAGGCCGCGTAGGGTCTATAGCGTGGATCCTGGCTGGCGTCAGGTGCCAGCGATACATTAGTTTGTATAAAATCTCTTTGCATGGTTGTGGTGGGCGAAATTGGTGTTACATGTATAGATTATATCACTATAATTTAAACACTAATTTCTCAAAAACAGATGAACAGATTTACACCAAATCACAAAAAGCACACTCTGAGCAAAGATCTAGCTTTCTCTCAAATTTGTTGTAATTCTGTTAATCCATTTTTCTGTATTGCTTTCCAAAATTCCTGAGGGAACAGGCAAACAAGGGCGCAAGGCCAAAATGGGTTATGTTGTGCAAGGTGTGTACGCAATAAATACATGTTTTGACACTATGCCCTAAGTGAGCACATCACTGAACTTTAGTTTTGGAGCTGTTTTTGCCGGTTTCATCAACTTCACGTTTGCGATCAATGAAAACAAACGGAGCCGACTTGACTGTGGATTTCAAGTTCCTTTTTTAATTCAGTCAGCATAACGCGTTTCGGCCGCTGCAACGGCCTTGGTCACTTATATATATGTGGGTTTCTGTGTGTGTGTGTGGAGGGTCACTAAACTAAGGCGTGATAAATGTGTTAACTCCATATGCTAATTCTAACTCTCATTGAATCACTGAACACATAGCACTGATATTCACTGTCAAATGTAAGTGAGAAGGATGTAACACTGTTGTCCCTGAACAGCATAATATGCAGTCCTGAATTCAAATCCACACTTGACCAAACTGTGTGATCTGTGACCCATCGCTTTACTTCACTATGTATGATTTTCCTTATTCAACTCGTTTAAGAACACACTGAAGCAATTCAATACAAGATCTATGCTGTACAAAAACTTCACTTATATATGGTTAGTATAAAATATCTTGTTTCACATTAAATAATATAGGCAATATAAACAGAGGACATGAGAAATGGACACATTTTGAATAACTTGTGGCAACATCATCAGGGCTTGGGGGTATTCTTGAATGTTTCAAGTTTAAAAAATATTATTTTCATTAAATGTCACTTGATTCAGTGATATAATCGTATACACTTAATTGAAACTCTGAGAAATGTTGAATAATAAATTAGTTTCATTTTGAAGTCGTTATCATATTTTTCATCACATTTTTTGACTGATTTATATCTTTTGATGGCTCAGCTCCTACTTTGGCTCTTAGAGCCAAGCCCGACTAATGGTTCAGCTCTTCTCAAGGCTGTACGTGTCCGCCCTAGAAATTTGTGTCTCCATGCTCTGGGTTGATAGCAAATACCTGCAAGCAATTCTGGATTCTTTATAAGAAGTTTTAATGATAGTCTGTAGTGTGTGCAAGGCTAAGAGCATAGAATCAATAGGAAAGCGTCCTCTGTACCATTATTCCACACATTTTGGGGAACGCCGGTTAGTGTCAGAGAACTAGAGGATAATTTGCAACAGTTACACCTTGAGCGGACCACTGAATTCCTCACAGTGGGTCACCCAGATTGTAACTGCAACACAATAATCTGGTGAGATCTGTCTCTACATGGACTTCGGGTCCTTAAATAAGAACATTCAAATTGATTCCCACAGAGATCTGCCCAATTTTCTTGATGTTTGCACAGTTGCGGTTGGGAAGGGATTACATATTTTCCACCATTTATATGAGAGCTGTACATCATATGATATAACTGGTGTAGAAGTCCAGATTGCTTACAACATTCATTACTCCATGTAAGGCATATGGTTTCTAATGGAGGATGTTCACATTGGGTTTTAGCAGCACGTGTCTTTCAAAATTGATGTTTCAATTGTTCCAGCAAATTAAAGAGAGTACAGGCATTTTAAGACACCATATTGATATATGCAGAGCCAATTTAGGAACAATATTTTGGAACAAACATTAGAATATTTTAAGGGCGTGGAATAACAAGGAAGTAAGAATAATGCTTATTCTTTATGGATAATGTACAGTATCTTGGTCATCAGCAGATTCCGGGGGGGAGGAGGGTGGGGTTATAAACCAAAGCAAGATTTCTTTTTTCCAAACTATTGCTCAGGCTCCATGTCCCTCAGATAGTGATCAAGTGAAATCATTTCTATATACATTTGAGTACTACTCACACTTTGTAGAAGGTTTTGCTATTTTGATGGAACCATTCAAGGGGGTGGACTTTATGTGGGAGAGCTAGTGAGTGTTGACTATATGAAGCCTAAAGAATTGATCATCAACGCTGCTGCATTACAGCGGTATGTTGAGGATGCATTGAAAATAGTAATAGTGTATGTCAGTGCTGTTGGACTTGGGATGCACTGTTCCAGATAGTGAAAAACAAGGAACACATTGTAGCTTTTGCATTTGGTTGCCTTCAGGGCACAGAATCTCATTATAGCACAATAAAGTGGGAAGGCTTTGCTTAGGTGTGGGCTACAGACCATTTTAGTATTTATTTCAAGGTTGTGTTTGTGCTTTGCCTGGCTCACACGTCATTACTATAGTCACTTGGTGAAAAGGCAATGGCAGGCCAGTCTCAGATTAGTAAAATTACTTTCCAAAATACAGAAATTCAACTTTGTTATAGAAAGTATTCCAGGAGTAAGAATACTGGGGCCACTTAATTTGTTTGGATTTTCCTTGGAACAGGATGATACAGTGACAAATGAAGATGATATGGAATGTGTGGTTGGCGGGGTGGATGGTCTTTTGATTTCAAGAGATGCTATTTCTCTGGAGGAGTGGAATGAGGCTATGTATATTGAAACTATCCTTGGTGAGAGAGAATATTGGTCATGGGTGGTCTTGCGTGAGAAATATACAGTGGGAGTTACAAAGCTTTGTAAAGGTCCTGAGTTTATAGCTATATTGATTGAAGTGCACAAAGGGATTACTGCCACGAATAAAAGTTTAGGAGCCTATTATTGGTGGCTCGGTATGGGCAATGTTGTGGGGTTGTTTATCGGTGCTTGTCTGGCGTGCAAAGACGCTGCTAAGCATCTGGCAACACGAAAAAGACCTCTTAGGGGGGGCGTGGCTTAGGAGCCGAACATGGCGGACGCGTCTTCTTAGAGCTCCGCAGTTCGCTCCTTCTCAGGGCCAATATCCTGCGGAATCCTTGACCCCAGCTACTGCCACAGTGGGTCACCTGCCGCGGAACATATCGCGACCCTGCTGACGAGGTTCGGTGGCGGCGGAGGGCTGGGAAAGCCTCGTCTTGCGCCTGACCGGCGGCGGCCGCGCACGGGGCCGAGAGCGGTGGAGGCTGTGCCGCGGCTGCTGTTCGCCTTTCTTGCCGGTGCGACGGCTGCGGAGACGGTGGCCCTGTTTCGTGCGGCCCCTGAGGTGCATTTGATGCGGACCCGCTCCTGAGAGCGGCCAATGCGTGCAGATTGGGCGGACGGCCTACATCGTTGCCGCGGCGCCATCGTGGTGCCCACCTCCCCGCCTCCCTGTGCATCGGCGGCTGCGGGGAAAACGCTCCGGACCTGATGAGGCCCACACGGGGCCCGGAGTTCTTAGACCGCAGCTCTGCTTGGATTGCCCCGAAGGTCACCTGGGACAGATCGCCATACCTGAAGCTGCGGAGTCTGCTACTGTGGGGGCGGCCGTGCCGGGGTGCGCCAGGAGACCCAGTTAGGTGACGCTTGAAGTCTGTGCCTGGCCTAGGTTGAGTGTCCTGAGGCGGCTGCCTCGTTGCGGCTACCTCGTTGGTGTCGCCTGTGGCCCTGTGCCCCGCCGGTGAGTGGCCTGACCTGTGGCCGGTTCCCGCTGTGTGGCGCTCCGTGGCTGCCCCCGTGCCAGCTTCCCAGAAGCGAAGAGTGCGATGTGAGGCCTGCGATCCAGAGGTTGCCTGACTGATGGTGTGTGTGTGCAGCTCGATTGTTTCATCTGCGGCCGCCTCTCTCCCTGAGGTGAGAGCCTCCCCGCGGCACCTGGGCTGCTCTGGCGGCGGTTCCTCCCCGGCCCACCTGGGACACTGAGAAGCTGGTCCCGGACATTCACCGGGGGCCTTGGTGAGGGTGACTGCTGGGGACGCCGGGGCGGAGCCCTGCGGTTGGACCCGGGGTGGTGGGACACTCGCCACTGATTGTCGCCCGCCTATCTCCTGCTGCCTCCCCCACTGTTCCTGCCCGTGGTGGGGGCCAACCGTGTGCGGGCCCCTGCGGTCTGCTCCCTCAGCCGCCATGGGCAAAGATAAGCATGGTGCGGCGGCTCCCAAACAGAACACCATGGATCACTACACCACCACCCCCGCAGGGAAGGAAGCTGTGGAGGGTCTGTCCTCCGACACCGCGACGCTGCTGGCGGCGATTAACCAGTCGCGGACGGCTCTCGAGGCCCAGATCGGGGCTGTGGGCTCAGAGGTGTCGTTTCTCTGCCAGGATCTTCGGAAAGCAGTGGACCGGATCACCAAAGCGGAGACAAGGGTCTCCACCGTGGAAGACACCGTATCCACCCTCCAGCAGAAAGTGGACAAACTTGCCATGGTCTCACGGGAGCTCGCGGCACGGGTCGAAGACGCGGAGTGCAGGGCCCGCCGCAACAATATCCGCTTGGTGGGTTTTCCTGAGGGCTGCGAGGGGACGTCGATGGATAACTTCCTCTCGGGCTGGCTTAAGGCGCTGCTGCCGCCTGAGGACATGTCGTCCTGCTTTGTGATCGAGAGGGTCCACCGCGCTCTGACCAAGAGGCCACCGCCTGGGGAGCGTCTGAGGCCAGTGATCGCCCGGCTCCTCAACTATGCTGATCGGGATGCCATCCTTCGATATGCCCAGCTCCATAAAGACAAAATGATTTTTGAATCTCATCCCATCATGGTCTTACCGGACTATACTAGGTTGGTCCAGCAGCAGCGCCAGTCCTTCGTGGCGGCCAAGCGACGACTACGAGAATTGAACTTATCCTACGCGCTGCTGTTCCCCACCCGGATGAAAGTGCTCTACAACGCCAAATCATTCTTCTTTGACACCCCGGAGGAGGTCTTCGCGTGGGCTGATGAGAGACGCAACCTCAAGCCTCATTCGCCGCCCCATATAGACTCGGACTCCTCTCAGGGCTCGCACCAGAGCGGTCGGTAGGGCAGAGACACAGCTACGAGGCGCAATAGATCTCGATCCAACTGGCGTGCCCGGAGCCAGACAGGCCCCGGAGACTGAGGTAGCTTGGGCATGCAGACATATCGTATCCTGTTCTTCTTCAATAGATGGGCGAGGACGCTGGTGGTGGCTCCATGCTGGGTTGCTCCTGATCCTATGGTTGGGGTCTTTCTTATCAGCCCTGGAAGGTGTCGGACATAGCACGCCCTGATCGTTTTGGGTAATGTTGGGTAATGTTGGGTGGGGGGATCCATTGGAGAAACCGCCTGGGTCATCATGTTGGGGTCCTGGGATGGGTTTCCACCGCGACAGATACTCCTTGTTCCTGGAAGTATGGGGTGGGGGAGGCGGGGGGTCTTGGGGGTTGTTTGTTGTTAGTTCTATGTTTTACGCACCAGGCACACAATTCCTTGCTCCGTCACTATCACATCGTTTAGCACTATACACTATGAGAACTGGGAATGGCCCACACCACGGGTAACTCTCCGCTGGGGGAACTCAACATTTTAGCCTGGAATGTGCGGGCTTACTGAACAAGGTTAAACGGGGGGCGGTGCTCCATCTGGCGAAGCGCTACTCGGCCGACGTCCTATTATTAAAGGAGGCACATCTTTAAAGCCCCTTGCCTCTCCCGTTATGGGTTCGCCACGGTGTATCACTCCGGCTTTACAAGGCGAGCGCGAGGCACGGCGGTTCTCATTCACCACAGAGTGCCGCTCCAGGTTACACAGCACTGGTCAGACCCTGGGGGCCGTTTTACGGTGGTCTCAGGCATTATAGCTGGTGAACAGATCACAATTGGGAGTGTCTACGCCCCTCCACCGCTAGGTCAGACATTCATAGATAAACTGACACAGCTCTGGGGGGATCTCCCGGGCGGCCTGACAATACTGGGTGGTGACTGGAACGACATCATGAACCCTCTAGATAGGTGGTGAGCTAGGCCGCCAGATGTACCCCCCTCTAGATCCAAATTGCACACACTGGCACACACACTGGGCTGGCGGACTCATGGTGGGCCTTTCACCCCTCGGAAGCCGGGTTCACATATGCATCGTCAGTTCACCCCTCTCTTTCACGCCTGGATTATCTGTTCCTCCCACACAGCTATATACACCGAGTGACACACACATCCATCCTACCCCGGGGTCTCTCCGATCATTCACCGGTTCAACTCAAGCTGCGCTTGCAGACCCGTCGAGCCCCCTATCGGTGGTGCATGCCTCCATGGCTACTCCGTGGGGCTGAGTATCAGGAGATGCTACATCGGGCGATTGCCGACTATCTTAGCTTCAATGCAGCGACTTCCCCATCCCTGTTCATCCTCTGGGAGGCTTTTAAGCCCACGATTCGGGGGGCAGACATAAGCTATCGCACGGGGGAGAAGCAGCACCACCTGACACAGATACGGGACCTGGAGGACCGGCAGGTTCATCTGCAATCCGAAATGGTGGAGGGTTCCGACTCCAGCGCCCGTCGTAATATGCTGCATGTTCAGCAGCAGCTCCATCGGCTGCATACAGATAGCACTAAAGAGGCCTGGTTGGCAACCCAATATAGGATATATAAATGGGGCGATAAGTCCAGCCAGATGCTCCATAGGCTTTGCCAGGCCAGAGCGTCCCCGACGCAGGTTCCCCTACTGAGGTCCCCGGACGGCGACATGTGCGCCTCCCCCGAGGCTGTGGTTCAGGCCTTTGCCGATTTTTACGCGGCACTCTATGAGGAACGCGAGGTCATTGTCGAATCCCTTATAGATGACTTTTTACAGATATCCCTCCTCGTCGCCTCTCGGACGAGCAGCGCGACGCCCTGGACGAACCCATATCCTTCGACGAGCTGCAGACGGCATTATCCAATACCCACCCGGGACGTGCACCGGGCCCAAACGGGTTCCCGTGCGACTTCCTGCACCCTCACATGGGGACTCTTGGACCTCATCTGCTTAAGGCGCTACACGAGGCCTCCGAGCAGTGCATTCTGCCCCCAGACTGGTGACACGCCGAAATTGTAGTCTTTCTCAAGCCGGGCCACCCTCCTGAAGACCCGGGTTCGTATCGCCCCATCTCCTTGTTGAATTTTGAGCCTAAACTGCTGGGGAAGGTTCTAGCCGACCGTCTCCGCACGTGCATCCAGGATCTGGTACACCCAGATCAGTCTGGCTTCATGCCACAACGCTCCACCAGACACAATATCAGACGGGCCCACAACGCAGTGGCGGAAGCTCACCGTCTGAGTCGCCCCGTGGCGGTCTTGCTGGCGGACATAGATAAGGTGTTTGACTCGCTGAGCTGGACCTATCTTTTTAAACTCTTAGAGGCTGTCAACCTGGGACCTCGCTTTCGTGCCTATGTGAAATTATTATATACGGACCTTACTGCTTCGGTTCGTGCGGCCGGATATTGCTCGGCCCCCTTCCCCATTCGCAGGGGAACGAGACAGGGGTGCCCTCTTTCCCCTCTTTTATTTGCTTTGGCGATCGAGCCATTGGCCGCGTGGGTGCGCCTGGACTCTGTCTTCCGGGGACTGGACTGGTCGCTGGAGTGCTCGGACAGGATCGCACTGTATGCTGACGACGCCCTGTTCTTCATATCAGATCCTTGGGCCTTCGGGCCCCGTGTGCTCCAAATCCTGCGGGTTTTTGGGGAGACTTCCGGGCTATGCGCTAACCTGTCCAAATCTATCCTGTTCCCCATCTGCGGTGAGCAGAGGAGTCAGGCTTGGGCCTCGCAGTTGATCGTCGCTGACGCAGGCTTTAAGTACCTCGGGGTATATATCACGTGGTGTCCTAACGAGGCTTGGTCGCGCAATATCTCCCCGCTGCTCCCTGCTGTCCGTGACGAGACGACGGTGTGGTCCCACCTGCCCCTTTCGCTATACGGCAGGTCCACCATTTTCAAAATGGTGTCTTTGCCGAGCGTACTGTATCAGCTGCAGAATTATCCGTATCCTATCCCCCCGTCGTGGTTTCTCCAAATGAATGCACTCCTAAATAGGTTTCTATGGCAGGGGGGTGCGGTCCGGGTGGCGCTTGCAACGTGTATCCAGTCTACGTACTGCGGTGGGATTGCGGCGGCCGATGTTCGGGCGTATTACTGGGCTTCGCAGCTCCTGGTAATCAATGAATGGTGGTATGGTTCTCAGGTAGACCAAGGCCTATGCCGTGGAAAGGCTTTTCATGGCGGATACCCCGCTGCTCCACCACTTGTACAGCTGCTCGTCCTTGGAGGCGTTTCCCCCGGCCTGCCGGACAGTTATTCAGATATGGAGGCGGGCGGTCCGGTCTATGGGTTGGTGGGGTATGCTGACCGGGGATACTCCCCTCTGGCAGGGATCACATCTCCAGCCTGTCTCGACACTAGTGGGGTTTTGTAGGTGGGATGATATTGGGATATCCACTCTCGGAGATATTATGCAGGGGTCCACGCTTAAGTCCTTCCAGAGGTTGCAGGAGGATTTCGACCTTCACAAATCACAGTTCTATAGGTACTTACAGCTCCGCCATGCCCTGTTCCCCCTGATATGGCGTCTCACGTCTCTACCCGAGTTTCACCCGTTGGAGGGACGGTTGTTGATGGGTGATCTGGGGGCACACAAAATCCGGCAAATTTATCAAACTCTCACTACACACTCAACCACCACTAAACATTGGACCCGAGCAGCATGGGAGGCAGACTTGCCCACCCTGACAGACGACGATTGGGCTGAGGCGCTGGCTAGCCCCAGGTACTCCGCACTTTCCACTAGATTCCGGCTGATCCAATTTAAATATCTCCACAGAATATATTACACACGCCTCCGCCTCTGGAAGATGGGGGCTGTTCAGTCCCCCGCCTGTCTCCGATGTGACTCGGACGAAGGGTCGTTTCTTCACACGGTGTGGAGTTGTGGGGCACTGCAACACTTCTGGTCGGGCGTTCTGTCTTGTATGGGGCGGGTGTTGGTATGGGACATTCCAGCAGACCCTAGATTGATACTCCTTCACAGCACAGAAGACATTGGGGGGAACAGATATAAAAGACACCTTCTGTTCTTGGGCCTCACATTGGCAAAGCGAGACATTGCACAGCACTGGAAGGCTACGTCCCCACCAGGTGTAGTGAATTGGAAAAAGGCCATGGATAGGTGCATGTCTGCGGAGATTGCGGTGTTTCAGGCGAGGGGCTGTCCACAAAAACATGGGAAGATCTGGGCCAGGTGGGCCAAATATCGGGGTATCGATTTGTCCTTAATAACGCAGCCAGTAAACCGAGATCCTCTTGAACGGCTAGTGGTAAATGACTTGCCAGTTTAAATGTGATAGAGTCATACAGATGTGGACGGAAATCCATTCGATGTGTTTATACTACGTTTTTTATGGTATGTATGGTGCGTGGTTGGGGGTGGGGGGTGGGGGGCTGTTTCTGGTCTGATGTTCTGCAGACCTTCAGGGTGAAAAATGTTCAGTACCTGGAGTTTTTACAATATGCCTTTCAACTGTATGTTGCTTGCCGGGCTTGGCCCATCTGGTACTACGGAAAATCAATAAAATCTGTTGTTAAAAAAAAAAAGACCTCTTAGGACAACATGTCTTTAAATATTAAAGTGTGCAGATCCACAGGACTGATGCTGACTTAATTGCTGGCAATATCAAAAGCTGAGTTTTGGAAGAAACTGACTGAATCAGTTCAGGGAAGGATAACTATATCTAATGTTATGTCCCGTATAGAGGCCCTAATGTAGACCCGTTCATACATGCCCTAAAATGGACGTATTCATATTTGCCCTAATACGGTCATATTCGTACTTGCCCTATTATGGTCAAAACCGCATATGCCCTATTACGGTCATAACTGTACATGTCCTATTATAGTCATGATCCCTTATATAGGCATGATCTTTCACCTACATTGGTCCTCGCTAGTACACAACGAGCTCTGAGGGCTGAACGTTATCTAGTCTGTGGTTTTTAATACAGCAGGGTTTTTCCCAAACACAGGCCCACACTGTACTCATCAATTATGCATGACTCTCTAGGAATACACCACCTGCATAGTATGTATGTACAAAGTTCACCCCTGACGTCTTCCTCAAGTCTAACAAGGCCCAATACAAACCATACGAAGCAACTAGAGTCTTCAGGGTATAAATACACCACATCTTACCCCGGTAAGACAGAGGGAACCGAGACTTCCATGCTGACACGCTGACCAGAGACGCTGAGGCTCCTGCATGCAGTCGCTCCAGCTGACAGCGGTCTAACACAGCCCTTGCGGGATGTCCAACTCGAGACCAGGACGGGGTCCCACACTCTCTCTATTCAGGTATCGGGGTTCGACTAAATCCTAGAAGGATTCTTGGCTCTTAGGCTTTTAGACCTACTCATATGCTAGGTACACTCAGGTACATCTAGTTAGGCATCATAGGAGTACGCGCACTTTCATAATGCTTTTTATATTCATGTATGTATTCATGATTATTGCAACATGGTAGAAGTGTTCTATCTATTCACTTTTATTGTACTGCTGATAATATATCTCTGCTATTGTCTGCTGGTTGCCGCAGCACATATATTTTACACTAGAATAACAACTGTTCAATAAATACTTATTGAAACGCCCAGACTGTTTATTCTGTGTAACTCTCTGAGACAAACCGAATAAGTAAGCACGAGTGACTGAGCGAAAAGTAGTACATTGTTTCCACGATTCTGAGGAATTAGGGTTGTCATGATCGAAGGTTGCCAGAAACTAATCTCTCCTCGATAAGAGGAGATTCTAGTGCCACTGTGAGCTAGCTAATGCAAATCAGGCTCACATATGCGGTGGGGGTGCACAGAATCAGTCTAACACCAAGCCCACAGTTTATGTTATCCAAACGCGCAGGTCCTGCATGGGTACTATAGGAACTACACGACATGGCGCCGCCAACGTTGGTTGGGTACTTATTTTACAGTAGAATCTGAGTAGTTCAGTCGTGCTATTCTCAGAGAACCTACTCACAAAACCCCAGAGACGTCTGGAGTGGGTGGGCATAAAATCCGCCACAGCTGAGTAGTACGAGAATACTATTTATTGGCTGTTGGTTATTCAAGCTTGAAAGGACATATAGTTCCTGAAATTGTGCATAACACCTCATCTTAGTTCCCTTTGAACACTTCTTCCTCTAAACATGCCTGGTTCAGGGGATGAGAGAGTTGACCTGGGAGGAGAAGATCCTGAGGATGCAATACAGATTGCACCAAAATTCAGAAGGACAGTCACCCTAAGACTATTAGAAAATGGTGTACAAGCCAAGGGTGGCATTGTTGTTTTCGTGATTGAGGCACACGAATCAAACAAAACAGAGGTATTCTATTCATGGGTTACACTCCCAGCAGCAAATGCAACAACAAATACATTTCACTACTATATAGAAGGAGATGCACCACGGGAATATGCCCCGTTTGAGGACATAGAGATTCCACTCACTTACCAGGAACATCATTACTGGTTTAATGGCGCCCTACCCCACGTACGAGAAAGAGTAAGATTAGGCCCGCTCGGAGGAGACGGGGCCACATGGCCAATACTAGTGGCTTACACACCGCATCCTGGCATTAACACAATGCCACAGCCAGACTTACTAGTACAACACAAAGATTTAATCAAAATCTACAGAAACCTAACACAATTTGTCATGAGGACTTTAACAATCCAACCTGCACCAGCAGGTGCAGCAAACAGTACTCCGACTCAGGGTACAGGAAATATAATTACTCCTCAAACATTACACGCAGTAATGGGCAAAATGCCCGCAAAACGCGAACAAATACCATTCTGGATAGCTCAGAAAATAACTCAGCTTGAGGCGGTATTCCAGAATACTACCACCTGTGATAAACACAGAATTCTAACAATCTGCTTGCCCATGGGGATCACACCACAAGTAGAGGACTGCACCTCTTGGGGTTCAGTCTTTGCTGCCATATATACCAGAACACATGGTATCCCGTCCTTAGCAGTAGTACCTGACGTATTAAGACAGATACAAAATGAGTACGGAGCAGAGCCTGCCCTTAACTTAGGGATGAAGTTACTAAATAACTTTGACCAGGTATCAGCCATAATACTAGCTAATATTAAAGGGGAAGCAGCTTCAGTGGTGATCCGCCAACGCCTAAGGAAGTTCGGTCCAATAGATCAACAACACGAACTACCCAAAATAATTGAAACTGCATATGCAGAACTAGGCAGAGACAGTTTAGGTGGGAAAGCATTAAAACCACAACTAGTGGGCAGTCCTGAAAAGGACACTACAAAGCAGATGCCTACTTCTTCTAAAAAGAAGTGGGAAAATAAAAAACAACAAAAGTCTAAAGACAACAGATCTCAATCCAGAGATAGGTCTCCTCAACAGGAGCACTCTGAAAGGAGGTATAACCTCAGGAATAGGGATAATATTAAAAAACCTGACAGGTATCAGGATACTGATACTCGTTCCTCTCGTTCCTTTCAGGGTTCATCAAAAAACTCAGAGAGGGAAGGACGGTCAGAACACAGACAAGAGGAGCGTACAAAGTCCAGAGACACGCAACGCGCTGCGGACTACGCACCTAAAAAAGAAGATAAACAAAAACAGAAACCTCAGTTCAAAAAGAAGAGGGTAGCAAGTCTCAAGATCAGACATGCCCAGAATTCTGAGGTCACAGCTTCTGAACGGGGAATGGGCTCTGACGATGCTAGACAGAGCGGCAGAAGTAACGATAGCTCGCCAGAACCTGAAGGAATTTCAGGTGACAGTGGAGTTCAGTGAGTATATCACGGTGGAAACACCTGATACTCGGGTAAGTGTCCCACATAAGATACATGAGATAACACTCCGGCTGGAGGGGGACAAGCCCAGAAAAGTTAAAGGTCTCTTTTGGAAAAATCTGTCATCAGGTTATGACATTCTATTAGAAGAACAAGACTGGCCACCAGCATTCGTCATGGAGTGCCCTAGGGGAGAAACTGTCATTTTTCCAGCCTTTTCTGACCTCGTTCCCATACATTTAAAACATGCATATGCGCAGGAGTGGGCGGTTGCCCTAGCTCCAGCATTGTACAAAAATCATGTTGGTTGGGATGAGGATTCAACCCGCCACGTGATCCCATTAAAAGTTTCCCCAAATGCTCAAAGGCAATACCCTATAAAGCAGGAAGCTAAAAAACAAATCAGGGAGATCTTAGATCAACTAGAATACCAGGGGGTGATTGAAAATTGCACTTCACCTATGAACAATCCTTTGTTTCCCGTAATGAAACCTGACAACACATATCGTTTAGTTTTGGATTACAGACATTTAAACACTTGCACAAAGACATTTGCAGTTCAAAATGCACACAGTGCCACATTAATGAATAACATTGTGCGCAAAAAATACAAAACAACGCTTGATATCTCAAATGGATTTTTCTGCCAAAATATAGCGCCTGAAAGCAGGTATCTGACCGCATTCAGTGCGTTAGGGTCCCAGCGACAATTTTGTCGACTAGCCCAAGGGTATAAAAATAGCCCCGGGGTATTTTCAGCACGAGTAACAGAGTTACTCCAAAATTTGGATGAACAAGCATTGTCCTATGTGGATGACATTTATCTGACAGACGATGACTTACCGAGGCACTTGACCAGGGTGAGCACCATTATTATGGGATTCGCCTCTGAGGGCTATAAATTTAATTTAAAAAAATCAAAAATTGCCCACCTCAATGTCCTGTTCTTAGGATATGAGCTGTCAAGTGAAGGGAAAAGCCTAGCAGCTAACTTTTTAGAAAAGTGTGCGCTGCTCCAACCTCCAAAATCATTAAAGAATTTACAATCAATTCTGGGATTCCTAAATTTTGGTCGAACATACATTTTGGATTACGCAAAAAGAGTAAAACCTTTCTACGACTTAATAAAACCTGATTTTTCAATCAGACAATGGACACAGGAACATACAAACATCCTACGTTCACTACAGGAAGACTTGATAGCTTCAAAACACTTAATGACACGCGTAAACGTACGCAAATTAGTGATCCGAGTAATAGCGAGTCAATGCGGGTACACTTATTTGACTTTCAATGAAGGCGAAACAGTACCGATCGCATACAAATCACACCTGTACACAAACGCAGAGATGCGTTTCACTTCAACAGAAAAAATCCTGACAACAGTGCAGACCGCTGTAGCAAGAGAAAGAGCTCTGGCTCAGGGTAAACGCATAATTGTCGTGACCCCAGTACCAGCTTTAGAAGCTGTTACAAAAGCTAGCATTCCAAATGCGAAAGCCTTACATCCCAGATGGATACAATGGGCTAATTCTCTTACTGCAACGGATGTTGAATACAGATTTGATCCAAGTTTAAAAACACAAGCATTTCTGCAATAATAACAAGAATATCCTCTACCAAATGAAATTTTGCCTCTAGATCAGTATGAATACATTATTTACACTGACGGATCTGCTCAACCGGCCATAGGGAGTAAGCAAGCTTACAGCGCAGCGTGTGCAATCGTTAAAGGTCGCATGCGCGATGAAAAGTTCCATCCTAGTTGCACTAAAACACAATCTCTAGGAGACTGCACGGCTTAGTTGGCAGAGTTAAAAGCCTTGATACTGGCACTGGTAAATAAGGATCGGGAATTCCCCACACTAATTGTGTGCGATTCATTTTACGGTGTACAGTCATATAATGAATATTTGCAGTACTGGGTTCAAAACGGGTTCAAAAATGCAAAAGGTGGCACAATTAAGCATAAAATGCTATGGGAACAGGTAGTGGAGTTGAAAACCGAAATACCGAGAGCTCACTTGATACATACACTGAGTCATCAGAAGGATGGCGTTCACGTTGCAGGGAATTCATTGGCTGATGAAGCCGCGAAGGGGGCTGTACGCACAGCATCCGTAGCTGCAATCACTCGTTCAAAAATGAGAGTAGACGGCGAGATTATGGTAGCTGTCAATGCATCACGCAAAGGCAGCACAGCAGTACCAAAGAAATTTACACTCAAGTACTCCTACAAGTTAGATGCACACAACATTCCATATGCTCAGATTCCTGGAGTGGGGGATAGAGTAATACCAAATATGGATCGTAGGCAAGGCTTAATTCTAGCAGCACACGAGGGTTTGGGTTCTGCGCATACAGGCGTCACAGCGACTATTTCTTTACTGAAACAGCGCTACTGGTGGCCAGGGTTAACAAAGCAGACCAAAGACTATGTCTTAAAGTTATTCCTAATAAAATAACTTTTATAATTTTCTAAGAAACATAGTCATGTTGGTTCTTTCTTCCCTTTATTTGTTAATTGCATTATATCGACTGTAATATGATTGCTTTGTATATGTTGCCTTAAGTATTTACATTGAAATATGTCTTAAAGTGCGACATCTGCCAGCAGATGAAAGGCTCCACCGTAGCACGCCCAGCGCAGACACCATTATTAAAATCAGACAAACCTCTTGCATGTGTGTATTTGGACCACTGCGGACCCCTACAATCTGATGGGGCCAAGAAATATATCATGGTTGCAGTGGATTCCTGCTCTAGATTCCTATGGGTTTGGCCTCAGCGCCGGCTGACGCTCGAACTGTTATAAAAGATTTGCGAGTCTTTATCGGCACATACGCAGTTGGCACGTTACATTCTGGACCGTGGCCCGGCGTTTAGCTCTCGGGCTTACAAAGAGGCCATGGAAGGAATGGGCGTAGCATTGCGGTACTCCTCTCCGTACCATCCTGAGGGAAATTCCGTTGTGGAGAGGAAAAACCGTGACTTAAAGCAATCTTTAACAGCTAGGGTATTAGGCAAGGGCGGTAGATGGGTCGATCACCTTTATGGGGTACAACGAGCAATAAATAATCAGCCAAGAAGCTCTCTAGGGGGTGTCACTCCTTACGAGGTCCTATTTGGGACAAGAATGTGGGTACCTGATATTGACTGTGAAGGCACAGTGGCGGATGAGAAACCATTTGATATCCATGATCGTTTGGCTGTTTTACAGGATCTAAATGAATCCAGGACACAACAAAGCAACGTCCACTTAAAGCAGACCGCCACTGAGGAAGTCAAGACAGTAACGGCAAGACCTGTCTGGATCCCAAAAGTCAGGGATCTGGTCAGAGAGAAGATTGCAGACAAGAAAGAATTTGGGCCATCCTACAGAAAGCCTGTACCGGTCCTAGCAATCCAAGGCACAAGAACTGTACTTCTGCCGCCTCTTGCCGGGAAAAAGGAGAAAAGCTTTGTCTCAATTGACCTAATCAAACCACACTATGTGGCCAATACTAAACAGTAGGCCACGTGGACTCCACAGTAGCAGACGCCCTCCTCTCCCTACAATCCAAGAAGTTCAAACAGAAAGACTCATCACGTTCGAAGAGCCTCCTGTACGGAATGAAGGACTAAGCAACAATGCTATGGAACTAGTTCCACTTCAACAAGAAGAAACTCAACTTAACAACCAAGTTGCATTAAGACCAACTACAGACATCTACGTCAACATGCCTCGTCAAGAGCAAAATCCGATTTCAACAAATCCCGATGCAATTCCAACAATTGATCGAACTGTTCTGGCTATTTCATGAACTTTGATACGTTTTCACTGGATCCAAGCGAGCCGGAAATCGACGCCAGCCAAAAATCACACAAACAGAAACTCATTGACTTTTTGAACTTTTTTAGAAAGACTTACCTGGTGTCACCTTGGATAGAACTATGGTATATCACTGGGATTCAATTTTTTCTTTTCTGGCTAGGTTTAATTATAACTTTTAGTATGCTTATTAATGGACGATATCTTCAACAGAGCTCTACCGCCCAAAGAGTCAATTTGATTTTAAAACCACACCAGTCTTCACATCGTGAACCAAGAGACTTGTCTTCAGTGAACATCACAGCAGTTCCTATACCGGACGGTATAGTATGGGACAAGATTGATTTCGATATATTCGGTCCGACTGAACTTTTAAAGCTTAAACATGTATTTAAAATTTCTTTAATTGATATCATTACCTCCAGTACATTTTCTGATGATTGGGACACTGAAACTGTAAATGCTATGATGTCTGATTTTAAAAAACTGCAGCATTTCGAACAATGAAATGTTAGAAGGTAGTTCAGACTATGATACATTGTACTGTTACCAACATTATGGTCATCATTTCTTACACAAATCTATAACACCTAGAAATGTATTTGAATACCACCAGTGGGAACACTGCCCAACACCTCCAAAAGGTAGTTCGCAAACTTTTGCACAGAAATTCACATACTTTTCAGGGTTTAATACATCCGACCCGAAGTCATTTTATTACAAAGTTTCAAAAACATCAGCACAGAAAATTATGTTGACTAACACCAAACAGATTTACTCTGCTTCCTTTTTGGCCCAGTTGTCTACACAGGGTTTCGACCTATGGAAGGACACTATAGATTTAAAATCAATCTGGGGTTCTAGGGACTGGCAAGTCCAGGGAACAGAAGCGCTTTTAGAGCATGCCTCATTCCACAGCAGATGATATTTCTAAATGACACTGTGCAACAGACATCCTGTCTTGGACTAGCCAAGAACAAGGAACTGAACTCACCCGGGTTTCCTACACCATCACAGATGGGTGGGGGGCAGAATTCAACTACACAAGGGGTAGGATTAGATGACATTCTCCAGTGCAACAGATCAGATGCTGATTGGATGAAATGGCTGAATTGGCCCATCGACACAAACACCTGTCAACAGAGATTTATGAATACAACCGAAGGGTTTAGTATCCTTAGGCCAGATACACGCTATGTACAGAGACAACACCCAGGGGTAGTGACATCGTATAGTGTTGGGAAGTTGTGCCTTGATTGGCTAGAGACCTCAACACTCACAGAAGTAAAACATCACTTAACCTTACTCACACCTGATGTAGACCTTAGTGATTTCTTGCTAGGCCCAAGTAAGACACGTCAGAAACGTTTCATATATGCCGGCATTTATGCCTATTATAATGAAAACTGGAAAATATCCCAACAAGAGGCCGCAGAAAGAATACGGGAAATAGACCGCATTAACTTAGAAAAGGCATTAGCTGTGGTGGATAATGGGTTAACAACTTTGACCTCCAGGATTTAGTCCTTAGGCAACATTGTGTCTTTGGCAATCGAATTATTAGAACAAGATCTGGCCTTGTTACAACACGGGCAATCTCAGCTACGTTCTATTATGATGTTAAGCTGGACGCTACAATCTTTGCGTGCAGGCTATGTGCCCTGGCGTTTCATAAACACCACGTCTCTGTTTTCGGAATACAATCTGACTGATAGACAGAAATGGCACAAAGGGGAGCCAAATATACAATGCTGCGTATTGAGAAACTGGAAAGGTTACCATTCACTGTAGCCGAATCACCATCAACTGAATGGCTAATTCAAGGCCAAATCACTCTGCCGGTCACTACGTTTCAGTTTCAATATTGCCTTGAGCAAAGGCAGGCAGGCAACTATGAAAAAATGGGTAAGGGTTACATTAAGGAAACTTGGGAGTTACCATATAGATACCGATGCCGGAATGGGGATCGAGAAGTATATCTGAGTGGTACAAACTGCAAGAACGCTTTAAGCGGTTCTCTCATGTGTCAGGATATTTCACTACACGGAGCCTGTAGCTGTTCAGTAGCGAACCTATCGTGTCACATGACAGGGACCCCAGCTGCCATGATCCCACCGGTTTTCCAGCTGCTCTCGAATGGGAGTTACTTGATGCTAAATGATCAGGGTTGCTGTGGTATGCTTCCGGGCGTCGCCTATCTGGTCACTGTTAACTCCAGGGTTACTTGCTGTATGCAAGTATTGTTTCCGCCACTGAACACAGTCAGGGAGGCGCCGCTATGGCCTTCACTAAACGTTTCTTTCATACAATTTGATACTCTGAGCAGACTGCAAGACATGCTTTTACAGCAAACCGTGCCCTTAACCTCCGCTCGAGAAACCTTTGAACTTCAAGTTGCAAGGACCTCGACTGAGATACAGGCGCTTATACGTACAAACTGCCCCTTTCATTTCGTAGAAATGGTGGGACGTATCTTCAATATGTCTGATACGAGCGGTATTATACACCAATTTAAGACCATAGGGTCAGGACTGTTAAGCACCTTTCAGACAGTCCTCGGAGTAATCCCAAATTTTATACACTCCGTATTGGGAAGCGTATTTGGAGGACTCCCGCTTATCCTAATCCTGATTGCAGGGGTTCTATTTATAATACTACTGCTACGCAATGGACGGCCAAATTTCCGAGGAAATGGCGAACGTACTCATGGAGCGGAAATACCATGAACGCATGGTACAACTTCTGGGCATTTCTTGCCTACGAGAACTCAATGCCTCCTGGTTTCTATCCTTTCGACCAGTCTGGGTAGACTGCATCTTACCTGTTCTTCGATGCCTGTTTTGCGGAGAAGAATGCATGTTGGATCTTTGTCTAACATTTCCATCAGATGCGCCTCCGGACACGGATGCAATGCTGGACCCCATAAAGGCCCACGCTCTGCGTTGTCCCCAGTGGCTTCCGATTCTGATGAACGCATTCCTAGAGAATCCACAGGTGCTGTTTGCTCCTGCTGGGTTAGGTGACTCCTCCACAGGCACCCAGGTAACAACTGCTGCACAAGCTGCCGCAGCATCGACTAATGGCAGTGCTACATTCCATCTATGTGCGATTGACGTTCTCTGTGAGGCGTTGGATTTGTCGTCTGCAGTAGTTCACACAGATAATGTTGTGCTTCCCAGCCAGGACACTTAATCTCGAATTGGCTCATCTCGTCCTGGGAAGAATTCGGCTTCTCCACTCGTTTTTCATAATAAACAAGCAAATTTGGAACATTTCCTAAAGTGACACTTTCGCTTGAGGAAAGCATGGCCTTCTTCCGCTTTGAGTGAAGCAACTTATATAGAGAAACAAAATAGACATTTCTTTTTTAGTGGCAATTGGAAATAGCTGAATTGTAACATTTTTGAAAATGTTTTAACAATTTTAAAACCATGTTTTTACTTGCTTTTAAAATGTTTTTAAATTGTCCAGATTTTAAGTATGGTCATTGTCATCCTGTTCGGAAGAGGAGTGGGTGTTATGTCCCGTATAGAGGCCCTAATGTAGACCCGTTCATACATGCCCTAAAATGGACGTATTCATATTTGCCCTAATACGGTCATATTCGTACTTGCCCTATTATGGTCATAACTGTACATGTCCTATTATAGTCATTATCCCTTATATAGGCATGATCTTTCACCTACATTGGTCCTCGCTAGTACACAACGAGCTCTGAGGGCTGAACGTTATCTAGTCTGTGGTTTTGAATACGGCAGAGTTTTTCCCAAACACAGGCCCACACTGTACTCATCAATTATGCATGACTCTCTAGGAATACACCACCTGCATAGTATGTATGTACAAAGTTCACCCCTGACGTCTTCCTCAAGTCTAACAAGGCCCAATACAAACCATACGAAGCAACTAGAGTCTTCAGGGTATAAATACACCACATCTTACCCCGGTAAGACAGAGGGAACCGAGACTTCCATGCTGACACACTGTCCAGAGACGCTGAGGCTCCTGCATGCAGTCGCTCCAGCTGACAGCGGTCTAACACAGCCCTTGTGGGGTGTCCAACGTGAGACCAGGACGGGGTCCCACACTCTCTCTATTCAGGTATGGGGGTTCGACTAAATCCTAGAAGGATTCTTGGCTCTTAGGCTTTTAGACCTACACATATGCTAGGTACACTCAGGTACATCTAGTTAGGCATCGTAGGAGTACGCGCACTTTCATAATGCTTTTTATATTCATGTATGTATTCATGATTATTGCAACATGGTAGAACTGTTCTATCCATTCACTTTTATTGTACTGCTGATAATATATCTCTGCTATTGTCTGCTGGTTGCCGCAGCACATATATTTTACACTAGAATAACAACTGTTCAATAAATACTTATTGAAACGCCCAGACTGTTTATTCTGTGTAACTCTCTGAGACAAACCGAATAAGTAAGCACAAGTGACTGAGCGAAACGTAGTACATTGTTTCCACGATTCTGAGGAATTAGGGTTGTCATGATCTAAGGTTGCCAGAAACTAATCTCTACCCGATAAGAGGAGATTCTAGTGGCACTGTGAGCTAGCTAATGCAAATCAGGCTAACATACGCGGTGGGGGTGCACAGAATCAGTCTAACACCAAACCCACAGTTTATGTTATTCAAACGCGCAGGTCCTGCATGGGTACTATAGGAACTACACGACACTAAGATGATTGTCCTTCCCCAGCTGCTTTACTATTTTGTGATGTTATGGATCAGGATACCTTTGAGTCTGTTTGAGAGGATTAACAGCCTGCTAGTTGACATAAGGGATGGTAGACATCGGTGTGCACTAAAACATTGCACCTCCCGATGTGAAAGGGAGGGCTGGGTGCACTGGAAATGGAACTCTAGGACCTGGCAGCTCAGCTGCAGTAGGAGACCAGGTGGCTCTCAGAGTCAGTGGAATCAGACTTACATTGTGCAACCATGAGTCTGGAGGGTCAAGGTCCCCTTTGCGGTCTACTGGAAGAGTATAATAGACATAGCAAATATGCCAAGTTGATGCTAGTGCGGAGATATTGCATAACCAGACTTTTGGCACGCATAAAGACCATGACACCTTTTGCGCCGAATATGTCTAAATGGGCATCACAGGCTTTTCATAAGTTGACTTGCGAGATATAGCTGAGTGCATGAATTAGGGCAGGTATAGTGACCTTTGGGGACCTACTAGAGTGAGAGTGGGCCCCCTGACAACTCAGGTTTTATTAGAGACAATAACAGGGCTGGTGTAACGCACACAGGGCGGAAACCCAAATATACCAAGCACTAATAGACCTGACAAAAATAAAGTTGATAACATTAAAGGAGGTATGGCCAGAACATATGGGCAGGATAATTTTAGATAAGGGCTGGGAAAAAGTGGTAGCATACCCACAAGCTGTAGCATGAAATGCAAGATTTAGGGTGTTGCAATTTAATATTTTACACCGCATATACCTGACACTTATCAGACTCCATAGAATGTCTGATAAATGTCCCAGATGCAAAGCGAATGAAGCTGACCTCTTACATATGTTTTGGTGTTGCCCAATGATGTCGCCTTACTGGTCTGGGATTTATGGATGCACAGAAGTTGCAGGCCAGCAATTGGAATGGAAGCCATGCACCTCCATTCTGAGACTGATGCCAAGGCCAGGTACACAGAAGGTGCCATGGCGCTTTGCGGACCTTGCAATGCTGCTGGCCAAACAGTAGATAATGATGTCCTGGAGGAGTGCTGAAGCCCCGTCGCTGAAAGAATGAGAAAAACACCTGTGCAAATGGGTGGGAGCTGAAACTGTGACACTGACACTCTTAACACAGTGGGCCAAGACGCAACAAAAGATTGGAGAGTGAGATGTTATTTTGTCCCAACTGTCCACTACAAATGATGACAGTTCCCCATAAAAACTTGCAATATTATCGCTGAGTGAAATAACAGATGATGATTTGTCTTCTCTGATACTCGTTTAGAGAGTAGCTCATATGTGATGTGTTATGGAGGACGTTGACTAAGATATCATGCTGGAGACTGTGTATGGCCCTGTAGAGATGTATACTTAAGGGAATAGAAAGGTCGTTGGGTATTCTCTGTTAGTTGATACCTGACACAAGTTGGTTCATGTCTATTTGTTAGTTGTATGTACATGGAAAAATGTTTCATAAAATATTTTTAAAAAACATACCTTGTGAGCCAACTGAGTTTCTCTTTAGAGAGTGAGAAAAGATGGCAATACATGTTCCAAGTCTGATACAATGTCTTCCCAATGGATTGAGTCATGCCTTTTAGATAGCCAAACAAAAAGGGTGCATTTTGTTTTTTAACAAACACACCTACAGAAGATGTTACCACGTTTTTTGATGATGTTTTCATGACAGAAGGCTATCCCAAAATGATAGTGTTAAAAAAGAGTTATCATATCGTGCATTACTTTTACCCCCAGTGAGACTTTCTTTAAACTATTGAGGTTGCGAGAACAAATTTCAAAGTTGTCTCTGATATTGCTACAGGAAAGATACAGGGTTGGAGTGGCCTATAGGGCAACCAGGCAGTGCCTGATGGGCTGGTCTGACAGTTTGGTGTGTGGGCCTGTTTTTTTCTGTTTGTGTTTCTGTTTTATAGTTTAGTGGGCCTATTTTTAGGTCAAAGCCTACCAGACAGCATAGCCCATCTTGGGGACATTCAGAAACCTTCCCTGGGAATGCATTCTGGCCGTTGCTTGCCATTGGCTTTGTGGTTTGTAACTCACATTTTCTGGCTTTCTATCTGCTGACTTTATTTGCTTTAGCCTATTCAGGTTCAGTCCGCCCCTCCCAAGGACCAAAGCCTTTCTCACTACCTCTCCTAGTATTCTTCCACAAGTGCTCCTTTCTGTAAACAGGCCTGTAAATCTTGTTCTTATCTTGTCACATTTGCTGTGCATTCAAAGACAAAGGTCAAATGTCAGGCTCTGTTTTCCGAGGGAACTTGGTGTTTACTTTTCTTTCTCTGACTTCAAAGTGGTTCTCCGCTTTCCTTACTAGCGCTCACAGCTAATCAAACTAAACAACTTGACCTCAAAAGTAAGGGCAGTTACACAAGGAGTCTCCCAAGGATCAATCCTGTCTCCTGCCCTATTCAACCTCCATATAGAAACCCTTACAATGATCCTGAAACAAGTCAAAACTGCCTACAATCTTTATGCAGATGACACTCAACTCTATATGAAAATCTCATCAATCAAAGACATCCAACACTTGAATAGCACTGTCTCCATGGTTCAATCCTAGCTGACCAGCAACCGTAGCAAGCTCAACCCCAACAAAGCAGATCACCTTTTCATCCAACCCAAAGAAAAATCCTTTCCCGTAGATATTAGGCTTGACAACCTCACTGCATTAAACTGCAAACTATCCACATCCAACTCAGTTAAATCCCAGGGGGTTACACCACAACAATTAGAAAAGGAGCGTCCACTATATTGTTTTGTTTCCGGCCCAAATTCAGGCAATCCAATGTTAACAAATATAACAATGATAAACAAAAAATGAGATTCAGTTGCCAGGAGTCTTAAGAATGAGTCCAGTATCCAACTTTTATTGATTTTTTCAATACATGAAATTTTCCAGTCAGCCCAGCAAACGCGGTTCGTCCTCTATGGACTTCATCACAGCTGTAAATCAAATTAAAAGATATATACATCACTCATATGTAATGCCTATTTGACATTATTACAAAAACATTTATACATATCTATAAAATCACCCATAGTGCCTTTCGCACCCAAAGACTCCACACATATTAATGACATCTATCTTTTTAACAGAAAAAAACGCATTTCGTCATCCTCTATGGACTTCATCAGGGTTGTGCTTTCCAAACTTGTGTGACTTTTAAATAGCAAGAAGTATAGCCTCCTGTTTCAGTGGCTTCATGGGTAATAAATCCCTTTTCGGGTGGTGTAGTACCCCCTAAATCATCTTCCTCCTTTGTGCGTCAGGGCTCGAGTTTCGCAGAGGCATATTTCCCCCCGAAGATATACCCCTGATTGGTTGAGGAACCAAGTGAGGTTTCCACCGGTGTGGATGGGTGCTTGTTGACAGATGTACCGAATGAATATTCAACATATGCCATTGACGTAGATGTGTAAGCAAAGCTGGAACAATATATTGTTTTCACCAATGGAGAAGCAGAAGCTTCAGGTGACGTAAATCCTGAGAAAACTAGTGATAATGTCAATCTTGGGCATGAGAAGGGGTTTTCATGCTCTCCACCATAGGTTGAGGATTATGCCATGTTTAGTGTTTGTTTTAACTCCTTGAGTTCCTTTTAACTCCTGTGTTTTTTGTTTTGGTTGAAAGTGGAAGGATTGTATCCCTTCATATTTTGTTCTTAAATAATGTTTAGTATGGGACTTGCTTTTGATGTTTATAGAATATTTGTATTAAACTTTGTATTGTGCTGCTCTCCTCTGTATTCTCTCTGGGTGTGCAGTGAGGAGTGGCGCTCGCAGGCTCCACATACTTTGAACCTTACATCTTCCTCAACTTTACACAGCCTTGCACGTCTTCATCAATCTTGATCAGACAGGTTTTTCTCTGATTACAGAAAACTGGCGAGATGATGAGAAAATTGCGCCAAAGCCGAGAAACAAAGGCAATTAATTCATTGGCTGTTAATCCATTGCCTGGTTACACAACCGAGTTTTATGATGTTTCTCTTGGTGTTATGAGTATAAATGGATTCAAAAACATGCATAGAATAACGTGATTGTGTACCTGCCAGTTAAAACCCTTAATGAAAAAGAGTTTCCTTTGAAAAATCGGGAATCGCTTTCACACAAGATGAATGTAACAGAGCTGAGTATTAAACACGGAAGTATTGTCAAGCGTTCCTATAACAGTTCAGGGGCAGTGGGACGCATTGTGTACAGTGCAAAATACACATCAATGCTTTACAATTGCTTCTTGATAGCCTTATGTTTTTATGACAGGCAGTGACGGGCGCGCGCGCTTACATATTTGCGGCTATTACAACCGATCAGCCAGGCGTCTCCACGGGTGCACAGGCGGGAGACAGAAGGCAGAAGAAAAGGCGGGATGTGCCGCCGGATTTTCCACCTGGTTTCCTTTTCCGTTCACGCCTTGTAGACAAATGCGCCATTGTTCTGGTCTCCTATAAGTCTTAGGTGCGCCTCGAAAAAACACACAGCACTTTGCAGATTGAACACAATTTCCAGCAACGGTATTGACTCAGAAATCAGGGAAATAACATCATTCAACGAGAGCGAAGAAAAGAAAATGTCGCATGAATCGATGACATTTACTTGAGCTTGCAGTTCATTCAGCAATCAAAAGACACAAGACGCCAAGCTAAGCCATGTTTGTGTTTTATGTTTAAAAGGGCTGGACCGGCCGATGTTCAGTTCTGACACTTTCCTTGGGTGCTGAAGGCTAAGGACTGCTTTTAAAGAAGTATGGGCTGCCATGCCTCAACCATGCCGCCATGAATCATAATTCATAATTCAAGAATATAGATCCAATATTAAGCAAATCCTACAGTACCCAACTATCAAAGAACCATTCTGAGGGGCATTTTGAAGAAATTGAAGAACCATCCATGACAAATTGTAAATCCCATTTAAAATGAATTGCACTTGATCATTTATTTTGCAGTACAGAGCAGACTACATGGTAATTTATTTTAAAGTGTGAGGGCCTGTCCTCTGAAATACAGCACAGCCCTTTGGGTGCAGGTATTGGACTTGAGAAGGGTGGATAGCTCGTGGTTGTTTGTGTTTTTCACGGCCTCTTCAGCTACAATGAGAGCTGTGCTGTTAGATTCATTTGGTACATGGCTCCTTTTTGAGAAATCCACAATGGCTGACAGTACAAGAACGAATCACTTTCAGGCTTCTCTCTTTCATACTCAATGGCACAGATGGCATAAATGAGGACTCTCCATGTTACCTCAAATACACAATCAACCTCAATCAACATCAGCACCTCCAAAATCAACATGTAATCATGGGCGTTGATTCATTAAAATGCCAGGTGACATCACATGCCATGTGACCCCGCCTGATGTCACAGGAAGTGACATCACATGAACTTTGACCTGGTGACATCACAGGAAGTTACATCACCTGTCTTGTGACCTACCCCAATGATGTCACAGGAAATGGCATCGCAAGGCATTTGACCTGATGACATCACAGGAAGTGACATCACGTGAACATTGGACTCCATGTAATCAAAGGAAGGACATTGCAAGACCTTTGGTTTGGTGCTATAACAGGAAGTGATGCATCTAACCTTTGGTTACTTACATCACACACAGAGGCTGGACAATCTCTACAGATATAAAAGAAGTACACTATAAACACACATACTTCAAATCCTATTGAAAATGCAGCTACATACATTGTTTCAGGTAGTATATTTAGATATAAAATTGAGATAATGCAGTATTGATTAAGAACCTATCAAATAGTGTACAACAATGGAAAATACACTAGTCAAGTTTAAATCAGCCATTATAAGTATCAAATAACTTATAAAATGAGAATGTTGATGGGCCTATAATGTTCAAAATAAGTTCACTTTATCATTTGTTTTAAAAACTTAGAGTACTATGTAATTAGATCTCAGTCTCGGAACGTAGATAACAGTGCTATTTAATGCAAGTCAAGTTCTCCCAGCAACCTTCCTTTACATGATATGGTATACATATGTCACGGCGCATCAGCGTGTAGCGCAAAACCCTTAATGAACACTGTCAGATAATAGATCCAGGGGTTAAAACTAATGTATGGTAAATCCTGTGGTAAATTGTTGCAACCACGAGAACTATAACTCCCTTGATTCTTTTCGAGTTCTCGACGTGCGCACATATGCGTGCGTCGGGGCAAAGAACACAAAAGAGCTTTCGGGCTCTTTGACATTGCACATTATTTTGGATCCTTATGAAGACTACGTTCTGAATAAGCGGTCCAGTAAGAGTGCGGAGGGCACCAAATCCTTGATCTCAGCTTTTTGCTGGAATGATTTTTTGTTTCTTTATTCATGCGCTGTTAGCACATTTGGCCTTCCTCAACGAGGAACGCGAGAAGGAATTTTGGAGTACCATTCACTTTTGTTGGCGAGCTGCGTGTTTGCAGCTCATGCAAAGTGAACCGGCAGTTTTGAATACTTTGTGTATCTCTGTCGGAAGGGCGCATGTTTGCAACTGATGCTGTGGTGAATTCATTAACTGGATAATGTGACTTGGTTCTTATTGTTTTCTGACAACCTGGAGTCATTATCGTGTTTAAGAGTGCTGGAACTATTTTCATTTGGTCGGGGCAGCAATTCGCTGGGTTTTACTTGGCAAATGAAGAAAACATTCTATAGAGCATGGGACCTTTTTTGAATCATTTGTATTTGGTGCTATGCCAAATAATAGGCACCAACTAAACTTTGGTTGTTATCTGTTTTGTGCCCATTAACAGGGTTTGTTTGAGAGCACCCGGATTTCAGTGACTCTCCTCTGCTGTAAGCTGTGGCATCTACATACTGAGGATAGGTGTGTAAGATATAGAGTTCCCATTTCCATGTGTCATTATTACTGGAAACTAGACACAAACAGAAGCATTGTATTTATATATGGTGTTTTCTATTTCTTTCTTTCTACCTACTAGAACATGATGAGTGGGTATCATTGATGATCAGTACTTCCTGGTATTGAATGCAGAAACCAGTTTTCAATTTATTTCAGGTATCATTATATTCATGACAATTATAAACTTTAGAACAAGTGATTTTCTCTCGAGCGAGTATCTCTATTGTCTTTTCATAGTTTTTTCTTACAGGTCTCCCCGCTGTTCCCTACCTCTCCTTCCCCCGCTTGATCACTTCAATAGTCTGTGCTCTTGCAATTCAGACTTTGGGGCTATCAGAAGGTGGACCATACTTAGCATCATCCCGATCCTGAGGATACAAGGCCTTAACAACATACTTCTAAACCTGCGGACCCATTGTACCTTTCCAGCCTTACTATCATTAATTTCCTCTACAGAAAACATACACATCACTGGTACAGTACTTGTGTTGATCAGTAATATGCTTGTTCTGCACTAGCATGCCTTACCAGCAAGAAACAACTTAACTAACAGCCAGAATGCCCAAAGGCATGAACACTTGCTTTACAAATGCAGATGATACAAGACGTATTTAAAAATGACTCCATTAATCACTGCTCCTAAAGCAAAACTTTCCACATTTTCAAAATCCTTCACACACACATACAGAGAAAATGAATCATACGTGTGTAAATCAGTGTATAGAAAATGTTACATAAGGCAAAGGAGACTACAAGGTGTCGGATTCACATGTCATCCATTCTAGTAGGCACTTTTCAAGAGTGCTTGGTCTGGAGAAGCACAAACTCAGGATTCAGAACATAACACAGTGGTTAGGGTTGATTTTAATATTAAGAATTTATTTCTACCCCAGCAGAACTTACTTAGCAACTTCAGGATAGAAAGATTGGGAAAAAAACATAACTTTCTAACCTGTACCATGCAGCGTGCATGCAGCTCTTAGATGGCAGTTAATAGCTCACTGTGCTAGATTACGAATGTAACTTATGAACTGCACGGTAACAACAGAATCTCTGTGACAAAAGCAGTAACCTACTGAGCTATCCACATAAAATACTGTTCTTTGATATGCATGGTACACATTCTTTGCAGCAGGCATATTAACCCTTTGCACTACCTTAGATAAGTGAAAGGTGCCACAATACAAAACTCCCATCTCTCTAGAGCAGGTACATTAATACATCACCAGAGTTAACTTAAAACTTTTATTGTTACCCAAAAACTGTTGAATGTACAAGGAACTTTACAGTGCTTTTAAAAGTGTTGCACTGCTACAAAAACCGATCCCCACTAACAAAATCTGCCCCCCATCCTTCCAGCCTCCTGGGGAAATGCTCACTCGTCGCCCGATGCCTGGTATGGCCATTCCAGCCTCGCTGGTGTTCAAAACAGACAGTTTCTTGTTGGCCAGTCCACCAGCACTCACTGACCGATGTGGGTATGCTGTGACTACACGGATGCAGTGTTTGACATAAAAGAATGGCAAGTCGAGTCAATGTGACTAATCAGTCAGTCTCACTCTCACACTACCTGCCCCGCGGCCTGCCCGAGGGCTGACCGTCCGACTCAGTCAGAGAGTGACAAATAAGTGAAGCAAGTTATTCTCGACCCGGTTGGGACTGGGAGTCTCTTCCCAAACTTGTGTGGAAGTCAGTCACTCACTCTAGAGACTAGTGACAACCAGCACCCATGCCACGCAGCAGGCATGAGTCCGACTCCGAGGCCACGCTGTGTGTCACACATTCTTTGCAGCAAGCATATTAACCCTCTGCGCTACCTTAGATAAGTGAAAACTGCCACTAGGCAAAACTTCCCTCTCCCTCCAGCACATTAATAAATCACCAGAGTTAACTTGACACTTTTATTGTTGCCCGAAAACTGCTGAATATGGAAGGAGCTTTGCAGTGCTTTTAAAACTGCTGCACTCCTACAAAACTGGCCCCACTAACAAAATCTGCCCCCCACCTTTCCAGCCTCTCGGGGAATGCCGGCCCATCGCCCAATGCCCAGTACGGCCATTCCAGCCTTGGTGGCGTTCAAAACAGACAATGTCTTGTTGGCCAGTCCACCAGCACTCACTGACCAATGTGCACATGCGGTGGCTTCACGGATGCAGTGTTCGACATAAAACAATGGCAATTAATGTGTTATTCACACAACATAAAAGATGGCTAGACCTCTAGAAGGGTTGAACCTGAAATGTGTGCTCTATAACAATCATTTCTGAAGTTTTGCAGGGCATTTGAAAATCTTGTGTCAACTCCAAAAACAGATAATCTTATCTTACTTTACTTGTTGCTTCTGTTAGAGATTTGCCCAGGGCCCGCAGCTCACAGGAGTCACAAGGACTGGCACCACCACAAGGGGAGTTGGAGAGCAGAGACTCTAGTCTAGTCGATGTGACAACTCAGTCAGTCTCATTCTCACATGACCTTACCTGCCCCACGGTCTGCCCGAGGTCCGACCATCTGACTCAGTCAGAGAGTAAGAATTAAGTGAAGCAAATCACTCACGGCCCGGTCCCAAACTTGCGTTGAATCTAGACAGACACTCTAGAGTCTTGACATGCAGCACTCACGAGTCCGGCTCAACTGCGAGGCTGTGATGTGTTAGCACAGCTTTTACTGCTGCGTGGGTGCTGGCCATTAAACTTTGCCAGGGCCGACATCATTGGTAGCGCTTTCGCACTACCAGATTGATGGCCCTGGGACCTGGTCGGCAGTCCCAAACACCGTGCTACACATACATAGATGAGCAAAAGAATGGATTTAACCCAGATCTCTTGACTGGGGGTGAATGTTTTGATTTGTTCCGCATTCCGTCCATCATTTTTGTGTCTTTTACACATACCGCACCAGGCACCACATCATCTGCTAAGCTAGGGTGAAGCAGGTGCACTCTTGCACTTACACACACGTGCTGCTAGCTGCAGCACGTGTAGTTAGTCACTGTCCAAACATGCCCAGCCATGCTGCCTGCACGTTGTGCTCATTCGCTCAGCTTCCAGGCCCAGGCCCACAACAGATACATACAATGTATCAAGGAATGTGCCGTCCGGGAGTCACCATAACAATGAGTGAGACAAGTTTTTCCCCCACCCAGGCCCAGCATGCAGGCCATCATGATGTCTCTGCAGGCAGAGCTTCAGCACAGCAGTGCAATCAAGCGCTGCACACACTGCAGCTGATTTTATGCCATCAGAGCGCTCACCAAGGCTGACATGCAGCCAGGGGTCACAAGCAAGGTGGCAAGGGTCACAACAGGTAGCTTAGGGGTCACAATTGACATCCATGCATGCAATGTGTCAGAACCCCTTTCAGGGCAGGCAGGAGCTAATGAGCCCAACGTGGGGCTTGTGGCCTTTCACTCCTGGGGTCTCAGGGCCTGACCTACTATGGGTCCTGAATAACTGGACCAAGAACTACCCCTTCAGCACTTGGAGTGGTCCTGATGCAAGGAATACAGGATGTGGAAGATGCAGAAGTATGCCGAGGATTCTGTGCAGTCGATTGGGGACTTCCTGGGGCTGCTCCTCGGTCCATGGTCCTGGTGGGACAATTTTGGCCACAGGGGTCAATGTGCCTTGAAGTCCTCTTTGGTTCAGCAAAAGTTCCGTCGCCAATGGACTACTGGTCTCTGGACATAATGAAACCAGCGGTTCCCTCCTTCTAGGCAACCATGCTGCACTCCAATGACTCTTCCAGGTCCAGCAGGCCTGGGTGAAACTTTTGAGCATTGGTTCTGGGTCCCCCAGGCTGCACTGCGTCGGGAGCAGTGATCTGGGCTACCACCATGCCCAGACAGACTTCTCCAGCTTTCATGGCCTTGTGCTCTTGGAGTCTGTGGTCTAGAGGTTCCGCTTTTTTGTCTAGAAATAATTGCCTTTAGGGGAGGTCAGTCACTAGTAAATAAGCTACTTGGATTCCTCCCGCAATGATGACAATGTCCTGTAATGTGTGGCATCTAGTTATCGCAGAGTGCTCTATTCTGCCTACTCCCAAGATGGTTAAATCCTGCTCTTGGTGAGTTGAGCTTGGTAGCCCACCCTAGAGGTGTGGCTACCTCTTGTCTGCACCCCCGGTCTGACAAGTGTTTTCCCCTTGCTGTACCTGATTACCTACTGCCTACCTAACCAAAGGAGCAGCCCCTCTCTTGCTTGCCATTTGCCCATCAAAGGCAGCTTGCTCTTTGAAGCTCGCCTTTTGGGCTCACTCCCTGTGTGGCTTTTCCCAGTAGATCCTTTGTAGGCTTTTCTGGGAGTCGTTCACTCTTGTCCCCAGGAGGCCAGAAGGCTGTCTTGAGGACAGACCTTTGTGTGCAACCGAAAACCAGCACTGGAAATCTTTGGCAACAAAGTGGAAAATTACTAAAGTTGCACTTTGTCCACCAGTGACATAAAATTCGATAAGTTAAATTACTATTCATTTTTCAGTAATAATGAGTGATATTGTTTCTGACATATGTCATCTGAGTGGCTGTGTGACTGTCTGTATCAGTGTAGGAGTGGGCGTGTGAGTGGCTGTATGGGTGTGTTAGTGGGTGTGTAAGTGGCTATATGGGTGAATAAGTGGGTGTGTGAGTAGTGGTATGGGTGAGTTAGTGACTGTGTGAGTGGCTGTATTGGTGAGTGAGTGGGAATGTGAGTGGCTGTATGGGTGGGTGAGTGGCTGTATGGGTTGGTGAGTGTGTGTGTGTGACTGTATGGGATGTGAGTGACTGTGTGAGTAGCTCTATGAAGTGAGTGAACGTGTAAGTGGGTGTATGGTGAACAGCGTTTATTTCGCATGCGGAACAACGCATGCCATAACAACGCGGTCGTTACAACGACCGCGTTGTTATTTCACATACCGTTACAACGCAAGTCGGAAAAACGACTTGCGTTAGGGGGCGGAAGGTGTTGGATTTAAAATCCAACACCTTCCCTAGTGTCCGCACAGACTGGAGTTGGAATAGTAAATTATACTATTCCAACATCCAGTGCCCCCTACAGCAAGTCGTGGTTCCGACTTGCGTTGTAAGGGTATGCGAAATAACAACGCGGTCGTTGTAAACGCATGCTAAAAAAACGTATATATTCGGGTGTATGGGTGAGTGGCTGTTTGAGGGGATGTAAGGGTAAGTGAGTAGGTGTGTGATTAACTATTTTGTTCAGTCAGTGTCTGTATGAGTGGTTGTATAGGTAAGTGAGTTGGCGTATTAGTGTTTGTTTCGATGTGTAAATGGGTTTGTAAGTAGTTTTGTGAAAGAGTGAATGTATGTGTGAGTAGCTGTATGGGTGAGTGAGTAGCTCTGTTAGCAACTGTATGGTTGGCTGAGTGGCTGTATGGGAGAGTAAGTGGTTATGTGAGTGGTTGCATGAGTGAGTGAGTGGCTGTGTAGCAGTAGTTGTATGGGTCTGTGAATGGGTATGTGAGTGGTTGGGTGAATGTGTGAGTGGGTGTCTGAGAGGTTGCATGGGGATGTGAGTGGGTGTGTGGGTGGTTCTGTGGATGATATAATCACTGATGCCATCAGTGATGTCATTTGAGATGTCATTAGTGATGTCACTGACCATGTCATCAGTGATGTAATATGTGAGGTCGTAAGCAGTGCATTGCAGGGGCATACGTTATAGTTATCTCAGGTAACTATAACTGCTGAATTTCAGTGGTTTGTATGAGTGAAATATGAGCCTAACTATAACTTCTCTGTAACCTTTGGTTTTTTCAGTGAATTTCTAAGGTTTTTTTAATTCTATTTCCTAACTATAACGACCGTGTAACCTTTGTTTTTTGTGTGAAATTTTAAGGTTTTTAAAATTGTATTTCCTGACTGCATCCTGTAATGTTTCAGAGTGGGTGTGTGAGTGGCTGTTTAGGTTGATGAGCAGGTGTGTTAGTGGCTTTATGGGTCTGTGACTGGTTGTGTGAGTGGTTATGTGAGTAGCTGTTTGGGTGTGTGAGTGTGTTTATGAGTGGCTGTATGGGTTTGTGAGTGGGTGTGTGAGTGGCTGTATGGGTCTGTGAGTAGCTGTGTGGGTGTGTGAGTGGGTTTGTGAGTGGCTGTATGGGTCTGTGAGTGGGTGTGTGAGTGGTTGTATGGGTTTGTGAGTGGGTGTGTGGCTGTATGGGTCTGTGAGTGGGTGTGTGAGTAGCTGTGTGGGTGTGTGAGTGGGTGTGTGAGTGGCTGTATGGGCATGTACAGTGGGTGGAGAAAGGGGACAGAGCCTCCAATGAGCTCTCAGCAGTCCCGCTGTGTGGGACTTGCTAGTGGTAACAGGAGGGGTTCTTGGCCCCCAACAATCCTCAGCATCCAAGGGGACTTCATCCCAAAATTAGTAGTGTGCCAGAAGACATGTTTGCAGAGTGCTACACAAAGGGGGCGGGTCTTCCAATGAGCTCTCAGTAATCCCGCTGTGTGGGACTCACTGGTGGTAACAGGAGGGGATCTTGGCCCCCAACGACCCCCAGCAACCAAGGGGACTTCATCCTCCAATGAGTAATGTACCAGGAGGTGCATTTGCAGAGTGGTTGAGAAAGGGGGCAGGGTTTTTGGTGAGCTCTCAGCAATCCTGTTGTGTGGGGCCTACTGGTGGTAGCAGGAGGGGTTCTTGGCACCCAAGGACCCTCAGCATCCAAAGGGACTTCATCCCCTTCGAGTAGTGCACCAGGAGGTGCTTTTGCGAAGTGGTGTGCAAAGGGGCGTGGCCTCCAATGAGCTCTCAGCAATCCCACTGTGTGGAACTGACTGGTGGTAACAGGAGGGGTTCTGGGCCCCCAAGGACCCTTAGCATCCAAGGGCACTTCATCTCGCCACGAGGCAGGAGGCACGTTTTCAGAGTGGTGGACTAAGTTGGCGAGGCCTCCGCCGAGCTGTTAGCAATCCCGCTGTGTGGGACTTACTGGTGGTAACAAGAGGGGTTCTTGAACCCCCAGGACCCTCAGCATCCAAGGGGACTTCATCCCTCAATAACAAGTGCACCAGGAGGTGCTTTTGCAGAGTGGTGGACAAAGTGGCGGGGCCTCCAACAAGCTCTCATCAATCCGGTTGTGTGGGACTTACTAGTGGTAACAGCAGTGGTTCTTGGCCTCAAGGACCCTCAGCATCCAAGGGGACTTCATCCCCCAATGAGTAGTGCACCAGGAGGTGCTTTTGCAGAGTGGTGGACAAAGGGGCAGAGCCATCGATGAGATATAAGCAATCCAGCTGTGTGGGACTTACTGGCGGTAACAGGAGGGGTTCTTGGCCCCAAATGACCCTCAGCATCCAAGGGGACTTCATCCCCCATGAGTAGTGCACCAGGAGGCACGCTTGCAGAGTGGTGGACAAAGTGGGTGGGACCTCTGTTGAACTCTCAGCAATCCTGCTGTGTGGGACTTATGGTGGTAACAGGAGAGTTATTGGCCCCCAAGGACCCTCAGCATCCAGGGGGACTTCATCCCCCAACAAGTAGTGCACCGGGGGGTGCATTTTCAGAGTGGTTGAGAAAGGGGGTGAGGCCTCCAATAAGCTCTCAGTAATCCTGCTGTGCTCCCCTCTAACTTCATAATTTAAGCTCCAGGGAAGTGATAGTCCCCGGGGCTCTAAAGAGCCACAGGAGGGGGTCTGTGCGGCCCCCCTCCATATTAGGCTTCAAGTCATGGTGAGGAGGTAGTCCCCATGGCTCAAAGAAGCCCATGGAGGGGGGTACATGCGGCCACCCTCCAATATAGTAAAAAAGCCCCAGGAAGATGCTGGTCCCCGGGGCACAAAAGAGGCTTAGGGGGGGCCTAGTGTGCCCCCTCCTTTTGTTTTGCATTCCCACATGACCCCAGGAGCTGGCCCACCCGGGGGCTATACTGTAAACAAGTGGAGGAGTCCGCGCTTGTTTATTAAAAAAGAAATTGCCACAAATTCGCAAATCTGTCACAATTTTCGCCACACAAATAAATAAAAAATGCTTTTTGGCCCTGGCGGATCCCTGGGGACCCCAGCACCAGGCCTAGGGGGACAGGGTATTCCTTCCCTGCACCCTCCTTTTTTTAACGTTTTTCTTTGGGACCGAGTCCCAAGATGGCTGTTAACACTTCCTGGTTGAAGTGTTGGCAGCCAATCATATCTCTGCACCAGATCGTGAGGATTCAAGGGAGGGTTCACGTCCCTAGATATACAAATTTGGTTTTCTTTTAATAATTCTAAAACTACTGAACGGATTACACCAAAACACAAAAAGGGATCCTTCTGGACCAAGAGCTAGCTTTCTGCCAAACTTGGTGTCATTCTGTCCAGCTGTTCGGGCTGTAGGTGTTTAAAATCCCCGTACGGAGAGCTCTTGCGAGCGAGAAGAAATTGTAGTACTGATGAGGCTTTATTCAGGGAACATAAGACCATGCTAGAAAGATTTAAAGTCAGTGGTTACCCAGACTGGGATCTCAAAAAAGCTGTCAAACGCTCCAACCTCCTCAAAAGAGAAGGATTATTGTTCAGGAATACCATTACTGATACCTCTGAGTCTAGCCCCAGACTCATACGGACATTCAACAACAGCTCGAAGAAGGTCAAACAGATCCTAGCGAAAAACCGACTCATCATCAAAGGTGATTGTGTTATTGGCAAACAAGTAGGCATGCACTCCAGTGGTACCTTCCGTAAAGACAAGTCCCTGAGGGATACTCTTGTTAAAAGTGACATCACTCTAACCAGAGGTACCACTATCAACACTCTAAATGGTTTCTACCCATGCGGTTTCTGCAAAACATGCAGCAACAGTAGGATTGTTAATACTTATACCACCTACAATGGTTCTACACTCACTATCAATCAGTTCTTGACATGCATTACCAACCATGTCATTTATGCTCTTGTCTGCCAGTGCAATTTAAGATACATAGGCAGAACGATTTTTGCAGCCCTTTGTTTTCTGCACTCATTTTTTGAGTGAGCGCCTTCTTCCATGGAGTAAGAGAAGGTTGTGGTGTGTGTTAATTTTGCCAGTTATCTCGTCGGGCTTTGCGCTCCACCCCTCAAGGGCCTCACGAGTTATTGTGAATATATATATATGCAAAAACAGAAGCAGAGAACTCTGGGTAGTTCTCAAGTTTAGGTGGAAAGCAGCTCCAGTTAGAGCACTCTCAACACCAGCGACACTCTAAATTTGCTCACCTCAAATGTCTGCTTTTCTATCAAAGTTTTTAAGCATAGGATTGGCGAAGTGCTATCCACGCCGAGATAGAAAGGGACAAAGACTTTTGCCATTTTTACAGCAAAGTCTTTAAGCATAGGATTAGCACAGTGCTATCCCTGCCGAGCTGTAAAATGGCCAAAGCCTTTTACCACTCCAGGCACAGTATTACAGCTTTGGATTGGTAAAATACCATCCAAGCCAACCTGAAATGAATAAAAGCAACCCCTGACACGTGTTTCGCTCTCGTTAGAGCTCTTCAGAGAGGTATAGCTTTCTCCAGACACAAGGGAGCACCCAGTATAAGTCAAAACAAAACCCTTTCAGGCATAGAGTGACGAATAAATTATGCAAAAACAGAAGCAGAGAACTCTGGGTAGTTCTCAAGTTTAGGTGGAAAGCAGCTCCAGTAAGAGCACTCTCAACACCAGCGACACTCTAAATTTGCTCACCTCAGATGTCTGCTTTTCTATCAAAGTTTTTAAGCATAGGATTAGCGAAGTGCTATCCACGCCGAGATAGAAAGGGACAAAGTCTTTTGCCATTTTTACAGCAAAGTCTTTAAGCATAGGATTAGCACAGTGCTATCCCTGCCGAGCTGTAAAATGGCCAAAGCCTTTTACCACTCCAGGCACAGTATTACAGCTTTGGATTGGTAAAATAACATCCAAGCCAATCTGAAATGAATAAAAGCAACACCTGACACGTGTTTCGCTCTCGTTAGAGCTCTTCAGAGAGGTATAGCTTTGTCCAGACACAAGGGAGCACCCAGTATAAGTCAAAACAAAACCCTTTCAGGCATAGAGTGACGAATAAATTATGCAAAAATAGAAGCAGAGAACTCTGGGTAGTTCTCAAGTTTAGGTGGAAAGCAGCTCCAGTAAGAGCACTCTCAACACCAACGACACTGTAAATTTGCTCACCTCAAATGTCTGCTTTTCTATCAAAGTTTTTAAGCATAGGATTAGCGAAGTGCTATCCACGCCGAGATAGAAAGGGACAAAGTCTTTTGCCATTTTTACAGCAAAGTCTTTAAGCATAGGATTAGCACAGTGCTATCCCTGCCGAGCTGTAAAATGGCCAAAGCCTTTTACCACTCCAGGCACAGTATTACAGCTTTGGATTGGTAAAATACCATCCAAGCCAACCTGAAATGAATAAAAGCAACCCCTGACACGTGTTTCGCTCTCGTTAGAGCTCTTCAGAGAGGTATAGCTTTGTCCAGACACAAGGGAGCACCTAGTATAAGTCAAAACAAAACCCTTTCAGACATAGAGTGACGAATAAATTATGCAAAAACAGAAGCAGAGAACTCTGGGTAGTTCTCAAGTTTAGGTGGAAAGCAGCTCCAGTAAGAGCACTCTCAACACCAGCGACACTCTAAATTTGCTCACCTCAAATGTCTGCTTTTCTATCAAAGTTTTTAAGCATAGGATTAGCGAAGTGCTATCCACGCCGAGATAGAAAGGGACAAAGTCTTTTGCCATTTTTACAGCAAAGTCTTTAAGCATAGGATTAGCACAGTGCTATCCCTGCCGAGCTGTAAAATGGCCAAAGCCTTTTACCACTCCAGGCACAGTATTACAGCTTTGGATTGGTAAAATACCATCCAAGCCAACCTGAAATGAATAAAAGCAACCCCTGACACGTGTTTCGCTCTCGTTAGAGCTCTTCAGAGAGGTATAGCTTTGTCCAGACACAAGGGAGCACCCAGTATAAGTCAAAGCAAAACCCTTTCAGGCATAGAGTGACGAATAAATTATGCAAAAACAGAAGCAGAGAACTCTGGGTAGTTCTCAAGTTTAGGTGGAAAGCAGCTCCAGTAAGAGCACTCTCAACACCAGCGACACTCTAAATTTGCTCACCTCAAATGTCTGCTTTTCTATCAAAGTTTTTAAGCATAGGATTAGCGAAGTGCTATCCACGCCGAGATAGAAAGGGACAAAGTCTTTTGCCATTTTTACAGCAAAGTCTTTAAGCATAGGATTAGCACAGTGCTATCCCTGCCGAGCTGTAAAATGGCCAAAGCCTTTTACCACTCCAGGCACAGTATTACAGCTTTGGATTGGTAAAATACCATCCAAGCCAACCTGAAATGAATAAAAGCAACCCCTGACACGTGTTTCGCTCTTGTTAGAGCTCTTCAGAGAGGTATAGCTTTGTCCAGACACAAGGGAGCACCTAGTATAAGTCAAAACAAAAACCTTTCAGACATAGAGTGACGAATAAATTATGCAAAAACAGAAGCAGAGAACTCTGGGTAGTTCTCAAGTTTAGGTGGAAAGCAGCTTCAGTAAGAGCACTCTCAACACCAGCGACACTCTAAATTTGCTCACCTCAAATGTCTGCTTTTCTATCAAAGTTTTTAAGCATAGGATTAGCGAAGTGCTATCCACGCCGAGATAGAAAGGGACAAAGTCTTTTGCCATTTTTACAGCAAAGTCTTTAAGCATAGGATTAGCACAGTGCTATCCCTGCCGAGCTGTAAAATGGCCAAAGCCTTTTACCACTCCAGGCACAGTATTACAGCTTTGGATTGGTAAAATACCATCCAAGCCAACCTGAAATGAATAAAAGCAACCCCTGACACGTGTTTCGCTCTTGTTAGAGCTCTTCAGAGAGGTATAGCTTTGTCCAGACACAAGGGAGCACCTAGTATAAGTCAAAACAAAAACCTTTCAGACATAGAGTGACGAATAAATTATGCAAAAACAGAAGCAGAGAACTCTGGGTAGTTCTCAAGTTTAGGTGGAAAGCAGCTTCAGTAAGAGCACTCTCAACACCAGCGACACTCTAAATTTGCTCACCTCAAATGTCTGCTTTTCTATCAAAGTTTTTAAGCATAGGATTAGCGAAGTACTATCCACGCCGAGATAGAAAGGGACAAAGGGGCATATTAGCAAGACCAGCGATAAAATTATCGCCGTTTTAGCGGCAGGAAACTGCCGCTAAAACGGCGATAATGGGCTTGCTAATAGCGTTATAGAATTCCAATAGAAGCCCAGGTTAGATGTGCAGGACATCTAACCTGGGCTTCTATTGGAATTCTATAACGCATATTAGCAAGCCCATTATCGCCATTTTAGCCGCAGTTTCCTGCCGCTAAAACGGCGATAATTTTATCGCCGGTCTTGCTAATATGCCCCAAAGTCTTTTGCCATTTTTACAGCAAAGTCTTTAAGCATAGGAATAGGACAGTGCTATCCCTGCCGAGCTGTAAAATGGCCAAAGCCTTTTACCACTCCAGGCACAGTATTACAGCTTTGGATTGGTAAAATACCATCCAAGCCAACCTGAAATGAATAAAAACAACCCCTGACACGTGTTTCGCTCTCGTTAGAGCTCTTCAGAGAGGTATAGCTTTGTCCAGACACAAGGGAGCACCTAGTATAAGTCAAAACAAAACCCTTTCAGACATAGAGTGACGAATAAATTATGCAAAAACAGAAGCAGAGAACTCTGGGTAGTTCTCAAGTTTAGGTGGAAAGCAGCTTCAGTAAGAGCACTCTCAACACCAGCGACACTCTAAATTTGCTCACCTCAAATGTCTGCTTTTCTATCAAAGTTTTTAAGCATAGGATTAGCGAAGTACTATCCACGCCGAGATAGAAAGGGACAAAGTCTTTTGCCATTTTTACAGCAAAGTCTTTAAGCATAGGATTAGCACAGTGCTATCCCTGCCGAGCTGTAAAATGGCCAAAGCCTTTTACCACTCCAGGCACAGTATTACAGCTTTGGATTGGTAAAATACCATCCAAGCCAACCTGAAATGAATAAAAGCAACCCCTGACACGTGTTTCGCTCTCGTTAGAGCTCTTCAGAGAGGTATAGCTTTGTCCAGACACAAGGGAGCACCCAGTATAAGTCAAAACAAAACCCTTTCAGGCATAGAGTGATGAATAAATTATGCAAAAACAGAAGCAGAGAACTCTGGGTAGTTCTCAAGTTTAGGTGGAAAGCAGCTCCAGTAAGAGCACTCTCAACACCAGCGACACTCTAAATTTGCTCACCTCAAATGTCTGCTTTTCTATCAAAGTTTTTAAGCATAGGATTAGCGAAGTGCTATCCACGCCGAGATAGAAAGGGACAAAGTCTTTTGCCATTTTTACAGCAAAGTCTTTAAGCATAGGATTAGCACAGTGCTATCCCTGCCGAGCTGTAAAATATTAGTGTGGGTGTGCCTGGCATTAGTTTGGGATCCCTACTACGATTTCACGATGGTGAAATGTTTTTGTATGCATGGTACCTTATGTTACACGAATATCTTCTTGGGGCTGATATCCTATCCCCAGAGCCAGGGGATGAACTTAGAAGATTTACCTGCCGTTGAAAGATGTGAGCTTGTGCATATGCTCACAAATATTTTCTCGATTGGAGTTGCCTTCGGTGCCCTGCAATTTCGTTTACCTACTATACACACTTACATATATTTTCAATACTACATACAGGATAAGGACAGATTAGAACACTACTCGTTACCTTATACTTCACGCCGGGAGAAAAGACCCCTACACCAGGAGTAAACCGCTACACCCACTCAGTGTTTAGACTATGGCACCCAGACCCCTCAATATCATCTCCCTGAATGTTGATGGCATGGCATATTACATTAAAAGAAATAAAATACTTTCTTACCTAGCTACTAAACAAGCGGACATTGTTCTTTTGCAGGAGACCCACCTCCTGAATGCCGAGGCTGAAAAAACTCATAAAGGACTTGGTGAGGAGTGTTCTTTTTAGCTGCAGGGACCTCCAGTTAGACTCCACCACTAACACCTCTCAGACTAGTTCCAGGAGATGTGGGGTGGGGATCATAGTGAAAAAATGTCTCCCAAATTTGGCACAGCAGTACTCTGTGGATGAGGAGGGGAGGTATGTATTTGCCAAACTCAGGCTGGGTACAAGGGTGGTCAGCATAGACTCTGTATGAGAAGGGAGGGAACTTTGTTCCTATTTGGGGCTTAAACTGAGTTCCAGCTGAACTGGGAACGACACGTGATCCTTAGGGGAGATTGAAATCTGGCCCTGGATGCAGTTATAAACCGACAGGACCTCTCGACATAGCCAATAATAAAGACAGGGTGGTTTTGAGAAATGTCTTGAAAGATCATGCCCTCCTTGACATATAGCACCTACTACTCATATCAGACAGGTTATACTCATACCTTCCAATTGTGCATGGTACTCAATTGAGAATGGACTATTTGCTGTTCTCCTCACTAGTACTAAACTACAACATGTTAGAGGAATCCCTCACAAATCATGTACCGGTACGCATACACATATATTGAACCCTGAATAAACCAGTGAGGAAACAATTGTGTCTTAACACCTCACACTACAAAATTCCCACGGAAAAGCCCACCTACCAGAGGGCAAATCATAAAGGACTCTGCAGTAGCCAGCACAATAAGGCGAAACAGCTGAATACCCTACAACTAGACATTAAACCTCTGACACAACAGTATACCGCAAATCCAACTGAAGCAACCTGGTGGCACCTTGAAGGACCAAAAATGGACCTGAACAACTTGTACACTGCTAAAGCGGAATAGACACTGTAGAGAATTAAACCTCATCATTATGAGCTAGGGGATTTTGGCTGCACAGTTTAGGCTGGGAGAAGCACTGGTGGCCATCCCTGCCATTCTGACAGTAAGGGTCAACTGGTGAGAGGCCACAGGAAATAGCTGCAGTATTTACTATGTATTACAGAGGATTTCTGGCCCTGAAAAACAGGATGCCAGGGCCCATCAGGAAAGATTTTTCAGTAACCTGACACTACCACGCCTTAATGCATGTAGAGAGCTTTTAGAAGGGGAGATTACCAAGAGTGAAATCGTTCAAGCAATTTCCCACCTTCCCGACAACAAGGCCCCTGGTAATGATGTCTTCCCAGGGGAGGTCTATAAATGGATCAAAGATGAAGCAACAGAATCATTACATGAAGCATACAAGAAAGTGGCGCAGTTTGGAAGTCTATCATCCCTCTCCAATAAAGTACAGCTCGCCAAAAGCCTGGAAAATATCTGCTACAATGTGGTAGCTATCATCCAATTTCTCTCCTTAATGTGGATTGTAAGGGCTTGGCGGGGATATTGGCTGTTCGGCTTAAAAAAGTAATTCCTACACTTGACTTACCCATCACACCAGGTAGGATTTTGGCCCATCTCCTTTGGCTTTCAAAAGACTCTCAGGAGGATACTCTGGCCTTGTCAATTAATGACAAAAAAGCGTTTGACGAGATCAAATAGGAATATTTGTTCTGCACCTCCCAGAGACTAGGTCTGGGCAAAGAATTCACTGTCAAAGATAAATGGCTATATGAGATCCCCACTGCTCAGGTCGACTGCGACATGGTTGGCTGATCCTAATAGAAGGGGTTGCCAGGTCCTTGAGTGTTTGGGCATGATGATAATAGCGAGGTATTCAGGCGGTATTATGCCTACCTCTATAAGGGAGACACTTGGGACAACCAGCCTGCCGTCTGGGCCTTTCTTCAGGGGTTACCCCTACTGATGCTTGCATTGGAGGAAGGAGGGGACCTAAGCAGTGACATAACTCTGCCTGAAATCAGGCCAGCAGGGCGCAGCATGGCCAGGGGTAAGGTTCCTGGTAGTAACGGGCTCCCGGTGGAGTTTTATGCTGCTTATATTGAGGTGCTGGCCCCCCGGTTTGAGGCGGATTATAAAGAGACTAAGTTCACAGGCACTCTCCATGCGACGACTAGGGAGGCAGTTATAATACCCCTGGCTAAACCGGGTCGAGATCAGTGTGATGTTAAGGCATACCAGCCCCTATCAATGTAGAACATCGATTATAAAATACTGAGTGGGATCCTGATGGTGCGACTCCTACCGTATGTGACGTGACTGATCCATACTGACCAAGTGGGTTTCATACCAAGACGGAACACAGCACTTAATATACAGCGACTGATCTACATACTGCTCAATGCTCCAGATATTGTTCCTGACGTGTTGGTCATGTCTGTTGATAATGAGAAAGCATTCAACAGTTTGGGCTGGTGCTACCTGTATGCCGTAATGGCATGGATGGGCCTTGGTTCTGAGTTTATCAAGTGGATGCAATTGGTGTGTACTGACCCTATGGCTCAGGTACAGACCGGTGGGGTGATCTCAGTTACCTTTCTGGTGGAGAGGGGCACTAGGCAGGGCTGCCCGCTCTCCTCACTATTATTTGCCCTGGCGGCAGAACCATTGGCGAGTGCGGCCCGAATGGATAGGCATTATGACGGGGTGATCAGCCAATGCGGCCTGCATCATATTGCATTATACGCAAATGATCTGTTGCTCTTCCTTCGGGATAAGAGATCTGACCCAGGCAAGGCTATAATGCTCATGGATCAGTTTAGGGATATATCAGGCCTGCGGGTTAACTGGAGGAAGACCTGCTTGTATAAGATTTGGCCGCATGTGGCTGCGACCCCTCTGCCACAGAATGTAATCTGGGAGCCTACTTCGTTCAAATATCTGGGGGTCTGCATCTATCAGTCTGTGGAGGACATGGTGGAGGGTAACATCGGTGTTGCCCTTACCTCCCTCCACTGTCGGAGAGTAGCAGGGTTAAAATTACCAGACTCCTCTACTTTTTGGTACGCTGCCTGTGGTGGTTCCAATGGCTATTTTACAGGAATTAGATTCTTTAATGGTTGCCTTCTAATGGGGGCAGGCAGACAGTGGTATCACTTGCTAACCTTCAATGATCGATAGCTTAGGGAGGCTAGCGGCCCCAGACTTTGAGGCATACTAGCTAGCAGCTTAGCTGCAGTGGGTGCAGAGATGGTTGCGGGCGGGTAAAGAAAGGTTTTCCCCGGATGCCCTTGAGGGGCTGCAGAGGCAATGGCTGGCATGGTTGCTGCTGGAAACCCACCGCGTGGAGGTGAACGCTCAGGACTTGTGGGAGGTTGCTTAATATTGCTGGACTTGCTGCCTGGAGAAGACTAAAATAAAGCACCAATGTTCGCCCAATATCCTGCTGGGCTGGCTGGCAGAATGTCTTTCGGTGGCTCACCAGGGTAGGTTCATGACTTGGGTGGAGCGAGACATAGGGGCGATTGTGGGGTGGATTGCATTGGATTGGATTGGAGTAGGGTGGGGTGGATTGGACTGGAGTGGCTGGATTGGATTGGAGTGTGGTGGATTGGATGGATTGGATTGAATGAGGTGGACTGAACTGCAGTGGGGTGAATTGGATTGGGGTAGGGTGGGGTGGATTATAGTGGAGTGGATTAGATTGGAGTGGGATGGTTTGAAATGGTGTGGGGTATTGGATTTGTGGATGCAATCCAGTTCACCCCATCCGCTCCATTCTACCCCCTACAATCCAGTCCAATCCACCCCTCTCCACTCCACTCTAATTAACCCCACTCCAAACCACCCCACCCCACTCCGATCCAATCCACCCCGCCTAAATCCAATCCAATACACCCCACCCCACCCCAAACCAAACCAATCTAATCTATCCCACTCCAATCCACCCCAATCCAATCCGCCTCAGCCCATGTCAATCCACCCCACTCCAATCCAATCCACCCCATCGAGTCCACCCACTCCATTCCACCCCACTCCACTGAATCCAACCCACTCTACCCCAATCCAATCCACACCAATCCACTCCAACCCACTCCACCTTATTCCACCCACTCAACTCGACACCACTCCACTCTACTCCACTCCACTCTGCACTACTCAACTCTACGCCACTGCACTCTAAAACACTGCAGTCTACGACTTCTCTGCCACTGAGCTCTACTCCTCTCTTCTCAACTCCACGACACTCTACTCCGCCTACTCCACTCTACGACACTCTGCTCCCACAAATCCAGTCTACAACACTTTACTCTCCCCCCCACTCCACTCTAGGACACTCCACGTCATTAAACTTTAGCCATGCTCAACAGCAGCCACACTGGTGTATAATATGCCAAGCCACATTGCCAAAGTCAATAGCTCTTTTACAAGCAAGACCTATTGGCTTTGCCAATGCTTGTTAGTATATAGAATGGTGATGGAGGCACTTCAGCTGACATGGCTGGGGGCTGATGGGGAGCCTCGGACACATCATGGCTGTCACTTTCTCTGTGCCTCCACAGGGGGGACACCAGAATTGTTTCGGGCCTTTATCAAGCCCTTAGGCAAGACATTGATGCCCCAATGGCAGCGCTGAAGGATAAATAGGAGTCGGATTTGGGGACACCTCTTGCTGAGGAGTCCTGGGGAAACATCATGGAATGGATGCCCATCGTGTCTAGAAATGTGTGGTTTAAATAGATTAATTTTTATTTTTTGCATAGACCATATCTGGCCCCTGGCAGAATTAATAATATTTTTTTGCAGGCCAATGTTTCCTGCCCTCGAAGTGGGGCACAGGGGGCAGAGTTCCTGCATATGGTTTGGGACAGTTTGGTGCTTACGACTTGCTGGGGTGAGATTCTGGCACGGCTCAAAGCTGTTAAGGGTCGCACTATAGTTGCGTCGCCGCCTGTGTGGCTGTTGGGATATTACCCACGCCCTGCTAAACACAAGGTTATCGCCAAGTTTTGGGATTTAGCGCTTATCCTGGGTAAGCAACAAATCACGCTCTATTGGAAGTCAGTGTTGAGCTTCACGGTGGATGGGTGGAAAAGAGAGAAGCTTTGGTGGGTGGATTACAAATGTGTTACCCTCCTGAGAGACGCAAAGAGAGGTGTGGGTTCCACGTTGGTAGAACTTGCTGGAGGAGTTGAGAACGAAAGATAGGGGCTCTGATGATGACTCAGCCTTGGGATACCCTAGAGATGGGGTATTGAATTAGCATACTGGGCGACACTAGCATGGTGGCAGGCAGATGACAAGGGTGGACTGCTGCATGACCGCATGCCTGAGTTCTCCTGATGTGTTGGGGTGCTGGGATTTCCTCCTCCTGGGACTACTTTGCCACTCTGTGGCAAGTGAGGCTCTGGCTTGCCTTGCTTATGTTGTTATGTGACATCATGCCAAGCAAGTTGGGTTGAAGGTGGGATTTGTTTGTCTTTCCGGGAGGGTAGTTGGGGATATGGTGATTGTTGGGATGGAGATGATGGAGATGCTGCAGGACCCACATGATGTGGTTAACCTTGGGATCCTCCTCGGGTCGTTTTGCTTTTCAGTGGGGGATGCTGTCTGTGTTGGTGCCATTTGGCGGTGCTGACTATGGTTGCTGTATTTGTTTACGGTCTGCATCTGAGTTTGTACTGTCAAGCAAATGTCAATAAAGTTTGTTTGAAAAACAAAAATAGCACAATGCATATAGGTTTTGAAAACAATAAATAAATATCATTTACATACAGTTTTGTAATAAACGGTATTGTTATGCAGCCAACATTGATTATCGCTAATATCTTGTTTGTGTTTTTAATCTGATATACTACAAATAGATGCATTAAAAAGAAAAAAAAGAGTTGGTGACAGCCTTCCTCCAGGTCATTATGGACTTTCCAGTTCTGAAACTTTCATCTGCAAATCATTGTTTTTAGGTGTGTTGTTAGACCCGGCATCCTTGGCGTGGTTTCCCCCCTAACTTTTTACATTCAACCCTACTGTTTTACTTACTTAGTTTTTGCTGGCTTTAGGACTCTGCACACTTTACCACAGCTAACCAGTGCTAAAGTGCTTGTGCTATGTCCATAAAACCTGGTAGAATTAGCTTATGCCCAATTGGAATATTTGATTTACGTGTAAGTTCCTAGTAAAGTAGCACTACCTGTGCCCAGGGCCTGTACATTAAATGCTACTAGTGGTCCCATAGCACTGCTTGTGCCACCCACCCAAGTAGCCCTTTAAAGCTGTCTCAGACCTGCCATTGCAGCCTGGGCATGCAGTTTTAAACTGCCATTTCAACCTGGTAAAATAAACTTTTTGCCAGGCCCAACCTTCCTTTTTAATACTTTAATCACCCCCTAGGGTAGGCCCTGGACAGCCCAGAGGCCTGGTTGCAGGGTATTAACAAACATTTCTAATGCAATAGGTCTTGCATTACTGAAAGTTTGAGCTTTTGGCTTTGGTAATAATAATGCAAAGCCAATAGCTAAAACTTTCAGAAATACGCGAGCTATTGCATTGCAAATGGATTGCGGCACCCGCGCTTTCGCTTTAAACATCTGAAGCCTAACTTCAGAAGCACGGGTGCCGCGATTGTAACAAAAGAAACAAATAGAAAAAAAAAGGTGGCCGCATGCTTTTTTTCTATTTGTTTACTTTTGTTACAATGTAAACAATGTGCCTTATATAGTGTGTTCTGCTGCAGTTTTGCAGCTTTATAGTGCTGTAAATAATCCTGTTACTTTTACCCAGTTTCATAGTACTCACATTCATTTTATTTTCTCAAAATGATATTAATTATTGTAATTTTGAAATGGCATGCAGGACCGGGGGTGGAGCAGCGAAACCTGGAACCACAAGGCATGGGACAGCGATTATATGTAGGGAACGAGGACATTGTCAAGCGGATCCCAGAGTCTCTAATAACACAGCCATCAGAATGTATCCAAGTTTAAGCATCATATTTGGCGCGCCTGTCCCTGTAACGGAGAAGCAGATCACACATATAGGTAGGACCATACTCATCCTCTGGGAAGCCAAGGGAGTGGGATCAGAGCTCGCTCGACATGAAAACAGAGACGTACCGGAAATTGGTGCTATGTTTGAAAGCTTAAATGGAGGTTTTGGCAGAGCAGCAGACAGCATAACAGCGTTTGACAGGTAAAGGCACAAAGCAATGCATTGTGCCGGCCATTGCACAAATGTCTCTGCGAAAGCCATGTGTGTCTCTTAACATCCCGCGTGGGGAGAAAATGGCGCTGGTTCTAAACGATATGAACATTTTATAATTGTGGGTGGCATCTTATGAAGCAGCAGACATCAGACACCTTTTCGAGTGCTATGGCACTGTTAGATGGTGTTTTTTATGTCAGAAACCTACATTTCTGTGAACAGCTGCAAGTTTAAAGTGGATGAATGAGATTTCCAGAGCTGCTGGAGTGCACTGAAAACTAATGAACCACGATAGATTTTTCAAAATTGCTGACTCACAAAGGGGCGCTAAAGAAGTGAGCAAATCACTGAATCTCCCTGTGCATAAAAAAGAAGCATTTGCAATGCAATAGGTCTTACATTACTAAAATTTTGAGCTTTTGGCGTTGCTAATAATGCAACGCCAATAGCTAAAACTTTCAGTAATGCGAGAGCTATTATATTACAAATGGATCGCGGCAGCAGCGTTTTAGCTTTAAACATCTGAAGCTAAAGCGTGATTCAAAAGTAAAGGAACAAAAAAACCTTTTTTTCTATTTCTTTACTTTTGAAGCTATCGCGGCACCCACGCTTTAGCTTCAGATGTTTAAAGCTAAAGCGTGGGTGCTGCGATTGTAACAAAAGTAAACAAATAGAAAAGAAATGACGGCTGCACGCTTTTTTTACTATTTGTTTACTTTTGTTACAATTGCAGCACCCGCGCTTAGGCTTTGAACATCTTAAGCTAAATCGCGGGTGCCGTGATTGCTTCAAAAGTAAAGACTTAGAAAAAAAAATGCAATTTTTTTTTCTATTTCTTTACTGCTGAAGCAATTGCGGTACCCGCGCTGTAGCTTAAGATGTTTAAAGCTAAAGCGCAGTGCGGCCATTGTAACAGAAAGTATATAAATAGAAAAAGAAAGGCATGCGCCCGCTTTGGTGATCATAATTAACAAAAAGAAAGGAGTGGCCGCCATTATTCCAGCCCAGGCATGCCGTGCTGGTTAGGTAAAAAAAAAAGCCTTGTGGGAGAGCGTGTCCTACCTGCAACAGCAGGCAGGAGAAAGGCATTTAAGGAAATTGTGTTCGAGGCTATAATTAAAACGTACCGAGAAGCAACGCATGTAACAGGGGATGTCCTTATGGGAGGTTACAAGAGGAGAAAAGGTGGTACTAACGATGGACTACTAAGCCTAGTGACCAATGAAAAGCCACCATTTACAAAGGACAGTGACAGGAGCCAATTAAAAAGATGGGCAGAAAGTGGGCGGAGCTTCATGCCCATATCCTGAATACAGCATGTCTCGAAGAGACAGCACAAGCGCTGCCTAGGCGAGATCTAAAAATGTTGAACATGTACTTTTAAGTTTTACATGTCCTGGGAGTGAAATATTCTTACAATCGTTTTCTACTACTGCAAGGTCTACCTCTCCCATAGGATAACATTGGAGTTACCTTATTACATTTAGTAAGCTGTAACTTCTAAATGGGAACAGGTAAACAGTTCATGTTTGGTGTCTTTCGAATTGTAATGAAAAGTCTTCTCTTATGGTAAAGTCGGATTTTAAATTACAATTTAGAAAATGCCACTTTTGGAAAGTTGCCATTTTCCTGTCTTAGCCATTTAGTGCCTGCAGCCTGTCTCCGGGTCACACAACTGTGTGTAGCTGACAGCTGGGCTTTGTGTTTCCCCCTAGACAGCCACAAACAATAAAGAGCTTAGGTGTGCCTGGATGGGCCATTACTGGTAGGATGGGAGGGCGGAGCTGGCCACAGCTCTACTTACACTTGAATAGGCTGTGTCCTGCCTCCAGACAAAAGGCTGCATACCCCCTGTAGTCTGGAGCCAGGGCAGGGGAGGCAGGAGGCCTGTGCACTTCAAAGGAAACCCCTATAGAAGCTTCTCCCAATTCAAAGGAGGCACCTGGTATCAATATTGGACCTCAGTTACCAACTCTTCAGTACACGTCTGGACCTGTGGAGACTCTGTCCGGAAGAAGGACTGTTATGCTGGTGAGAGGACAGACACTATGCTGGAATGCTGCCCTGCTGGACTACTGCCTTGCTGAACTGCTGCCTTGCTGGACCGCTGCCCTGCTGGATTGCTGCCATGCTTCCCTGCTGCCCTCTTGCCTGAGACAGAGGGATAGGACAATCATCTAAACCCGGGACTCCCCGAGTGACTCCAAGGGCTAGTCTGCTGGCCTCCTGTTCAGAACCACAGGGACATAACAAGCTCCCAACCGCCTGATCCAGCACCCAGATCCAACTGGAGCAAGCCTTTTAGGTCCAGGACACTTAGTGTTGCCTTAGTGGAGCTGAATTGAAGTTCTTGGGCTGTTCGTGAACTGACCCCTTTGGGCCAAAACCTTGTTGCTCGCACTGCCCACCAAAGTGAAGTTCCGTCAACCTGACCCTTTGCGCTAAAGCATTGACCGTTTGCATGGAGCTCCATCGTGAATCTCTGGCCAGACTGTTTGCAATGACAACAGGATCTTCGCACTACTGCAATGACCGTTTTTGACGCCAGGTTTGCTATTTGCGCTACACCGATGACAGTCCATGACGCTACACTGCTCCTCGTGGCCCCTTCCACCGCAAATGTGACTGTTTGCGCCGGACTGTTAAGATAACTTTTCAGCTGGATTAACCTGGTCCCTGTCTCTGACCCGCACTCAATCACAGTTGGGCCTGAACTTGTGACTTTCTCTTGGTACCACACGACCAGATAGCTGCGAGTCACACTTTGGGCTTTTCGGCATTATTTTCACCTAAATCTTTAAAATTGCATATCTCCGGTTCTACTGATTTGATGTTTGTCATTGAGGTCGCGATTTATATATTTCATTTTGTTCTATTTTTCTGAATTGGTGTGGGATTTTCTTGTGTTGTGTTTTTACTTTATTACTGTTTGAGGTGCTGCATAAATACTTTACACATTGCCTCTAAGTTAAGTCTGACTGCTATGTGCCAAGCTACCAGATGATTGTGCACAGGCTAATTTGGGGTTTGCTTGTACCTCACCCTGACAAGGATTGTGGTTGCTGCCTGAGTAGGGCTTCACTACCGTCAACCAGTAACCCAATTTCTTACGTGTTAGTCTATATAGTTTAAAAAAAAGTGAAGAAAGACTACAACACACAGAATGCATCAGGTAATCACCTGGAAGTCTAGGACTGGAAACACCCGCCACCACTGCCATTAAGTAATTTTATGGCCTGAACTCATTTACAGGCCATCAGCGTATTTACTCGAACTTGAATGTATTATACACATTGATTTGTCACCCTCATCTACATAACCAAGATGCATGTAAGCAGACTGGAGGTGTTTCCATCAGCACTAATGGTGCTTAATGTTGGTGTAGTGAGCACTCAGAAAACCACTCTAGGTAGCTGCCTCCTCTTTTCCTTGGTTGAGCTTGGCAACCTGTGCAGCCTGTCCTCTCCTCAAGATTTTCCATGTTTTCTTCCTCAGTGATTAGCAAGGATGATAGTGCTGCGCCTCCTGGTGTGAAGAGAAGAGGGAAGCAGTAGCACTCAACTCTCCGCCTCCTGGTCCATTAAAGCAAAACCATTCCCTGGGGCGTTGTGTTCCTTTCACTCCTGGACCTCAGCTCTGTCATAGATTGATTGTACAGAGCTGCAAGAGACCAAAGCCCAGGTCCAGCAGACCGTGAGTCAGTTAACGAGAGACAGAGGAGCGAACAAACCACGTTTGAGGTTTGCGTCTTAAATGTGTATGTTGTGTGTCTGAATAAGTCTGGATATTTACCTGGGCAAGTGTGTTGTGGGTTTGTGCCTGTGCGACAGAGAGAAAAATTCTCTCTATATAATCACTATGCTGCATAGTTTGGGCTTGCTTAGTATATATAGTTCTGCGCTCCAAATGTTTGGTTGTCATTCTTGACATAAGGCAGTGTTCTGCCATTGGGTGGTGGTGAGCACCACTGACACAAGGTGCCCTATCTTTAGAATATGGTGCCTCTCAGGCATCTGATGGACATCCAGTGCACTTGGTAATCAATTTTTTATAGTAGAAACATCCCTGTCATGAAGTGAACATCACCGGCATGCGGAGGCCATTCCTAAGAAACAATAGACATCTCCAGCATGTGTTGGTCATTGCTGCGATTTGGTGGCCATCCCTGGCATGTGGTGGATTTCCTGCTTAATGACATAAGAATACTGCAGCAACAAATGATGGACGGAATGCTGAATGAATCAAACATTCACCCCCAGTCAAGAGATCTGGGTTTAATCCATCGTTCTTCTGCTCACTATGCCACCCCAGTTTGGACCCAGTCATATGCAAATCAGCCAAGCTAGCTTGAATCCAGTGGCACAGCGAGCAAGGGACCCACGTCTGGGCATACCATCCCACTTAGGGGAAAAGTGCTGCAGCAACAAATGATGGACAGAATGCTGAATGAATCAAACATTCACACCAGTCAAGAGATCTGTGTTAATCATGCTACCCATGACACTGGATTCAATCTAGCCTGGCTGGTGAGGGTTTATCCCCGAAACCGGTCCCAGGATACTTGTTTCCGGTCCAGGGAGGACCTGGCCTGGCAGTTCGGGCTGGACTGTTCACATGGGGAGCAGGGTCAAGACAGATTTGCATATGGCATGGTTTAAACTGGAAGGGCATGGTGGGCAAAAAAAAGATGGATTTAGGCCCAGATCTCTGTACTGGGGGTGAATGTTCGACATTGTTCAGCATTCCCTCTATCAATTGTTTCTTTTGCATTTGACACCCCGAGTGGGACGGGTATGCCCAGACGTGGGTCCCGTGCTCAGCATGCCACTGGATTCCAGCTAGCCTGGCTGATGAGGGGTGATACTCCGAAACCAATCCCAGGATGTTTGTTTCCGGTCCACGGAGGACCTGGCCTGGCAATACGGGCTGGACTGTTCCCATGGGGAGCAGGGTCAAGACAGATTTGCCTATGGCTGGGTTTAAACTGGAATGGCATGGTGGGCAAAACAAATGATGGATTTAGGCCCAGATCTCGGTACTGGGGGTGAATGTTTGACATTGTTCAGCATTCCATCCATCAATTGTTCGTTTTGCTCATGACATAAGAATGGCATTTGTCACAGCGGGTGTGCATCTCTAGGTTCTGATAGCAAACCTGCATCTGCTGACAATCAACGGCATCTTGCAAGCACCTCTTGCCAATTGTGGGCATCTGTGCAATTGAGTATTGCTTAGTCAAAGGGTATGAGGCTGAACCTGGAAAGATGAGGCTGCATGTAGGGGGGCAACGCTGAACCATGGCATACAAAGTGGCACACTGGAATATCACAGAGTTTCTGTTTATGTATGTCTGTACTAAAAGGAAGTCCTTGATGACATTTAGAAGCTGACATTTGTAGGCAAATTTATTGCATCATGTAAAAATAAAAAATTGCTGTTTCTAGGCCAATAGGATCGTTGTTTAATAAGACACGATGGTGTTTGAGGCCAAATTAGCTTATAATCGTAAACTGGAAAAATGATATTTTGGGACATCACAATGTTTTTTTTTAATACAATGATTTCCAAAAACATGAATAACCATTTCAATTGGGATGTCTGATTATTTGAACCGCTTGTAAAATACATGTTTTTAGTCAAACATTCTTGGACTTTGCGCTAAAACAAATGTAACTTTAGGCTCAAATGATAACCTTGGTGCCCTGTTCCAAAACACTGTGCTCATACCCTCCAGGCAGTTACAGTCAGGCTATAATTTACCTATGGACCATTTCCTGGCATGTAACACTCTAGTGGCTGAACTGCAGCGACTCTGGCAGATAACTGACACAGAACCGGAACCGCACCCCTTGGTGCACACGCTCCACACCATAGGCAGTGGCCATAGACTGATCATGTGGTTCATTAGGGCCCTGGCATACACACCGCATAACCCTCTGCAGTCCACTAGGCAGCAGGGGGAGAGCGACTTAGGACTCGACCTAACATAAAAGAAGTGGAATAGGACTTTAGTGTACCCGCGCAAACTCTCCCGCAATGCTAAATTTCAATATATCCAGCTTAATATCCTGCGTAGAGCATACCTCACGCCAGTGCGATTCCACAGGGCGTTTGGTTCTGCCTCGTGCTGCCCCAGATGCCGAGCGCAAAATACCGACATGGCCCACATGTTTTGGAGCTGCCTGGTGGAGGCAGCGCTGTGACGTGAGATAACTGACACACTGACTGACATCACGGCCGCATGCAGCTGTGCACCATGGGGAGTGGTCTCTTGGATCTCTTCAAGCGTAAGAAATAAGGGAGTGCAACCAATCGTTTTTAGGTCTCGCCTAGCGTTGCAGCGTGCATGCGTTGCTCGCTCGGCGAGACATATTGTGGATGAGGAGATTTGAGAAGGGGACTTGAAGCCCCGCCCCTCTTTTTAATTGGCTGGCGTCACCATTTATGTAAAACGGTGGCCGCCGATTGAAACTGAGGCTTTTTGGTTGCCGCCCTTTCCCCTTTTCGTCCGACCCATCCGGACTGGATCGTCTGCTTCACGGCTGTCGTGAAGCAATTCCTTATCTTTATAGGGGGCCATCTGTTTCTAATTAGTGCTTTCTTCTGCTATGAGCAGCTTTGAAACAAAACAAGGACTAAAACTAGAAGAAAGACGGACCTGGACGGCTGCCAGGAGCACACAAAAATGAACTGACTGACTTGGTGCCTAAAATCTCCAGCAGAAGAAGAGAGCCGACGGCGCCGGGAGATCTGTGAGCGGTTGAACTCTGCGGCTTTCCCCAGCCCCTAGCAGCTCCGGCTGATCTGGCAGCCATGGGTCAGATGGGGAAAAAGTCGGAGAAGGGTCCGGTCCGTTGGCGGAGGCGCGTGAAGTCCGAGTACATGCGTCTCCGGCAGCTGAAGCGCTTCCGCCGAGCAGACGTGGTGAAGAGCGCGTTTAACTCCAACCGGCAAATTGGTGATTGCATTATTCTTCGCAACAAAACATGTTTTATTATCTACAACCACAACAGATCAATAGTTCATCGACCTTATGTTTGTCACCAGATACATGCACATACCGTTCCATGCTAACACCAATTGTTTGGAGTTGATACCCGTGTTTCACATTGCTCATGCCATCATGTCAGTATGAATATGGGTACGCCACAGGCGGGTGCGTCAATCAACATCTAGCCTGAGTGTGACGCACATTCTCCCCTTTTCCCCATCTCTCTCTTCCTTCGCCCTTCCTCTGCCCTGTCTTCCAGTCTCCTTTTCTCGCAGCCGTGCGCGCATTAGCCCTTGCGGCGTAGCCCCCCCACCCTTCCCTGCACACATGCAGCTGAGGGCAGTTCCCTCGGACAGGATTCTGCAGCGTGATGTAATGCTCTCGGCAAAGAAGCTGCTACCAGCCCCCCCCCTTTAACCCGCCACCCCCGTGTGGCTGTGCAGCTGGGACAGGGGCCCACAGCAGAGTGTTTCACGGTGGTGGGGGTTGTCTTTGAAGTGGGAGGGAAGAGGGACAGCACTGAAGGAGCAGTCAAGGGCTGGTGAGCTTCTATGCACTCCCCCCCCCCACAATTCCCGAGGTTCACACGAGTTTAAACTCACAGGGGACACCCCCCTCACCCCACAGCGGAGCCCTCCATGTACTCCCCACTTCCGCTTGACCCCCACCCCGAGGGGCGGGGGCGACTCCTCCCTGCATGGACCGCGCTGCAGCAAAGCACGCGTTTCTAAGAAAAAGTGACAACATTGAATTCTAACCTGATGTCCTAAAAATTATATCAGAAAATACAAGTGTGCTCCCATGGAGACCTGCAGGGGTGTAGTTTCCACTCCTAGGGCTGAATCATTTTCTTCTTGCGAGGTTCTTGCATGGCGCACTCGAAGCTGGGCTTTTGTTTCATTTCGTTTGCAAAACCAAACATTTCGTGTGCACATTGTGTGACAAAATAAGAGAAGAGCACAGAAAGTGTTCAGCAAGTGAGTTTCCTATTTTCTTTTTGCAATTGTGCAATGGCGTGGCGACAGCTTGTTAACAAACCCCCAAAGGTCGGCGAAGCTCGCGCAGCTAATACTGAACACTTGTGAATGACGCGCCTTCTGCTGACGTTCTCAGGCTGCTCCTTGCTGTCATATCCTATGATAAGAGGCAGCTCGCGCCGCCAGGCCTGCTGCTCTTATTCACAAGATAGTACAAAACCTACCCCGCTGTGCGGCTCGGCTATCAATCAGCCGCGAAGTCTTCCTTCCTATTCCGCACTTAGCACAGAAACACAGTTTCCACTCCTGGGGCTGAATCATTTTCTCTTGTGAGGTTCTTTTATGGCGCACTCGAAGCTGGGCTTTTGTTTCATTTCGTTTGCAAAACCAAACATTTTGTGTGCACATTGTGTGACAAAATAAGAGAAGAGCACAGAAAGTGTTCAGCAAGTGAGACTGAAAAACACTAGGTAGAATAAATCTTCTCTTCGCTTCAGTCAGCCATTTGCAGTGTCTCAAAGCAGCCCTTCCTACCTTGTATTTTGGTATAGAACTCTTATTTCTATCAGTTTTACTCTTCTAAAATGATTACTTTTGGCGGACACACAAACAGAAATATACAGCCCAACGCCAAAGCACCAAAACACCCAATTAAAGTAACTTGTTAAAGCACTCAAAAGGAGTACGGCCCTCTACCCCACAGATGTTAACGTGCAAATAACACCAGAGGATAGCCAACTCGGTTATACTTAAGATTTACAAAAAACAAATGCTTTGCGTTTATATAAAAAGCCAAACCCTTTGGTAAGACATTGTCATTTACAACGCCATTACTTGATTAATGCTTCACGAAGGGGAAAAAAAAAAACAATAACATTTTCAATGCCAATAGCTCAAAACAATGTCATTGCGAGACCTATTGCATTGTAAATGCTTGTTTAGATTTGATGCTGCTCATGGTCCGTAGATGCATTGCTATGCACTGGAAAGCCAACACACTGCCAAGTGTACAGTATTGGTGTGCAGCGACTCTCAAATGGGGCAAGGCTGCATCCGACCCCCTTAGGCAAGAGGAGGCCCGCGACCTTCGCAAGGTCCCCATAGCAATGGAATGGGACGCACAGCTCCACGAACTACATGAACTTGCGGACGCCCTCATGGACAGAGGGAATCCGTAGTAGGCTGGCTACCCTTCCTGGCATTCTGTCGCCCTGCGCTTCTTACTGGTTTGCCCCTTTACTGAACTGGGCCTCCCCTTGCAATTGCTTACATGTGAGACACGGTCTGATGTACTATATGCATTGCACTGCTCTGCTATACCGCAAAAGCTCCCGTAGACGGGGAGTTCAGACTTGGGGGCCGGCCTGCATATTCACCACTTCTTACTTACTCCTAATGAATGTAAAGCTGTTATGACCTTAAAGATTTTGATTGTTTATTAACTTGTTTATAACTCATAACCAAGACCTCCTGTTGTACGATATTTGTCGTCATGTAACGTTTCAGCCCGTAATGGGAACAATGGACATGATGTAGTCTCTTGTATCCGCATGTATATGACATGATTATGTATTGTTATGAGAAAATCAAAACTTTAGACCCTTATATTACAAATGTTCTCATGTGTTTCTCGTAAAGCCCCAAATTGTCATATTTCAGATAACAAGTCTAGACTCACCACCCTCCCCCAAAACACCTCAAGCTACCATCCTTCAGAAATTAACTCAAGACTCCCTTGTGCCCCTCTAAGCCCAATTACTTGCCTTCATAAAACAAAAAGAGACTCAGCTCTTACACCAACACCATGAACTACCAAACTTCAGAAGGCAACTCAAGATACTCTGAATTACTAGCAGTCAGGAAAAAACTCAAGAATCAATTAATCCCCCGACAGCCCAATTTATCAGACTTCTGAGAAAATCTCATGTATCCCCCAGTTCCCTAATATCCCAGCCTACAAGTTTTCACAAAACAACTCAAGAATCAGGTAGTCCCCCAAATCCCAGCCTACCGCCCTCAACACACCAACCTATCATGTTTCGGAAATCAACTCAAGAATCAACTAGTCCCCGAACACACGAACCTACAAAACTACATAAGAATCAACTAGTCCCCAAACACCGCAGAACTACTGGGCTATAGAAATCAACTCCAGTCTCATTTGCTAAGCAACTTCCCAAAATACTGGCCGTAATAAAACAATGAAATACTCATCTGTTCCTCCCACACCCATGCATGTCCACACAGGTCAGCAGTCTTGTATAGTCTGAGATGCTGCAATGGAATTTTCGGCCACATAAATGCACACAGCTTAGAAAAAGTTACCGTTTCAGTAGTTCATCTCAGTTTTGTATAATATGTTTCCAGGCGGGTGTCAGGATTTTCTTACTAAAGAATATGAGCCTGGAAAGGAATGTGGGCTGGAAGGTTCACAGTGGGCCACATGCATGTGTGAGCTTGCCCATCGAGAACAGGATAAGTACAACAGATGTCTGCCAATGCCAGGAAACACAATCACTTCTTAAAATAAGTCAATTATCTTTCTTTGTCAGGCAAACAAGGGTGATTACTGTACATTTGAAATGCCCGTAAGCAACATTAAAAGAAGTGTGCAATTAGGTGGACTGGGAACATTTCATGGTGTAATTACATGCCCAGAGAACAGAAGCCTCTCTCGGCCTGCTGCCTGCAGTGCTTTCCAATGCACATTTGCTCACAGTGGGCCTTTGCTTTTACCGTGGCCCCCTCGAGCAAAACAGTATAGGGTTAAGAGTTGAAAACTTTCCAAGTTACAGAGTTCTCTCTGGAACCCAGTCTGTTTAGACACAAAAGCGACATGATCAAAATAGCACGTGATTTTACGACTACGCAATCTTCACTTCTGCTACAGCGAAGCTTATGTAACTTTGTATTTCTGTAGTGCATTTCCACTTTTAGTATGGCCTTTTGCCACAGACATCCAGTTTAACAGTTAACAGCAGTAAATATATAGTTTATAAGTTAATTAAAACCATAAACGTACAAAGTGTGCATCTAACATATTTTCAAGATTAAAAAAGCGATGTGAAAACAACATTACGTTTCCAGTTATAAAATAATCCGGTTATAAAAGCCAACAATACATGTCATGATAAAAACTACATTCTCCCTAAAAAAGGCTAGAGGAGGCCAGCATAGATATTACCCATAAAGTGCGTGGCGCTTGGTCGTGGTCTTCCGGCAAGGTAGCCCCCACGATCATAATCAGTGGGTGGGGCATTGCCGATCTTGGCACACCCAACTTAAACACCCATCCATGGCCTATTCGAAGCAAGATGACCACTATAAATAAAGCGTCAGGTTCATTTGTACAACAACCTCAACAAGGCGGGTAGGGGATTAACATTCCCTTAGCAGCCCACTGAGGCCTTAGTATGCGGCAGGTGGGGTAGGGGATTGCCATGCCCCTAGCAACCCACCATAGGCCCAAGTGGGCGGCACAGCTGCGCTAAAAGGTGTACTGTTGAGCCTACAATGGCCAAAGCTTCTTCTAAGCAGGGTAGGGAATTAAAACCTCTTTACTCTTGACACCTACTTCTAGACGTAACCTTGGCAAGGCGGGGTAAGGGATTGAGATACCAATAGCAACCTGCCATTGGCCAAGACATGTGGCCCGTCTACACAGGGGAGTGTGCAATTAAGCCTGCGGTGACCAAAACCCTTGTCTAAATGGAATGGGGGTAAGAAACCTTTTGCGCTTGCCTCCCCACTATCAATTTGTACTGGCACTATGAACCCTAAGTGTCCTTTTTGGATTTTATAAGAGTCCTGAATATATCCATAAACTGGACCAGCCGAAGATTGAACATTATGTTCCTTGGGTTAAGTGAATCTATTGCTGCTGATCTGCAAGTCCTGGTTCCTAAGCTCCTGAATTAATTATGGAGTAGAGCCTTCCGCTGTGGGCATAAGCAGGCGCAGGTGCAAAAGATGTGAGGCAGCGTTTCCTTAGTTTGGTAACATAACCAGCCTTGTGCCACAGACATCCAAAACCTTGTTGCAAAGAAAAAACTTTGTCTGCCACACTACTCTTGTGCTCACCTTTTTTACGTCTTTAGTCTGTCGGTTATGGTAATGACCACTTGTGTTTTCCATCAGAAAGCGCAATGAAGCTGACTTTTGTGATGCCATGTTCGCACTATATACAATCCTATAACCTGGTATGACTTTTAAAAAAAACTTTTCAAATTTATTTATAACTATGAATATTGTTAATAATTTTACATGAGGTAATGAGAGATGCAAAGAGAGGAGAAGAGGTGGGGAGAGAGGGGCAGACATAGTGGTAAGGCATAGTGATATATGTTATGTTATGTTATGTTAACAAGTTCTTATATAGCGCACGTACACCGGATTGGTGTCATGGCGCTGCTCTAAGGGGTGCCGGAGCCCTGGTGACTTACTCGTAAGCTTGTCTAAACAGCCAGGTCTTGAGGAGCTTCCTAAAGCTCAAGAGGTCTGTGCAAGATCTGATTTCTGAGGGCAGGGAATTCCAATAGCTGGGAGCTAGTACGGCGAACCTGGCACCCCCCACACGCTTCAATTTGAAGGAGGGAATAGACAGAAGGTGCTTATGAGCAGAACGCAGGTTTTGCGTGGGTATGTGCCTTTGAATAAGGTTATCCACAAATTTAGGGCTCCTGCCATTCAATGATTTAAAGATGAGGCAGCATACCTTGAAGGCGAATCCCTGTGGGATAGGGAGCCACTGCAGCTTCCTCATGAGGGGGGTGACGTTGCCACCTAGGTTGCTGAAAGATCAGTCTCGCTGCCTGGTTCTGTACCAGTTGCAATTGTTTGGTTAAATAGAGAGGGCGATGCCAAAGTATAAGGAATTGGCGTAGTCTATATGGGACATGACCATAGCTAGAACTACCTGAATTAAGGCTTCCTGGGTAAGAAATCTACTGAATTTTCTTATTTTCCTCAACTGGTAGAAGCAGGTCGAAATCACTGAGCCAATTTGGGTCTTCATTGTGAGCTCACAGTTGATTGTTACCCCCAGACTTTTGGCAGAAACGGACGGGGTGGGAGATTGTCCTAATTCCTTAGGCCAAAATTATGGGCTCCAAGTGTTGCGTAACCCCCTGTTAGGACCAGTTCAGTCTTGTCTGGATTAAGCTTCAAATGATTGCTGTTCATCCAACTGCGGATAAATAGCATAGTGGATTGAAAATCACGGACAGATTCAGGAGAGTTACTAATTGAGAACATTAGTTGGAAGTCATCCGCATAGTTGAAGGTAAGACTTTCCTCTCTTTCAAGGCGTGTATCAGAGGGAGGAGATAGAGGTTGAACAGATGGGGGGATAGTGAGGAGCCTTGCGGGACTCCACATGTAGTCTTCAACTTTGGGGCTGTAAACTGGGCTGTGCGGACCGACTGAGAGCGGTTTTCCAAAAAGGAACTAATCCAGTTGAGGTCCAATCCCTGGATTCCTGCGTTTCTGACACGATCGGCCAATATCCCGTGGTCGACCGTGTCAAAGGCTGCGGAGAGATCCAGCAATACCAGAGCCTGCGGGGAGCCCCTATCGGCCTCCTTCCGAAGAGTGTCCAATACTGTCAATATAACATCCTATGTGGAGTGTGCTGGACAGAACCCTGCTTGATGTGGATCATGATACTCAGACTGTTCCAAGAAGGCAGAGAGGCATATGGCCTCGTGGGCTTCCAGTACCTTGGCCAGGTATGGGAGCAATGAAATCGGGCGATAGTTACTCAGGATTTGGGGATCCACCCCTCGCTTCTTCAGGAGGGGGACAACAATTGCCTCCTTGAAGGTATCGGGAACGTAGCCCTGGGATAGTGACTCGTTCAGAAGGGATAGGGCTGGTCCGGGAAGAGCTGTAAAAACTTCTCTTAAAATGCGGGGTGGGCAGCAATCCCTAGGAGAGCCTGATTTTACTTTGGACAACAGGTCCAGGAATACCTGGTTACTTATTGTCGGAAATTGTTCAAGGGAACAAGGATTTATTGGCGTAGTAGAACATCGGGGATTGGGCATGTAGGGATGCTAGCCTTAATTGCCGTGATTTTGTCAATGAAAAAGGTGTTCAAAGAATTGCATAAGGTTTGAGAAGGCATGGGTTTTATTGTCACTCTATCAGGGTTAGACAGTTCATTAACAATAGAGAAAATTTCTTTTGACCTGTTGTCAGAGGTTAGAATTTTCGAAGAGAAATAGGCGACTTTTGTGGTCAAAATAGTTTTTTTATAATCTTTTAATGCAGCTAAGTAGATCGCCTTTTCATCCGGCAGGTAATTACGTCTCCACCTCCTTTCATATTGCCGAAGGGCTAATTTTTGAGCATTTAGGTCAGTGGAGAACCATCTCTGTGCTTCATGGCGTCGGGCTAAGAGTATTTTCCTGAGAGGTGCATGTTTATTGCTAGCTGCTAATAGCCAAGCTGTTAAATTTTCCTCACTGAGGTTAATCGATGGTTGATTTGGAGGAGCTATGTTGGCCAGTGTGTTGAAAATTGGACTTTATTAGTGCCATTCCAGCTCCTTGATGTCCCCCCTTCAGTGGTGGGGGTTTTAGCCCTAGAGATGTTATTAATGGAGAATTTGATTAAATGGTGATCAGACCATGTGCAGGGTAGAACGGACGGGGTAGACACAGCAAGGTTGGCTGTCCATACCTGGTCAAGGATATGCCCTTTAATGTGTGTAGCCGAGGACACCTGCTGGTTAAATTTAATCCTGTGAGTAGATCGGTTAGTTCAGCGGATTGGGGACCACCCAGTGTATCGTTTGCCCAATAGTTAAAATCACCAATCAGCAGGATTTTTGCGTGATTAGTTATTAGGTGGGCAACCTGTTCGCCCAAAGAATGTGGAAACAGTGTCATGCTCTGGGGGGCCTGTAGAGTAGAACACAAATCATGGGGGCCGAGTCAGAATCTAGTTTAATCACAAGGTTGTTTACTGAAGGTAGGTCTAGTGGAGTTAACGCGGTGAATTTATAATCCTGGCTTATAATGGCTGCTACTCCTCTGCCCACTTTCCCCTGGGGGCGGTTTGCTTGGAGGATATAGTAGTCATTTGGTAGGGCGGCCAGGATATCAGGGGACGATTCCTGTGAGAGCCAGGTTTCTGTTAGCAGGAGGATGTCTGGCTGCTCAGACTCCAATAAGAGGAATATATCCAATTTATGTTTTACCATAGAGCGGGAATTTAGATAAATGACAGATAGTACCTGAGGTCTATTTCTGTCCTGTAGCTGGGTGTGCTCTGCAATGTGAGCGGAATGTGAGAGTTCAGGAAAGGAGTCTCTGCTTAACATGATCCCATGCTTAGTCAGGCTGATGTCTATAGAAGGGTTAAGTATGAATTTTCCAGAGTGCAGCTGTTTGAGTTCAGCTGACGAGTAGGTGGTGATTTGGGCATAATAACTGGCCCCTGGCCCCGGACGTCCACGGACGGGCGCAGACGGGCTTGCCTTTGGCACGCCACCGGTGCGCCGCCACCGTGTCCGCTGCGCTCCCGCGCTGCGACCGGCATTAATGGCCGGTAGCAGCCTTGGCTCCTCCCCCTCCTAGGTGATAGGGAGCCCCAGTGAGCGTCAGACCAGGAAGCAACTGAAGCCTAAGCTGACCCGCAAGTGGAGTCTGTGAGAGCGAGGTAAATTAAGAACACAACAAAGTCAATGCAATTTTTAAAACAATGTTTAAAATGTGACTAAATCCTGAAAAGTCGTTCCATATGGCAGCGGCACCGTTCTAAGAGTGCCCGCTCCCGCGCTGCGACCGGCATTAATGGCCGGTAGCAGCCTTGGCTCCTCCTCCCTCCTCGGTGATAGGGAGCCCCAGTGAGCGTCAGACCAGGAGGCAACTGAAGCCTAAGCCGACCCGCAAGTGGAGTCTGCGAGAGCGAGGTAAATTAAGAACACAACAAATTCAATGCAATTTTTAAAACAATGTTTAAAATGTGACTAAGTCCTAAAAAGTCGTTCCGTAAGGCAGCGGCACCGTTCTAAGAGTGCCCGCTCCCGCGCTGCGACCGGCATTAATGGCCGGTAGCAGCCTTGGCTCCTCCTCCCTCCTCGGTGATAGGGAGCCCCAGTGAGCGTCAGACCAGGAAGCAACTGAAGCCTAAGCCGACCCGCAAGTGGAGTCTGCGAGAGCGAGGTAAATTAAGAACACAACAAATTCAATGCGATTTTTAAAACAATGTTTAAAATGTGACTAAATCCTAAAAAGTCGTTCCGTAAGGCAGCGGCACCGTTCTAAGATATAGGGTTTATAGGTGTGGTCGGTGAGTGGTGAGCAAGAGACTGAGGGATGCACAATGTAGAGCTAGGGCTGGGGGGTAGAGTGAGTGGTGAAAAGGTAGAGAGACAGCAGAGGTAGAAAGAAAAGGGTTGAGAAAAGTGTTAGGTAGAAAGAGGCACAGCAGAGGTAGAGGGATGGGATATCGAATGGTATGTGGTTCAAAGAGAATTGAGTAAGGGACGTAAGACGTAGTAGGAGAGTGATGAGGCCAAGTAGAGGGATATGACGTACATATGAGGTGGAAGAGAGGTAAAGGTGAGGTAGAGAGAAAGAGATAGAGAGGTGAGCTAGAGAGTGGTAATACAGAGTGAGGTAGAAAGAAGTAGATTGCAGAGAGAGATGAGGCAGGTAGATATAAATGTAGAAAAGGGTACAAGGGATGCAGTTCGAGAGATATACGATAGACAGATGAGTATAGAGAGAGAAGAGGAAAGACAGCTAGAGGAGAGAAAGGCAAACAGGTAGGGTACAGAGAGGTAAAGAGAGATGTGACTTTGAGAGATGTAGAAGTAGAGAAAGATAGGTGGGGAGAGAGCTGGAGGTAGAATGAAAGGTACAGAAGTTAAGGTAGAGAGAGGAAGGGACAAACATGGGGAAAGAGAGAAGTGTAGATTGACAGAAGAGACTGACAGCAGTAGAGAGAGGGAAACTACTGCAAAAACAGCGAAGTAATGGAAGGAGAGCTTGGATTAAGCTCAGCCACCGGTAATCTCTTAGTGAATGTATTACAGTTCTTTGTTTTTGGCCACCATGCCACTCTGTCAGAGACAAGCCATATGCAAATTATTCTTGGTCCTGCTTCGGTAGGAAACCTCCCTCTTTCCTGCGAGGCTGGGTCACCCTCAGATGGTAACTTAAGGAACCCCATGCCAGTTTCTACCTAGTAAGGCCTCACCCATGGGTGCTCTACCCCAGCCTGCGCATCAGGTCCGCAATTTAGGCTTTATCATTGATGACCAGCTATCAATGAAGCAACAAGCAGTGAAGGTGGCCTCAACCTGCTTCACCATCCTTAAATGGCTCAAGAAAATCCTTTGGATGTTGCCCGGCCCCACTCAAAGAACTGTGGTCCAGGCTCTTGTCACTTCTAGACTGGATTACGGCAACATCCTGTATCTAGGAGTCAATAAGGATGTGATACGCAAATTACAGGTGGTGCAGAATGCGGCCGCTAGGCTGCTTTGCCAGGCTCCTAGAATGGCTTCCATCTCAGGTTATCTTCGGGTCCTTCATTGGCTCAGGGTGGAGAATCGTATTAAATTCAAAGCCCTGAGCTACATGTTTAAGATCAAATCTGGCAAGGCACCTCAGTACCTGAATGCTTTAGTTCACCCTTACTTACCACCGTGCCTTCTTCGCTCCTCCACTCAGGCTAAATTCTCAGTCCCTAGGACCAGACTGTCGTGAATGGGTGGTCGGTCCTTTTCTTGCCTGGGTCCCTCTATGTGGAATTACCTCCCCCTGTCACTTCGAAATGAAACAGTCTATGGGAATTTTCAAAAATGTTTAAAGACTTGGCTGTTTAATCAATAGATCTTCTATCCTCCTTCTGTTCCTGTCAGGCGGCGCCGGGAAACCTTCGGGTAGCTGTGCGCCTTATAAGATTAAAATAACATAACATAACATAACACCCAGGAGGTATAACTTGCGCCTGTGGCACAGTGAGCATGTGACTACATCTGGGCATGCCAGTTGCACTTACTGCATCTTCTGCAACAAACAACAAAGTGATTAATGTGGGCAAAAATGGACTGAAATGCAGCCACAAGTAATTACTAGTAGTTGAGATCAGTTCAAGCATTCTACCCATCACATGCTTGTTTTCCTAAATGCAGTGCCAGTTTGACAGGTATGCCCAAACATGGGGCCCAGGCACTATGTGCCATATGAATCAAGTTTTACCTTACTGATAAGGCTTAAATAGGTAGCTTTATTTAATTCAAAATAGACATATGAAAATAGACATATGGTAATAATAAAACCATCCTATACTTTCATGGCTAGATTGGGTCTAACGAGAATCCATTTAGGAGAGGTGGCACACAAATATGTTTTTTATATAATTCTTTATTGGCCTTTCTTTGTAGTACATATAATCGTGGTACAGCATAGTTTTAACCTCACCTTTACACGTCACAAATGCATAACCTAAATGTGCACTTAGCATGTTTCCTGTGTGACCTAATGACAATTAAATTAAATGTTGCTCTTGACATCATTATTGAAGTGCATTCACTGTAGAATTAGAAAAATCATACTTGTGCCCCTTAACTCATTAAACGAGATTTACTGTTTAGGTGATTGAATAAAAACCATCCTCACATATTTAGAATGTGATTACCCTAGAAACGATAATGGATTTATGTAATGAGTGCATTAATGTTACACATATATTTCATATAAAATCTAGTTCTTTGCCATACTTACACATGATGATTTGCCATATACCATGTGTTATGAATCTAATGTACTGACAAGTTATATTCATTTGTGTTTAAACATGCACATGCATATTAAATGTGCACCATTGATGTAATAGTTTAACTTGCCCTTACTAGGTCTCTTTTCATTCTTCATACTGTTTTCCATTTCTGCTGATGTGACTTTCTCTTGCAGGTATTCACACACATTGTTAGTTTGAGAATAGATACAACACTGCATTAGCATTATAGAGAGAGCCTAAAAAGTAGACCTTGACGAAAGAACATGGAGAGTTAGAGCGTAACTAAAGAGTTCTATTCAGCAATGTTACCACATGGGTTTGGTGAAGCAAGGACGATGTCGTTCCCATTTTTAGTGTGGGATAGTTTGCTGATGTTTCAGTTTATAACATGACAATTGAGGACGACAATGGAACGCCTGATGATGCGAACAGAATGATTTTAGTGTGAGTAACTGGAGTCTACTCTATCTGATGCTGGAAAAAGTTTGAGAGGTTTAGACCTCCATGCTTATTCCCTTTGATTCTTGCTGAGTGTGGCTTAGGCTAGACACTCAAAATTCCCCTGACCCAAGAAGACTCTTGACCGAGCTTCGACAATGCTGACATCTTCCTTATTTCCCTATATTTTTCTATTTTCTGCAGTTCACTGTGTTTTGAGATTCCTTAGACTCATGAGCCATCTTCTGAGTTTGGACTTTAACTTAGATGATTATAGATTTACTCATGTATTGAAGAGAGGACCAAAAACTGTTCTCTGAGTATCAGATATTAAAGTTAATCTTTTGTATTGCTGTGACTGAACTTCTTGTTTGCTTAATACTTGTATGCCTAAACTTCTTTAGGAGGTTAGGTTTCCCAGTTGTTGCTCTGTATATTTATAGCATGGTACTGAGATTCGTGTACCTTAACTTGATTGCTAATTTGTAATAAACCTTCTTAACCTCAGTCACTGATTCATGGTCCTTATTGGGTAGCCAAATGGGTGCTAATTGAAATTCATTCATGTTATGTTAACTTTCCTCACCTCTCAGTCGGATAAAAAGGTCCACCAGAGGACGATTGGTAAGAGGGTAGGCCCAAAACGCTGCATCAACTGTATCTTCATGCACCTCTTATCATAGATTGTGAATTGAATCTTCTTACAGGTGAGAGAGCACTGTCTGCCCACATGAACATGTTTTTAAGATCTTAGGTAAGATTGTGGTGTTAAGTGATGCACCTAATTTCTCTGACAGGCAGGGGAAGATTTGCTCATTGAGTTCTTTCCAAACAAATTCAAGAATAGGATTGTAAGGGGAACCCAGATTGTCTACTCCTCGAATTCAGATTAATGACGTCTTCAGTAGTTAACGGATTGAAGGCTGTGATTTGAGTAGAAGGAGATGGGTAGATCACATCATCAGCCACTGAAGATGAAGTTGATGTAAATTTAGCTCAGAATTTTTTATTTTTCGGAGAAAAACATGTGAAGGGTTTTCCACAAATTCTTGGGCGGAGCCACCTGATTTTTCACGGCTTGAGAATTAGTTAGGGTGTTAATCACGTTCTGGGACGTCATTATCATTTTTGAGCAAACTGACGTCTATGCTGATCTGAGTAAGAAGCAGTATTTACAGAGTTGTGACGCATATTCGGACCTATCTCTGGAATTACAGGATTTTCTACAATGGCATTCCAATTTCTTCAGTGCAGTTTTTTCTGGGTGTGAACGATTTCTATGCCATAAGTTTCATGTTGTGTTTGATTCTTATTGGACGTTTCATCGAAGATGCTGTTCATGTTGTGGTAGAAAGTGCTCACTTTGTCACAAGGATCTTGCAGCTTATTTTGTGATACAAGGAAACCTGGGTGTTCTCTAACAAATCTAAAGGCCAATAAAGAAATAGTGTTGTTAATAAAGGGATTGCCCTACCTTTTTTCTTTAGATGTAGCCTTTTTTACAGTTTTTTGAGAAAATCGTAAAAATGCAATAATGGTCAGAAGGGATGTAACGCAGGCCCCTGTAACCGCTGCCGGCGCAGAGGGATCCCAACCCTCCAGGGGTCCACAATCCTTCACTATGGGCCCCACTCCACCCAAGACCAATGAATATCTGTGAGATATGGGTACTTGGGAGCCCCTCATCACATTCTGCAGGGGAAGGGGAGCATGATTTTCCATTACACCGCTGATGCTCAGCCCACATCATTTCAGAGGAATGATTACATTTCACTAGATTATCAGTTGAAAAGATCAGGTCTAATGAGTTGCTTTGTGGCTAGGTCCAACTGCATTTTTTGAGAGGTCCATCAGATTCATAGACTGTTATACCTTTTGGGCAAGAGTGTCATAGGGGAGTTTGGAGAACAGGCTTGCAAGAGCAATTCTTCTAACCAGGCAAAGTGATCCCTTGGTTTCATCATTGATTCCAACATCAACCTAACTAAACACATCTATAAGCTTCCCAGATCAGCAACATACCATCTATACCTCCTAAGAAATATCTGATCCTGTATTACCCTTGCAGTTTTCACATACATCGATGGAGGCAACGCTCTTCTTGCTGTATTACCAAAATCATTAACTGCACGTTTCTAAGCAACTCTACATGTGGCAGCCTGACTAATCTGTAATGTTAAAAAAAAGTCAGAACATATCAACCCTACCCATAAGCAACTACGGGGCAGATTTACAAGCCCCTTGCGCCACTTATGAGTCACTTTTAACATGGGAAAAGTGACGCAAAAGTGGCGCAAGGGGCTTGTAAATCTGCCCCTACATTGGCTGCCTCTAGATGCATATATTAATTTAAAAATCACCTGCATTACCGACAAGGCCATCCACGCTGGTGTTCGGTCTTACCTCAACCACAAATTCCACACTACTGGCAGCGGTAGATGTACAAGAGGAAAAGCAAAACTCCTTCTCAAAATCCCTAAATCAAGGAAAAGAAAAACCATCAATCAAGCCTTCTCGGTTCTGGTCCCCATGTCTAAAGACTGCAAGACTCATCCGTTTAAAAAGCATTTTTCTGCCTAATATTAGGTCTCTTTGGATCAAGTACTTCCTTCATGCTCTGTTTTATTCCTATGATCCACTTCATTTCCCTATTCTCATGTTGACGTCTTTAAAAAACAACATACAGCAAACTTAGTCATCAGCACAGACCGCACCACAACCTTAGAAATAACATAATAGCACATAATTTCTACGGGCAATAATGAGAATTTGAAACAAGTCACATCGTGGTATACAACGTGCGGAATGGGAGACGTACAAATTCATGAAAGTGTACCAGTCATTTGCCCCTAATTTTCTTGTAGTTTCCAGGGCAGCTCCAGGCTTTGCAGATAGATTCTTCTGCCAAGACACACTGGTCCTTACTCCGGAGTCACTCAGCAATCGCCAGGGGAGCAGGGGCGCGCCAATACTGGTGATGACGAGGTGGCCGATATGTAACAACTACTTGTCCTCACTCAACCCATCCTACCCCTTAATTACGCCCAGAAAAACACATTTACGATCTGATAGAAATAGGATACCAATTACTCTGTGCAGAATAGCAAGTGCTCAAGACCAGTATGTTTGAATGAGTGGGAAGCCCAAATCCTGTGTAGCATCATACCTGTATCCCCTTGGCACCGTACATACTTCAGCGAGGCATCTTCACATTTTATACAATTGTTCTGAGGTATAAATAACCCGGTAGAAGTATTTAAATTGAACTAGCCACAGCCCAGCAGATATTACCGAAGTTCGGGCCACCATCTCAGCCTCCAGCCCTCCTCGTCCAAAACACCCAGATCAGCTGACCACCTGTCCCTCAGGGCCCTGAACGGTCTTGTTAACTTCTTCATATTCTGTTTATCTCCAACTTGTTCTCTGTAAGGCTCCCTGCTACTTTTATCGCCAGGTCCGTGCTATAAAAAGACCTAAAATAAATATACCTAGAAAGTAAAGTAGGACAATAGATCAAAATATAAATCAAAGTTTTTTCTGTATGTTTAAATTAGCTCCAGATGTAAAGTTTCCGCCCACAGCAATTGTTTACGCGGGAGCGACAATATACTAAAAGATTCCTCAAAGATGACTGTAGTATCCCATCACTAATTTGCCTAAATTTTAAACCCAGCAGGAACTAAGTCTTCTACAAAAGGACCACAATCATCCATAAGCCAGAATTCGGAGATTTTGTTCAGTAATAACACCATTTATTAAGAATCTGGTTCCTGTGGCTGACCTAATGTTACAAAATCTTGCTGGTAGTATTAGTTCCCCTATTGTATATAATAAAGTGTTACTTTTGTGCCAGGCAGTGGTGGGCAGTCATGAGAAGGCAGCGCGCGCTCTGGTCTCCATGCTAAGCCCACAGGAATGCATCTTCACAGCCAAGACCGCGTTGGCATTTCCGCAATCACAGTCACCTGGAGGGGTGTTCCGCAGCTTACAAGGAGGGTAATGGGTGGGGCTTGGAAACTCGCAAGGAAAGAAGTATGTCAAATGTGCGGTTCTTCTGATCATATCTAAAAGACAACATGGGGTCGATTCCGATCTCGGCCGAAAGCGCACCAAATACTATTCGTCCGGAAAAAATACGAGCCCAACGCGTTTTTCCCGACCGATTCGAACAGTCGTCCGAGCGAGCAAGTACGCTGCGCATACTGCTAAAATTCCGATCGAGCCGTACGTACCCATTCCTTCTCCAGTTCCCCGAACGAGCTGGATCCGGAAACGCCGATTCGAGTCGCACGGAAGTAAATACACAGCACCTTCCGGCCGGACTAGTACGATGCGCAATCCGTACGCGCCGAACTGGTCACTACGTCCGGCACGTCAGAGCATCCGGGAGAGCCGCACATAAGCTCCGATTCGCACCACAAGATGATCCACGGCTACGAGCCGAACAAGCCAGCTACGAGTACGAGTCGAAGCCACGAGAAAGACGAACGAGACGAACCAACCATGAATCCCATCGCGCAGGTCCTACCAATACTCTACATCTATTACCGGAACCGGTACGGACGCGTACGGTGCAGACGGTAAGTCAAACACCCACTACACAAACAAACGACACGTACCCGACATATGTCACACACACATAGGGATGCAGAAATGACGTACACTAGCAACAGCAGAACCATAGGGGCGGGATGGCTATCACCAATGCCATACACACCCATAGGGGCCTGGATGCCTACCACTACCACCACCCCTACTCATGGGGGGCTGGATGCCTACCACTACCATCACCCCTACTCAGGGGGGGCTGGATGCCTGTCACTACCACCACCCCTACTCAGGGGGGCTGGATGCCTGTCACTACCACCACCCCTACTCATGGGGGCTGGATGCCTGTCACTACTACCATCCCCACTCATAGGGGAATTGATGCCTACCACTACCACCACCCCTACCCATGGGGGCTGGATGCCTACCACTACCACCACCCCTACTCATGGGGGCCTGGATGCCTACCACCACCACCGCCCCTACTCAGGGGGGCTGGATGCCTACCACTACCATCACCCCTACTCAGGGGGGCTGGATGCCTGTCACTACCACCACCCCTACTCATGGGGGCTGGATGCCTGTCACTACTACCATCCCCACTCATAGGGGAATTGATGCCTGTCACTACCACCACCCCTACTCATGGGGGGCTGGATGCCTGTCACTACTACCATCCCTACTCATAGGGGAATTGATGCCTACCACTACCACCACCCCTACTCAAGGGGTGCTGGATGCCTGTCACTACTACCATCCCCACTCATAGGGGAATTGATGCCTACCACTACCACCACCCCTACTCATGGGGGCCTGGATGCCTACCACCACCACCACCACACCTACTCATGGGGGGCTGGATGCCTACCACTACCACCCCCCCTACTCAGGGGGGGCTGGATGCCTGTCACTACCACCACCCCTACTCAGGGGGGGCTGGATGCCTACCACTACCACCACCCCTACTCATGGGGTGCTGGATGCCTGTCACTACTACCATCCCCACTCATAGGGGAATTGATGCCTACCACTACCACCACCCCTACTCATGGGGGGCTGGATGCCTGTCACTACTACCATCCCCACTCATAGGGGAATTGATGCCTACCACTACCACCACCCCTACTCATGGGGTGCTGGATGCCTGTCACTACTACCATCCCCACTCATAGGGGAATTGATGCCTGTCACTACCACCACCCCTACTCATGGGGGCTGGATGCCTGTCACTACTACCATCCCCACTCATAGGGGAATTGATGCCTACCACTACCACCACCCCTACTCATGGGGGCCTGGATGCCTACCACCACCACCACCCCTACTCATGGGGGGCTGGATGCCTGTCACTACCACCACCCCTACTCAGGGGGGGCTGGATGCCTACCACTACCACCACCGCTACTCATGGGGTGCTGGATGCCTGTCACTACTACCATCCCCACTCATAGGGGAATTGATGCCTACCACTACCACCACCCCTACTCATGGGGTGCTGGATGCCTGTCACTACTACCATCCCCACTCATAGGGGAATTGATGCCTGTCACTACCACCACCCCTACTCATGGGGGGCCTGGATGCCTGTCACTACTACCATCCCCACTCATAGGGGAATTGATGCCTACCACTACCACCACCCCTACTCATGGGGGCCTGGATGCCTACAACCACCACCACCACCCCTACTCATGGGGGGCTGGATGCCTACCACTACCACCACCCCTACTCATGGGGGCTGGATGCCTACCACCACCACCACCCCTACTCAGGGGGGGCTGGATGCCTACCACTACCACCACCCCTACTCAGGGGGGGCTGGATGCCTGTCACTACCACCACCCCATCTCATGTGGGGCTGGATGCCTGTCACTACTACCATCCCCACTCATAGGGGAATTGATGCCTACCACTACCACCACGCCTACTCATTGGGGCCTGGATGCTTACCACCACCACCACCCCTACTCATGGGGGGCTGGATGCCTACCACTACCACCACCCCTACTCATGGGGGCCTGGATGCCTACCACCACCACCACCCCTACTCAGGGGGGGCTGGATGCCTACCACTACCACCACCCCTACTCATGGGGTGCTGGATGCCTGTCACTACTACCATCCCCACTCATAGGGGAATTGATGCCTGTCACTACCACCACCCCTACTCATGGGGGGCTGGATGCCTGTCACTACTACCATCCCCACTCATAGGGGAATTGATGCCTACCACTACCACCAACCCTACTCAGGGGGGGCTGGATGCCTGTCACTACTACCATCCCCACTCATAGGGGAATTGATGCCTGTCACTACCACCACCCCTACTCATGGGGGCCTGGATGCCTGTCACTACTACCAACCCTACTCATGGGGGCCTGGATGCCTACCACCACCACCACCCCTACTCTTGGGGGCCTGGATGCCTACCACCACCACCACCCCTACTCATGGGGGCCTGGATGCCTACCACCACCACCACCCCTACTCATGGGGGCCTGGATGCCTACCACCACCACCACCCCTACTCATGGGGGCCTGGATGCCTACCACTACCACCACCCCTACTCATGGGGGGCTGGATGCCTGTCACTACCACCACCCCAACTCATGGGGGGCTGGATGCCTGTCACTACTACCATCCCCACTCATAGGACGGGTAATGCATGACACAACCAGCATACTCCAACTTAATGAATGTCAGCAAAAGACATCCCCCCAACATCATGACAAGAGTGTGTAGTCTGTGTCAAATGCCTACAACACTGAACATGACATTGAACATACAATGTGACCCCCTATCACATGTGTCACACAAAAATGTGTGTGCCCTTCACAATGCAAGCAGACCATGACCACTGTGGGAATGGGGTCTAAACCCCCATCATCACAGTGACCAAAAGGTAAGTGTGGGGTCCATAGCTGAAGCACCTTTTGAACATTGTGGCAATGGGGTCTAAACCCCCATCATCACAGTGACCAAAAGGTAAGTGTGGGGTCCATAGCTGAAGCCCATTTTGAACATTGTGGCAATGGGGTCTAAACCCCATCATCACAGTGACCAAAAGGTAAGTGTGGGGTCCATAGCTGAAGCACATTTTGAACATTGTGGCAATGGGGTCTAAACCCCCATCATCACAGTGACCAAAAGGTAAGTGTGGGGTCCATAGCTGAAGCACATTTTGAACATTGTGGCAATGGGGTCTAAACTCCCATCATCACAGTGACCAAAAGGTAAGTGTGGCGTCCATAGCTGAAGCACATTTTGAACTTTGTGGCAATGGGGTCTAAACCCCCATCATCACAGTGACCAAAAGGTAAGTGTGGGCTCCATAGCTGAAGCACATTTTGAACATTGTGGCAATGGGGTCTAAACCCCCATTATCACAGTGACCAAAAGGTAAGTGTGGGCTCCATAGCTGAAGCACATTTTGAACATTGTGGTAATGGGGTCCAAACCCCCATCATCACAGTGACCAAAAGGTAAGTGTTGTCATGGAAAAAGCTGCAACTGCCAAACAGCATGGATGATTCCTGGTCACAGAACAACAAACACATCAGTGGCAAAGTAGTGGTTGTGTCCCATAACAACATAGATTGGGTGAGGCAAACAGTGCAGTGCAAATAAAACATACCTTTGGCCATGTGCAGACAAACATCACCCATGAGGACTGACATTGTCTCCATTTATCAATTACACAATGCCAGAAGTGACCATCATAATGCAGACCCACATTTCTGCACTAATGGACACACAAATGTAGATATCCTGGGGAGACTGTAGATGTGAGGTGAACAAATACCATACCATGGCAGCAATGGGACATACGAACCATGATTATTCTGCTGACTGATGACCTAGGTGTCCCAGGGACAGCATGTGAAATCCTCCAAACAACATACAGGCAATGGCACACCAAAGATATGCCAATGCAGTGGTGCAGATGCACAAACACAAGCAGGCAGCCTCACACTGCATATCAAAACCAACAGGTGATGGGGGGGTGTGCCAGTGTCCACAGGCAACCACACAACACATGAGGAGGCCTGAATTCCAATTACACAGATGTGTATACAGTGCCATACAAAAGTAACTCATGGATCGGATTCCCCTATGTGGGCAATCAGGCATTGTCAGATGAGAGGGAGCCCAAATTACACATGTCACACAAGCTTGTAGGAACAGCAACTAACACAGCAAGAGACAGACCCACCACAGCACTACCCCCAGGGACCCCACATTGTGGTGACACTAGCCTGCATGATAATCCCACTGTGATGACAAAGCTAGATGTTGTTCACACTGTGAACCACAGCCATGTGTCCTGAGCAACAAACTACCATCACACCTACACAAGCACAAATCCATCAGCACGGCCTGTCAGCCAAGGCCAAAATGGAGGTACGGGTCTAGCCGTACAACAACTCACATTTGCACACACTCAACACCACACACCTTGATCTCCACCAATGTGCAGCAGTGAAGCTCACATCGACAGGTGACATTGCACATGCACCCATGACAATCCCAGGGGTGGTTGTGGGAACTAAGGTGCAGAAACCCATCACACCTGGCCAGTCAACAAGACTCGTGAATGTCTGACACACTGCACAGTACGCCGTACATGGGCATGACGTGAAATCCACCCCAATCAATGGGATCCCGGCCACAGTCACACACCAATGAAGAAGCCAAGGTCACCCACAAAGAGCACACGTAGACAACTTCCAACATTGCAGCTCTGACCCTGAAGAGTGGCAGCAGTCACACACACAATGTGTCACAATCACTGAAAGCTACCACAAACTGTAAATTACATGACTTGTGTAACCAACAAGTGCCAAGGGGAATCATGACTGTCTCATCTGCATTTGCCCACATCCCCAGCCCTGACAACAAAGACAACTAGGGATGACAACCTGATGAACATTAGTTTGCCGTGCACCCACATCACGGATAAACCAGGTACAAGATGCTGGATGAACACAGGACAACTCAGCAAGCATCACAAACAGGAACATCCGTAGGGACACAGCCGGTGTAGGAAAAGGGAAGGGAACACACACAGACATGCTTACACAACACACAACACGGGCCCAGGCAATGTCACGGGATTACACACTGCCATGAGGGCACTCCACTCCTGTGGAAGGTCCGCTGTGCCAAACCTTGTCTGTGCACCACTCAAACATGTCAGCAAAACACTCGGTCAGTGAGTCAACAATCACAACACACTGAAGGCTCTGCTCACATCAGCCTGGGTACGGGAGTGTCACGTCAGTCTTCTGCATATACCCAAAACACGTGTTAAGCAAGTTGCACTGTATACACAGATGAGTCCTTCAACATTGATGTGCCAAACTGCATGTCCAGTGGAGATGGGCACACAGTCAGGGAAATAGAAACATTGAACAGTGGTAAGCCCACCAGATGTGCATCAGTGTAAGCCACAGATGTCAATTTACAAATGCAAAACGTACATCCCTGTGTCAAATGCAGAACATTACACCCTCAGACTGCAGCAAAGGATGCTATGGATCCAGACTAGATTAGGACACATATCCCATGGACCACATGGAGTCCATCACAGCAACACTTCATTTTCCTGATCTGAACACTATTACAACAGCAAATGCATGATGATACTCATCTACATCATGTACATCAAAAGAAAAACCACTAGTAAACAAAAAGAGGCTTTATTCAGCAAATGTTGAAAAAAATTTGAAGTCCAAAAGAAACTAAGGCCAATGGTCAGTCCATATACACAGTCCGAACAGGGTGATATGTGACAACTTGTCACCCATTGCTTGCCTGCACTGGTACGGACAGGGGACATCCCCCTCGGAGGGGCATACAAGGGGCAGGCCAGGCACCTCAGGGACAGGATCAGGGGATGCCAGAAGGAGGCAGTGAAGGGGTGGTGGGTGCAGGAGTATCACCGGCAACTGCAGTGGAGGTGTCTGACTCAGTGGGGGCCGGCACCACTGTAGGGCACAAGTCAGATGGTGTGGGTGCTGGCACCACTGCAGTGGGCCGGTCAGATGGAGTGGACTGGGTCCTCACTGCAGTGCCCAAGTCAGACGGGGTGGTTGTGGACTCCACTGCAGTGCATAACTCCAAGGGAGTGGAAGGGGGGGCAGATGAGGTGGGCAGGACAGAGGGCGGAGACCGGTATCCACACCAGTGGCACAAACAGGCCGAGCGTCTGGGTTGGGAGTGGAAGAGCAAGTGGCAGGGGGGAGGGCCTAAGCATTTTGGGGATGCGGTATGGGTGTGTGGGGGAACCTGGGGCAGGGTGTGGCGGGGGAACCTGTGGAGTGGTGGCCTGGGGGATGGAGGAGAGAGACTGTGTGGTGGAGCTGCATGGTGGTGGTGGTGGGGTCTTGCCCTTCCTGGTCCGGGGGACTTCCGAATGGGGTCCTCAGTCTGCCTGTGCCTGGGGGAGGGTGTCCGGGTGTGAGGGGCACTCCCCTCTGTGTGTGGTGGTCGCCTCTTCCGCCTGTGCGTTGTGTCAGATGGATCTGTGGGGAAGAGGCCAAGCTCACAGAGGAAGAGCTTCTGGGATGGGGGGTTGCAGGTGAGGCAAGGGAAGGGGTTTTGGAGGGAGAGGTATCTGAGGACTGCGCAGTGCTCGTGGATGCGTGTGTGTGTTCCTGGGCCCCATCCCCTGTGAGTGAGGTATCAGTCCCCTGACTGTGCGTGCGTGTGCGTCTGGATTTTGGCGTGTGTGTCTGTGTGCTGCTTGTGTCTGTGCTGGTGGGTGCCTGTGCCGGTGTGTGTGTGCTTGGGACAGGCAGGGTGCTGGGGATTGTGGATGGGGCAGAGGTAGGAGGGGTGAGGGACTGTTGCAGGAGGGACACTGCTGCCGTCAGTGAGGAGGCCATGGACTGATTGGTCCGTTGTAGGGCAGACATGCCAGATGATATGCCCTCCATGAATGACACCAGCTGTGTCAACAGACCCGTGTGTGCATGGAGGACACTCAGCACTGATGTCTGCCCTACATGGATATGTTTAAGCAAGTCCACAGACTCCACACAGCAGGGGAGACAGAGGCAGGGGGTGCGGTGCCTGGCATGAAGGAGACACGCTCCCCTACACAGGAGCCTCCACGGACATGTGGGATGGGAGCAGATGGGAGGGTGGAGATGGTGGTGGTGGCGGGGCAGACTTGCTTGATTTTGTCTCTGGTCTGCTGACACCCGCCTCCACAAGGGAGTCCTCACTGGAAGTGCTGTGGTCCTCAGCCGAGGTGGTCGTAGCTGATGTCTCCTCAGTGTGGCTCCCCTCACCCTCCGTGCCACTGGGTCCCTCGGTCTCCCCTGCAGTGGACCCAGTCTGGCTCTGCCGCTCGTCCTGGTCCATGGAGCTGTCTCCTCCTGTGGCCGTGGATGTATCTGCAAAGAATCAGGATAAACAGAGCAACATTAGTCACCTGTACTGACCACACACGCCACAGTAAGTACAGCACATCACAGAGCAAGCCCTGCCATCATTTGCTAGACATTGCAATAAGTGCTGACACTGATTTGAAGAAGCCCATTGTCTGCCTGACAGTCATTCATGCCACACATATCCTACCTGTCCATGCACCCATCTGTCTGGTGCCTGTTGTATGCGACTAATCATATGTGCACACATGCACCACATACACAGTTGTTGGACATCCAAGAGAACATGTGGAAATGTGTCACTCCAAACACATGCCATCTCCTGCCACTGACTCACTACATTTGTCAGGAAAAGTGACGGTCAGAGTCCCTGTCGATATGCGGGTTTTGCTTCCATCACCAGACACAATGATGTCCTCATGTCCTGATAGACAATGCGACAATGGTGTGCTTGCAGGACATATCACACTACTGCTGGATCACCCTTTGCGAGTTGAATGTCATGGCACAGGCCTGTCTGGCAAGTCAGTCATAACTGTCTCCTGTCACAGGGGCAGTGCATACACACAACACCAGTCTACACTGTGTCACAACCATGGAAGTTTTGGGTATGCAAGCCCTGTAGCTGACAGGTGCACATGTGCACCCCTGGCCACCCACATCATGAGGACTAGGATGATCCCACGTCAATCAAATGAGACATTTCAGTGACTGCAAACACAAATCCATACACATGGGCACTTCACCGTCTGATGAGAATGAACCAAAGCTGCCTGCACCTCAATGTTTCATACACCTTTGTGCACAGTAAAGGGATCAGAGACCTATGCATTAACCAATGTGCAGATCCTATAGTCACAACTCAGATGGCTGGCCACGCCAAATTGTTAAACACTCCAGGAGTCCAAAAAGCAAGGCCACACCACGGTGACACAGAGGCAAACACCTGAGTGCACTCTTCACAATGCCCAATATGTTTGCTGACACACGGGAGTGGGAGAACAGAGTGCCTTCGATGTACGGAGTAGGCATTACAGTCCTGGTCCATGTGCAACATGGTATTACCCTGAACACTAGGCAGGTGGCTATGCATGTGTCACACACATGATGTACATACTTCTGAGGCTCCCCCCTTGGTCTCTGCTGCAGCATGGTTGTGTGGCACATACCCCAGACATGTGGTGAGTCAGAGCAGCAATTGGAACACATTGTGAAGCCATACCCAGAGTACATGTCAGATCACAGGCATTGTGTGAGCAATTGTACCACCCATGCAGCCCACAACGAAGTTCCTGTAACTGATGCTGTCCCCAACTTGAACCACAGGTAACTGCAAGTACACAGTACCCAAGTGACCTAAGTCACAGACTGTAAGGGCCACACCTGTGTATCAGATGAGGAGGGGGCATGACACAAGTGAGGGACATGAGTCCAGGACGACAAGACAGTTGTACTGTGGAAGTGGAACCAGGCTAAACGAGTGCATAGAGCATGTTAGTCATAGTACACAGAAAAGGCTAGCACTTACCCCCTCCTTGCTGCTGTCTGGCCTTCAGCTGCCCATCCAGGTCAGGGAAGACCACCGCCAGAATCCGGAGCATTTGGGGGTCAGGGTCCGGTGTCCGCCCCTCCTGCGAGGAGGCGACAGCTTCAGCTGGACCCTTGCGATCCTCCGGGTCCAGCCACGAAGGTCCTGCCACCTCTTCTGGCAGTTGCGGATCCTGCGCCTGTAGACCCCCACAGATCTTACTGCCCGGACGATGGTCAGCCAGATGTCCTGCTTCTGGTGGGCATCAACCTGTGAGGATGACAAAGTGAAAAGGCCATTACTACACATGCAACATATCCGTGCATCACACAGTTGGATATACATGTCTCAATCACAGGGGCATTTGATGTACACAGGTAGTGCAACTATGGCTATGAACAGTTGTCCAGCAGTTACTAAATGGTATCATTGCCTGGGAAGTAAACCTTGTTGGAATGCACTGTTACTGCACTATACCTGTTCAGTGCATGTAACTACACACTTTGGAGGGTGCCAACTACTTAGTGAGCATGCTAGCCACTGGTGTACACACTGCAAGTCTTGCTAGTCAGACAACATGCACAATTAGTAAGGCAGTGGACAACACACTCACCTGCTCCCCTGGTTTCCCATACAGCTTGCTGTACTGTGGAAGGAGGCTGTCCAGCAGGGCCTGGTTCTCCTCAGTGCTGAAGGCTGGGGCTCTCTCCACAGTACGTGCCATTGCAGTAGCCAGAGGATGCAGAGACAGCAGCAGTGGTGGTGGCAGATGTCGTCCTGGAGCATGTAGTGCAGGCAAGTGAGCTCTCAGGGGAACAGCCAGCATTATATGTGTGCTGCAGAGGCAGATACTGTCCCATGTGTCCAAAGTGATAGGTCCAAGTCGTTTGCATCTTCTGAATCTGGCCAATCCATGGAATTGCACCACTTATACACGCCCACAGCATCCTTCAAAAGTTCAACTTCATGACACCCATGAATTTGCAACATTGTTGTGGGTGGCCAACTGAATTCACTGCATCCGGCTTGTAAAAGCTTCGAAAACGCGTCCGTTACCATGTCAGTCCATAGTCAATGCGTGCGCACCGATCGGTCCATTGCTGAACAACGCGTATTTCGAAAAACAACACGCATCCGTCCACATCATATGCAATGGCCAATGCGTGCGCACCGATCGGTCCATTGCTGTACAACGTGTATTTCGGAAAACGACACGCATCCGTCCACATTATATGCAATGGCCAATGCGTGCGCACCGATCGGTCCATTGCTGTACAACGCGTATTTCGAAAAACAACACGCATCCGTCCACATCATATGCAATGGCCAATGCGTGCGCACCGATCGGTCCATTGCTGTACAACGCGTATTTCGGAAAACGACACGCATCCGTCCACATCATATGCAATGGCCAATGCGTGCGCACCGATCGGTCCTTGCTGTACAACGCGTATTTCGGAAAACGACACGCATCCGTCCACATCATATGCAATGGCCAATGCGTGCGCACCGATCGGTCCATTGCTGTACAACGCCTATTTCGGAAAATGACACGCATCCGTCCACATCATATGCAATGGCCAATGCGTGCGCACCGATCGGTCCATTGCTGTACAACGCGTATTTCGGAAAACGACACGCATCCGTCCACATCATATGCAATGGCCAATGCGTGCGCACCGATCGGTCCATTGCTGTACAACGCGTATTTCGGAAAACGACACGCATCCGTCCACATCATATGCAATGGCCAATGCGTGCGCACCGATCGGTCCATTGCTGTACAACGCGTATTTCGAAAAACAACACGCATCCGTCCACATCATATGCAATGGCCAATGCGTGCGCACCGATCGGTCCATTGCTGTACAACGCGTCCCTGTACAAGTCACTCGCATATGTCACCATGGTTGTCACTGGTGAACGTATGCAAGCCACAATTACTTGCCAGGGACTCAGGGGCACACCTACAACACCACAGCCTGTCCACACTGTATCCTAAGGCATGTAAGGCTGCATTACCTGTGTGTGTATGGGGGTCAACATGTGGTTTGTTGGGTGGCACTTGGGGGCAGCCACTCCCAGGCTGTGCACGTGTTCATGGGGACAGAATCCTTTGTGTGTTGTGCACATGACCACTGTGATGTGCAACTATTCAGTTCAGAGCATGTGGCATGGTCACATCTCCAGGTTGTGTATGTGTATGTTATGTCACATACACCCTGAGTCACATGTGGGATGGTATGTACGTAATACTTACCATCACAAAATACAACCATACACCCACCTTTCAAACACAAAGGAACCAACTCCAATGCCAAGCTTTCTCTCTTCCACCACACCTAACACACATACAGCAACACAGCAACTCTCTTCTAAGCGCCTCTCATCCATTGGACAATTTAGAACTTCACTACATGACCAACATGCTGCACCACCAACCCTGACTCATACACCTTCCGCATTAAACACACGCAAACTATATAAGCAACATGCCATACCTCACAACTTCGCTTCCCCATGTCTACTTCACAATGTTACACCACAAAAACAACACAGAACTCCGACTCCCTCTCAAACACCATCTCCACCACATACACACGCAGACCCATCAAAATGCCTTCTTAGCATGCTGGATGAGGAACATGATATAGAACAGCTACACAATTGCTATTCTAATACAGCTAATACCAGCTCTAAAAACACACCTGCTACAAACCCACACAATACTGACCACTCTTCTACAAAACAAAGTCTCACAATCACCAAAGACCACTCTCTAAACTGTCTACTAATAAATGCTCGATCCCTCTCTAAAAACAAACATCACATCTACGACCTTCTCACAGATGCAAAACCAGACATACTATTCATAACTGAATCATGGTTGGGAGATGATATGGCTCCAGTCCTGCATGAAGCCATTCCTCTAGGCTATCAAACAATCACCCAAAATCGTATAGCCAAAAAAGGAGGTGGTCTAGCTGTTGTATTCAGGCAAACAATACAGATCACAAAAATTGACGACATCTCCATAAAGAATTGTGAGGCTCTTCTAACAAGATGCAATCCTACACCGTCTTCCTCCTTTAACTTCCTGCTCCTTTACAGACCTCCACCTAGCAAGGCGACATTCCCAGACGCACTTCTAGACACAGTTTCAAACCTGATAACAATACACTCCAACCTATGCGTCTGGGTGACCTCAACATTTGGTTTGACAAACCCAATATGACCCATCCAAAAACAATAATCACTGGCCTAGGCGCACTGAACCTCCATCAGATTGTCCACAAACCGACACACACCGCTGGACATATACTAGATGTCATTTTTGCTAATACTGAACTAGTTACCTTTCAAACTATAACTCCAGTCACATGGTCAGACCACCACTTGCTTGCTTTCCAACATAAAACAACACTAAGCGACTCACCTAAAACTACTTTACATCCATCCACCTATCGGCCGTGGAACAAACTCAATTTGGAACACTTAGAAACACAACTAACATCAAGTACAAATCTAGAAACAATAAATTCTGTTCAAAAACTATATGAGTGGCTACAAGAAGCTTTTGACATCCTGATACCACTCAAAACCACACAACAGAACAAAAGAAAAAAAGCGCCTTGGAGAAACATAGAAATAAAAGACATAAAACAACAAATTAGAAAGCTGCAACGTACCTGGCTCAAAACAAACTCCAAACAAGACAAACTTCACCTACAAAAAATTAACAGATTATACAAGTCGGCTATCAAAAAGCTAAGAAAAGGTGCTATTCAGACAGAATTCAAAACGCTAAATGTGCAAATAAAGAATTCTATAAAATACTCAATGAATTTCGCAAACCAAATTCCCTAGAAAGAACTCATCCTGTTACTCAAGATTTCACAGACAAACTGGCAAATCATTACACGGACAAAGCAAACACGTTGGACTCATACTTAAAACAGAAACAAAGCACCAGCACTAACCCTTGTACAAAACAACAATCCAAGAATACTCTAACCAAGCCTCTCCGTTCCTTCCAACACATCTCACACGATGAATTTATGGACCTGGTCAAAGCAAGCAGGCCTGCCGGCAGCCCTTCTGACCCCTGTCCATCACAAATTTTCAAGACAATTCTTTTAACAACCTCTGCTGCCACTCCAGTAAGAAGAATCATCAACAACTCCTTCACGACCGGAATATTTCCAGAAGAACTTAAAAAATCACACATACGCCCTTTACTGAAGAAAACAAACTTGGACCCGCTGAACCCTGACAACTACAGACCCATTACAAATGGACCTTTCCTGGGCAAACTGGTAGAAAGAGCAGCGTTCGCCCAGATGTCACAATTCATTGAAGAGAATGACATACTCTCAGACTTCCAAACAGGATTCCGTCCGGGGAGAGGCACTGAATCTGCCCTCCTTGCCATCTGGGATGACCTAAAAATACAGTTGACCGCAACGGAGTTGCTGCGCTACTCCTCTTGGACCTCTCAGCTGCCTTTGACACGGTTGACCATGACACTCTGAAACAAAGACTCTATGAATCCGGCATAGAGGGAACTGCTCTAGACTGGATCGCGTCCTACCTTCAAAACAGAACTAATGTCATCCATACCCCACCTTTCTCGTCCAAACCGTACTCCACAAAAGCAGGGGTCCCTCAAGGCTCTATCATCTCACCCATGCTTTTCAACATCTACATGAAGTCATTACCAGTACTGATCAATAAATTTCACCTCACGTGCTATAACTATGCAGATGACACGCAAATACTCCTTCAACTGGAATGCCCCAAAGACATTGGAAAATCACCAATTTTCAGCTGTCTCAGAGCCGTGGATCAGTGGATGACTTGGAGCCATCTCAAATTGAATACTTCAAAACGGAAATACTCACGTGTGGCGATTGGAAACATTACAACCCGCTTGCTGCATGGCCTAATGAACTGGGATCACCACCTAAAGTATCGAAGGAAGTAAGAAACCTAGGAATGACCATGGACTCCAAGCTGTCGATGAATGCCCAAGTGGACAAACTAGCAAGATCAAGCTTTGTCACTATAAAAACGCTGCGACGAATTTTCCCTCATTTGGGATTTCCGCACAAGGTCCAAGCTACCATCTCCCTTGTCCTGTCCAAACTCGATTACGCCAATAGCCTCTACCACGGATCACCTTTGACGACCATGAAAAGACTACAACGGATTCAGAACTCGGCTGCCAGACTACTCTTACATATCAAACCGCGAGACCACATATCCCCTGCCTTGAAAGCCCTGCATTGGTTACCGGTTGCCAGAAGATCCACGTTCAAGCTGCTTTGTATCACCCACAAAGCAATACATGGAATGGGACCACTCTTCATCAGGAATAAAATCACCAAACACATTCAACAGAGGAACCTCCGCTCTAAAGGAGCATCTCGCCTCAAAATCCCAAGATACAAGAAAAAAACCATGGGTGGCACATCCTTCTCTGTTCAAGCAGCCAAACTATGGAACTCTTTACCCCCAACATAAGATCCACCGACAGCCACCTTATCTTCAGAAAACTACTCAAGAATTGGCTTTTCCCCACATAAGCACCATACGCAAACAGAAATTTACAGCATATCCCTCTGTATATAAGCATTTGTTTTCACTATAGACATGTACCTATCTTTGTGTATTGCTTTGTATAAACATGTACAATAATTATGTTGTTGAGAGAAAAAAAAATAATAATAATAAATAAATATCATCTTTGGTCTACATGTACTAACTTCCATTGTGCATCTATGTACCTTCCATGTACTTGGAACTGTGTGTCTCTGTAACTTTTCTCCTGAAAAAGCATATCCAATGCACTACCCTATTTCTCATCCTGTGCCTCTATCCATATCTTTAATCTGCATATACTTACCTCCTTTATGTATCTATATACTTTCAATGTATTTATGGATCTATATATTTATCACTTTCTTCTAATTTAGCATTTCCAAGGCACTACCCTAGTTCTCAGCCTATACTTATCTCAATATATCTTCTAGCCCAACCTTCTGACTCATCTCAAACTTCTTTCTACTACTCTTTCCAATGCACTACCCTATCTCTCATCCTATACATCTATCAATATATCCTCTACATCCACACTCATTTATCCCAAACCCCATACCACTACTATGACCACCAAAATAACCCTTTCTAGACTCTCGCCTACTCTACCCTCCTTGCATCATCGGACACCTCTTTTACTATACCGATGCCCTAAAACAAACCTTTCTAAACTCTTCCCTGACTCCTCCCCTCAAACCCCCTTCTCCCCCTCCTACTGCTAAGACCTATAAAAAAATTAAAAAAATCCTTCACTCTTTTATCCCTCCACTATCCTTTTCAATCAGAATTAACAGTCTAACATATTCAATTTTCAACTATACTAATTCACCACTAATCCTTTATGGGTTCCAGAGTAGCGTGCTACTCGCCAATAAAGCGTCTCAACACCCCATCAGGGTTACAAGCGCTATATAAATGCAAACCTTTTTCCCTTTCTACCCTCCCCAACCCTTCTCAATCCAAATAACTGACTAACATATCCACCACTAAAATTACTTTCATGTTTCACCATAATAATTCAACACTAATACTTCTGGGTTCCAGAGTAGCGTGCTACTTGCGCTTCAAAACCCCATCAGGGGTAGCAAGCGCTATATAAATACAAACCTCTTTCCCTCTTCTATCCCGCCACCTACCCTTCTCTACCCAAATAACTGAATAACATGTCCACTAATCAAAGTTACTTCATTTTTTACTAGACTAATGTTCAACACTAATCCTTAATGGGTTCCGGAGTGGCGTGCTACTCGCCAGAAAAGCGCTTCAACACTCATCAGGGGTAACAAGTGCTATATGAATGCAAACCTTTTTTCCCTTTTATCCCTCCGCTATCCTTCTCACTCCAAATAACTGACTAATATCCACCACTGAAACTACTTTCATATTTTCACCATATTAATTCACCACTAATCCTTGATGGGCTTCCAGAGTAGCATGCTTCAACACCCCATCAGGGGTAACCAGCGCTATATAAATACAAACCTTTTTTTCCTCCTCTATCCTTCTGCTATCATTCCAAATCCAAATAACTGCCTAACCTATCCATCACTTAAAATGTACTTGCATGTTTCACTATACTAATTCAACACTAATCCTCTATGGGTCCCGGAGTAGCGTGCTACTCGCCGAAAAAGCGCTTCGACGCCTCGTCAGGGGTAGTAAGCGCTATATAAATGCAATTACAATACAATACGTCACAGGGTGACCCATTGCCACAATTGGGATGGCCCTCCACAGTCTGTGTGCATGTTGTGTTTCAGATGGCTCGGATTCCATGTGCACAATGGGAGACAGTCTCCACATCCACGTTGTTTGTGCATCGACTTTGATGTTGTGCGTGTGTTTGTCACAGACGTCCATGTCTGTCCTGCAGAGGCAACAGGGGCCACTACCTGTGGGAGTCATGGTTGTTTTTGCTGGCGTGTACATGATACGCCATATCATGCCAGTGTCCATGTGGCAGTACAGGGTCCCTGGGAATCTACCTGTCAAAGAGCTGTGATGCCTGGGGCACACCTGTCCTCACTTGTCACTGTGGTGTGTGTTTGGAACGTGACAGCAGTACATGGGTACTGTGACACAGCCGAATGATTTCCCATAGCACAACCTGGGACTTGTTGTCAACACATGTTGAACTGAGATGTTAGTTGTTGGCCATGTAGGTGCCATATATGTCCATGCAGAACGGCACACACATCAAGTACTTGTGTCTCGTAATGATGTATTATGTGATATTGTGTATGGTCAATGCCACATATGTGGGGTGACTGACAATCTTTCTTTGTTCACCTATGCACTGCAGGGCACCAGCTGTCCATAGACCATTCCCTGACCTTGCAACCATGGTTGAACGTGACTGCATCCGACGGTACCGCTTCAACAGGCCGCTTATTGAGGAATTGGCGGTGCAGTTGGCCCCACATTTGCAACCTGGCCGGCCATACCCTGCAGCGCTGACCCCCAAGGTGAAGGTGATGCAGCCCTACACTTCTTTGCCACCGGTACCTTTCAACACACTGTGGTGTCTGCTGGTGGGATGTCACAGACCATGTTCAGCCGTGTGCTACGCGATGTTTTGGAGGCGATGTTGAGATACTTGAACCAGTACATCTATTTCCCTAAACGTCAACAACTCACTGACGTCAAGAGTGACTTCTATGCCCTGGGGAGGATGCCACATGTCATCAGCTCCATTGATGGGACACATGTGGCTTTGGTACCACCACAGGCACATGAGCAGGCATACAGGAACAGGAAACATTACCATTCTATCAATGCCCTGGTGGTATGTCTTGCAGATATGAGCATCTCACATGTGTGTGCACGTTTCCCCGGTTCTGCACACGATGCCTACGTGATGAGGAGTAGTCGCATCCCGAGGATGATGTCACAGATGCAGAACCAGCGTGCCTGGCTTGTCGGTGTGTACTGACTTTGTACCATTGTGTGTGTTCTGCAATGTTGTATTCCACCCTCTTTTCCAACTCAGCTAATGTGCAATTGTCTGTATGTAGGTGACTCCGGATACCCCAACATGCCGTGGTTGCTGACACCCCTCAGGAACCCTGTGACACCAGCCCAGATGCGCTACAATGAGGCACATGGTCGGACCAGGAGAGTGATCGAGCGGACATTTGGTCTCCTGAAGAGCCGCTTTCGCTGCCTTGACAAGACAGGAGGGGCCCTCCCATATGCCCCTGCAAAGGTGTGCAAGATTTTCATCGTCTGCTGCATGCTACACAACCTGGCAGTGCGGAAGGAGTTGCCTCTCATCCTGGATGACGATGACCAATATCCGCCACCTGTGGAGGATCCTGGCCTAGGCCACAATGCCAGTGATGATGATGATGATGAGGGTGATGTCCGCACACAGCTCATCACCAACTTCTTCAGCTGAATGTGAGTATACAGAGATGTTATGTCAATGATTTGAGTTTGCATGATATGTGTTGGTGGTGCTGTGTTGCTGTTTGAGTGTGGCCATGTGCTACTTGACTGTATGCGTGCAGCGATGTGTCCTTACAGGTAGTCTGTACTCCCCAACAGTGTTGACATGCTAACTTGATTTTGTGTAGGTATCTTGTGACATGTATTGGGCATGAGTATTGCAGTTCTGTCCTGTTCTTCAGTGCTTTTGACTGTGTGTCATGTCTGTCCTTCACAGGGTACTTTCAGAGTTGTTTGGTCAACTCGCATCCCCCGACACTATGATTCAACTTCCAGGGTGGAAGCAGTCGTTTCCCTGCCGGTGATGTGCCACACACCCTTGGACTTTATTTCCTCTACACTTGGTGACTGTGTGGCCACTGCCACGTGGGATTACCTTGCATCTGTAGTGGACACAACATGTTGCAAATGTGTAATAAACCTGTGCTTCACTTTGGGATGTGCGTTGTCTGTGGTCACACATCTAACTGACATTTGCTTACTTCACCTGTTGGCTAGTGAACACATACTCTGAATAGGTGTGGTGTCTGTGCATTCCACTGTATTTCCTGGCAACATCAGTGTAGGCGATGAGTCAGATGGCCCTGGTGTGTATGTGTTGTGTAGCCCTAGTGGTGTGTCTCCCTCATATGTGTCACGTCGCCATGACTCACATGACGGTGTTGAACTTGCTGTAGCAGTTAGCATGCACAGTGTCATTTAGCAGATCATCATCTCCATGACAAAAACAACGTTGGAATCACAACAGAGGCAAGTATGGTGTATTAGTGAGTTTATTTACATACATGTGTGAGGATAGTGCACAGGATGGTGGGTGCTGTACATTGGGATTGGAATCCAAAGTTCCCAGATGAGTTGGAAGTGTTGGTAGCAGAAATGTCCTGAGTAAAGTCCACAGTCATCTGATACATTGGTCCAACTTGAACTCCCCATGTCATGTGGGAGAGTTGGGTTGCATTCGACAGGGTGAACAGTTTGCACACAAAGGGAATTTCCAGAACAGGTGTTGGGTTCCTGGGGGATGTACATGGCCATCGGCCTCTCAGTTTTCCTTCCTCGGACGACCCCTCTTCTTTCGGGGGGACCCTCATGTGCAGGCCGCTGCGGTGCAGAGGACTCTCCACCAGAGTCATCCTCCCTCCCTGTGGCAGTTGCAGTTGTTGCGGCACCAGATGTTGTGGGCACACAGGGAGGTGTGGCCATGTTGGTGCTAATCTGGCGGAGGCATGTCAATATGTCCCTCTGCACCGCTGTCAGTTCTTCCAATGTGTCCCACTTGGACTCCATGCGAGACATGTGTGTCTCCACACGGGACATGTGGGAGTCCAAGCGGGCATGATGGACAGCCTGCTGCTGCTGAATGTCCTTGAGGATCCCCACTACCTGGCTGACCTCTCCAGTGCTATTCTGGTACGCATCAGCAATGCGTACCAGTTGTGGGTCATCATGCAGTCCAGACCCCTCTGCAAACAGCGACCTCTGCCTACCACCCCTCCCACCACCCCTGGCCACACGTGCGGGACCTGCGGTGGCACGCACAGGTGAGCCTAGGCCCCCTTGGGGGTTGGTACTGGGGTTGTTGTCCGTTACTTTACGGTGGGCCGTGGTCCCTGTGCTGTTGTCATTGAGTGTCCTTGGTCTGTCCGTGTCGGCGGGGGTGGTCTGTGTGTTGGCAGATGTTGGAGGAGTGGGTGCAGGGGGCGCAGATGGTGGTCCTGCTGGTGCTGCATGATGACTCACACCGGAGGGGCCAGGTAGGTCTTCGCCATCCGAGGAGGGCAGAGGCTGTTCCACACCAGAGAGCTCAGGGTCCCCCGTTGCCTGGGACAGGGACTCCTCATCATCTGCTGCTGTGTCCCCATCATCACCTGTTTTTGGAAGAGACACACAATGTATGTTATGTTTCTACAGGCATCAATGGTTCAAACACCTGACAGTTGTGACTGTACCTCTGGATGCTGGCCTGTACATTGCATTGTCCTAAGTTGTTACAGTCAGAGGTTGATATTGGTGTAGCACATTGTCCTGCCAACCTGAAGCATTTCAATGTGAATGTTGAGGTGTGTGCATGACCAGCATTGGTGGTATTTGGTTGACATCCGGACCTCCTTCTCCCCCAGCCCAGTTATCCCACCATGAAGCATGCCACCCTTGCAGTGGGTGCAGGTTAACTCTCAGGATGTCAGTCAGTGGTGTCCTGCTGTTGGTTGGTGCTCAGTTCCCAGCAGGGCCTGGTACTCCCCACAACAGAGCACCATTGTTAGACATCTTAGAAGTGGCTTTTCACTCCCTGTGAGGTGTGCATGCTTCAGTGTGAGCTTGCTGGGCCATGTGGGTGGGGGATGTTGAGCTCTGACTACCACTCCCATCATGCTATTGCCTACACCCCCCTTCCCAGCATGCCCATACTTCCTTCCTTTTGAGTGGACTTCACTGTGTGTGAGTGTGACAGCAATGGCAAGATGGCTGACAGTGTGGTCCTGTTGTTTGTTGGTGCACAGTTCACAGCAGGGCCTTGTGCTCCCCACAGCTGAGGCCTGTGTCAGACATCTTAGAAGTGGCTTTTCACTCCCTGTGAGGTGTGCATGCTTCAGTGTGAGCTTGCTGGGCCATGTGGGTGGGGGATGTTGAGCTGTGACTACCACTCCCATCATGCTATTGCCTACACCCCCCTTCCTAGCATGCCCATACTTCCTTCCTTTTGAGTGGACTTCACTGTGTGTGAGTGTGACAGCAATGGCAAGATGGCTGACAGTGTGGTCCTGTTGTTTGTTGGTGCCCAGTTCCCAGCAGGGCCTTGTGCTCCCCACAGCTGAGGCCAGTGTCAGACATCTTTGAGGTGGCTTTTCACTCCCTGTGAGGTGTGCATGCTTCAGTGTGAGCTTGCTGGGCCATGTGGGTGGGGGATGTTGAGCTGTGACTACCCCTCCCATCATGCTATTGCCTACACCCCCTTCCCAGCATGCCCATACTTTCTTCCTTTTGAGTGGACTTCACTGTGTGTGAGTGTGACAGCAATGGCAAGATGGCTGACAGTGTGGTCCTGTTGTTTGTTGGTGCCCAGTTCCCAGCAGGGCCTTGTGCTCCCCACAGCTGAGGCCAGTGTCAGACATCTTTGAGGTGGCTTTTCACTCTCTGTGAGGTGTGCATGCTTCAGTGTGAGCTTGCTGGGCCATGTGGGTGGGGGATGTTGAGCTGTGACTACCCCTCCCATCATGCTATTGCCTACACCCCCTTCCCAGCATGCCCATGCTTCATTCCTTTTGACTCTGCGTCCCTGTGGGGTAGTGTGCCTGTGCTGACAGGATGGCTGACAGTGTTGTCCTGGCGTTTGTTTGGCTACAAGTCCCAAAGGTGTCCCTGTGCTTCACACAGCATGACCCAGGGTGGTGGTTCTTTGTGGGATATTTAATTAGAGTGTGAGGAAATGCATTCTCCAAGGTGAGTTGTGTGGAATTTGTGTTAAGGGTGTGTGTGAGAAAAGCTGCTGGTAACTATGGTCAGTGCTGTCAGTCCTCCTTCCCACCCAGCCAGATATCCCACCATGGAACGGGCTGCCATTGCAGGGAGTGCAAGTTGGCTTTCAGGATGTCAGTTAGTGGTGTCCTGCTGTTGGTTGGTGCACAGTTCCCAGCAGGGCCTTGTACTCCCCACAGCAGTACCCAGTGTCAGCCATCTTGTCAGTTCTTTTACACTCCCTGTGATGTGAGCATGGTTCAGAGTGGTGTTGATGGACCAATTGTGAGGGTGACCAATATCTGTGACTACAACTCCCATCATGCTATTGGCTACACTGACTTCACCAGCATACACAGAATTCCTTCCTTTCAGTGAGCTTCCCTGTGAGGTGGTGTTCTAGTGGTGGCAAAATGTCTGACAGTGTTTGTTGGTTAGATTTGTGCCACTGCCTTGCTCTATTTGTTGTTAGGTTTGTACATGTCATGACACAGTTACATATCACTATGAGATGGCAAGTGTTGTGTTTGTCTGACTAGCATACACATCTTGGGATGATTATGTTTTGGTTACTGTGGCTTTGCTAACGGTGCATGGTTTCACTATCCCCTTGACAGTGATGTGTGTGTATTGTCACACAATATTGGGTATATTGGTTGTGTACTCACCAGGCTCAGGGATGTTTGATAGTCCATGTACGCTCTCTGGTGGTAGGATGGCCCGCACCTTCTCCTCCCAGGGCCTGAGGTATACTGGTTTGGCAGGAGGGCCACTGCCGGTGCGATCACTCAAGGCGTAATCCTTCTTCAGTAGGGCCTTGACCCTCCTGCGCACATCATACCACCTGTTCTGGATGTCTTCCTTTGTGCGCAAACATGGTGATTGTGCATTCACCCTGTCGACGATCCTCTCCCACATCTTGGTTTTCTGCGACATGGGGTCTGTTGGACCAATGTACCAAACAGGTGTGGCTCTACCCTGAGGATTTCATCTACCAGGACTTCCAATTCACTGTCTAGGAACTTTGGATTCTTCTTTGGGGGCATGGTGATGGGTGGTGGTGGGGATTGATGTGTGTGTGAGTGTGCAAGTGAGGGTGGATGTGTGTAGGTTTTGCTGGGTGTATGTGAGGGTGCTATTTGGGAGGTGCTAATGGTGTGTGGCTTGTGTGATGGATGAGTTGTGGGTGTGTCTGTGGTTGCTGTCTGATGGTGTTCTGTGCTGGCAGGTCATTTGAATTTGCAAAGGATCATGGTAGGGATTTGTGGCCTTTATATGGGTGGAGTTGTGGGTGTGTCTTTGTTCCATGTTTTTCCCCCCTGTATTTATTGACTTTGTCATTGCTTGTTTGGCCCTTTTTTTTGTATTTTTTCCTTTGTAGTTTTTAGGCATGTAGGAGACGTTCTTCTGACCGAGTAGGACGCTGCAGTTGGCTCGTGCGAGCTTCTCCGAGTCTTTCAAGCTGTGTTTCTGCTGTGTTTCATGTGCGGCGTACGCGTCGGTCGCGGAGTATTGGGTTGCTTCGGCTCCGTTTTGTATGCGTGTCGGTCGTACGGCTTGTGCTCCGTGCGACTCGGTCTGGTTTTACACGCATTGCATCGTACTGCGCGGGTCGGAGTTCACGGGTACGTTTCTGTCGGGTTCATTCCTGGTGCGTGTCGGTCGGTTCGATTCGCATGGTTTTCCGGCCGGAGAGCTGGTTTCCGTGCGGTTCGGTCGTTCGGCTTGTGTTCCGTACGAGTCGGTCGTGATTCACATGCATTGCATCGTACTAGGCGGATCGGGCAGCGCCGGTACGTGTCGGTCGGACTAAATTCCCGTACCAAGTCGGTCGGTACGTTTTCCGGCCTGAATCGGAATCGGCCCCCATGTTTTGAAGATGTAGGCATAGCTAGCGTTATATAAGACCATTCCAAAAATGGTGGCTTTTGCAGTAATTGTGGTCCAAAATTACCAATCCAGATTGAGCTAACTTTTTCCCTGTGACGTCATTTCACTGATTATACCATATGAGTCATGCCCCATATTGTGAACATTTATGTCTTAAACTGAAAAATTTTCTTTTGCACACAGTCTATACCCGAAAGGCAATACTGTCCTAGGATGTCTCACAACCCAGCATTGGTGTTGCACACCTGAAAGTTTCAAGGACTGGGCGCTCAAAGAGTCATTGGGACCTGAAGGTTCATGGCTTGAAGACAGTGCGATCTCCTCCGGAAGCCACCTTGCCAGCCGATGGAGAAAACACAAAGCTGGAATGAGCCCTCTAATGAAACAGCCAGGAGGGAAAAAAGCCAGTGACAGAAAAATGCTCCACAAACTTGCCAACAGCAATAGCACAATAACTTAAAAAGTGACAGCAACAGGAAAATAAGGGACAAGAACCATACCAGAGTTCAGGAGCATTGCGATACAGAGCACTGTGATTATTGCAGGCCTATATAGTGAAAAATGACCATGAAATGGAACTAAGACTAGAGGAAGTACTTCCTCCACATTAGTCAGGTAAGATTTCAGTATAGTGTATTGGATAGTAGCCATGATGGATTGGGTTGATGATTAGGAAGTCCCGCCCCATCTTGGCGTCGTAATTTCCTGTTGTTGCACCCTTCTTGATGCTCAGACAACTATCTAGATCTCACGAGGCCCCCAACACCGTGGATGGGTGCTGCACGTACCACGGATGGGCGTCTCGCGGATGTGCCTGCATTACCATTGGAAGAGAAGCTTCTCATCGGCTGACGCATTGCATAGGATCACCAGCGATTACCAAAAGGATGCAGCCTATGGGCGTGCCGAACAGAACATTCTAATAGGGTACAGGAAGCCCACTTACCACATGCACTGTGGGTGCAGTTCTCTTTGGCACCATCCAATGTGGCCAAATGTATTTTCAATGGTCCCTTGGACCTATCGACTGGCCAATTCCTGCTCCTCCACCTTGGTATCCTCTTTCACTCTCACTTCCCTGTGTAGCAATTTAAACATGTATGCAAACTGCCCTTTCTCTCTTTCATGGCCCTGAATGCTTGCCAATCTTAATATATGCCAATTTCATTATTTTAATCACTGGCCCATTTACTTACTTTTGCCCCTTCGGCTGCTTTTCTTTATCCTTTCATCAATACTTTCACCTCTGTACCCTATGGCCTTTTCCTTTAATCTTTTTTTCTTCTTCTCTTTAATGGCTGTTAGACCTGGCATCTTTTGGCAAGGTTTCCCCTTCCTTTTTGCCTCTGACCTCCTGTTTTTGACTGTGTGCAGGATTTCGTTTTGACTGACTTTAGGACTATTGGCACTTTACCACTGCTGACCAGTGATAATGTGCAAGTGCTCCCTATCTAAACAATTTAGTGATAATTGGCTTCTCCATGGTTGGCCTATTTGATTTAGTAGTAAGTCCCTAATACAGTACACCAGGTGTGCCCAGGGCACAGCTGGTGCACTGTCAAATGCTACTACTGAGCCTGCAGCACTGATTGTGCCACCCACATGAGTAGCCCTGAAAACATGTCTCAAACGTCCCATCACAGTGTCTGTGTGTGCAGTTTTGAACTGCCTTTTTGACCTGGCAAGTGCACCCATTTGCCAGGCCCAAAACTTCCCTTTTAGTACATATAAGGCACCCCTATGGTAGACCCTAGGTAGCCCCATGGGCTGGGTGCAGTGTATTTAAAAGTTAGGACATGTACCGGTGAGTTTACATGTCCTAGTAGTGAAAAAAATTGTTTTTCACTACAGCAAGACCTATCTCTCCCATTGGTTAGCATTGGAGCTACCAAGGTCTTGTGTACTGCCAAGACTTCCTTCGAAGTTTGCCTACTTCAAAGGCTGAAACGGGGTATAAGTACTGGACCTCTGACACCATATACTCAGAACACTTCTGGACTGGGGACATTCTGCCAAGTAGAAGAGCTGTTGTGCTGCCAGCAGGACTGCCACTTTTCTGCTTGCTTTGCCATGTTGGCATGCTTCTTCTGTCTTGGGAGTGAGAGGTCTGGACTTTGATCTCTGCATCCTGCTTTCTAAGGTTCTCCAAGGGCTTGAGTTGAGCTTGCCTCATGTTGGAAGTCTCAGGGGCATCAAAGATTTCACCTGCAGCATCTGGGCTGTTCTGCTGAGAGCCCTACTCTGTCAAAGATTTCACCTGCAGCATCTGGGCTGTTCTGCTGAGAGCCCTACTCTGTCAAGTGGTGCCAAAACCAGTTCCTGGGCCCTTGGAAGTGAGGTTGATGTGTTCAACAAGAAGAAACCAGCATATTGACTTCGAGTGTGACTCCGGAGCTGGACCGCTCCTCGACACCACGCCACTGCCTGCATTGGAGCTGTGGTCTCCGCTCAACGCAACGACCATGACATGCAACGCAGGTCTCGATGCCGCCACAGTTCCTCAGAAGAACTGCCACAGAGGGAGTCCCAAGTACCACATCACGAAGTCCCCGTGGTGCCTGACTCCTACTCCGCACTGGTGGCCCCATGGTGTGACATCAACACTGCAAAATCAGCGCTGCGTGGCTTGACTCTCGACACTTCATCGACTCCGCACCGCCAGCAGAACCAATGCCTCGCCGCCAACGCTGCATCACTTCCCCTGTGCCTTGCAACGTTCCGAACACCGAAGTGCCAATGACCTGCACCGACAGTTAGAAACCGACACTGCACCGTCCCCTGTGACTCTTCACCTTCTGGGAATCACTGACAAAATATCAAAGGTCAGAATATCGACCTACAGAAATATCGACGCAAGAATATCGAAGTCAAGAATATCGACATCCTATCTACATTATGGTAAGTACAAAAATATCGATGTCAAAAATATCGATGTCAAAAATATCGTTGTTAAAAAAATCGTTTTTTTATTTAAGTTAAAAAAATAATGTAAAATAAAGTAAATAATACATATAATTAAAATAAACATAGTTAAAAATATTTTAAAATGTTTAAAAATTATAAGTAATATATATGTAATGTAAAAATAAATTAAACATGTACATATAATATATAATATATATAGTTACTAATAATTTTTAATAATTATTTTAATAACTTATAAAAAAATTAAATATCATATAAATTATAAATACATCTATACACATAAAACAATAATATAAATAAAAATTAAATAAATATATATAGCAAATAAAAAAATTAAAATTATTTTTAATCTTTTTAAATTCATTATATACTACATTAACTAAAATAATACAAAAATATTAGATAGCGGAGATAATAAAATTACTATTCCAACTCCAAACAGTGCAACAGTAGGGAAAATGTTGGATAGCGTAGGGGTAAAATTACTATTCCCACCCCAGTGAGTGCAACAGTAGGGAAAGTGTTGGATAGCGTAGGGGTAAAATTACTATTCCCACTCCAGTGAGTGCAACAGTAGGGAAAGTGTTGGATAGCGTAGGGGTTAAAATTACTATTTCCACTCCAGGGAGTGCAACAGTAGGGAAAGTGTTGGATAGCGTAGGGGTAAAAATTACTATTCCCACTCCAGTGAGTGCAACAGTAGGGAAAGTGTTGGATAGCGTAGGGTTTAAATTACTATTCCCACTCCAGTGAGTGCAACAGTAGGGAAAGTGTTGGATAGCGTAGGGGTAAAAATTACTATTCCCACTCCAGTGAGTGCAACAGTAAGGGAAAATGTTGGATAGCGTAGGGGTAAAAATTACTATTCCCACCCCAGTGAGTGCAACAGTAGGGAAAGTGTTGGATAGCGTAGGGGTAAAAATTACTATTCCCACTCCAGTGAGTGCAACAGTAGGGAAAGTGTAGGATAGCGTAGGGGTTAAAATTACTATTCCCACTCCAGGAGTGCAACAGTAGGGAAAGTGTTGGATAGCGTAGGGGTAAAAATTACTATCCCCACTCCAGTGAGTGCAACAGTAGGGAAAGTGTTGGATAGCGTAGGGGTTAAAATTACTATTCCCACTCCAGTGAGTGCAACAGTAGGGAAAGTGTTGGATAGCGTAGGGGTAAAAATTACTATTCCCACTCCAGTGAGTGCAACAGTAGGGAAAGTGTTGGATAGCGTAGGGGTTAAAATTACTATTCCCACTCCAGGGAGTGCAACAGTAGGGAAAGTGTTGGATAGCGTAGGGGTAAAAATTACTATTCCAACTCCAGTGAGTGTAACAGTGTGGAAAATGTAGGATAGCGTAGGGGTTAAATTAACATACTTATTAATTAAATAATTTTTGTAAAATAAATAACATATTAATAATTAATTAACTAAAAAATTAATAATAAATACCAATAAAATTAAATTAATATTTACTTAAATAACATTAAATTACTTCCCACCCTATTCCCCCATAAACACACAACCCGCTACACATAAAAAAGAACACAATTAATTTAATTATCAATTAATCAATTAATAAAAATTAATTACCAATTCATAGTAAATTAACAATAAACTAATTAACAATAACAATAAATAAAAAATCATAATAAATGAATTATAATTAATATAATTATAAATTAATTAATTAATAAAAATTAATTACCAATTAATAATTAATTAACAATAAATTAATTATCAATAACAAATAAAAAAATATTAATTAATTATAATTAAATTACTTCCCACCCTATTCCCCTATAAACCCACAACCCGCTACACATAAAAATTAACATAATTAATGTAATTATCAATTAATAAAAATTAATTACCAATTAATAATTAATTAACAATAAATTAATTAACAATAACAATAAATAAACATTTTTTAATTCTAATTAATATAATGATAAATTAATCAATACAAAAATAATAATTACCAATTAATAATTAATTAACAATAAATTAATAATCAATAAAAATAAATAAAAACATATTAATTGTTTAATTATAATTAAATTACTTCCCACCCTATTCCCCTATAAACCCACAACCCGCTCTGATACTAAAACGCAAAATTTACTTTAAAAAAATTACTAATTTCTAAACATTTAATACATATATTTAAAAATAATAAAAATACATTACAAAAAATGTTAAACATACATATAAAATACATACTAAAATACATTACACTAATATAAATATCGATATTATTAACAACGATATTTTTGCTAACGATATTACTTACTTCGATATTACTTACTTAGGGGCCCATTACGATACCCGGCGTAAATAAATCCGCCAGGCATGGAAGCGGCAAAAATCCGCCCGCACACACCGCCTGAACACCGACCACGCCATTACGATTACACAAACCGAATACCGCCATCGGCGGAAAAAGCACACAAAATACCGCCCGCCAACGTCCGAGTCGGAGTCAAACCGCCCGCCACGGACGGAAACACGCACGACAACACAAAACCGCCCGCCCTCACGGCCGACACACCGCACGTGAAATTACGATCGCACCGACATGAGCGCGGAAAAACCACAAATATACCGCCCGCCAGCGCAAACAACGCCGATGAGAATCGACACGGCAGAAGCCATGGCGCCAACGTACCTGCACAGAAACCATCCGCACACAAAACCAATAGCACACAACATGGCCAACAAGTCCACACAGCAAGGCACGCACAAATACACAAGCACAGTACACATCCCGAAAACACCCCCCGGACAAACAAAAAATACAAAGGCCAGAACCCCAGACACAACACACCTGAAAACAACAGACCATGAGGACACACCCACATAGGTGAGTACAAAAGCAGCACTCCCACAGACCACAACCCCTTGCTACATTGCAAACCAGAGAGGAGAGGAGAGGACACAGTGACACAGCAAGGACAGCAGCACACCACAGAAACGCACACATCACTACCACCACCACCACCACCACCACCACCAAACACCACCACCACCACCACCACCACCACCACCACCAAACACCGGCACCACAAACCCCTGCACATTACACAACACACACCGCACCAGCACCACAAACATCATGGCACCACAAAGAATGCCCAAGTTCACGCCCATGGAGCTGACGGTCATGGTCGACGAGATCATCAAGGTGTACCCACAAATCTATGGGAACATGGTCCAGCACACACCACTAGCCACCAGAAACAGAATGTGGAACCGGATCGTAGACCAGGTCAATGCAGTCGGGACCCTGCCCAGGAACAGAGTCGAGATTAACAAACGTTGGAATGACGTAAAGAGCCTGGTCAAGAAGAAGGAGGGCAAAAACAGAGAGCTGGCTGCCGTCACTGGCGGAGGGAATCCCGCGCTCTTTAAGACCTTCAAAGCGTGGGAGGAGAAGGTGCGAGTCGTAATCCATCCGGAGATCCTCGCCGGATTAGCAGGGGGAGTGGAGGCTGGTAAGTACAAACTAATGTATACCAGCACACCGCTATGTACTCACATGCACTACCACCATGCCACAGCTCCCAGGGACAAACACCCCCATGTCCAGCACACAATACACAACACATCACACACACATGCAACAGACACTACCACACACAGCCCAAACCGAACAACTGTAAGATGCGTGGGGACATGTGTACACTAAGCCAGCCACGTAACCACCAACAGGTCCCCAAATATGCCAGAAGCGCCACAACGAGCACCCACCACACCCATGTGTCCGCCACAGCTGCACTAACCGACAAGTAACAGGTAAGTGGCAGGAACACAAAGTGCAGTGGGTGGGACGGTGGACAGCCCAAGTACAACACACACCAGGCCCCAGTCCCACAGCACAGCAAGGAGGAGCATCCCCACACCCCACAGCCACGTGTCAGCCACCGCAGTGCACAACGACAGCCGAAAGGCAGACATCACGGTCCACAGCAATCGGTGTCAGTGGGTGTCCAGCCACCCCCACGACCCACAACACCCCCCACCCCCACAGACCTGCAACATGGAGCACCCCCACTTAGAGCCATGTGGCATCCAGTACAGTGCACGCACGAACAACTTGCAGGTGGGAAACTGGACAGGGCTGGATTACTGGAGGCATGAGGACCATAACACGACCAACACATGGGACATGTCACGTAGCAGACGAACACGCAGCACCGCCCACCGTCACGAACAAGTGAACAATGTGCACACGGACATGAACAACAGACTCACACCCCACATGACCCATCACAGACATAGCAACACCCAAGGAGCCACGTCTGCATGCACAAGCCACACTGAATATAGTCCCACACGGCAGCCACTGTGCAACTCATCACACACAACCGAAACACCATTGAAGTCCTGTCCATGTAGCCCCTACTGCCTGTCAACAACACACCCCACAACTACGCCTATGTAAGACAAACAACACTAGACGCAACAGAGCGGAACAACATAAATGCACACGAACACCACTGAACCCATCAAACTCACAGACACACCATGCACATACAACATACCATCCATCCCATCCGTCAGCCCCAGTCTCATGAAAGGCATGTCATCCGCACAGCTGCCACACATACAGCAGTCACGCTAAGACACATGCCCATGACCAACCATGTGCCAGAAGTCAATTAAGCGCACGACACACTGTGAGCAACAACACACAACATGGGCCACACCCCCGAGCACTGCAGTGATGCACATGGCACAGGGCAGCACGCACACCAAGGAGATGGGACAACTGCAATACGTTGGCTGGCACACAACTATCACTCACTCATAACGATGCGTCCAATGCCATGTCCAGTAATCACAACAGACAGCAAATATGCAGGCCATGTCAAGCATGCACACACCTCAAACCATGCACTGTCATGCTGCCACAACACATGTCACGTTCGGCACCCATGGCTCACAGCATGTACCCCAAAAGCATATCCCCTCCCAAATGCGAATCTGGGGCATGGCCCCCATGTTGCCATATGCGTTCCTAAGCGTTCCATTTGAACCCCAAAAGCAGATCCCCTCCCAAATGCGAATCTGGGGCATAGCCCCCATGTTGCCATATGCGTTCCTAAGCGTTCCATTTGAACCCCAAAAGCATATCCCCTCCCAAATGCGAATCTGTGGCATAGCCCCCATGTTGCCATATGCGTTCCTAAGCGTTCCATTTGAACCCCAAAAGCATATCCCCTCCCAAATGCGAATCTGGGGCATAGCCCCCATGTTGCCATATGCGTTCCTAAGCGTTCCATTTGAACCCCAAAAGCATATCCCCTCCCAAATGCGAATCTGGGGCATAGCCCCCATGTTGCCATATGCGTTCCTAAGCGTTCCATTTGAACCCCAAAAGCATATCCCCTCCCAAATGCGAATCTGGGGCATGGCCCCCATGTTGCCATATGCGTTCCTAAGCGTTCCATTTGAACCCCAAAAGCAAAGTACAAACCAGACCCAGGATGGGCCAGGAGCCCGCATACACCAGAGTCACAATAAGTAGGGGCACAGCAACACACCCATCGGCATGGCCAATCCGTCCCATGCCACATGTGCACAGCACACAGTCCCATTGCCAAGCACACACAACTACAGATGCTACAGCCACACACACGCCTCCGGGAAACCCATGTACGAGATTGCACGAACTGTCAATGTCAGACGACAAATACATACTTCGCCAGGTGCAACACAATAACAAATCTCATTCTCTCCACAGGTGACGAACTGCTGGATGCTGGGGATGGAGCCAGCAGCCAGCACAGCCAGCCTACAAGCCCCCAACGAGGACACACGGATCTGGAGGATCTGTCCTCCTCTTCGGACACGGACAACCAAGCAGGCCCATCTGGTGTGGCAGGGCCCAGCCGCTCCCCAGGACCCCTCCTACCCACCAACCCATCATCCAGGGCTGCTGAACATTCCCAGCCCCCTGCTGCCACTGTCGTTGCGGCCACACCCACGGTCATTGTGGCCACTACCACTGCCGCAACCGCCACCATCGCCGCACCGACCACCACCGCCGCCACCACCGCCACGTCTTCGCTGGCACCAGCCCCAGCGCAGGTGGTGGCCCGGACGACTGGATCCACCCTGGGAGCCACAGCGAGGACCGTGGTGAGCAATGTGGCTAGTGGGCAGGCCGGTGGCAGCAGGACTGGTAGGAGGAGCAGGGTCAGGGAAACGCCAGCCTCCCCTGGGAGCCATGCCCTGCCTCACATGGCCAGAGTCCTTGGGGCCTATGAAGAGGCCCAAGGACAATGGGTCCGGTCTGCTTCAGACACGCGTGAGGTGCTGGGGGTGCTGAGGTCCATGGACGCCCGTATGGGCCAAATCGTGGACCTCATGGGACAGCTGGTGGTGGCGGTGAGGTCACAGCCAGGGACAGCAGCTCCCTCCGCCACCACCTGCCGGGGCGCAGGGTGGAGCAGCAGTGTCCAGTTCCCCTGCGTCCACAGCCAGTGATCACACCTCAACCACCAGCATGTCGCAAGCAGGCACCCCCCTCGCAAACGTGGAAGGGGCCGTCCGAAGAGGAAACAGATCTCCCGGGAGGACTTCGCACGCTCCAGACGCAAGTGAGGCAGCCAGCCAGCCTTCCGCCAGCCTTCCTTGACCAGCCACTGCATTGACTTGGACTACGATCCCACTCCACACAGCCATCTGGATGGCATGTGTGTGTTGGACTATGGACATAGAACCAGTGGGTACACCCTGATCATCACGCAGCCATGACCGACAGCTCATTGTCACTGCACGCACCACTTTTGTCATCACCTTACACACAATCACATGTCACAGTTTGTAATAAATGCACCTTTTTCACTAACTGCTGTTTGTGCCCTGTGTCTTATTTGTACGGAATACAACGGCCACCTTGGGCGGAAAGGCACCTGATGCGTGGCATGGCATTTGAATCCGGAGGGCCTGTAGGGACCTAGGGGTGGGAGACAGAACAGGAGCACATTCAATGAGTGTGTCACACACCCATCACACAGTACATGTCAACAACTACAAGCAATGTACACACATCGCACAGAGCAATAGGGCACAATGCCACAGCCACCAACAGTGGCATACTACCCTGGCCATGGAGCGTTGACACACAGCACGCAGTGAACAAACGGCCACCCTGACACAGCACACACACACCTGCACAGATACAGCCACATCAGCCGTCGTACATGGACACTCACCGTCAAGTGAAGTAGCGGGCGATGAGCTGCTGCCGCACATTACCAGCTTCCTCCTCTCCGCTGTCCTCCTCACTCGAGCTGTCCTGGTCTGCGGGCTGGGGCCCTGGTTGATCTCCGTCATCCACGATGAGGGGGATCTGCTTCCGAATGGCCAGATTGTGCAGCATGCAGCACGCCACCACTATCCGGCACACCTTCTGTGGGGAGTACGCCAGCGCACCCTCGGTGCGGTCCAGGCACCTGAACCTGGACTTGAGGAGGCCAAAGGTACGCTCGACCACACGTCTGGTCCTCCCATGTGCCTCATTGTAGCGATCGTCTGCTGGGGTGCGAGGATTCCTCAATGGACTGAGCAGCCATGCCCCATTCGGATACGCAGAGTCACCTGGGTGTGAGGGACACAGAGAACCGTTGCTAATCCAACTGGACAGGGGACAGCATCGCACAGCCAGCACGCTACACCACTCCACATACTCACCGACAATACAGGCACGATCCTGTTGCATATTGGACATCAGTCGTGGCAAGATGCTGCTGCGCATTATGTGTGCATCATGGGCCGAGCCTGGGAACTTTGCACACACGTGGGTGATCACCATGTCCGCAAGGCACACCACTTGCACATTCAGGGAGTGCGTGTGCTTCCTGTTGCGGTACAGGTGCTCAGTGGCCTGTGGTGGAACAAGGCCGACATGTGTGCAGTCAATGGCTCCAACGACGTGTGGGATTCTGCCAAGGGCATAGAATGCACCCTTCACTGCCGCCAATTCACGAGCCCTGGGGAAGCGGATGTACCTGTTCCGGCACAGCATCATGGCTGCCAGTACATCCCTCAGCACCTTGCTGAACATGGGCTGGGACATCCCTCCTCCACTGCCCACTGTGTGCTGGAATGACCCAGTGGCGAAGAAATGCATGGCGGCCATCACCTTAGCCGTGGGGGTGACAGCAGTCGGATACACCCTGCGGGGACGGAGATGGGGTTCTAACATGGCACACAGTCGATGCAGGGTTGGCCTGTCCAGCCGAAACTTCCTAATAACCTCTGTATCGTCCATGTCCGCCAGCAATTGGTATGGGCGGTCAATGTTCGGTCTCCGCCTAGGGACAATGGCAGAGGACACATGTCAATGCAACACGACACATAGCAATTTCGCATACACATCACTGACATGACTGAGCAAGCACATGAGCCACAGCCCAGCTGTCAAGCTGGGACGGCACGGCCACAATACACTTACACAGGTCTCCCAACAATGGCAATGGCTAGTGATACAAACCACTGCCATGTGCATGCACATGGGGATCTAGGCCCCAATGACTTGCGGGGCGTGCTGATGGGGACTGACTGCATATCCGTCAAGCGGCAACGCCACGGCAACATGAATGTCTGCTGAGCATGGAACTGCTTCCGCGGCTGGATGAGTATGGCACACGACGACGACGATGTGGGCACAGGCTGAGCGGCCAAAACAAGTGGGACCTGTGGCACGAGGGGATATGAGACAGTAGTAGGTGTCAGCACTGCACCCTATGTACAGCACTGTACGGATCACACCTCCCGAAACATTGACAGGTGTCCACATTGACAGCCCCATGCCAAGACGGCTGTGTGCTTGCAGTCACACGTCACAGGTGAGAGGTTACATTGCACGTGCCAGGTGGCAGTCGTACATAGTGGGAGCTGGCATGTGTGTGCATGTGTCTCCTGTTCAGGATCCACCAGATGGGCGCTGACTCTGTACTGACCATTGGACACAGCATGTTCCGTGGAAGGCTTGTGTGTGTGGGATGGTGGCACTGGATGTGCCTCCGTTGGGTGGGGGCCATGCACAGGGCGGGTACGTCGATGATTGCGCATTGTTGGTCACGGTGGGTGCACCCACTAAGATGTGTTGCCCTGTGTTCAATTCCTATGTCCGCATGATGATGGACTGTAGATGTGGGCAGACTACACATTGGTCGATGTGCTGTCTATATGCATGTGCCTTCACACCAGGCACAGCTGCCCCTGCACATGTGACCCCTGCTGGACTCGCTGCTGGGTCTGTGGAGCTGATGCACCTTCTGCGCGTGGGGCGGGCAGCTCTCCTCACTTCCCTCATTGCGCATGTCATGACTTTGCCGCAGGTGACATGGATCATGGAGGGCCCACATGTACGCGTGGGTAGGCTACACATGATTGTACACTGGTCGCCACCCCCAGTCAGTGTTTCGAATGGGAAGGTTGTCGTGCTGGTGGTATGTTCGATGTGGCGGATGGGCGGGCCTAGGTGCGGGCTTACATTCCGGACATGGGGGTAGTTGTATTGGCGACTAGTTGCAGTACACACGGGACACGTCTCTTCCTTTCCACATCTGGGTCATCCCTTGTACTAACTGACAGTGATACAGTCATCTTCGCCCCAGCCCTCATGTCCTCCCCTCGCTCCCCCAATATGCATGCTCACCTGCGAGGCTAGCGCTTGCACAGGCAGCCCCAAGCTCGCACCAGAGAGGGCAAGGAGTGTATGTGTGGGTCCAGTTGCACGAGTGGGCTGTCTCAGGGTATGATGTGTTGCGGGACGCCGTCCACCTGCGTGGTGCCCCAAATGGAGACCCGGCCTGCATGGACTATGCATCACAGTCTTCGCCTTCCGGATCCGCCACCTGCGACACCCAGTGGCTGTGGCTGCCCTTGCGGCCAGGCCGCGTCCGTCTGTGGCTGATGGCCCACACATTCACTCTTTGGCCTCTCTGGGGAGGGCTCGGGGTGGTGGCGCACGCGCTTGCACTTAGTCGCAATGGCATGTGGCGTGGTTGGTATGATGGGCAATGGATGGGATGGTGCGAGCCACCTCCCGTGACGTCAGTGCTGCTCGTGCTGTGGTGCGTCCCCCTACACTTCCATGTGACTTGTGCCATGCTAGACGTTGAGGTTCTATTGCCTGCGTGATATGACCAGGAGGAGCGCGAGGAGACCTCTCACACACCATGCTCCACTGCCATCCCGTGCCCTGTATCGCCTGTGCGGATTGACTATGTTGGGGTTACACCTGGTCGACTGGGGCTGTGTGTGCCTTGTCAAGGGGCATGGCGGGCGCACAACAGGATCCAGCTTGTCCACAGAGGGTGGGCTGAGGTGCGCCTGGTACCGCTTTGTACGTGTGCCCGGCTGCTGTGCACACACGTGTTCACTCCCCCGACAGGTGTCCTCTCACAATGCCCAGGGAAGCGGTGGTGTACTGTTCATGACCCCTCCCAACACGGCGTGCTCCAACTTGGCATGTGCGCATCTACCCGTCGCACCCACCCACCTGAGCACTGCGTCCATACGACTTCACACGACACATGTGTGTCTTCCACAGTAGTGCTACTCATTTGCGTTGACATCCAATACCAGTGGACTACATGGTCATGTCACGACTGCCGTGTACTTCACATACTCTCATCCTCTCTCATTCGTACTTGTGAAATGAGTCAGCGGAGACAGTTTTGGTTTCAAACATTATATTGAGTCTTCTGTCCTCTGTGATGCAGTATAGTGGACACTACTGGCAGCGGAATACATGTTGAGGATATACTGAGCATGATTGCAAATGGGATAGGGTGTGGGGTTACATGTGATTGGCTGTTGCATGTGGGATGTGGGCTTCAGAGTGACATCTGCTTGGCCAAGGCTGTGCTAATGTACATTTACGTATAGCTGCGGAGCTGCGGACTTTGACACAGACGGTATACATGTAGCCTACCAGACCGCTTGGCATCATGGGCACAGTCCATCTCAGTTCCATGTGACAGGTTTGCTGCGGTTGTTCCTCATGCACGCGTGCATGTGAGTTGACATCAGGGCATGTGCTTGCGTGCATGCAGCGGCGTGCCACTTGTTGTTGCACTGTGGTGGTTACTGGACATGTCACAGTCACTGGGGTCGTGTTGTTGTTGTATGCACTTGTCGTCCATGCAAAGGTCCTGGTATGGGATTCCCGGGGCGGGGGTGGAGGGGTGCAGCACCCACAGACTCCAGGCGACCTATTCATGTCCACTGAGCGGTGTGTGTGTCCATGTGCGCTGGATCCATGTCGTGTCCTGGTTGTTCGTGCAGTTCCGTCCATGTGGGTGCGATACACAGAGCCCATGCCACTGCTTCCCACGATGCATGCGGTGTTCCTGGATGTGATGGGGAACAGTGTGCATGTCCCGGTCATATCCGATGTCATGGCGATGTCGTTGATGGTGTGGTTACAGTTGCCGGTCGTTTGGTATGGCTGTTGTTGTGGTGACTGGCCAGTCCGTGCGGAAGCTAAGCATGGGTGCGGGGTTGGACATCATAGGTCACTCGGGAACCTGCGTTGTGGTCCGACGTATTTACAGGTTGTCAGGTATGCGATGCCGTCCAGCAGGGCTTCCATGTCATTGGTGGTGTACATGTTTGCCAGCCAATGTAGCGGATGGTGGCTGTCAAGGTGTTGTTCGTAAGTTGTCCCTTGGAGGACCATGATGGGGCATGCTGGGTGACATTCGATGTAGCTGTTCTCGATGATCCGTCGTGTGGAGGCACAGTGGTCCCATTTCAGTGCGGGTGCGATGTTGGCCACATACGCCATGCCCCCATAGGCAGAGCAGGCCCTGTCGTGTGCGTCCAGAGGGAGGAGTAGTGGTAGCAGGTCCGCCTTCAGACATGCCGGGTTGGAGAGGCATATCTCGACGGGATGCTGGTAGGGACACCTCCGACAGTAGAAGACGGGCATGACGCAGCTGAACAATGTGATGCGGTAAGTCAGTCGGTAACTTACGTTCAGCAGGGACAGGAGATCGCATCCCAATGTATGGCACAGGTTGGTTTTGTACAGCTTGAGCTGTTCGGCGTAGTTGGGTAGGTGTGTTGCGGTTGCCATTTCGCAGCGGTTCGTTGAGGTGGCGTGCTCCGGCTGTGTGTGCAGTCTGCAATGTGCACGCTCCGGGGTTGCTGTGAGCTCTGTGTAGTCGTAGGGAGACAGGACTTGTGTTCTGTTGGCTTGTTTGGAGGACACGGGCCCTCTTCCCACATGCTTCTCAGACAGTTCAAGGTCAGTGCTGTGTGACTCCTTCCAATTAACTTGCATGTGGCCGACATGGGGGAGTGTTTTCTTCTTTCTTCCCCGTCCGTTGTGTGCTTCTGTGATATGCGCCATCTGCCCTGTGGTCGGTCCCTCGGCATGCCTGTGTTGGTCTATTCTTGGACAATGGCTGTATTCACCGGCTTCTGTCGTAGGGCTGTGGTTTCGGAGTTGGAATGGAAGGTCATTCAGTGCTGTCTGCTCTCCCTTGTGTGGGCGGCAGGCTGCCTTTCCGCTCTGCGTTGGGCCTTGTGTGTGAATGTTATTCTTGGGCCACCTGTTGTCGGTCCCCGGGCTCTTTGGTGTTCCGTTTATATGTCTTGTTCATATGTGCAGGGTGGTATGGGTGTTTCTGTGTGGTACTGGCGTTCCTCTTCCCGAAGGGGCCCTGCTTCTCCTAGTTGGTGTTGCCGCCGCTGTGTGCTACGCCATGTTTGTTACACTGGGGTGTGTCCTGCTGTTGCGTGTCTTCACTGACATGTGTGCGTCGGTTGTGTGGCGTTGGGTGTTGTCCGTGAATTGGGCGTTGGGGACATGTCTGTGGCCGGCCTGTCACGTGTCATGTGCGTTCGGGGTGGGGCTGATGTGTGTGCTGCTTGGTTGTGTCCCTGTGTCTGTGTGCGACGCATGCATGGCGCTGCGGTTGGCCTCTGCGTTGTGCGCATGTGTGGCGGCGCCATCGGCGCTTTGGGGCCGTGACGGGGTGGTTGGTTACTAGTCCCAGGTGGTGTGTACACATGTGTTCTGCGATGTTACGATTTGGCCTGTGTGTCATATGTGGATGCGATGGTGGATGTGTAGTGTACACGCGCTGGTGGGGGGTTGTCCGCTTTTTCCGCCCTTGCACTGTGTGCGCTGTTTGCGTGCACTTGTTGTGTGTGTGCCTACCTGCGTCTCCGCGGTACGTTGCGCCCTTGGTGGTGCATCAGCAGAAGCATGGGGAGTGCCTGCAGTGCTGGATTCATGCTCGGGAGCCGCTTCTTCGTTGTCCGTGCTCGGCATCCGTGTTACCGCTTCGGTTTGTCGTACGGTATCTCTTGGCCGTGGGAGCCGTTTGTTTGCGGCATCGTAATTTATGCGCCGGGCGGGACGTGTTTCGTCGGACGGTGTGTGTCAGTTGGGCTGCGCCGCTACATGTACGGGCGCACTTTGATGGCGGACGGTGTTGCTGGCTTGCCGGCGGTGTTTGGCCTACTTTTCGCATCGTAATTGGACGGGCGTGTGGACTGCTGCGTGCCGGCGGTAACTGGTGGTTTTTGCATCCGCCAGCACGGCGGTGGTGCTTCCGCCCGCCATCGTAATGGGCCCCTTAGATATTACTTCGATATAAAAAAAATGATATTACTTACCTTAAGGTCGATATTCTGGTCACCGATATTATTGACATCGATATTCTGTCCCTACGATATTAAAAACTCGATATTAGTGTCGGTCGATATAAAAAAATCGATATTTTGACTGCGCACCACCTTCCGGGCGCCTCGCACATCTTTGTTTTATCATCGTTTCCAAGGTACTGTAAGCAGGGTCTGTACGATTCCATAGCCGGTTCGGCGCTCCATTGCAGTTGGCACCGAACTTTGAGATTGGACTCCGCCAAGCACGTTGTTATAGCCCCAGTTGGAGCTATTGTATTTCTAAACGCTATAACTGCATGTAATCTTTGAGAATCTGTAATTTGATTGCTGTATGTTGGATTTTTTTTGTCGTTTTGGTCTTGTTTTATTCAGATAAATATTGGCTATAATAAACTGGTGTGGAATATTTTTGTAGTGTTTTCACTGTGTTACTGTGTGTGTGTACAAATACTTTACACATTTCCTCTGAGGATAAGCCTGACTGCTCTTGCCAAGTTACCAAGGGGGTGAGCACGGGTTATTCTGAGGGTGTAATTTACTTACCCTGACTGGAGTGAGAGTCTCTGCTTGGACAGTGTGAAATCCACTGCCCACCAGAGACTCCAGTTCTAACAATGGCCTTATTTTTGATCTTAGCAAACACAACAAGATGATGGCAGAGTGATGAGACTTTTCAACCACTCACCCCCAATCAAGAGATCTGGGTTTAATCCATTGTTCTTTTGCTCACTATGCCACCCCAGTTTGGACATGGGTCCCTTGCTCGATGTGCCACTGGATTCAAGCTAGCCTGGTTGATGAGGGGTGATACTCCGAAACCGGTCCCAGGATGCTTGTTTCAGGCCCAGGGAGGACTGGCCTGTCAGTTCGGGCTGGACTGTTCCCATGAGGAGCAGGGTCAAGACTGATTTGCATATAGCTGGGTCCAAACTGGCGTGGCATAGTGAGCAAAAGAACGATGGATTAAACCCAGATCTCTTGACTGGGGGTGAGTGTTTGAAAAGTTTCAGCACTCCGTCCATCATCTTGTTGTGTTTGCTGCTTCTCTTTGATCTTGCCACCATTCACCACTTCTCTTCCTCTCCCCTACTACACTCTCTTACTTAACTCTGTGCTGAGCCATCCCACCACGTTCCTCATTTTTGTCCTCTCAACCTCCACATGTAGAATTGCACTTTCTTCACTTGTTCACCTCCTCGCCCATCATCTTTGGTCCTTTCATTTGTGCCCTCTTAGGCTCCTCACTGTCTTCAGCTTTGACCTCCCTTACTTTCATGAACTCCATTTTCTCATCCACCCCCTTCTCATGACTCTTAATTACCCAATAACTTTCCTGACCATTCCACCACTTGTTTTCTCCCCTAACACTGTCTGTCACTCCCATTACCCATCACACTCGACTGGGGACAGTTACTATCTCCTCTTCCCTCATCTGATAGGTCCACCTGTAGTGTCCTTGCAGCTGTAATCAGTTGTCCTGCTCTCAACAAGCCCACTCTTCTGTCTGTACCCTGAACTGTCCCTGACTTCACTGGCATTTTATTTACTGTATCTACCATCCTTGTTGCTTTTGCCCTGCCAGGTCACCCCCTCTGACCAGATGCCCTTTGCACCAAGGACATCACAAGCCATACCACACCCTCTTCACTCCCCTTGCTATAGCCTCCTCATTGTCCCCTATGTCTACCTCCATTTTCTCTCCAACCACAACTCCAACTCCATGTCTCCTATTCCCTTTCTCCTCCCTCCCTTTGCTATTGCAAGCTTGGAAATCTCTTGAAAATGTTATAACCAGCTCCACTTTAAGACTTACTAAGTGGAACTTCAATTTCCACGCATATTTCTTCTCTTGGCTGACAAATCTTTGCCACCGTTTTAGAATGGAGCACAACCTGAAAACATTGCTAAAATAATAATCAACTCACAGCATTTAATGTTCAGGCAATGATGAGAGGTTTGATGAAGCTTTATTTCTCATTAAAGAGATTAGTTTGTATATTTTTGTTCTTTTGTTCAGGTTAGTCAGATAAGTCTGTTTACAGAAATAGAAAATAATTTTATATTAGAAATAGTATTTAAAATAACAGCGTGTTACATAGAGGAAATTAGTCCCTTTCTTAATCTAAGGGACCTAATTTACCCTAGCAAGAACCCATAAAGAGTTCTTTTGCAAAAGAGCAAGCACATTTTAGTAAATGGCTAATAAATATGGAAGGTCAAACTCCCCATAAAGAGTAGTTCTGGAAACTCAGCCGAGTTCCCAAATAGCTCCCGTAACAACCGTTAAAATAGGTAGAAGGAAGCAATCACTGCAGTAGCTATGAACAGCATAAAGGCGGAAGGTCTCCTCACAAAATGTAAGGTAAATATGGAAATCACAGTTAGCAGTATCTCATAGAAATCGTGGGCAAGATTAGCACAGTAAAGTGCTAAGAGGCAGGGAAGGTGTGCATAGAATGCGGTGCATCTCTAGCTAGGAACACGTACTATATAGAAAAGCACAAAACATGTTGCAAACTTGAACTGCTGAACTGTTGGCGCATTCCCGATGGTAAACAGCCCTCACAACTGAAAGTCACCCAAGCATGCAATTACAACGCTGTTGTTACAACAACTCGCTGTAAGTAACGCATACCATTACCTCGCAAGTCGAAACAAAGACTTGCGGAGGGGGAGAAGGTGCTGGATTTAAAATCCAACACCTTCCCTACTGTCCGCACAGACTGGAGTTGGAATAGTAAATTATACTATTCCAACATCCAGCGCCCCTCCGCAAGTCGTTGTTCCGACTTTCGGGGTAATGGTATGCGTTGTTACAACGCGGTCGTTGTAACAACCGCGTTGTAATTGCATGCGGGGTGACGGCATGCGTGAAAAGGAGGCATATTCATCCCCGACCAATGGGAGAGGATCTTCCGATGGTCTGTTGCCTTCTTCCTTGATTCCCATGGTAAAAGTCCTTGTCAGCATGTTGTTTGATAGGCGGCAACAAAATATTACAAAGGATACATCTAGGAAGGTTCTCATGAGAACCTTTAGCAAGCCTATACTGGCAGCTGTTCAGTGTCACATTGTGTAACAATAGGATTTTCTATGAAATGAAACATCAATATCTTGCATGTCCTGCCTAGATCATGGAAAACAGAGCTATAGCAAGCATTTTAATTCATTTAATTTTTGTTCATTGTAAGCATGTGGCAGAGAAAACTAAATACGACGGAATCATATGGTGTAAGGTGAAAAGAAAAACAATTTGCAGCAAACAGGATATTTCACAAAAATGTCAAGTTTTGCAGTTCAATTATACCGCTAAAGTCATAATGAAAGAAAACCATTTATTATTATTAAGGGGACAGTAAAGATTAAGAATAATTTTGAGGCCTAGTCGTGAAAGAGAGATAGAAATGGGAGTTTTTGGGAAAAACAAAAAGCATTTTCTAAGTGCTACGTCTATTAGAGAACAAACCGACATTTTGCAGATTTGCACAAGTAGAAGACGAAAGGTAGAGTTTGCTTTGCTTCTGATTTTGTGTTCCTTGAAGTGACTCAGAAGAAACCATTGTACCCAATTTACTAAGCAAACGCAGAGTAAAGTTTACTATATTTGCAGTCATCTTAGTCTTTTTAATGAGCTGCCTATTAACAGGCTTATATTCTCCTGTTGAGCATGCTACCACCACAGCTAAACCCAATTCTACTCAGATGAACAGTATAGATTTAGTAAGATGAGTGTACATGGAGATGGTTCCCATGGGAGCCATACCAACAATGTCTTCTTTAACCTGTTGCATGAATATTCATTCTACAGTCATGCATTCACATGATTGGTATATCTGTGCTTACTTGATTGCAACTACTGCGGAGGGAGTGACCTATCATCACTTACCTGTTACATATGCCTCATTATGTAGTATAATGCTTGGCACTCTTTATAATCAGGGTCGGTTTAAATATTTTTTCTCAAATTTTGGCCTGGTCCTTGAACATGTGCTTATGTATAAACATTTGATTCCTCATTATAACTCTAGATACATGGATACAGTATGACATTTTTTCTAGGTCTCTGACAAAGATTGATGTTTCTTGTGGTCAGAAGGAAGGGTTGACATGTAAAATAAATAATCCTGAGTAACAGTTTATTGAACAATCGGAGGACATAAGGCAAGGACTTGAGTAGAAGGCAAAGAGAGGATCGCAGGATGAGTGGGATGAGGAGGAAGAAAAACTAAAGGATGATGGGATACACTCAAAGGTGAGTTTGGATTGGCAAAAGCAGGGACAACAGTGTTTTATGAGAAGTAAGGAAAAGATTAGGAATCCTCACATGCTGATAGGAATCCTCAGATGATGGGTTGAAGTAAATGCCTGCAGAGTTTGAAGTTCTGGGAGAACAGGTGTTTGGTAGAAGGGATCCTGTCATTCCTGTAGTTTATTATGTGTGCGGGAAGAAAGCCTATTTTCGACTTCCTGCAAATTGGGTAGGCAGCTGTTACTTAGCTTTAGTGCTTCCTAATGTGAATCATGTAGATAAAGCTGATGATAAGGTAGTGGTGCTTCATGGAAGAAACAAGTGAAGTGCTTCACAAATAGTGGGTGACATCTATGGTGGTCTGATTCCGTCTGCAGGAGCAGTTTTAAAAGTCTTGAATCCAATACTGCAGGAGCACTGCCTCCTATTAACTTAGAACCTGCGCTATTAGGGCCATAGTTTTACAGGCTTGCTTTAGATATTTTACCCGCAAAAGAGGGCTGAGTGTCGCATGTTACGTATTCAGCAGTGCTGCACGTACATGCCCCATAAGTCCAAAGTGAATAACAAGTTTGTAAATAAGTTACTGAAGTTTTGAAGGAGCTGGAAGCTACAGGTGCCTTGGAGGCAACTGGGAAAGGGTTTTCTGCAATAGGTAGTTGGCTTAGTGGTATATGGAGAAGGATATTGGAGACTCATTTGATCCCCATATTAATTCTTGCTGTCATAGCTATTTTCTCATTTTTGTGTATGACGTGGATTAGAGGGCTGACTGGAAAGAGTGGTCCAAAGAATAGTGGAAGAGAATCGGTGACAAAGGGAAATGGGAGAAAGAGAAAGACAAAGGGGTCGATTCCGATTCGGGCCGGAAAAAGCACCGACCGACTCGGATCCGGAAATAATACCGACCGACACGTACCCGTGGCGCCCGACACGCCAAGTACGATGCAAGGCGCGAAAATCCGACCGACACGTACCGAAACCAAGTCGACCGACCGAGCCGCACGGAAAACAGCAATCCGGCCGGAAAACACGCGAATCCAACCGACCGACACGCACCCGGAACTAATCCGACCGAAACGTACATGCGAACTCCAAACCGCAAAGTACGATGCAAGGCGCGAAATCACGAGCGAGTCGGACGGAGGCCAAGCCGCACGACCGACACGCATACAAAACCGAGCCGAAGCAACACAAAACACCGCGACCGACGCGTACGCAGCATAGAAAACTGCACAAACACAGCGTGAACGAAACGGAGAACACCGTACGAGACAATTGCAGGGTCCGACTCGGTCACAAGAACGTTTCCAACATACACAAACAGCACAAAGGAAAAATCACCCAAAAAAAGGCCAAACAAGCAATTACCAAGCCAATAAATACTGGGGGTGGGGACAGAGAACAAAGACACACCCACAACTCCACCTATATAAAGGACACAAATCATAACCATGAGCCTTTGCAAATGCCATTCCACTGCCAGCACCCAAGAGAAAGCAACCACACACCCACAGCTCATCCCTCACACAAGCCACACACCATCAGCACATCAACAAATACCTACCTCACATACACCCAGCAAAACACACACTCACACACCCTCACCTGCACACCAACACACACATCACTCACCATCACCACCCATCACCATGCCCCCCAAGAAGAATCCCAAGTTCCTAGATAGTGAATTGGAAGTCATGGTAGACGAGATCCTCAGGGTAGAGCCACAGCTGTTTGGCACACTGGTCCAACAGACCCCCATCTCCCAGAAAACCAAGATGTGGGAGAGGATCATCAACAGGGTGAACGCACAATCACCATGTCGGGGCACAAAGAGCGACATCCAGAACAGGTGGTATGACGTGCGCAGGAGGGTACGGGACCTGCTGAAGAAAGACTACATCAACAGCCAATACACCGGCAGTGGCCCTCCTGCCAAGCCAATATACCTCAGGCCCTGGGAGGAGAAGGTGCGGGCCATCCTTCCGCCAGTGAGCGTATATGGACTAGAGGACATCCCAGAGCCTGGTGAGTACACAACAAATGTACACAATATACTGCCACAAAACACACACATCACTGTCAAGGGGAGAGTCAAACCATGCACTCATAGCAATTACACAGCAACCAGAACAGAATCATCCCAAAATGTGTATGTCAGTCAGATAAACACAACACATGCCATCAAAAAGTCACATCCAACTGTGCCAACACATGTACAAACACAACTACAACTACAGCTAGGCAGTGGCACAAATAGAACTAACAAACACATCCAGACATGTAGCCACCACAACAACACCAACACACAGTGAAGACCACTCAAAGGAAGGAATTCTGTGTATGCTGGCCAAGTCAGTGTAGCCAATAGCATCATGGGAGTCGCAGTCACACATATTGCCCCCCCACAACTGTCCCATCAACACCACCCTGAACCATGCTCACATCACAGGGAGTGGAGAAGGACTCACAAGATGGCTGACACTGGCTACTTCTGTGGGGAGCACAAGGCCCTGCTGCCAACTGTGCACCAACAAACAGCAGGACACCACTGACTGACATCCTGAGAGACAACTTACACTCCCTGCAATGCAAGCACGTACCATGGTGGGATATCTGGCTAGCTGGGTGGGAAGGAGGACTTGCAGCACTGACCATAGTCACAAGCACCTCCCCTCACACACACCCCAACACAAACTCCACAGAACCCACCTGGTAGAATGCAATGCCCCCATCCTAACACAAGATCCCACAAAGAACCACCACCCTGGGTTATGTTGTGTGAAGCACAGGGCCACTCTTGGGACTTTTAGCCAAACAACTGCCAGGACAACACTCCCAGCCATCCTGTCAGCACAGCCAGCCCACCCCACAGGGAAGCAGAGTCAAAAGGAAGGAAGCATGGGCATGCTGGGAAGGGGGTGGAGGCAATAGCATGATGGGAGTCGTAGTCACTGATATTGGTCACCCCCACAACTGTCCCATCAACACCACTCCTGAACCATGCTCACATCACAGGAAGTGGAGAAGGACTCACAAGATGGCTGACACTGGCTACTGCTGTGGGAGCACAAGGCCCAGCTGGCAACTGTGCACCAACAAACAGCAGGACACCACTGACTGACATCCTGAGAGACAACTTACACTCCCTGCAATGCAAGCACGTTCCATGGTGGGATATCTGGCTAGCTGGGTGGGAAGGAGGACTTGCAGCACTGACCATAGTCACAAGCACCTCCCCTCACACACACCCCAACACAAACTCCACAGAACCCACCTGGTAGAATGCAATGCCCCCCATCCTAACACAAGATCCCACAAAGAACCACCACCCTAGGTTATGTTGTGTGAAGCACAGGGCCACTCTTGGGACTTTTAGCCAAACAACTGCCAGGACAACACTCCCAGCCATCCTGTCAGCACAGCCAGCCCACCCCACAGGGAAGCAGAGTCAAAAGGAAGGAAGCATGGGCATGCTGGGAAGGGGGTGGAGGCAATAGCATGATGGGAGTCGTAGTCACTGATATTGGTCACCCCCACAACTGTCCCATCAACACCACCCTGAACAATGCTCACATCACAGGAAGTGGAGAAGGACTCACAAGATGGCTGACACTGGCTACTGCTGTGGGGAGCACAAGGCCCTGCTGCCAACTGTGCACCAACAAACAGCAGGACACCACTGACTGACATCCTGAGAGACAACTTCCACTCCCTGCAATGCAAGCACGTTCCATGGTGGGATATCTGGCTAGCTGGGTGGGAAGGAGGACTTGCAGCACTGACCATAGTCACAAGCACCTCCCCTCACACACACCCCAACACAAACTCCACAGAACCCACCTGGTAGAATGCAATGCCCCCATCCTAACACAAGATCCCACAAAGAACCACCACCCTAGGTTATGTTGTGTGAAGCACAGGGCCACTCTTGGGACTTTTAGCCAAACAACTGCCAGGACAACACTCCCAGCCATCCTGTCAGCACAGCCAGCCCACCCCACAGGGAAGCAGAGTCAAAGGAAGGAAGCATGGGCATGCTGGGAAGGGGGTGGAGGCAATAGCATGATGGGAGTCGTAGTCACTGATATTGGTCACCCCCACAACTGTCCCATCAACACCACTCCTGAACAATGCTCACATCACAGGAAGTGGAGAAGGACTCACAAGATGGCTGACACTGGCTACTGCTGTGGGGAGCACAAGGCCCTGCTGCCAACTGTGCACCAACAAACAGCAGGACACCACTGACTGACATCCTGAGAGACAACTTCCACTCCCTGCAATGCAAGCACGTTCCATGGTGGGATATCTGGCTAGCTGGGTGGGAAGGAGGACTTGCAGCACTGACCATAGTCACAAGCACCTCCCCTCACACACACCCCAACACAAACTCCACAGAACCCACCTGGTAGAATGCAATGCCCCCATCCTAACACAAGATCCCACAAAGAACCACCACCCTGGGTTATGTTGTGTGAAGCACAGGGACACTCTTGGGACTTCTAGCCAAACAACTGCCAGGACAACACTCCCAGCCATCCTGTCAGCACAGCCAACCCACCCCACAGGGAAGCAGAGTCAAAAGGAAGGAAGCATGGGCATGCTGGGAAGGGGGAGGAGGCAATAGCATGATGGGAGTCGTAGTCACAGCTCTACATCCCCCACCACATGGCCCAGCAAGCTCACACTCACGCATGCACATCCCACAGAGAGTGGAAAGGCCCATCAAAGATGTCTGACACTGTTGCTGTGTCGTGGGGAGCACAAGGGCATGCTGGGTACTGCACACCAACCAACAGCAGGACACCACTGTCAGCCATCTTGCCATTGCTCTCACACCCACACACACTGAACTCCCCACAAAAGCAAGTAAGTATGGGAATGCTGGGAAGTGGGGTGGAGGCAATAGCATGATGGGAGTCGTAGTCACAGACTTAGCTCACCCCCACAACTGTCCCATCAACACCACCCTGAACCATGCTCACATCACAGGGAGTGGAGAAGGACTCACAAGATGGCTGACACTGGCTACTGCTGTGGGGAGCACAAGGCCCTGCTGGCAACTGTGCACCAACAAACAGCAGGACACCACTGACTGACATCCTGAGAGACAACTTCCACTCCCTGCAACGCAAGCACGTTCCATGGTGGGATAACTGACTGGCTGGGTGGGTGGGAAGGAGTGCCGGCTGTCAACCAAACACAACCAATGCAGACCATGTTCACACCCCAGAAAATACATAGAAATGCCCAAATAATGCAGGACAATGTGCCACACCAATATCAACCCCTGACTGTGACGACTTAGGACAATGCAATGTACAGGCCCGCACCCAGAGGCACAGTCACAACTCTCATGTGTGTCAACCATTGATGCCTGCAGAAACATAACATACATTGTTTGTGTCTCCCAAAAACAGGTGATGATGGGGACACAGCAGCAGACGCTGAGGAGTCCCAGTCCCAGGCTCAAGAGGATGCGGAGCTTACTGGCGTCAGTACAGCCTCTGTCCTCCTCGGACGATGAAGACCAACCTGGCACATCCGGTGCAAGTCAACATGCAGCACCAGCAGGACCACCAGCTGCAGCACCAGCAGGACCACCAGCTGCACCCCTGCACCCACCCCTCCAACGACTGTCACCACAAATACCATCCCTGCCGAGATGGACAGAACAAGGAGCAACACCAGCACAGGGACCCTGGACCAACCTGGGGCCATGGACACCACCACCACCACCAACCCCCAAGGTGGACCAGGGTTATCTGTGCGTGCCACTGCACACACTGCACATGTCAGCAGGGGTGGTGGGAGGGGTGGGAGACAGAGGTCGCTGCTTGCAGACGTTGCTGGTGTGCATGATGACCCACAACTGGTACGCATAGCTGATGCGTACCAGTCCAGCACCGGAGAGCTCAGCCAGGTAGTGGGGCTCCTCAGAGACATGAAACAGCAGCAGGCTGCCCATCATGCCCGCTTGGACTCCCACATGTCCCACGTGGAGTCACACATGTCCCGCGTGGACTCACACATGTCCCGCGTGGAGTCCAAGTGGGATGCACTGCATGAGATGACGGCGGTGCACAGGGACATTTTACAATGCCTCCGCCAGATGAACAGCAACCAGTCCACACCTCCCTGTGTGCCAACAACATCTGGTGCCGAACAAACTGCAACTGCCACAGGGAGGGAGGAGGACTCTGGCGGAGAGTCCCCTGCACCGCAGCAGCCTGTACTTGAGGGGCCCCCCAAGAAGAGGGGTCGTCCGAGGAGGGAAAAGTGAGAGGCCGATGGCCAAGCGCAACTCCCAGGAAGCCTGAACCTGTTCTGGATGTTCGCCTTGTGCACAGACTGTTCACCCTGTTGACGGCAACACTACTCCCACACATTGCATGGGGAGTACAAGTTGGACCAATGTGTCAGACAACTGTGGCCCGATACTGGGGATCCTGTCTACCAGGACTTTCAATTCACCTAGGAACTTCGGATTGCAAGATTAATGTACAGCACTACCCATCCTATGCACTATTAACACAAATGTATCACAATAAAAACACTAATACACCATACTTGCCTCTGTCGTGATTCCAACGTGGGTGCTGTTATGGGGATGATGAACTGCAAAATTACACTGTGTATGCGAACTGCAACAGCAAGGACAACACAGGCATGTGAGTAAAGGCAACGTGACACACATGAGGGAGACACACAACCAGGGCTACACAACACATACACACCTAGGCCATCTGACTCATTGCCTACACTGATGTTGCCAGGGAAGACGGTGCAATGCACAGACACCACACCCATTCCCAGTTGTAGTCAAGTAGCCCACAGGTGCAGTAAGCAAATGGCAGTCAAATGTGTGACCACAGACAACGCACATCACAAAGTGAAGCACAGGTTTATTACACAGTTGCAACATGTCGTAACCACTACAGATGCAAGGTAATCCCACCTGGTAGCGGGCACACAGTCAACAACTGTAGACGGAAGGAAGTCCATGGGTGTGGCGCACATCACCTGTAGGGACACAACAGCTACCAGCCTGGATGTGCAATCACGTCGTCGGTGGACACAGTTGACCAAACGAATCTGAAAGTACCCTGTGAAGGACAGAAATGACACACAGTTAAAAGCAATGGAGTACAGGACAGAACAGCAAAACTCATGCACAATACATGTTACAAGATACCCACCCAGAACCAAGTTAGCATGTCAACACTGTTGGGGAGTACAGCCCACCTGTTAGCACACATCGCAACACACATCCAGTCAAGTAGCCCATGGACACACTCCAACAGCACCAGAGCACCACCCACAAATCATGCCAACTCACATCATTGACATGACACCTCAGGATACTCACATTCAGCTAAAGAAGTTGGTGATGAGCTGTGTGCGGACATCACCATCATCATCATCATCATCGTCATTGGCATCGTGGTCCAGGCCAGGATCCTCCACAGGTGGCGGATGTTGGTCATTGTCATCCTGGATGAGAGGCAACTCCTTCCGCACTGCCAGGTTGTGGAGCATGCAGCAGACGATGATAATCTTGCACACTTTCGCAGGGGCATATGGGAGGGACCCTCCGGTCTTGTCCAGGCAGCGGAAGCGGCTCTTCAGGAGACCAAATGTCCGCTCAATCACTCTCCTGGTCCGACCATGTGCCTCATTGTAGCGCATCTGGGCTGGTGTCACAGGGTTCCTGAGGGGTGTCAGCAACCACGGCATGTTGGGGTATCCCGAGTCACCTACGGACAGACAAGTGCACATTAGCTGACTTGGAAAAGTGGGCGGAATACTACAGATCAGATCACACACAATGGCACAAAGTCAGTACACACCGACAAGCCAGGCACGCTGGTTCTGCATCTGTGCCATCATCCTGGGGATGCGACTACTCCTCATCACAAAGGCATCGTGTGCTGAACCAGGGAAACGGGCACACACGTGTGTGATGGTCATGTCTGCAAGACACACCACCAGTGCATTGACCGAGTGGTAGTGCTTGCGGTTCCTGTAGGCCTGCTCCTGGGCCTGTGGTGGTACCAAAGCCACATGTGTCCCATCAATGGAGCCAATGACATGCGGCATCCTCCCCAGGGCATAAAAGTCACTCTTCACGTCAGTGAGTCGTCGCAGTCTAGGGAAATAGATGTACCGGTTCAGGAATAGCAACATTGCCGCCAAAACATCGCGGAGCACACGGCTCAACATGGTCTGTGACATCCCACCAGCAGTCGCCACAGTATGTTGGAAGGTACCGGTGGCAAAGAAGTGTAGGGCTGCCATCACCTTCACCTTGGGGGTCAGCGCTGTAGGATACGGCCGGCCAGGCTGCAAATGTGGGGACAACTGCACTGCCAAATCCTCAATCAGCTGCCTGGTGAAGCGGTACCGTCGGATGCTGTCCCGTTCCACCATCGTTGCCAGGTCTGGGAATGGTCGATGGACAGCAGGAGCCCTGCAGTGCAGAGGAGAAGTAAGCAAGATTGTCAGTCACCCCACATATGTGGCATTGAACACACTCAAGATCCCAACATACATCATTATGAGGCACAACTACATGAAGTGTGCAGTTCCGGAAGGACATGTATGGTACATACATGGCCAACATCTGTCAACACGGTCCAACAGGTGGCATCAATTAGTCCCAGGTTGGCCCATTGGATATCATGAGGCCGTGTCACAGTTCCCATCTCCTGCTGCCGTGTCACAATAACCCCCCACAGTGACATGTGAGGACAGATGTGCCCCAGGCACCACAGCTCAACGACAGGTACATTCCCAGGGACCCTGTATTGCCACATGGACACTGGCATTACATGGAGTATCATGTATACACCACAGCAAAACAACCATGACCCCCACAGGTAGTGGCCCCACTTGCCACGGCAGGACAGACATGGACGTCTGTGACACACACACGCACAACATCAAAGTCCATGCACACACAACCTGGATGTGGAGACTGTCTCCCATTGTGCACATGAAATCAGAGACATTGTAAACACTACATGCACAAAGACTGTGGAGGACCATCACTATTGTGCCACTGGGACACCCTGGCTCAAACATACCGTCCCACATGGGACTCACGGGGTATGTGACATGACATACACATACACCACCGTGAAATGTGACCATGGCACATGCACAGATATGAACAGTTGCACATCACAGTGGTCATGTACACGTAACACCCAGGATCCTGTCCCCATGAACATGTGCACAGCCTGGGGGTGGCTGCCCACAGGTGACACCCACAGGACAACATGTACACCAACATACACACAATAGGAAATGCAGCCTTACATGCCTTATGATAAAGTTTGGACAGGCTGTCGTGATGTAGGTGTGCCCCTCACTCCTGGGAGCTATCTGTGGCTGGCATATGTCCATCTGAGACAGGCATGCTGACATATGCCAGTCACATGTACAGTGATGCGTTAGTACTGCAATGGACCGATCGGTGCCCCCGGCCGGCCCATTGCATTCAATGTGTGCGGGTACGCGTTGTACCCCTGTACGCGTTGTACTGCAATGGACCGATCGGTGCCTCCGGCCGGCCCATTGCATTCAATGTGTGCGGGTACGCGTTGTACCCCTGTACGCGTTGTGCTGCAATGGACCGATCGGTGCCTCCGGCCGGCCCATTGCATTCAATGTGTGCGGGTACGCGTTGTACCCCTGTACGCGTTGTACTGCAATGGACCGATCGGTGCCTCCGGCCGGCCCATTGCATTCAATGTGTGCGGGTACGCGTTGTACCCCTGTACGCGTTGTACTGCAATGGACCGATCGGTGCCTCCGGCCGGCCCATTGCATTCAATGTGTGCGGGTACGCGTTGTACCCCTGTACGCGTTGTACTGCAATGGACCGATCGGTGCCTCCGGCCGGCCCATTGCATTCAATGTGTGCGGGTACGTGTTGTACCCCTGTACGCGTTGAACTGCAATGGACCGATCGGTGCCTCCGGCCGGCCCATTGCATTCAATGTGTGCGGGTACGCGTTGTACCCCTGTACGCGTTGAACTGCAATGGACCGATCGGTGCCTCCGGCCGGCCCATTGCATTCAATGTGTGCGGGTACGCGTTGTACCCTGTACGCGTTGTACTGCAATGGACCGATCGGTGCCTCCGGCCGGCCCATTGCATTCAATGTGTGCGGGTACGCGTTGTACCCTGTACGCGTTGTACCGCAATGGACCGATCGGTGCGCACCCATTGACAATGGGCTTGCCTGGCAAAGGACGCGTTTCGAATTTCGAACGAGTCGGTTGCTGGAAAATCAGTTGGTCACCCACAACAATGTTGCAAAATCATGTATGTCATGAAGTTGAAGATTTGAAGGATGCTATGGGCGTGTTTTGGTGCTGCTATTCCATGGATTGGCCAGATTCAGAAGATGCAAACGACTTGGACCTATCACTTTGGACACAAGGGACAGTATCTGCCTCTCCAGCACACATATATTGCTGGCTGTTCCCCTGAGAGCTCACTTGCCTGCACTACATGCTCCAGGACGACATCTGCCACTGCACTGCTGCTGTCTCTGCCCCTCTGGACCCTGCAATGGCACGTACTGTGGAGAGAGCCCCAGCCTTCAGCCTTGAAGAGAACCAGGCCCTGCTGGACAGCCTACTTCCACAGTACAGCAAGCTGTATGGGACACCAGGGGAGCAGGTGAGTGTTCTGTGCACTGCCTTTCTGAATGTGCATTTTGTCTGACTAGCAAGGCTGAAAGTCTGCACGCCACTGGCTAGCAGGCTCACTGAGTAGTTGTCACCCCCCCATAGTGTGTAGTGACATGCACTGGACAGGTATGGTGCAGTGACAGTGCATTTGAACAAGGTTTTACTTCCCATGCAATGATACCATGTAGTGAAGTCTGGCAAACTGTCCATGGGCAGCTTTGCACTGCCTGTGTACATCATGTGCCCCTGTGATTGAGACATGTATATACAACTGTGTCATGCACGGATATGTTGCATGTGTGGTAATGGCCTTTTCACTTTGTCATCCTGACAGGTTAATGCCCATCGGAAGCAGGAGATCTGGAAGGACATCGTCCGGGCCGTCCGGTCCGTGGGGGTCTACAAGCGCCGGATCCGCAACTGCCAGAAGAGGTGGCAGGACCTTCGGGGCTGGACCCGGAGGATTGCACGGGTTCAGCTGAAGCTGTCGCCTCCTCGCAGGAGGGGCGGAACACGGACCCTGACCCCCACATGCTCCAGATCCTGGCTGTGGTGTTTCCAGACCTGGATGGGCAGCTGAAGGCCAGACAGCAGCAAGGAGGGGTGAGTCAAAGACTGCACTGTGAACTCTGTATTACATGCTTTGTGCCCTCCTCTGGCCTGGTTCAACTGCCACAGTGCAGCAGTCATGTTGTCCAGGAGCCATGTCCCTCTATTGTGCACTGCCCACTGCTCATCTGATACCCAGGTGTGGCCCTTACATTCAGGGAATTGTGTCACTTGGGACTGTGTCCTTGCAGTTTGCTTCACTAAAGGTGGGGGACAGCATCTGTTTCCCTAACTCTGTTGTGGGCATCATGGGTGGGTCCATTGTTCACACAACGCCTGTGTTCGGACATGTAATCTGCGTGTTGCTTTGATATGCGGTCCACTTGCTGAGCTGAGCCACCACATGTGCCTGGGGTATGTGGCACACGCTCATGCAGCGGGTGGGAACAATGTTTGGGCCCCAGGAGTGTGCAGATTACGTGTGTCACACATACATAGCCAGCTATCCACTGTCCAGGGCACATCCCTCATTCATGTGGAGCAGGACAGTCATGCCTACTCCAGGCCATGCAATGCACTCTGTACTCCCACTCCCGTGTATCAGCTGACACATTGTGCACAGTGATTTGACCCCTCAGGTGTCTGCCTCTGTGTCAGTGTGCTGTGGATTAGTTGCCAGGACTGCTGGGGTGTTTCTTGGTAGGGGCTCAGCATGCCCCTGGAGATGTGACTATAGGAGACGATACTTGTGTGTCACATAGGTGTTTGATCAGCTGCCCGTGCAGACTGGGGTATGCGAATGTGAAGTTCAGGCAGCTGTTCCCCATTCACAGCAAATTGTGAGGGGCTCAGGTTCAGAGGGTAGTGTCACAGGTCTCCCATATGTCCAATAGGTATGACCTGGACAGATGAGGGTTAAGATGATGTGTTGTGTGGGGGATGTACATGTGCACTTGTGCAGCTCCAGGACTTGCATTCCCCATGACCTACTATTGTGACACAGTGCATAGTGTTGTTGTCTGGCTGCCAAGTCATACATCACTGAGACAGAGATGTATGACTTAGCAGTCATGCCTCTGCCATGGCATGTGTCAACTTATTGGTGGTCCTGCAGGGGAGTGACATGTGCTACATGCACACCATTGTGGCGATGGCTATCAGGACATGGGTGCATCATGGTGTCTGTCGCTGGTATGCATCACATGCATTTCCTATTTGACTCTGGGCATCCCTTTCATCCGGAAACCTGTACTGACTCAGTGGCAAGAGCTGTGATGTGTGCATGTCCACATGCCACACCGTGTCCTCTGCACTGTCCAACTACTGTGTACTTGGTGCATGTGTCCACACTGGGGTGTTGCAATCCAACAGACACCAGACAGATGGGTGCAAGGCTATGTGGGATGTGAGTGCCATGCTTGGCATCAGACTGACAATTGGCTTCTCCTGTTCAGTTAGGGCACTTTTAGCAATGTACAACTAATGATGCCAGGGCTTGCTCTGTAATGTGCTGTGCTCACAGTGGTGTGTGCGTTTGGTGCAGGTGACTGATGTCTGTCTGTTTCCCCATTGTTTGCAGATACATCCACGGCCACGGAAGGGGACAGCTCCACGGACCAGGAGGAGCCAGAGAGCCAGACTGGGTCAGCAGCCGAGGAGTGGTCGGAGGGACCCAGTGGCACGGAGGGCGAGGGAGCCACACCGAGGAGTCCTCAGCACCATCCACCTCAGCTGAGGACCAGAGCAACTCGGAGGATGACTCCCTTGTGGAGGCGGGTGTCAGCAGCCACCACACCCCAGCTAGTGTTGCTGTCCCCGCCACCACCAGCACCACCACCGCCCTCCCATCGGCTCCCATTCCCCAGGTCCGTGGAGGCTCCCATGTTCGGGAGCGTGTCTCCTTTGGGGCAGGCACCGCACCCCTGCCCCTGTGTCCCCTGCTGCCCTGAGTGAGGAGTCTGTGTACCTCCTTCGCCAGCTCCATGTAGGGCAGACAGCCATGCTGAGTGTCCTCCATGCGCACACCGCACTGTTGACTCAGCTGGTGTCGTTCATGGAGGGCATCTCATCGGGCATGTCTGACCTACAGAGGGGCAATAGGTCCATGGACTCCTCCCTGACGGCAGCAGTGTCCCTCCTCAGACAGTCCCTCACCCCTCCTGCCTCTGCTCCATCCACACTCCCCAGCACCTTACCCGTCCCAAGCACACACACACCGGCACAGGCACACACCAGCACACACACGTCCAGCACACAGACACACACGCCACAAACAAAACGCACACGCACGCACAGTCAGGGGACTGAAACCAGACTCACAGGGGATGGGGCCCTGGTACACACACACGCATCCACGGGCACTGCACAGTCCTCAGTTGCCTCTCCTCCAAAGCACCCTCCCTTGCCTCACCTGCAACCCCAAAGACCCAGCGCCTCGTCCTCAGTGACCTCGGCCTCTTCCCCTCCGATCCAGCTGCTCCAGCATCCAGGGTGAAGAGGAAGCCCCCCACACAGAGCAGAGTGCCCCTCGCCCCCGGACACCCTCCCCCAGGCGCAGACAGACTGAGGCCCCCACCCGCAAGTCCCCCCGGAGTGCTAAGAGCAAGACCCCGCCGCCGCCCTGCAGCTCAAGCACCAGGTCTCCTTCCTCCATCCCTCAGGCCCCCACTCCACAGGTGCCCCCACCACACCCTGCCCCAGGTTCCCCCACCCACAGATATACCATCCCCAAGAGGCTCCGGCCTTCTCCCCTGCCACTTGCTCTCCCGGCACCACACCCCCTCTGCACTTGTCTGTGCCACTGATGTGGTGAGGGTGTCCTCCCCTCTGTCCAGCCCACCTTGCCTGTTCCCCATTCTCCTCCCCTGGTGGTAGGCACTGCAGTGGAGTCCACTACCACCCTGTCTGACTTGGGCACTGCAGTGGCGGACCTGTCCACTCCATCTGCAGGGTCCACTGCAGTCGTGCCGGCACCCACAACATCTGAGCCATGCCCCCCAGTTGTGCCGGCACACACCATGTCAGACACCTCCACTGCAGTTGTCAGTGGCTCTCCAGCACCCACCACCCCTTCCCTGCTTCCTCCTGGTGAGCCCTGATCCTGTCCCTGCGGTGCCTGGCCTACCCCCGGTTGCCCCTCCTAGTGGATTGTCCCTGGTTTTGTGCAGGCATGTGTAGGGTGGCATCTGCCACTGTCACCCACTTGTGACATTGTTGATGGACTGGCCATTGGCCTTTGTTTATGTTCTACCGGACTTCTACTTTTAATGCCACATATGCTGAATAAAGCAACTTTCTGTTCTCTAGTGCTTTTGCTTCTGATGTACATGATGTTGATGATGCTAACCATGCCCTTGCTGCAGTGATGGTGATATTTGGTCTCATGATAATGAAGTGTTACTGTGCAGGAACCGATGTGGTCCAGGGGGAATGTGTCCTATCCTGTGGTGTATCCATGTCATCCATAGCAGCATCTGAGGGTGTCATGTGTTCAGTATTTGGCAATGGGATTTCCTACTTAGATTGGCTATTTCACATCTGTGGCTTCCACCCCTGCACATCTGTTGTGCCTGCCATTGTTCAATTCGCCTACTTCCCTGACCGTGTGGCCATCTCCAGTGGACATGCAGGTTTGGGCATCAATGGGGAAGGACTCATCTGTGTTGTCAGTGCAACATTGCTATACAAGTGTGTTGGATCTGTGCTGATGATTCCGTTGGCACTTCCATGACCAGGCTGATGTGACGGGAGCCCTCATTTGGTGCTAATTGTTGATTGTGTGACCAAGTGCTCAGCTGACATGATGGGGCCCTACTGAGGCAACATATGGCACAGCTTTCCTCACACAGGAGTGGAGTCCCCTCATGGCAGTGTGTACTCCTGTGACATTGCCTGCGCCCAAGGTGTGTGTTGTATGTGCATGTCTGTGTGTTCACTTCCGTTTAGCTGTGCATGCTGTGATCCCTAGTGTTGTACCTGTTTGTGATGCTAGCTGAGTTGAGCTATGTTCCCCCAAAGTCTTCTCCCTGGGTTCTCTGTGATGTGGGTGCATGGCACATTACTGGTCATCAGGGTGTCACCCATAGGTGTGCTTGCTGTCAGGGCTGAGTTTGTGTGCAGACGCAGATGGGTCACAGTCAGGTTTCCCCTTGGCACTTGTTGTTTGCCCCTGTCATGTGATTTCCAGTTTGTGTTATCTTTCAGTGATTGTGACACGTTGTGTGTGTGACTGCTGGCACTCCTCAGGGTCCGGGCTGCAATGTTGGTTGTTGTCTATGTGTGTTCTTTGTGGGTGACCTTGGCTTCTTCATTGGTGTGTGACTGTGGCTGTGATCCCATTGGTTGGTGTGGTATTGCCGTCATGTCCATGTACAGCGTAGTGTGCAGTGTGTCAGACATTCAGGAGTCTTGTTGAGTGTCCATGTGTGATGTGTTTCTGCACCTTGGTTCCCACCAACCACCCTGGAATAGTCATGGGTGCATGTGCAATGTCACCAGTGCATGTGTGCTTCACTGCTGCACATTGTTGGAGGTCGAGGGGTGTGGTGTTGAGTGTGTGCAGATGAGAGTTGTTGCCCGGCTAGGCCCCTGCCTCCATGTTGGCCTTGGCTTACTGGCCATGCTGTTTGATTTGTGCTTGTGTAGGTGTGATGGTAGTTAGTTGCTCAGTACACATGACTGTGGTTCACAGTGTGAACCACATTTAGCTTTGTCATCACAGTGGGATTGTAATGCAGCCCAGGGTCACCACATTGTGGGGGCCCTGGGGGTGGTGCTGTGGTGTGTCTGTGTCTTGCTGTGTCAGTTGCTGTCCCTACGTGCCTGTGTGACATGTGTGATTTGTGCTCCCTCTCATCTGACAATGCCTGCTTGCCCACATAGGGGATCTGGATCCATGAGTTACCTTTGTGTGGCACTTTATGCACATCTGTATGATTGGTATTCAGGTCTCCTCATGTGTTGTGTGGTTGCCTGGGGACACTGGCACCCCCCTCACCTGTTGTGTATGATGTGCAGTGTGGGTCTGCCTGTTTGTGTTTGTGCATCTGCACCACTGCATTGGCATATCTTGGGTGTGCCATTGGCTGTATGTAGTTTGGTGGGTTTCCCTGCTGTCCCTGGGACTCCTAGGTCATCGGTCAGCACAATGATCATGGTTTGTGTGTCCCATTGCTGCCATGGTATGGTATCTGTTCACCTCACATCTGCAGTCTCCACAGGGTATCTGCATGTGTGTGCCCATTGGTGCAAATATGTGGGTCTGCATTCTGATGGTCACTTCTGTCATTGTGTCATTGATGATTGTTGACGGTGTCAGCCCCCATGGGTGTTGTTTGTCTGCACATGGCCAAAGGTATGTCTTATTTGCACTGCAGGATTTGGCTCCCCCAATTTATGTTGCAATGGGACACATACACTACTTTGCCACTGATGTGTTTGTTGTTCTGTGACCAGGAATCATCCATGCAGTTTGGCAGTTGCACCTCTTTCTTTGTCAACACTTACCTTTTGGTCACTGTGATGATGGGGGTTTGGACCCCATTGCCACAATGTTCGAAATGTGCTTCAGCTATGGACCCCACACTTACATTTTGGTCACTGTGATGATGGGGGTTTGGACCCCATTGCCACAATGTTCAAAATGTGCTTCAGCTATGGACCCCACACTTACATTTTGGTCACTGTGATGATAGGGGTTTGGACCCCATTGCCACAATGGTCATGGCCTGCTTAGCATTGTGGGTGCCACACACATATATGTGTGGCACATGTGCTAGGGGGTCACATTGTATGTTCAAAGTCATGTTCGGTGTTGTAGGCATTTGACACAGTCTACACACGCTTGTCATGGTGTTGGGGGGATGTCTTCTTCTTGCATTCCCTAGGTTGTGGTGTGCTGGTTGTGTCATGCATTGTCCATCCTATGAGTGGGGGTGGTAGTAGTGGTAGGCATCCAGCCCCCCTGGGTGAGGGTGGTAGTAGTGGTAGGCATCCAGCCCCCTGGCTAAGGGGTGGTGGTAGGCATCCTGCCCCCCTGGCTAAGGGTGGTAGTAGTGGTAGGCATCCTGCCCCCCTGGGTAAGGGTGGTAGTAGTGGTAGGCATCCTGCCCCCCGGCTAAGGGTGGTAGTAGTGGTAGGCATCCTGCCCCCCTGGGTAAGGGTGGTAGTAGTGGTAGGCATCCTGCCCCCGGCTAAGGGTGGTGGTAGGCATCCAGCCCCCCTGGGTGAGGGTGGTAGTAGTGGTAGGCATCCTGCCCCCCTGGCTAAGGGTGGTAGTAGTGGTAGGCATCCTGTCCCCCTGGCTAAGGGTGGTGGTAGGCATCCTGCCCCCCCTGGGTGAGGGTGGTAGTAGTGGTAGGCACCCAGCCCCCCCTGGCTAAGGGTGGTAGTAGTGGTAGGCATCCAGCCCCCCCTGGCTAAGGGTGGTAGTAGTGGTAGGCATCCTGCCCCCCCTGGGTAAGGGTGGTAGTAGTGGTAGGCATCCTGCCCACCCTGGGTGAGGGTGGTAGTGGTGGTAGGCATCCAGCCCACCCTGGCTAAGGGTGGTGGTAGGCATCCAGCCCCCTGGGTGAGGGTGGTAGTAGTGGTAGGCATCCTGCCCCCTGGGTGAGGGTGGTAGTAGTGGTAGGCATCCTGCCCCCCTGGCTAAGGGTGGTAGTAGTGGTAGGCATCCAGCCCGCCTTGGTGAGGGTGGTAGTAGTGGTAGGCATCCTGCCCCCTGGCTAAGGGTGGTAGTAGTGGTAGGCATCCAGCCCCCTGGGTGAGGGTGGTAGTAGTGGTAGGCATCCAGCCCCCTGGCTAAGGGTGGTAGTAGTGGTAGGCATCCTGCCCCCCTGGGTGAGGGTGGTAGTGGTGGTAGGCATCCAGCCCCCTGGCTAAGGGTGGTAGTAGTGGTAGGCATCCTGCCCCCCTGGGTAGGGGTGGTGGTGCGCATTCAGGCCCCTGTGTGCATATGTGGCATTGGTGATGGGCATCCCGCCCCTATGGTGCTGCTGTTGCTGGTGTAAGTATATTCTGCATCCCTCTGTGTGTGTGTGATGTGTCGTGTACGTGTTGTATGTGTTTTGTGGTTGGTGTCTGGCTTACCTTCTGCGCCGTACGCGTCCGTGCCTGTTCCGGTAGTAAATGTAGAATATTGGTATGATCGGGACGAAGGGATTCATGGTTGGTTCGTGTCGTTCGTCCTTCTCGTTGCTTCGCGTCGTCCTCGTCGCTTCGCCTCGTCCTCGTCGCTTCGCGTCGTCCTCGTCGCTGCCGTGTTCGTCTCGGAGCCGTGGATCGTGTTGTGGCGTGAATCGGAGCTTATGTGCGCCTCTCCCGGATGCTTTGACGTGCCGTGCGTAGCGACGGGTTCGGCGCGTACGGAAAGCGCATCGTACTCATTCGGCCGGGCGGAGCTGCATTTTCCCTTCCGTGCGACTCGATTCAGCGTTTCCGGATTCGCCTCGGTCGGGGAACAGGAC